>JAPXFQ010002031.1:0-1208433 GCA_028564705.1 Apricaphanius iberus
GCTCCCCATCGCTACAGTATGTAACCAGGTCTATTCTGGTGTTGCAAACATTCCGTGGTGAGCCGAATAGTCATGTGATTGCATAAATATTATAAATAGGCTATTACGTTGTTTTGCGTTGTGGAACTCTGTCATTTTCATCCAACAACAATAACATAAAAAACCACGAGTTTATCACAAAATTAAAGGAAAGTACATTAGGTTTAAAAAAAAGATATACTTTAGGTCCATAGAAATAAATCAAATTGTTTACAGATATAACGTTTTAAGGCTACTTGTTATAATATTTTACAGAACTCATTTGGTGAAGTTTGGCCTGTGTTAGGAGAACTTAAGTTTATGGAGCCTATGATAAACTTTGACAATAGAAGAAGCAGGTTAATTACAAAAAAGTGAGCAGTTTGTGTCGTTACATCCAAAATGGTTTGCGCAACCAGCTCGGCTTTTTCTGCAGTGGACGTGCATACTGATAATAACATAATGTCGATGAGAATTCTGTGAGAGAAGCGCCATCTCCTGGTCATACTCTGTATTTCAATTAATGGGTGGAGTTGCAGTAAAACTTTGACACTCCCACGAGAAAGAGGGAGGCCACTCCGGCCACTGGGATTTGGAGGGAACTCTGCTGTTAATGGGCTGGAAAGGGCACGCCATTCGTCCGGCGTTTACTCTGAATGAGAACTTTTAAACTGCTACTACTGTATGTAAAAAGTTATCTTAAACGACCGGGTTCATTCATTAATCAAGCTGCGTTATGAGCATCCCGTTATCTCGGAACCGACCGACACACCCGCTCACCGCGCACAGAAAACAAAGTGTCTATGAAGTCCCGTCTAAATATTATCATTAAAAAACACCAGGAATATGTTTGTTATTCATGATTAAACCCATGTTCATTCATTATTTAGCAAATACAACAAAGTAAATTGATATAAATGAGACGGAACGGTCAGTATAATAACAGTCTAAACTGGGAGGAGGCGGCAAAAAGTTCGCCAGTTGCAAATAAAGCCACAACACAGCGATAGCGGTATTAATAGTTTCATTAATAGATGTTTTTGCATAAGAAACCACCTTACCTCTAAAAAATATGTAGTAAACAGTGAAACTGCTCTCAAAAATACGTCTTCTCCTGATGAAATCAGCCGAAGTAATGGAGATTAAAGCGCCTGTGCGTCAGGGTGGTAATTTTGGGCGAAACAGCGACACAGAGGCGTAGTGGTCAAAAGTATATTACATCCGTAGTGGTTTAGGACTACCATATAGAATGAATGGGATTCCGTTTAGGGTGTTTAGCTAAACAATCCGCGCTGCCCGTGCTGCAAGGCAATAGTGCTAACCACTGCGCCACCAATTTTAGATATCTCACATATATTTAAAGCCTATATCAAAATATATAAGATTCAATTCAGTTTATTTATATAGCGCCTTTTCACAACAGATGTCATCTCTAGCCCTGTAAGACCCACTGTTGCAGAATTAGAACAATTTGGGTTATCCCCAAAAAATCTCTAATTTTTTTTTTTTTTTTTTGATTAATGCAACTTCACAAAACCGCTGATACAAGCCACGAAAACTGCTTTACAAGCTACACCTTCTTTTTTTCGCATGCCACTCCTTTTGCTATAGTAGCCCCACTATCAAGAATGTTGTGTGACCTGTGGGTAATGCCTATGCCATACAGCAAGGGGGCGCTGAAGGACTCTGTACTAACAATTTGGAAATAGCATCATGTTTAGGGGCTATGGGGTCCACTACATTCATGGTCCATGTACTTTTTGGTGATCAAAATTACGTTTTAGAAACAAAAAAACAAACAATTAAAGGAAATTTCTAATTTTGATTCTTGATTACAGAATAAAGTAAGGGAAATGGGATGCTTTTTTAATTTATATGGTTAAAAAAACATTTGTGAACTTAAAATGACACATACTTGTATCAATTTATGGTCGTTTGAATAATGAAAATACAAACGCTCAAAAAAAATGTAAGAGATGCACTTTCATTTTTAGAAATCTGAAGTATTTTTTCCTTCCTACTTGACCTTTTTGCCCTTCATTTGATTTGATAAGACACATAGGATTTCGAGGGCGCACCTGCAGAAACCCACTGAGGAGGGGGGGCCTTGTGCTACCAGACTTTATTGGGTATGTAATGCTAGGGCTTAGACATTTTTTTTGGATATGACTACGTATTGGCTAGGGGAGATTAATCTCCGCTCTGGTCTCGAATTGAGTCAAAGAACTCTCTAAAACTTTTTGGGGCTTATCTCGACTCCTTATTGTTTGCGAGCCCGAATATTCCTGTAACACTGTTTCATAAAGATTTTGTGCTAGAGCAATCTTATAGAATTCTGAAACAAATAAGGTGTGCCCTTAATCTTCCAGCCTTATTCTTGAATGCGCTCATGGTGCATCATCCGGAGTTTGCACCTGGGCTCTCTGACCTCACTTTTAGGCATTGGGAGTCTAGGGGCCTTGGCTTGATTGGGGACCTCTATGTGGGGGGCTCCTTCGCCCTCCTTCAGAAGCAATTTGACCTTTCTCCTGCCTATGTCTTTCGCTATATCGAAATTTGTGATAATGAGATTCTTTCCATGCCTGGACCTTCCACTGCCCCCATGCAAATTCTTTACCTCTTATTAAAGAATCCCCTAACTAAAAGTCTTGTTAGCCAATACTATGGCCTTTTTCCCTTTGCTGCCTCTTCCCTACATATCAGGGATGCTTGGGCAAGCAATTTGGGTACTGTGATCTCGGACAAATAAAGTGATGCACTATCTGCATTATTCTAAGCCTAAGCTACACAGGCTTTTTCCCTCAAATTCCCTCTCTGTGACAAGTGTAAATCAGTGGAAGGTCCCCCCGGGACTCTTATTTTGGTCATGCTCCTCCTTCGGGTGTTTCTGGGAGGGGATTTTCCGGCTCTTCAATTACTTGTATAGTCTCAGTCTGGATCCAGATGGTACCTTAGCTGTTTTGGGTTGTTTCCCTGTATCTCTTTCCCTTTCCCTACCTACGCAGAGGGCATTGATGTTCGGTATGTTGGTGGCAAAAAGACTGATCTTAAGAGTCTAGAAGTCTAACCTACCGCCAACCTTTGCCACCTGGCTCCCTGAGATGGTTGCCTGCTTACCCTTGGATGAGATTCTTTTTCACTTGGCTGATGCCCCATCAACGTTTGACAGGACTTGGGGCCCTTTCGTGGACTACATAAAGACTAAATGATCCCATGGGCTCTGTGAGCTTTATGTGAACACTGGGTCTATGTGACTGTCCTCATGCATTTCTCATGGCGACTTGGGGTACGGGTGCGACCACCCCCACTACACATATGTGGGGCGTCGTCCCAGTACTGCCCCTCCCCTCATCAGATGTGGGCTACATATCTTGTTTGGTCTTTTCCCTGCTCACCCTTCTGGGGTGTTTGTTGTGTTGGCTGGCTTTCCCTCCTTTTCGTTGTGTATGTGTGTGTGTGTGTGTGGTGTAAGCTCATCTGTCATGTTTTTTTTGTGTCTTTTTTTTGGTGTTGGGACCTTTTACAAGTCAGCAATTTTACCTGAGTTACTGGCCAAGAAATCTACATGCATGAAGTACTGTCAGATATAACCAGTCTACAAACTCTGTGCCCTTGCTTTCAAATATTTGGGTTTTTCCATGGCTATCTCAAAACAGTCTTACTGTCATTCAGCTCTGGAAGGATTTTCTGAAACACATCGGCAGAGATGTTTAGACGTATTCTCTCTTTTGGCCAGATAACACACACAAGTACTTACACCTCATTCAGAACTGGAACTGGTACAGCTGTGGACACCAAACTGATAAGATAAAAATGATATTGGTAAGTTAAGTCTCAGTCTCATTAATGTTAAGAATAGCTGGTGAAAACGTGAGGAGTGTGGTGTCTTTGACGGATGGATTTGGTGATTAAATGAATGTAATATTTCCTAAAAATAAGGTCCGGGTTGGAAAAAAAAACAACTTTTCCTTTAACGGTGTCTGATTATTACCAAATATCCTTGAACTAACCACCTACATTTCTAATACTGTATTAAATAAAATTTAGAGTAGAATTAGAAAGTATTTAAATGTCCTTTTTGCTGTAGGCTATTCACTTATGCCAAATACACACCATAACTTTGATGGATTAGCATTATTAAGCTGTGCAGATGGTGGAAGATGGAGCAGTCTTCGAGCATCATTTGGATTGCACGTAGCGAGGTAATTGGAAGTGCTCTGCTGTCTGAACATTGTCATGCAGTACCACTCATACTCATCCAATCAAGGTGTTTCTGACTTGTCCCAGGCTGTTTCTAGATTCAGAAATAGCCAAACGTTTTATATGTGGAAATGTCAAAACTAGATCAATGATTATAGTGCCAATTCATAAATTACAGTACTTAAAGGTATTTTAAAATACACTGTTTCCAGAATGTTCCTTTAATTTACATATATGTTCATGAGTTGTCGTGGTTTCATGCCTTTTATATAATGGCATTAAAAGGGCATTTTAAAGCGTTTAATCAGATGGGCTGATTTCTGCAGAAACCTTGATCAATCAACACGCCTATAGCGCCCAATTAGTCATCTGACTAAGACCAATTGCAATTGACTGCGTTAGTTGACTTACACCACAAAGGAGCCTGCTCTGTTGATTCTAAAGCCCTTATTTCATACAACCTGACAAACACAACATAGCTGAAATATTATTAGATAAAAACTCTACCATAATAAATAATACTGAAAGAATCACAACCAAGTGGATATGATATAAGGAGAAAACATCTGGGAAAATAATTTTATTTAAAAATATTTATCAAAAAAATAAAATAAATGTACTGTACTTTTCTGAATATGTTTAGGCCTGCAGAGACGGTCTTGCAGGCCCTGACGGCTCACCACTGAATATAGCAATAAGATAAATAAACACAATGGAGGAGCTACTTGTTGCAGATTAAATAAAATATTTAGAACAACAATTTATTTTTGGCCCTGTGATGGATTGGAAGAACAGATAAGCACCAGCCCCACATCAGCCCTGCACCGATAAGCCAGTAGAGACAATAGATGGATGACAGAGGGATTTGCTTTTGTCAGGGGCATGATAGAATGCCTAAAGGGATCAAAAAGTTACTTCCGGCACTCAGCGAGAGCAGATGCTTTTTATCTTTCTCCCTCTCTACTTTGTCTTATCCCACAGCCTTTTGTCTGTCTAATGCTATGGAGCCTCTTTTTGCATTCTCCTCCGGAATAATCAACGGTGGATCTGGACATGGACTGGTTAGATGGTCTCCTGAGCAAATTTTTTCCCCCGGAGAAGGCAATAAGGGAGTGCCGAGCTCTCCCAATGGATTACTGTGGAGGATCTTGGGTCTCTCACTTTGACCATTGAGACACTAGAAACATCTTGACAATTGGATTCATGATAACTGGATATCTGCTGATTAGCACATGGCAGATTTTTTCCCAGGTATTGTAAATTTATGGCTTTTAAGGCAGAAATTGGCAAGCTGCCTGGAAGAAGGAAGCAGCATGGCTGTTTTAACACTCAGACTCTTGCAATTTTCGAGCATGAATTTGTTTGTTGCTGTGTGGGGAAACAAGTTGGAGAAGTTCTCAGCCGGCTGGAATGGAAATGACCCCTGATTTGGCTGGAAGGGAGACCACTTTGACGGACTCTAAGGCTAAGAAGGAAAAGAGATCTTTGCCTGTGCATTTCTTATCAATTGGAATTCAGCCTAGACCAAACATACTCCCTTGGATGGGAATCTAGAAGGACGCTCCCCCCTCCCACACACCTTCAACTATGAGCTGGCTCAGCTCTCCAAGGTCGCACATAACATCATAGGCGAATAGACTGTGGGATTGAGCTGTGTGGAGTTCATGGGCTACTGATTACTGATGCACACACATGCACACACAGACTCACACCTTTACAGATGCATGCACTTTCATTGTCATCACTGCTCTAGCTGTACCCCAAATCTCTCCTGCCCATTCCAGGAAGCAGTTAGATGGTGCGCATCTATTGCAGCATGTCAGCTGTTGACTGGGGTTCCCCCATCCCTCCTGTTGTGTCATTGTTAATGTTTGCATATTTGCTTAAATGTTTAGGTGTGGGTTTTTTCTATTAGCTGTATTCTGACTCTGGATTAAGGAATCAAATGACAGTTTAGTGTTTGTTTGTTTTTTCACCGTGGACCCTTCCCTCCCTGACGTTTATCTGTTTCTGTCTGCACACATGGGCGAGCTGCTCTGACGGCTGCAAGCCCTTCAGTGACCTGGATCTGTTTGTTTTGTTTGTTGTTGTTTGTAATTATCATGAATCTACACTCTCTCCATCATCATCATCCACACCTGTCTTAAATCTCCAGCCACTCACCTCATGTCTTTATAACCTGTCACGTCCCTTCAGTCAGTGCCGGATCATTATAGGAGTCAAATCCAGATGTCAACAGTGTGTGTGCCTGCTGTCTTCATCGTGTTTGTTCCTGCCATCCAGATCACCACCATCTTCACTCTGCACTTTAATAAAAAGCATTGCACTTTGCTTGTGCGTTTTGGTCCATACATTCCACCGCACATCCTCACAGAATGATCCGGTCAAAACAGATGGACCCAGCGGAAGCTCCAGACTCCGACATCCTGTGGTGTCTCTGGTGCTGGCTGGACAAGATCGCCGGCTTCGCCAGTCCCTCTGCTCGCCTCACTGCTCTGGAGGATTACATCCTGGACCTCCTTCCCCGGTTCTGCTCCAGCCTCAGCCCGGTGGATGCGGAAGATCTGGAGGAGGCAGCCAATTATGCTCTCCTTGCAGCGGAAGAAGAGATATCCCCTGCTCGGGAACGACCCGCTCATACCACCATTGGCTCCGTCTTCGGATCACCCGAGCCACCGATCATCTCTCTGGCTGTCTTTGCTCCTTTTTCCGACTGCTTCATCGAGGTCTCCCCCCGTTTCAGCCAGCCGTCCAGCCGCACCTACAACACAGGCTTTGTCTGCCAGCCCAAAACTGGGCCCCCTTTACGTCAGCAAAGACGGGCTGTTCGAGTTTTTTTATGGGGACAGACTCGAATACCTCTTCTCCAGAGCGGAGCCAACTTCTCGCCGCAATTGGCGACACAGACGCCGCAAAGCTGCGCCGGAGTATCCTCCCTCGGACTGGTCAGACTGGGAGGACAATAAGGAGCAGTATGTTGAGCAGCAGACCTCGCTCATCGGCTCTCATACTGTACTCCTGGAAAAGGTCCACGCAGTTATGAGCGGCCATCTCAGCCACGCAGCTGAAGGCAAGAGGCTCCTCCACCATCTCACCGCAGAAAGCCCTGCCAACGAGGAAGAGCGGTTTCCGGGTCGGTGAAGTTAGCGTCTGCTTCAGCCTGTTCTGTCCCGAAGTTGGCGTCTGCTTCAGCCTGTTTGGCCATGAAGTTGACGTCTGCTTCAGCCTATTCAGCCCTGAACTTGGCGTCTGCTTCAGCCTGTTCAACCTTCTCCTTCTTTCAGTCCCAGTTTCCGGAGCCTGCAGAGCACCTTCAGTCCCTGCTCCCAGAGCCAGTAGAGCCCCTTCAGTCCCTGCTCCCAGAGCCAGCAGAGCCCCTTCAGTCGCTACCCCCAGAGCTGCTGGATTTATCCGCCGCCGCCAGAGCTGCTGGATTTTCTGCAGCCGCTGCCAGAGCTGCTGGATTTGCCGCTCCCAGAACTTGACATCCTCATTGCTGCAGTGTTCCTGGCCTGCACAGCTGTAGCTCTTCAGCCTGGGGCAGGTCATCAGAGGACAACCGCACCACATCTTCGGCCCCCCATGCCGGCAACTCGCCTGGATCTTGGGGTCCCCATATTAGAGCTCCCGGAGGAGGTCAGGGATGACCCTTGTCTGCTGTCAGAGCTCCCGGAGGAGGTCAAAGAAGGCCTACCTCTGCCGTTGGCACAATTGCTGCCAGGGTCCGTGGCAGTTGCTGTCTTTTTACGCATCACAGTAGCAGCCCTTCGGCACCTGCCAGACCAAGCTAGGCCACCGGAGTCTCCTGTGACGGCCAGAAATGACCCGACGCCGGCCACGGAGCGTCCAGTCTCATGCCCAGCTTCACTAGCCAGGTTCCTTCGTTCCCGTCACTGGGAACCAACCAGGTCCCTCTGTCTCTGCCGACGAACAGCCAAGCTCCCCCACCGCTCCCCCGTCTCCCTTCCACCCATCGCCCATCCCGCTAAGGGACGTCCGTCTAGCTTCCCACTCGACCTCCAGGTTTCCAGGAGAGGACCGCTGGGCCCTCCACCCGTTTCCCGTCCCGCCAGAGGATGTCCATCCAGCTTCCGCTGGAACTCCAGGCCCATCCAGCCAAAAACATGACTGTAAGGTTAATTGATCACTGTAAATTGTCCTTAGGTGTGAGTATGTGCATGGTTGTCTGTCCCGTCTGTCTCTATGTGGCCCTGTGATGGAATGGCGACCTGTCCAGGGTGTACTCCGCCTCTCGCCCGTTGACAGCTGGAGATAGGCACCAGCACCCCCGCGACCCATTAAGGATTAAGCGGTTAAGAAAATGGATGGATGGATATATAAATAATATACATACAGCGCTCAGCATCGATGAGTACACCCCACTACATTTGTCAGAAAACCTTTAGTTTCCTTTCAAAATCAACATTCTCTATGAGATACTATACTACAAAATACTCAAACAAATGTGGGCCATTGATTGCAAACAACATTTGTTAATTTGCACACACAAAAAAGTAATTTTCCTAACAAATTCATTCAAACCCATGTTGCAAAAATGAGTACACCCCAATTATAGTCTTAGGAGAAAAGCCACACTTAGGACAATAACATTCTAATTAACTGGCATTCAACCACAGGTGAGTCTAATGATTCATTTAAGAGGTGTCCAGCAGACAGTTGACTATAAAAGGGCATAACTTAACAAAGAAAAGCCCTTCCCGTTTCATGCTGTCAGATGTGGCTCCCCATGGAAGAGAAATGTCAAAAATCTGAGAAAGGAAATATTTTCTTTACACAAAAAAGGTGAAGGCTACCAGAAGATCAGCAAAACTTTACATATCAGTCAAAATACTGTAGCAAAAGTGATCCAAATATTTAAGGAAGATGGAAGTGGACAAATCTTACAGAGATGTTGAGGCCATCCATGGAAGTTAACATCTCGACAGGAGCGTCTTCTGATTAAAAGGGTTGAAGAAAATTGCCATGCAAGTTCACTGCAGTTAAGCTAAAACAGTAGAAAGCAAAACTGGAGTGACCGTTTCCTGTGGAACAATACGACGCACACTGCAGAGGAATGGCATGCATGGGTATCGTCCACGAAGGAAGCTTCTCCTATAGCCCATACACAAAAAAGCACGCCTAGAATTTGCTAGGGCCCATGCTGAAAAAGATGAAGACTACTGGAACTCTACTCTGGGGTGATGAGACAAAGATCACTGTTTTAGGAAGTAATGGTTTAAAAACTGTATAGGTGAGGATTTCAAAGAAAAATGCATGGTGCCTAGAGTGAAACATGGTGGTGGCAGGGTCCTTATGTGGGGCTGCATGAGTGCTACTGGTGTTGGGGAGCTGCATTTCATTGATGGTATCATGAACTCAACAATGTATTGCTCTATACTGAAGGAAAAGATGCTGCCCTCAATCTGTTAACTTAGACACGACAGTGATCCAAAACACACATCTAAAGCTATTGTTGCATTTCTGAAGATGAACAGGGTGAAGGTGACTGAATGGCCAATTATGTATCATGATCCGAACCCAATCAAACACCTGTAGGGAAATCTGAAGTAATGTCATGTTATTGAGTTAAATAAGTGCTTAATAAAACTCAGTCTTGTGAATTGAGCTACTAATTGAATTTGTACTTTTTAAATGGGGTGTACTCATTTATGTTGATCCTGGGGGATGTGATACAGGAAGTTAATAATGTTACCAGGTGATGTTATCAGTTGTATGAGAACTGGTCAGATTTGTTTTTAAGGGAAAATGCAATCTGTGGTTCCTTGTGATGAGACGGTTGTCTGTTGCTACGGAGTTGTGAGTGGTACACAGGATAAAAACATGGCAGGAGGTGATAGCGATCCTGTTCTGGATTTTGATGTGCAAGGTCATAACGTGGTTTCGATCGTTTTTGATACAAAATCAAGTTTGTGGAATCCCTAACATATTTTACATTACATATATATATATATATATATAATTAGATATGTTATATTTCAAAACAAAGCTATTTATTGCAGTCTACTGCACTGAACAGGGGTAAACGGTGTGGTCATATTTGTTTAATTATTAATTACTAGCTTTGTTCAAAATCCTACCAAAAATCCGACAATAAAGTACAAACTAATATTTGTCAAACATTTTTTCTGTCAAATGACTATGCAGTTGAGACTTTAATATATAAATAACATTGGAACAGAGTAGGTGTCTTTGAATCAACAACTAAAAGACAAAATAACAGTTAGTAGAACTTATAATACAGAAAGTCAAATATCCAATCCACTGTTGTGATTTGGATCAGTGCACATATGCACTTTGACGAAACATTAGTCAGCGCCTACAAACTCTAATGTGGGCGTCTTCGACTCATCAAAATGCCTTTTTTATGGAGAGACCCGAATAAATGAACTTTAACATGAAGCCTTTAATCTTGTGCTGCATTCAAGTCAAGTGGGAATGGAAGCAATCCGGCTGTAAACACACATTTTAATGTTTTTAAAAAGAGCTGGTAACCTTTTGCTCTTGATTTCTTGAACTGAAGTGACTCCTGGAATGAAATTAGATCCCAAACTGGAGTCTGACTGCTGAAACATTATTTTGATTTTTTTATTTGCTCCAAAATGGCCTCTGTCCCAATCACAAGCTGAATTTAGCCCTTGGAAATTATAAGTGGTAGCACCAGTGCTGCGACTCTTTTTTTTCCCTCCCCCCATGGCACTTGAAAGCAGCATGACAAACTGAATGGAGGGAACGGAAAAATGTAGCTCAGATTTTTTCAATCCCTGAATCATTTTTGTCGCTGAAGAGGGTGAAATGGGTCAGCGAGGACGCCATAAGATCCAGGATCAATGGTCCTCAGTGCAATGTCAAGTCATGAGGACACCCTCAAGGGGAGGCACAGTTTACACTATTGCTCCAAAGGATGACCTCACTAGAACTAGACAGATTCATTGTTCCCTGCTGAAGTCAGTGGTAAGTGAGGCACCAGGTGGCACCGCCTTTGTTTCTTCACCCCCGTCGGAGCAGTTCGAGTCAGACGAACCATCCTTTGGAGACCCATCAATGACAGGAGACTTATTTGTTATTCCTTCTGAGTCGACTCGAGCCCTACCTCAGCCAATGCATTCAGTGCCTGTTCAAGCTCCAGTTTCATGGACAGAATCTGCCCCTGTGGAAGTTGGCATGCCCCCTCTTCCTGTAGTTGAGAATCCTGTGGTGCAACGCACCACCAGGTCAACAGCAGGTCCCCATTCTAACATACATCACCTCCCACAGTCATCGGAAAGGACCTTGCACCAAAGGGTAAGCCCTACTGCTCCAGTATCTAGTGCAGTGTTCGCCTTATTTAGACCCTGGAATTAAAATTCCAAGTTAAGGTTCTGTTTTGAGAGATTCATCATCGGCATTTTGTGGGGGTAGATTGTAACAGGACACAGCTGAGTTGAGTTGCTGCAATCAGCGCCTGCACTCTCTCAGCCAATGGCTGCAGGGAAACCACCATAGAAAGGTGAGTGAAGCAAATATTCTCTCATTTGCTGGTTGAACTGAATCACCCTCTGGGATTCCCTTCTCCCTCTTCAGCTTGGTGGCAGGTAGGCCTGCAGCAGTGGCTGCAAGTTCATTAGAAATGCTTTGCCCATCCAGTACTGCTCAAAGTATTTGTTTGTGTTAACCACAAGGTTGCTGCGCTCTGCTTTACTCCAGCCTCAGGTATCCCCTCCCATGTCATGCCATGCGGTCTTGGCTCTACAAATTGTTTCAGTGGATTGTGGCACCACAACAGCTGACTGGCTGCTGTACACTGGTACCCTGCTCTGCCCCTCTGACACGCTAAGCGGTCTCAGGTTATGTGCCACTTCAGACGCCGAGATTAGTGGTGCAACGGATGGGTGCGCCTCACTGCTGAATTGAGCTTCAGCTTATGGAGATACTTCTGGAACTCTAAGAAACAGCTCCACCTTTTGTTGCTTGGGTCAACTCTCACTTCCAGTTTCCGGTCTCTCCATCCCAGTCGGGATTTACAAAAAGACAGACTGATAACCGAGAAACATTCCTCCTTGGTTGCACGTTTTATATTCTTTTAGTGCTTAAATTGTGGTATATGGCTCTAATTTTTGTTTTTCTTTTCTTCAGGTACTGAGACCCTGGTGGTGGAATTGGTGTCCTGGTGGCGGGGTCCCCTTTGTTTGCTTTTGTTTGCAGTGGTTGGATTTTGGTTTTCCCTTCACCTGTGGTTTTCTTGGATTCCCGTTCCTTACCTTTTTTGGATAACCCCATACCAGTAAGGTCTCATCCTGATTTTATATTTTTATCAGAGCCATTTTTAACTTGTGTTTAAATAAACTTTCCTTTTTTATACTGAACTGTTGTCTCTGCCTCGTTGCCCACGGACTTGAGTGCCAAGTGGTTGGTGTAACTACTTTGTATATTTTCCTGGGTGAAACTCCCAGGGTAATGTTGTCAGACTAAATATAATCCTCCAACCTCGTGAATGTCTTTTTTTCTAAATTTTGAACAATACTCACATCAGAATAAACGGACTCTCTCACCTTTTGTGCTTAGTTCATAGTTGTAGGTTTCATAAGATTCTTATGTTTTTCACAGAAGAAAATCTATGTTTTTCTATTATGTTTGAGGTTTTTCATTCCCCTGATGAATATAGCGAAGATTTCCCAGCAGGACAGACTGTTCTGGCAAGATCTAACTGCTATGTTGGCATCATGGGAAAATAATGAAAAAAGATGGTGAGAAGTACTATGACAAAACAGTTTGTTGTCCGAAAATGATCTGGAAGTATGGGCAAATATTTATGTTCTAGGCATTACATTCTTTCTTTTTTTATTATTTTTCACAATTTGAGGTATAAAACGGACAAAGAACCGTGAGAATAAGTCAGAGGATGCCTGGTTTAAAAAGTAGTATTTATTAAACCGGTCGGTTTCATAACCTTCTGTGCTCTCATGTATTTAGAAAAAGCACAAATTATACAGAATAAAACTGCATCAATCCGTTAGTAAACTGTCTGAGAAAATAAAGGTTTGGCATGAGCAGAGTCAAATTATTGAAACTTGGGTAATAGTGACATCTACTGGTCATTTAAAAGCATTTCCTGCCAAATAATTAAATAGCCGACATGTCATTGAGTGCTTTAATAAAAGCAAATATAATTCAGGCACAACAAAGGCTTTTGTTCAGCATTCTAGTCCAGACTTATTAGATACTTTATTTACTGTGAATGTAACATAAAAAAATCAAATTAAAATAAGATTGATATTGACTTTGTCTATATTGAGGATAGAAGCATCAAAGAATGACTTCTGTTTTTCATAGTTACAAAGCAGTCTTTAACTTGTCACTCAGTTAAATGTGACTTAACATGGCTGCAAAATTATTAAGTCTTCTCTATCCCATTTTTTGAAGCAGGCAGGTGTGCAACGGACATAGTGCACAGAAGAACCTTTTAAATAGAAAGAACCTATATGAGGATAAATGTTCATATATGAAAACTATAGGTAAAAACAAATACACACACCTATATGCACATATATGCTGTCTATATACACATTATGTGGTTTTAACTACCATTATCTATTTATTTGTAATGGCGTTTTTTTTTCTGTATGGATTTTAATCTTTGTTGCGTCTCTCTTTTTTTCTTCTCTTTGTATAATTTATGGCTGTAACAATGCAAAAGGGTTATCTATCTATGATGATATATATACCACATATATTTGTATATATGCTACATATAGACCAAATTGAAGTGCATATATAGGCCATATATGTCTCGAGTATTGCTTCATTATATCCACATATAAGCTCTATATGTTTAATATCTTAAAGCTCATGGCAGTATCTGGTCATTTATCTTGGCAGCTGTCATACCTAGCTTATACTTTTTTATTAACAAGTTAATGACTCCATATTTGTCTAAAGTCCATTAGAGGAAGAAAAAATCATGCAACCAAGCACCTCGTCCCACACAGAAAACACCCATATAATTAGAACCATCTTGTCCAGGAGTGATGCTGAAAAACTAGTCCATGCCTTTGTTACTTCAAGGCTGGATTACTGTAACTCTTTATTATAAGGTAGTCCACAGAATACAATTAAAGGTCTTCATGTTAGTTCAAAATGCTGCTGCTAGAGTTCTAATGAATAAAAGAAGAGATCACATTTCCCTATTTTTGGCTTCTCTTCACTGGCTCCCAGTAAAATCTAGAGTAGAACTCAAGATCCTCCTTCTGACATATAAAGCTCTTAATAATCAAGCTCCATCGTATAAGAGACCTGATTGTTCCATATGTTCCTAACAGAGCCCTTCACTTTCAGACTGCAGGTTTACTGATAGTTCCTAGGATTTCTAAAAGTAGAATGGGTGGCAGATCTTTCAGTCATCAGTATCCCCTCCTATGGAACCAGCTCCCATGATTGGTTCGTGAAGCAGACAACTTGTCTGTCTTTAAAACTAGGCTTAAAACCTTTCTCTTTGACAAAGCTTACAGTTAGAGACAGGTTAACAGGTAGTTAGAAACGGGTTAGACAGGTAGCTAGGAAGAGACAGGTTAATGTTAGTAGCCAGGTAGTGTCAAAAGCTAGGAAGAGACAGGTTAATATTAGTAGTCAGGTAGAGTAGCTAGGTAGAGATAGATTAATATAAGCCAGGTGTTAGTAGCTTGGTCTCCTAGTAGGAGACAGGAGACTAGGAGACAGGTTAATGTTAGTAGCTATGCTGCTTTAGGCTAGGCTGTTGGAGGACATTATTAGAGTCAGTTGCTATTTTCTCCCCAACTGCATGATGTGCTGTCAATTTAAGCTCTAACCTGTTTTCTCTTAGTCTCTTCCTACAGTAGGTGCTCCTGACCTGCCCTGCTTGACGACCCTGACTAAGATGGCATTCCAGTGGCAGAAAGTTCTCCACATCCTGCTACCAACTTCTGCTTCTAGATCAGTTCTATTGCTCTTTCTGTGTCTCTGCTGCCTCCTCCAAACCCCAGACGCTCTCGGCAGATGACCGCTTATGCTGAGCCTGGTTCTGCTGGAGGCTTCTTCCTTTTAAAAGGGAGTTTTTCCTCTCCACTGTCGCTTCATGCTTGCTGAGTGTGAGGGATTGCTGAAAATTCACGACACAATCTTCTGTGGTTCTCTTATTCCTAAATTAAACATTGTATTGTAATAACTCTTCTGGTAAAGTGCCCTGTAAAACCCAAATATAGAAAAACACACAAATGTTTTTCAACCATTCAGATGTTGTTGTAGGAGGCCTTTTTGGGCTGAAAATTTTGTGTTTTCAAAAATGTTATGTTTTTACAGAAATTTTGTAATATTGCAACATTGGGCTTAATTGGGAGCAGAATATCCCATATATTCACTCACTGTTTGACCAACAATACAGAACTAAGAATTAATTTGCAGGCTTTTGCTTTTCCCAAACCAGAATATAATATGAATAATAATCTCAGCCATGTAGTTATGAAGAGTCATTTATTCCAACAAGAAGAACTTTGACATGTATTTACATTGTTTACAGTGAAGGTCCCAGAAGCAGTTCTTGTCCTCTGAAAAACAGAGGCAGACCCTCCACCCAATCTCACAGCATCACACTTGCTTTGGGTATTAGTATACACTTTACTGCAATGTCTGCAGCATTCTCCCTTTGTCTTCAGTGGGAAATTCCATGTGCACATTCACATTTATTTACAGTGATAGTCCCAGAAGTAGTTCTTGTCCTCTGAAAAACAGAGGCGGACATCACACTTGCCGCACTGGGTATTAATATACCCTTTACTGCAATTTCTGCAGCGTCCTCTTTGTCTTCAGTGGAAAATGTCCAGTGATGTCTGTGCGCACATCCAGAGGGGGGTGTGCACATGATTCTTTTTAGAAGAGGGACCGTTTGGACTCCCATCACCTAAGGATGATCTCTTTCCAGCATTCAAAGGACTCCCTGCTGCGACTGGGCTTCCATTGCCTGAAGATGGTTGTCCTCTCTTTGGAGTTTTGAGTGTTGTGTCCACCTGTTTAGAAAAAAAAGAATAAATATATCAATTCATATACTTCTCAAACGCACATGAAAATACTAGTCTAATATATCGCAAATAGCAGAAATAGATAATTACCAGGAGGAGAGAGGATGCCAGCTGTGCCTGGAACTTTCTCATGTTTAGTATCTCCTTCTTTGGCATCCTGAGAGCTTGGCAGTTCCGCCTGTAGAGGAGCCAGGCTTTGACGACAGCGAGGGTGATGGTGTGCCAGAAGATGTACATGTACCATCGCCGGGATTTCAGGGCATACTTGTATTTTGCTGTAAATATCCAATAAATCCACACCTCCCATGATCATCTCATCCACATAGTTGTGTTCTTCTGGTACCACCTGCAGGCAGTTCTCTCTGAGTGAATCAAGCCATGGTCTGAGTTTCCAGAGTTTGTCCCTCTTTTCAGTCTCTGACACTGTCAAATATTTTACAAAATGTAATGCTGTCAACAGCGACTGGAATCTATTGTGTGGCATCACATCAGCTACAGGTGGGTGCCTTGTGTCCGTCTCCCAGTACATATGGGTTCCAGGCATTTGTACCAGGCCCATCCTAAGGTACATGCCCAACGCTGTCTGTATTTCTTTTGTATTGGTATTAACCGATCTTCCGTGGTTATGAATGCTGTACTCATTCGTATTTGTTGCCAGAGCTTGAACCATGTCTTCTGACACAAACTTGGAAGTATTGCAGTGGTGTGTGGAGGGAGGTGACATCATCTTTGAGAGCTGGACCAGAAAAATTAGTATTCAAATCAGTGGGTTCTTGGTTTTCTTTATCCACACAGGCATCGCTATCTGATTCTTCGTCACTTGCATCAGTGTCGTCGAAATCCATGTCCACATCACTTTCTCCGTTTTGGACGATGGCAATTACATCCTGCACACTGTACCGAGGACCTTTACTTGCTGGTGGCATTCTGGAATGGAAAAAATAAAATTGAAACAAATGTATATACAAATAGCACACAGGCTTACTAGATTCTAGATTACCAGCAGGAAAGATGGGGTGGTGGGCAAACTGATTTCATTATAAGAGTTCATCATCAAGTGTTTACGCATTGCACTGAAGTAGCCTATTCACACATTTCACTGGTCACAAAATACTGTATGGCTGACCTATTATAGACTGTGATTATCATCCTTATAGAAATGCATGTAGCTTCCAGCTTACAACCACACTTTACAATCATGAACATTATCACCTGTTCCAGAACAATGCCACAAATGCACCAGGAGCATCCCCCACAACTGCTTTGACTATGGATTGATAGGAACATTTTCTCTTCAATAGTAACTAAGACAAAGGGCAGACATGCACAAACAGAATTTCTTTGTTAGAAAGTCCTGCATTCTGTGATAAGAATAAAATACTGAGTGTTTATTATATATCATTATATCATTATAAAAATGATATATTATATTATATATATTATATTATAATCATTAGTAAACATGTAATCTAATATAAGGCTAAAGGCTAGAATATGTAAATCATCTGTAGTTTAAAGTTATATGTGAACATTTTGATTGAAGTTCTTCTCAAGATATTCCTCTCAAAAACAGGACTGTTTTGACTACCACTCCAACGTTGTAATATTGCAACAATTATAAAACATGCTCTAAATAAAATATAGGGCATATTTTTCACAATAATTACTTATATTCATGTTCTAGATACTGTAATAAACACACAAAAAATATTCAAAGCATTTTACTTACTTGAATCAGATGAATCCAGTCCAGTAAATCGAAGGGATGTTCCTCGATCGAAAAATTGGAGATTGTGTGACTGGCGATATATACAAATGTTGGATCCAATCGCATTGTGAGAACAAACAATAGGACCTAATGATCATGTTAATGTGGTTGAGCCAGAAAAAAAAAAAATAGAGAGGTTTTTTGGGGATAACCAAAATTGTTGTAATTCTGAAACAGTGGGTCTTACAGGGCTAGAGATGACATCTGTTGTGAAAAGGCACTATATAAATAAACTGAATTTAATCATATATATTTTGATATAGGCAGTGGTTAGCACTGTTGCCTTGCAGCAAGAAGGTTGTGGGTTCTTATCTCAGCCCAGGGTCTTTCTGCATGGAGTTTGCATGTTCTCCCCGTGCATGCGTGGGTTCCCTCCGGGTACTCCGGCTTCCTCCCACAGTCCAAAAACATGACTGTGAGGTTAATTGATCTCTCCAAATTATCCTTAGGTATGAGTGTGTGCATGGTTGTTTGTCCTGTCCTTCTCTATGTGGCCCTGTGATGGACTGGCGACCTGTTAAGGGTGTACCCCGCCTCTCGCCCGTTGACAGCTGGAGATAGGCACCAGCCCCCCCGCGACCCATTAAGGATTAAGCGGTCAATAAAAGGGATGGATATCTAAAATTGGCAGTTTTTCTAATTTATTAGTACATATGTACTATCCCTGGCTTATCAGAATCAGAATCAGAATAGGTTTTTATTGCCATTGTTTGAGAACAAGTTCACAAACTAGGAATTTTTCTTGGTACAATCGTGCAACATAAACCATTTAACATAAATAAAAATAAAATAAAGAAAAAGAAAAAGAATGAGCTATAAGGCTAAAGTCTTTATAAATATTATAATCTATATGTATATAAAAGAACTATGAAGAGATAAACATCTTTTAACATAAGAACAGCAGCAGCGTTCCATTCACAGATGTGCAGGTGAATGACAGCAGCAGATCTAAGTGTGGTCAAACCACACAGTGCAGTAAAATAAAGTTACGTAGTGCAGATGGTTATATCCTACATGGGTCTTTAACTGAACTATCGGGTCTTGTTATTGTTCATGAGTCTGATAGCGGAGGGGAAGAAACTGTTCAGGTGGCGGGTGGTGTGGGTCTGGATGGACCGTAGCCTCCTGCCTGAGGGGAGGAGGGAGAATAGTCGATGTCCAGGGTGAGAAGAGTCAGCTGTGATCCGACCCACACGCCTACGGGTCCTGGAGGAGAACAGGTCCCGGAGGGATGGGAGCCTGCAGCCAATTACCTTCTCAGCAGCACGCACGATGCGCTGCAGTCGGTGTTTGTCCCGGTCTGCGGCGCCGGGGAACCACATGGTGATGGAGGAGGTGAGGATGGACTCAATGATGGCCATGTAGAACTGCACCAGCATCTCGTTCGGGACCTTGAGTTTCCTCAGCTGCCGCAGGAAGTACATCGCCTGCTGGGCCTTCTTGATGAGGGAGCTGATGGTTGGCTCCCACTTGAGGTCCTGGGTGATGGTGGTGCCCAGGAAACGGAAGGAGTCCACGATGGAGATGGGGGTGGGAGAGTCCATCAGGGTGAGGGGATACGGTGGGGCTGTGACTTTCCTGAAGTCCATGATCATCTCCACTGTCTTCTGGGCGTTCAGCTCCAGGTTGTTGTGACTGCACCAGGAAGCCAGCCGGTCCACCTCTCTCCTGTAGGCGGACTCATCACCGTCTGAGATAAGTCCGATGAGGGTGGTGTCGTCCGCAAACTTGATCAGCTTTACGGACTGGTGACTGGAGGTGCAGCAGTTTGTATACAGCGAGAAGAGCCAGGGGGAGAGTACACAGCCCTGAGGAGTCCCAGTGTTTGTAGTCCGATTGTCCGAGACAATCTTCCCCAACCGCACGTGCTGTCTCCGGTCCGACAGGAAGTCAGTGATCCACCTGCAGAGGGAGTCGGGCACGCTGAGCTGGTAGAGCTTGTCTCGTACCAGTCCAGGGAGGATGGTGTTGAAGCCAGACCTGAAGTCCACGAACAGGATCCTGGCGTAGGTTCCTGGGGAGTCCAGATGCTCCAGGATGAAATCGAGGGCCAGGTTCACTGCATCATCCACAGACCTGTTGGCTCTGTAGGCGAACCGCAGTGGGTCCAGGAAGGGGGCGGTGATGTCCTTGAGGTGGGGCAGAACCAAGCGCTCAAATGACTTCATCACCACAGACGTCAGCGCCACCGGCCTGTAGTCATTAAGTCCTGTGATCCGTGGCTTTTTGGGGACAGGGACGATGGTGGAGATTATATGTGGGATATACACGCATATGCAGGATATATCATGTATGTGTATTTATATACTGTATATAGGCAGCATATATGTGCATATAAACTTCATAAAGGTTTCATACATGCACATATATCCTCATATTTATTTGTGGGAATTACTGAGGTCAACTTACAATCTCACGTTGTACATCATTTGCACTCACTGCAAATTTTCTCCCTCTCCTCAAACTGCCTGCCGGCCACCGTAGCATTGGAACTACGAACCATATGTCTGCCTACGTAGCTGGTAGCAAGAGGACACACTAGAAGTGTTAGCATTAGCGTGTCAGCATGGTAGCGTTTTCCTCTCTGAACTATACCATGAGATGTTAACAGTTTGCTATTATTGCTCTCTTACCCTAATGTGATGCTTGAGTGACTTATTTTAGCGCTGAGCATCTGCAGGTTTTCTTGTATCGATCTTGAGTGCTGTTGTTAATTATTATTTCTGTTTAAGAATAAAAAAAACTCCTGTACCAGTTACACCGGTCTTGTTATTGTGTAGAACATGTAACCTCTGCACAAATTGTAAAATTAAACACCGAAAATATTAATGGGGGGGGGGTGGGGGGACACTCTGTTGCTATAGGATAGGCTCCTGACGAGGGTGCTCAAGGTTGTCCATATTTTCTATTTTTATTTCATGAAGAATCCTTCTTTACATCATTATCTCCAGGTCTTCCACAGTCGTCACCAGAACAGAACCAGCCTTCTTCATGAGGTTAATGAGCCGTTTTAAGTCCCTGGCTCTGAAGCTGCTACCCCAACAGATTATGGACGAAGCGAATACACTCTCCACATCAGACTTGTAGAAGACTTGCAGCATCTTGCCGCAAAGCTTGAGGGACCTAAATTTCCTTAAGAAGTACAGTACAGTCGGCTCTGTCCCTTCTTGTAGATGGCTTTACTGGTGAGTCTCCATTCCAGTCTGTTGTCCAGGTGAACTCCGAGGTATTTGTACTCCTCAACCACCTCAACTTCTTCTCCCATGATGGAAACAGTCTTTGATCCCTGGTTCTGCTACAATCTACAATCAATTCCTTTGTTTTGTTTACATTCGAGATAAGTTAATTGTTTCCAAACCATGCCACAAAGCGGTCCACCAGCTCTATGTATTCAGCTTCGTCTCCATCTCTGATTGGCCCAACAATTGCAGAGTTGCAGAGTGCTTCTGTATATGACAGGTCTCTGTCTTATACTGGAAGTCTGAGGTGTACAGAGGGGTGAGAGTACAGTCCCTTGTGGTGCTCCTGTGCTGCTGACAGTGATGTCGGTAATGTGTTACTTAGTAGCGCGTTACTCCAAATAACACCACTTTTTCAGTAACGACTAATCTAACTTGTTACTATTTCCATACAGATAATCAGTTTATGGTTGTTTATTTAAACCCCAGTGAGTTATTATTTTTTAAATTTTCTCAAGCAAAAAATATATATTTGGTACATGACGGCAAAAAAACATGCAACGGTAGCGGTAAATATGGCCTTACATACCTTCAGCAACACTGCTGCTGTCTTTTTCTGTCGTAATCCAAATCAGCAGATTATCTCCTTTACGGTCGCCATGTGTGTTTTGGCCTGAGTCTTGAGTTCTGTAATCTGTACTCTGAATCTGCCCCCTAGTGGAACTCTCCAGTAGTATGTGCGGTGAATACTTCCCCAAAGACACAGCTTGGTGCTTCCTAGTCACTGGTGTCAATGTGAGGTTAAAAAGCTAGTATATTTCCAGCTTTTCTGTTAAAATACACTTCAAATAAAGTGAGTATTGGAAAAACTGGAATCCAAATTGTTTCTATGTTGAGGCATTGGGCAGTGTTATTGGTTGCTGAAACTAATGAATAAAGTAACTCGTAATCTACTGATTACTTAAAAAAAGTAACTATGTTAAAGTAACTAAGTTACTTTTGGAAGGAGTTATCAGTAGTCAGTAATCAGATTACTTTTTCAAAAGAACTGTGGCAACACTGGCTGCTGACCACCTGGTTTGATGCACAATTCTTCAATCTCACAAACTGTGGTCTGTTTGTCAGGTTGTCATTGATAAGGCTGATTGTTGAGGCCTCCCGCCTGTGTCTTTAGGAGTTTCTGTCAAAGCAAATCAGGCTGAAATGTGTTAAATGCACTAGAGAAATTAAAGAAAACAGTGCTGCCTGTTTTGTCCAGATGACAGTGGGTTGGTTGAAGCAGGTTGATGATGGCATCTTCAATGCCAACTCCGTGGCGATAAGCAAACTGCAGAGGGTCCCTATATGTTCTAGTTTGCTTACTCAGGTGGGGCAACAAGAGTCTCTCAAGGACCTTCATGATGTGAGATGTCAGGAACAGGTCTATAGTCACTGATGACTGATGGGTGAGTTTTCTTTGGAACTGGAACAAGGCAGGATGTCTTCCTCAACAATGGAACCTTCTCCTGGGTCAGACAACAGCAGGCATTATTCACCCCTTCTCTTTTTCCCTTGGTGCCGGTTTCATTTTTGTAGAAAATAAAATAAAATCTCTCTGACCCAGCATTGATTATAGATGTCTCATCACCATTACCATCAAAAACAAGTATTCCCTTCCACTCATCACCTCTTCCTTCAAAGTCGTGTATCTTTACGAAGTTCGACATAAGCAACACATACTGCCTGGTCTGGATTCGAGAAGGCGATGAATGGAAGACTGCAATCAGCACTTACATTGGACATTATGGGGATCTCCTTATGCCTTAGATTTAACCACCTGGTGAATGATGTCCGCCAGGATTTTATCAACGTCTTTTTTTCCGTCTCCTTAGATGACATCCTCATATTCTCCAAAAACATCCCCCAACACTGTCAACACGTCTGCCAAGTACTGCATTACTCTTGGAAAACAGCCTTTTTGTCATATGTGAAAAATGTGACTTGCACAAAGACTCCGTCACCTTCCTAGAATACATTTTAGAGGGTAGAAAGGTAAAGGCCGATTCAAAAAAGATCCGAGCCAACCAGGACTGGCTCACTCATTGATCTGCGTAAAGCTTTTGACACCGTTAATCACAAGATACTCTACCGTAAATTGAATCAATATAGTCTCTCTGAGCACACCCAAAACTACTTAAAATCTTACTTGAGCGAACAGCATCAGTGTATACGAGTAAATAACATCCAATCTGTGTTTAGGGCCACCTTAATAGGAGCCACAAGGGTCTTTTTTGGGACCCTTCCTTTTTAGCATCTGTATAAATGACCTCCCTAAAGTGTGCTCTGACATTGACATGATCATGTACGCTGATGATACGGTTATCTTTACTTTTGGGAAAAACGAGGCGGAGGTTGCTGACAAATTATCAAAAGAGATGAAAAAAGTTGCGGAATGGATGCAGACGTCATGTCTGACCTTAAATGTTGATAAAACAGTCTCAATGTTTTGTTTTTTTCAAAAAAACACAAATTACAACAAACCCTAGAAATTCAAGTTAATGGAAAAAATATTTAAAATGTAAACAAAACAAAATATTTAGGTCTAATACATGATTCGAACCTTAGTTTTAAAAGTCACATAAAAAACTTGGTAACAAATTGAAATTTAACTTGATGAACTATAAACATATCAGAAACTCATTAAATAAAGAGGTCTCAAATACCTACCTCAATACTATGAATGTTCCACTTTTTGTATATTGCATGTCTAGTTGGTCTCAGGCGTGTAAAGCCTCGTTAAAACCACTTGAATGATTATATAAAAGGGCCATAAAAATTCATGATAAAATGCCTCGTCAATACCATCACTGTAAAATACAAAATAAATATAACATTCTGAGTTTCGAAAACCTTATGAAATATAATCAAATTTCTGCCCTTTTTAAAATAATCCATAACATCACTACTCCTCCTTTGATAAAAATTTTTCACATTCAATTCGGAGAAAATCTCTAGAACCACACGGTCGACAGTCAGAGGAGAGTGCAGCGTTCCAAGACGCAAAACTATACATGGTCAACAATTTGTTTTCTTATAAAGCAGCGAGCCTTTGGAACACTCTTCCAAATGAAATTATTTGATGCACAAATTATTTACATTTACACACCTGACCAAACAGTGGTTATTATCACAGTAAACCACTGCACTGAATGACTGTGATATGAACGCTGTAAACTGTGAGTGAGTGAGAGATGGTGCTTTTATAATGGGAGCTTCAATGTATTATTCTGTATATATTTTATGAAATTTAGTAATTATAAAATCATCCTGTCCAGGGACAATGGGTGGAAATGAGCATTTTTGCTATAACTTGGCACATGTAATCTCTTCTTTTTTTAGACTAATGATGTTTGTGCATTGTCCCTGATCAAATTAATAAATACTCCTTTTATCCAGAAAACTGAAAAGTTTTTGGGTTTCAGAAATTTCTACAGGCGCTTTATCAGAAATGTCATTGTCATCGCTCTTGACGGCTCTCACCTTGACCAATCAAGCATTCATCTGCTTTAGGGCTGCAGATCAGGCATTTCAGAACTTAAAGAAAAAGTTTGTCGAGGCTCCCATTCTTCTCCACCCTAACAAAATGCCCAATTCATCCTGGAGGTGAATGCCTCCAGAGCGCAACTTTCCTCCCCTACACTGCCTGTCATCCGAATGCAGCCTGCTGCTCGTGTTCCCGAGGATCTGCTCCTCACTGGACATGCTCCTGCTTACGCTGATGCTCCCCCTAGTACCCAGTTTTCTCTTTAGCGGTCCACAGACAATTGGATCCGGCTACCCTCCCTTACAAATAAGAACCCCTTATCTTTTTAATCCACCTATCACAACTAGCAATTCTAAGTACAGAACAAATGACTGACATTGCAGAACAAAACAGGAGAACATAAAATAAACACCTGAATTTTGTAGTGCAAGAATATTTAATTAAACATATGAAGATAATTGTTTAGTTTGTGCATTTTTTATACAATTATATATTTCTTTTTTACATTTCTTAAAGAACATTATATATAATAGATAAAGATGGGCTTCACAACTCTAAATATATATAAATTTCATATATTTGTCTGATACATGTGCTTCAATGTACAGAGGTGTTTTTTTCAGCACCTCTGCTTTGTATGTCTGAGATGTATTTTTTTTTCTCACTTCCCAATTTTACTCCCACGGGAAACAGAGGGCTTGGCAGCTCCCTCAGTCTACCTGAGATAGATAGTGTCATGGTTGTCACAGAACTGACTATTAAGCATACACAGCTACACACAGGACTCCAGGAAAGATTGTAAAAGTTTTATTCATGTTTTGCAGATCGGGTTCTGAGACCAGCAGCCTGGTTGGTGGAACACGGAGGACGCCACTGGAAAGAAGGATATCAGGTGAGATAGTTAAGAGGAGGATATGAGAGATTGAAAATGGATGATGGATTCACTGGGGAAACTAAAGATCCGAGCTGGAGAGGGAGGTAAAGATTCAGTAGCCAGGTTAGATTTCCTTTGCTGCTGAGGTTGGAAGGCTGAGTTGTTGAATGTATTACATGTCAAAAATCTGTTATTTAAACACGTTATTTATTTATTTATTTTAACACTGTTATTTATGGTAGATATTTCTGCAGTCAGCATGAGAACTGCACACTCTCTCAAAAGTTGTGATAACCTTGGCTATGTGATCAAACTACACATTTCAGAGTGACCTTTTAGGCCCTGTCAACACGGATGCAAAACCGGTGTTATTGCATTATACACTGACCAAAGGATGAGAGAGTATTTCGTTAAAGTTTTGAGGTTTTATTACAATTTGGATTGATTGATTAAGACGACAGCATCACATCACAGAAAAATGCAGAATACTGACCTGTCTCAATTTTAAAACAAGCTTATATTATTTCTAGTAACATTGCATATATCTACCCTACTGATAAAGTACGACTTACAGGGTGAGAGTAACAGACTTGACGGCACCTTTCTCTTCCATTAGAAAGCTGTGAACTTTGTTGACCTTCAAGGATGCCCAGTCCAAAGAGCCATCTCCATGGTAACGCAGGATGTGGACTATCACTATCAAAACACTCTGACCGTGACTTGGGTAAAAGTGTCACTCAACAAGTCTAACTTTCAAACTAAAACTACAACATTAAGTAAACATGCATCACAGTTGACTACAAAGTACATATAAATCATAACACTAAATTTTTCCACTACACGGGTATAGTTTCACAAACGAAGTCTGTAAAAATGCTGGCTCCTTGTAGATGAGACACTTATTTGATTAAATAACTTTGCTGCTAACCGTAGTTTCATCTCCATGTAGACAGGGCCTTAGACTCAAAGCCTTACACTCTAATCAGCTAATTAATCTAAAGGACCTGCAAAGAGTTCCTGAGCCTTTACATGGTCTCTCCGTGTGGTTCAGACTGACCTGACAGTTGTTCAGAAATGTATCACTGACACTGAGACCCTCCATTTAAAATCCTTGTTTAACTGATTTCATGTAATATTCAAATTTTCCTCGATTTTGAATTTTGGGGTTTCATAACCTGTAAGCCATAATCATGAAAGATATAACAAATACAGCAACAGAATATCTTCAGTTGGAGGTTTCTATAGTTTCGCTGCAACACAGACCGCTACAGGAAATCCTTTCTCCCCACACCCATCATGGTCCACAACAACTCCTTGAAAAATGAATTAGTAATGAGCTACACCACTCAATTGCCCTCTGGGATCAATTAAGTACTTTTGAATTGAAATAACGGCTTGATATTGTAAATTTTGCATGTAGGCCTAATGAGTGTATACTGTATTATAGTTTCACTTTTTAAATTGAATTACTGAAATATAACTTTTTTATAAATATGTTTTTTTTTGTTTCACCTGTATGCATGCTTCCAGTTTACTGTTGAATACCGAAGTGAGGAATCAATGCATTATTCTATTATATTTAGTACATTCTATTTAGCTTTAAAACACTCATGCAGTAAAGTTTACAAAGTTACACCTAAGATCAATGGTTTTCTCATTATTAAAAGGGAGGAGAATGTGAATGGATGCCCAGCTGAGTGAATCGATTGGACTCCACACATTGTTCCTACAATGACAAACACAGACACACAAACATGCCCTGCAGGAACATCCAGTACTCGATACACAGATTTTCTGTGCAGCCCCTGTGGGTCTGTTTGTGTCCAGTTGCAGCATTTTTTCTTGACTGATACTTACTGAGAGACATTTGCTTTGATTCTACCCTTTTGCCAGCACTGATTAAAAAATAAAAATCCTGCCGTCAATTTACTGTCGAGCTTATCTCAACGTAATTTCTCCCATCAGGTAAGAAAATAATTTTGTTATGGTCTGTGTTGCATATTTTATATTTTGAGATGTGTTTTATGTGGATTTGGGGCTGTTGGATCAAGAACATTTATAAGATGGAAAACTTTGAGCTTCATCATCAGAAGTGTGATGCTACAGAAGTTTGCTGCTGCAAAACAAAAACATGGAGAACAGTCAAACAGACATTTATTATGCAGCATTAGTTTTCACCACAGTTTCATTTAGCATATATTAAGTTTGTGGTTTCAATTTTAAAATGGAAAATGTTTAAAAGGTATATGTGATGCATATATACCCTTTTAACATTTTTAGTGCACAGCTATCCAAAGATTAAAATAAGTAACAAAAAGAATTGCCTGCTATGGGATATATGTCTAAAAAATCTGAAATATTTTTAAGATAATCACATCTTGTATAACACAAGCTTTGTAAACACACATCTAAAACAGAAGCAATACATTTATTTTTCATGAAACAACTAAAAAACAATTGTTTAATCAGCTTTGACTTGATGTCCTTTAATGACTTTTTTTCAGATCTGTAATGAACATGGAAAGTCATAAAATGAAAACGCACTGGCTTAATGACTTGATGTGGCTACTACTTAAGAGAGACAAAAGCATGTTAGTTAGTCCAACAAAACCTGCTCTAAAAATGAGAGCAAATTGATTTTGTATTATTATTATTATTATTATTATTATTATTAATAATAATAATAATAATAATAATAATAATAATAATAATAATAATAATAATGTAAAAAGTGTCATGACTGGACATTTTTTAAATCAAACAAATCTTTTGTCAAGTTCTTAACTGATAATGTTTGGGTCATTATTCATGAGATAAGACTCTTATTGTAACGTTAAATTCACAATTTTAGGTAAATGGTAAAGAGAATTCTCATTACTCTGTGTGCAGATGGGTGTGCACATAAGTGCACTCATGTGACTGTCCTTCACAGTCAGTGATCAGGCTCCAGGAACTTGGAAGCAATTTGAAATGACATGTATTGATCAGCCTAGAAGAGTATACCAAATAGGCTCCAGGATGAGAGGCTGACGTCATCAGAGCACTAGAGCTGTCAGTTTTTTTTTGCAATTACAACAATAAAAGGCCAGTTAATTTTAAACGATTTGATAATTTTTTAGTCTGCGGATCAATTTTCCCCTTTCTAAAATTGTATTATATGTACCCACAAGTTACCTAATTCCATTTCATATTCATTAACAATTTCATACGAAAGTACTTTTTCATGTCAATTTTTTATCTACGTAATCAATTATTCTTCATGAATTATGGAGACATATTATTCATAAACTGCTCAAGTCTCATACATCATTGAATATAATTTATTGTTTTTTCTTAGCACTCTGGTTTACAGCCTGTTTTCACTTATTTTGGTTTGGACTCCGAAGAAATATGACAGATCATGAACAATGATAAAACTTTATGCAAGTTCCTCCTGGTACATAGTATTACTTGGAGTCATGCAATCATATTTAATCATATTATTTAATGAGTAGACAGAGTTGATGATAACTGAACAACGATCGGGTGGCTGATTTAAACAGGAGCAGCTAAGGGGAAAAGTAGGGAGGCAAAGTAAACTGAGAAGAAGGGCTGCAAACTAATACAGAAAAGGACTACGAACAAAACTTAAGGGAATAACTTGGAAAAAAAATAAAAAAATCTGAAATCTGAATACAGAATGTAGAATCTCCTAAATATTTTTACCTATTTACATCATATTTCTGTATTTGAGGTTAAACGTTCATCCCTACATGATATAATAACCCTTTGTATCAGCTTTTTGTTTTTTCTCTTTACTTACAGGAATTAATCTTTAAAAAATGTTTTATGGTTTCATAACAGCCGTGAAAGATTATAGTTATGAATCACTACTTTGTAATAACTGGTTTAGCAACAGATTGGTACTAATTCTGGAAATTCTGAACTGTATTAGGTCCTGATGGATTGTTGGGCTTTTTTCCAATTGAGTCTTTCCTTTTGTCATCTATCGATGTATGGGGGTTGTGACGGCACATGTGTTACCATGCAGGCCATATGTTACAGTCAGCGCTACTGTAAAGCCAGGATGATTTCCTGACAAAATTTGCTTCCAAATGAAATATTATATATAAAAAAAACTTTTATAAAGTTCACCATCTAAAGATTTGTTTGAGGTAAAATACTTATGTTGTGATATTTCATGCATGTTTCAGGATGGACCATCATGACTGGCAGCGGGGAAGAAGTAGGAGCCACAGGCACAATGATGATGATGATGGTGAGGAACAAAACTTGGTCAGCTGTCTAAACTTTCCCATCTGGGATCAATTAGTTGATCAGAATCATAGAAGGACTTTTCAGAGCAGCCTTAAAAGAGACAAAAACTAAAACAATATAAATATATGTAGCTGAGGCGGCGGTTTAAAATAAGATTGTTTTTAATTTATTTATAATACAAGCAAATACCTTTTGAAAGTGCTAGAGAGGTATTGGGCCTGGTTGGTTGGGGTACGACATTTGTTCTGGATTTGTTCTATCTTCTTGATTCTAAATGATCATGACTTGATTCTTTAAACAGAGATTGCCGGCATGTTATGTTTACTGTAGAAACTCAGTACCTTCATAATCAAAGTTTGACTCAGAGCTGTGCAACCTTTATCATTTAAAATCAAACTGGCCAGACAAACACTATCCAATTTTTTTTTTTTAGCATATTCATAATGTTTATTTTAATATGTACAGTCAGGTTGCAGTCAGCGCACTCTATAGAACTGCACTTATAACTGCTGATCAGATGTTGTTTCATAAACACCTGGAATGTCCAAGTATAAGATCAGGATGATCATAGAGACATTAAAAAATATACTTTTTCTAGAAAAACTAAATTTTCTTCAGGACAACCTCTGTATGCTGCTTCAACTGGGGTTGACTAGGTGAAGTAAGCCTCTAAAATTTTCTGAACAGAAAATTACCTAAAACATGCGTTTATTTTATCGCATTTTTCCAAAGATATATCAGCCTGTACAGGGACAGTTACACTCTTTAAAAAACGTAACACCTGCTCCTGTTGAAATATCAATGCTATGGTTTGCTAAATGGCTAAGCAAACATTGACAACTTTATGTTTTGATACATCTTGTTGACAATTTGCCTAATAAGAAATGTTTTCACATAGAAAAGAATCCCATAGAATTGTTAGCCTAGTGCTTTTGTTGAAGGTCATAACATTTATAGACCAGCCTCACGGCCACTCTCTTTACACCTCTAACACACAGGGTTGGCAGTAAAGTGCCACTTTTTAAAGAAAACTGCCTATTTAGATCAGCAGAATAAAATGCAGAGCCAACCATAAAGTTTTGCTTGCTGCACACAGGAAAATTAATCTGTGTTTTTTTTCTAAAGTTGACCGGTTTTGTGTAGCCTAATTCTTACAATCATTAAATGGAACTGACAAAAGGACATAGACAGCAGACTAAGAAATGTATTAGGAGTTAAATTTAGCCAAGGATTTCTATTTTTATCATTTTAAAATGTCTTGAACATGCTGCTAATCAACTCAAAAAATCCCTAATTATGTAGGCTATTAGTCCTTTAATGGTCTACAGAAATTCCCAACACAATATGCTTATATATTTTCTCTATTCCCTTTCAGAGGCACAGCCATTCTACATTGGTGTTCCAGTTTCCCACAGAAGGAAAAGGCGCAGACACCGTTCTTACACTAATGACACTGACCGTGACTCACGACATTTACACTACGATCACCATGCACACCACGAACACTCTCACAGACAATATTACCATGACAAGGACGAGTGCTATAATGATGATGGAGGCAGCACAGAGCAGCATGAACACCTTGATCCCACAGGTCAGTTACCACAGCTCAGCTGTTCCTAAATGTTTAATTAAAGATTCTAGCCCACAGTGGCCAAAATCATTGACAGTGGAGTAATTTTGTAACAGAGCCAAAGAAAACTCCCTTGAGGTGAGACAGGTTACCACCTGAGTTCTGTGTAGAGGTAGAGAGTAATATTATACACAGTGCTTCTATTGTCTAAATGATAGAAGCAGCTAAGGTCAGAGGACCAATTCGGGGGGAGGGGGGGAATCATACAGACAAATTTTACATTTTGAAAACTTGAGTTGTGTCCAAAATACCAAAAGTGATACAGAGAAAGGTCTGCCACCTTTGTTTTCTCTCTCTACATGAACAAATGTATGAATAAAATCTTAAATTGTGAAAGCCCCCAAACGTAATAATAATAACTCCAGCCCAAGGTAAAAAGCAACAGCAACATCAGGGTGCTTAAAAAGGATATTTTCCCTTTAAAGTCACTTCCTGGAAACACAAAACACTGAAAAGATACAACATTGCTGTTTCTGGCATGTTTATAAAAGCAGATTACCTAAAGTACTAAGATGGAAGGACAATAGTTTTGATTAGTCAATTTGCTCTGAATTTTGTGTCCTTAGCACCAGTTCACAACAGATGTCATCTAGAAGGCACTTTACAAGAAGAGTTATTTCTATACAATTAACATTAAAAAACATTCCAATCTCTTATAAAGTTATCTATTTGAGGAATCCCAGCAAATTGCATTAAGTCATTGACATGAGGTTGTCCCCTTTGATGCAGACTCCAACCACAGCAATCTCTTATACTGAGCAAGCATGCAATGACAGCGGAGAGGAAAAAACTCCCCTTTAACAGGAAGAAACCTCCAGCAGAGCCTAGATCAGGAACAATATGGAACAATCAGATCAATGATGTAAGAAGGGAGTTGATTATTATGGGCTTAATATGTAAGAAGGTCGATCTTAAATTATATTCTGGATTTAACAGGGAGCTTCTTAATTGAAGCTAAAACAGGAGAAATGTGAACTCTCTTTTTAATTTTCTTCAGAACTCTTGGTGGAGCTTTTTGGCTCAACTGAAGGCTTGTTATTGGATTTAGTGGACTTGATTGTAAAGAATTACAGTGATCAAGTTTTCAAATAACAAATGCATTGACTAGTTTCTCAGCATCACTCTTGGACAGGATGTTTCTAATGTTAGCAATATTCTGGAGGTGAAAGAAGGAAATCCTAAAAACCTGTTTAATATGTAATCCAAATTTCATGTCTTGGTCAAAAATAACTTCATGGTTATTTAGTTTATTACCAAAGGCCGATTTAATGTCATCCAGATGCAGTGATTGACTCAGCAGTTTCTTTTTTAGAGCTTGCACAAATAACCCTTGAATGTGATGAAGATTTATCATTTTTAAACATTTACATGAACAAACTGGAATCTTGGCCCACCTCATATAATTACAATAAAATACACCGATGTTTGCAGCTGACCTTCTTGATACATTTTGCACATTTTGGTGTGTGATTACTTACCAGTTAATAAAACTATCTTCCCACAGAAACATCTAACCTTTCCACTGCCTTTTTCACTGTATCTAGAGCCATATGACCTGGTCTGACGTTTGGTGTTTGGACACTAATCCATATAGATCTACTTTTGTGAACAGTATGTGTGAATATTTTGTAACAAGAGGCCATAAAGTCTGAAACCTGTAAGCTGATTAGTGCTGAGGAGCTCCTAGCTGAGTGTGCTTACGTGTGAGTACAGTATGTGCTTGTTCTTGCAAGCTGAATTGACTATGACTGTTTATGTGTGAGCTGCTTTATGCTTGTTTTTGTTCTGTGTGAGATAAATCTAAAATTCACCGCATCAAAGGTTTGAGAAGGACCTGATAGAGTAGTGTTGTGGTCTTTCAATTCCCGATGTACAAGTTATGTTGATTAAGTTTATATTTTTGTGGCATGTGAGTACAAGAGTGTGTGTAGGCTATGGGAGGAGAGTACTCAAAGGCTCTTTGGTGTGTGTCAACCCTCTTAAAAGTCTCTGGCTCATTGTTGCTTTGGAGATTTTTGCTGCTTTCCTGATCACCTGAAAGGTGGAACAGCTGTACAACAAACTATCCATCGTTAGCTGATATTACACAACTGGGAAATAATCCCTGAAGAGGAGAAGATTAAAGGACATATGTAAGAAGGTGTGAAAGTGAGTACTTTTACGCCATTTAATGAGACGTGAGCTGAGGACTTTGTCTCACCGGGTGGACTGGAAGATAGAGACCCATCTTTCCTGAATCAAACTGGAGAACGTCTTTCTTCATTTTGATGTTATTTGGATCCAGTGTGTATCAAACATGACCTGTCATCTGACTTTACCTGGCTGCAGAACAGGTACATTTTCAATTATGCATATAAGAGAAGGTGACTGAAAATTGTCAGCGTTTTTTAAAATAAAATAAAAATAATAAAAATAGCTAAAAATAATTAAGGTATATTTTACTTCCAATATCACTCCGGTGGTTTTGCTGCTTAAATAATTCAAAGGAAATATATAGCTAAATCATAAGGTTTAATGGCTGTATTTTATAACTTTTCAGTTCAGGAATTTGCAATTTACATATATCATAGGTCAGGGATCTTCTCTTCACTGATATTTTTGCCTAAATGTGAGAACACAGTAGGCAGTTTATATCATACAATTATATATTGTGATATATATTAGCAGTATATATCATACTTTCAATAAGAAGGCAATTCAAGGTGATTTGGTGTTTAGGGGATAAATTAAAGCACTATGTGATCTCTGGCTTGTCAAAAAGATAATTTTCTGTTTTCACATGTGTAAAGATAAGATCATAGTAAGAGTTCAGTATGACTCTGGCATTTGCTTTTATTTTGCTAATGGGTCAGTTTACAATTTTCACCAGTTCTTGGCGATGCATTGCATCTTATCTCAACCTACGCACATTTCATTCATGTAACAATCATTTCCTGGTCAGGTATACTGATCATTGTATATAAAAGTATACTTAATTCAAATGATTGAGATAAAAAATTCATAAGAATGCTCAAATCTTTTGTGGAACTATTTCACAACAAACTTCTCATTAGCTACAGTTATGGTTAAAAGATAGTCCACCCTTTTTAATTGCTAATGTTTTGCATATTTTATACATACCAAAGACGGCATGTTATTTATACTGTGAAATTAAACATAAGTATTTAAGTTGAACATAGAGAAAAACTTTCAAGTTACAATTCAGAAAGAATTGCTTTAATGTATTTTGCTGATTAAACCCCTAAGGAACTGTTTGCTAAAGGTATTTACTTATGCCTTATAATGCCCCCCCGGAAAAAACGAAAGGTTTCTGTAGATTCTCAAAATATTGGCATTATTACGCCCCACAGTAATTTTCAAGATAGCCAAAAATAGAACAGTCAAAACTAGTTTACAAACACTTAATAAAAAGACACATTCTCCATTCTTTCCTGTCTGTCTTTAGTTACATCTGACAAAGGTTCTCTTGTTTTTGTAAGAAACCACATCGGAAGACCCCATAATTTAACCAGACACAGTCACTGAAGAGAATTTATTTAGTCTGAAGATGGACAGCAAAAGTGCTTAACTAGGTTCTGTAGTCTTCTCTCCAGAAAAAGAGATCCAAGCTCCTCTAGATTTAGTTTCAGAAGGTGAGAAAAGAGGGTTACAGTACAGATCCAGGTCAGCAGAATCAAAGGGAAGGCAGATCTGTATTCATATGCAGGGTCCAGAAGCAGGCAACAGTCATAAACAAGAATTCTAGGAAAGCTAAGGTTTAGGCAGGAAAAAAAATGCTAGAAATCCACAGTTAGAGTAACTAGGAACCAACAGGTCTCAGGCTGCAACGTTGCAATTTTAGGTCAGTTAGAATCATGTAAATTATTTCTGTTTGCTACATGCCACAAAAAATTAGAGAAAATATTTGTTTATCAATGTCTTCAAAATCAGAAACTTACTGGGCTTTAATTGTACGATTTAGGTCAAATGTTTTGGATTTCCTTCTATAAACTTTATAAACCTATAAAGGCTTCTGGGGTGTTTTAGGGGCGTATAATCCTACGACAATAATTCAATAAAAATTTTTTTTTAAATTACACGCAATTTCAATTACGTCACTGCCATGCTCCATCCCAGAGATGGTGGACGGCTTGACAGAAGTTGCTACTGCAGACATCAACATGATTCACGTTTATGTGTTTCCAAATTGTACTAACCGAATGGCCAATTGGACTAAGTTCAGCTTCCACAGACTCCCTTCCTACCAACTACGCAGAGTACAGCAACAATGGCAGGCAGCTATGATGTCATTGAAATCACTGTTTAATGTAAGTTGGAATCGGTTGGATTTAAAGCCTGTAAAAACCCCCAAAGCCTAAACCACAGCACCTCGGAAACCTTTCGAACTAACAAGGGAATATCGCTAACTAACAAAATATTGGTTAAATGAAAGAACTTTGGGGCAGATAATACCCTATATATAGGTGGCACTTTGCCTGCCCTCACGACTACTATTATATAGATATACGCTGATTGCAACTGGATATAAACCTCTTCCAAAAGTACTCCAATGGCTCCAAGCTTGTCTGGGTGAGTATATTAATGAAATAAATGCTAAAAATAAGGTTCAGGTTGAAAGAAAGAACTTTTTCTTTGGAAATGCTTTGGATGGATATGTAGAGTCATTGTCCATTTGAAAGATCCATTTGCAGCCATGCTTTGACTTCCTGGCTGATGTCTTCAGATGTTTGCTCTAATATTTCCATGAAATGTTCTTTGCTTATGACACCATCAATTTTATGTAGTGCACCATTTACTCCGACAGCAAAACACACCAACAGAATGATTATGTCACCACCACCATACTTTACAGTGAATATGGTGTTCAAGGCTCACAAGCATCCTCCCCTTGTCCTCCAAATGTAACAATGATCATTATTCAATTTCAGTTAATTTACATAGGGCCGATTCACAACAGATCATCTCAAGGCACCTTACCAGAAAATTAATTTCAATACAATTATACAAACATTCCAAGCAATTATAAAAAGTTTTTCATTGAAGGAACCCTAGCAGATTGCGTCAAGTCATTGACGTGAGGTTAGGCCCCATTGATGCAGACTTTCGAACCACAACATTTCTCTCAGACATCCCTCACACTGAGCAAACATGTAGCAACAGCGGAGAAGAAACCTCCAGGAGAACCTCGCTCAGTACAAGCAGTCATCTGCCATGACAATCTGGGGGTTTGAGAAGACAGAGCAGACATAGAAAGAACAGAAGGAACGGATGTAAGAGTACTTTTTATAGCAAAGAAAGTAAAAAGTTAACAGGACCTAGAAGATGCTTGGCCACTGCGAGCATCATCTGAGTCGATGCTCCACATCCAACATGACATTGTAGCTGAGCAGGATACCAGACGAGGTGTAGCTTTTATATGGTCATCATGGTCAGAAAGTTTTATTTAAATTTTATCCGAAAAATGAAGCTCTATTTTTCTTAGCCTACATTTTCTAACTGCAATCTCACTTTTAACTTTTTTTTTTGTATTGGCTTCTTGCAGAGTGGCTTTTACTTCCATATTGGTATAGGACATATTTCAAAGTGGATAATGACATTGTCTTACCAGCTTTAACCTACATCCTCACAGTGTCTTTGGCTTTTGTTCTGGGGCAATTTTCAAATTTTTGGACCAAAACATATTCATCTCTGGGACACAGAACCTGTCTACCTCTTGAGCATAAGATGGTTTCACAGTCCCATCCATCCATCTATGTTCTGAACTGCTTAATCCTTAAAGGGTTGCAGGGGGGCTGGTGACTATCTCCAGCTGTCAACGGGCAAGAAGCGGAGTACCCCCTTGACAGGTCGCCAGTCCATCGCAGGTTGAACAGTCCCATTATGTCTATATTCTTGTATAATTGCTGTAATAGATGAACATGGCACTTTCAAGCATACAGAAATTGTTTCCAAAGATGAACAAGACTGGTGCAGCTCCACAATTCTCTTCCTGATATCTGATCCTGATTTCTTTGGACTTTCCCATTGTGTCAAACCAGCAGGTTATTTCAGGTGTGACCTTAAAACACACCCACAGCCTTGCTTCCAAAAAACTCAAATGTGTCAGTTAACCTATCAAGGTTACATAACTACATAACTACTATATAACTTATATGCTCGCAGATCTGAAATTACTTTCCTCATGTACCGATCTCCTCTCCAGCCTCTGGAAGTGCTCCCGTGGATTCTGCTGGTTCCTCCACTGAGGAACCAATGTGTTACAGGCTAAGCCTTGTGTGTTGGATACAGGAAAGGGGCAGCACAGATAAATCTTGGGTTTAAGAGAGAGAAGAAGAGAGTAGAAAATCAGGTGAAAACAATTTTGTGTTGTGAAAATTTTATCAGAGGCTATCGTTAAAGCCAGTGGCTGAACAAGCTGTATGATTTATATTTCTATGGGGAAATAAAGTTATTGAACATTGTTCTGCCTCCTTCATCTTTTACTCCATCAGCTGAGTAGGATTGAACGCAAATTTGGGTTACCATCAACAAGCCAAGACAGACACTAGCCAGCACTTCTTCCCTGAAAGTAGGAGTCACTAATATTGGGCCTGGGAGTTTCTTGGAGTTTGCAAATTTTCTACGTTCTACGTTTTATCTGGGGTTTCAATTCTATACCTCCATACCTCCCTCAATAAGACGTTTAACCTGCCCTGGCCCTTTAAAATGTTTCCCGAAGCCGTGAGAGCCTTCCGATATCTTCTCCGCTTGTTCACGTCCGCTCCCATCCTACTTCACCCTGATCCTGAGAAGCCCTTTGAACTTGAGGTAGACTCCTCTGATGTGGGTGCAGAGGCCATTTTTTTCCAAAAGCATCCGGATGACAAATTGCATTCCTGCTGTTACTTCTATCTGAATTTATCTGAGACACAATGGAGATATGGCATTAGGGATCATGAGCTATGAGCCATTAAGGGGGCTCTGGAGGAGTGGTGCTACTGGCTGTTGGGGCCCCAGGAACTGTTTCGGAATTGTACTGATCATCAGCACCTGATTCCGATTGATTGAGCCAAACAGCTCAACCCCAGACAGGCCCGCTTGGTGTTGTTCTTCAAGCTGTAGGTTTTCCACCTTGCTTACCGTCTTGGCTCGAAGAATCTTAAAGTGAACTCCCTCTCCAGGCAGTTTACAGCCTACCAGTAAATCAAGAACAGTTGTGTCTCATTAGTTTCAACACAGCATCACATGAGAGTCAAATTATTTTTCCTTTCAAACATCAAACACATTAGGCTGTTCCACCTGTGAAATCAAAGACAATAACATCATCATATGCATAAATTTATGGTGAATGCTCGAAAATCCACCAACCCACCATCTTTCCTAGTCAGGGATCAGAAATAAATAGGTATTGTAGAATTTAATTTATCAAAAATAATTCAGTGCATGTTCAAAACAGAGACAAGGAACCAATTTCCAGTTCTTAGTTTTATTTTAAACAGATTAACAAATTGCAGCTTACAGAGAAACATCCCCTATTTTCTCTGGGCCAGATTTAAAGACATCTGACAAAGAATGGTTTTCGTGTCATAACTTTTATAAACGTCCAAAACCTCCCAGGATTAATCTGCTCCAATCAGAACGTTTTTCAAAAGTGTCTTGACAATGATTGGCCCGTCCAGAATTATGCAGTCTCAAAGGGACGTGTCCTTCTCCTGGATCCAAGTCAAAAGTTCATTCTGAGTTTTATGGTTTTTATGATCTTATGGTCCCGGTTCCTCCCAAGCAAACTCCTAGTTTTATGGCCTGCAATAAAACCTTATCTACAGACATCCTGGTTGTACAGCCTTGGTTCCCACTCTACAGACATCCTGTTTTTACAGCCTGCAAAAAACTCTTTGTCTCAGAGGTCCTCAAAGGTCACACATACTCCCCATTATCCAAGGCCTCTGCTGCTCCTCAAAAAGTGCCCAATTAAAATATTGGTAAAAACAGACTTTTACCTCTGACTTCTTACTAAAGATATTAGCCCCAAAAAATAAGATACAACAACTCCCTCTTTCAATCTATCTTCAAATAGATTGATTACTTCTCTGTACTCTCCTTCAGGGTTAGTGTTTAAAACTTAAGATCTAAAAACATTTGAGAATGCAAAAAAATCAAACCCAAGAAATTTTATCAGTTTAAAACATGAAGTCTTTCATATGATACCACAACAAGACTTCCAGATTAAAATTCAAAACACAACCTGTTGAAATACCTTTTTAACCTTAACTCCCATTACTCAAAAATGTCAATCTGTTAATTATAAATTCACCCTCTTTTGGCATTATACAAAAAATATTATTTTAACAATTCCCAAAAACTAATTCAAAACCCAAAAATGTATAAGAATGTCTTACATGTGAAAAGTTAACTAAGTCTAGCTTTTAATGTATGTGAATACTGTGGAGGAGGCCCCAGAGAAATACAATACAATTTAAAAACACAATTGACTATCTGTTCTGAAACGGATCAAACTTAGAGTGTTAAGAAACCTGTGAAATAGAAGATATTAAGAAACCTTTAAGAAACCTTTAAGGCAGTATTAACAATCTGCACTTGTGAATAAAAAATAGTTAAACAACCTGTAAAATGCAAAAAATTATTAAAAAGTCTATTCAGTCTTTTATATATTTTTATCTTCTGTTCTTCTTTCTTCTCTCTCGTGGTTAACCCCCCAATGGTGGCACCTGGCAGCTGTACAGAGCTGATCAGTGTTCCAGTTTTACTCCCATATATGCAGATAACCACTCTCCCACCGATGTGGAGTGGTCAAAACCTGCTGTGAAGCTGATTGATGAGTTGTGATCTTCTTCTGTACATCCCTCTTTGAGATGGCAATTTCAATTGCCCATCTCCCCCATTGGCACATAGATCACACTGGATGATTAATATCAACACCCAAACAAACTTCTGGGTGAGTTAGGCCCTGCCGCCTGTGGCTTCAGCTTCCGTTTCAGCTTGGTCAAAACCTTCTTGACCCTCTTTAGGTAGATTCCTGCTGATCCTCGACCAGGTTCGTCGTTGCCGTGGAGCTGCACTTCGTGTGTGTTCCCAGCTGTCATCTGGAACTGGCTGAACCACTTGGACTCCTCACGCCTTCGACCTGGAGCTGTACCTTGGACCCCTTCAGCAGCTGTAGTCAGCCGTCGCACCTCTGAGACCAGAGGAGACTGTGTGCTCCTCACGAGTTGTTGAATCCTGGGGGCATAAGCTTGTAAACATCTAAAAAATGACAGTTTTTGATCCGGTCTTGTGATCACTCTTGATGATCATCAAAACAATTTAGAGGGCCTTTCGACAAGAAGCCCCGACTGTGCAGTCATGTTAGCCAATTTTGATCTTAAATTAAGATGCAGACGTACAAGTGAATACCAAAAGAAATCCGCATCCCTGACCGAAGTCATCATGTATGTAATCAATCATCCCCTATCCGCTTAACCCAGACAGATCTAAAAAAAAAAAAATTCCCATCACAGTACTGACAGTAGGTAAAAATTGCCCTCAAACCTGGCCTCATAAAATGTAATCCGAAACTGCAATTTATTAAAAATTAGTCAACCTACTTATAATTTTACATAATCACATTAAATCCCAAATATGTTTAAAGCCTGCAACCATACATTATCAATTTGCTAAAAATTAAGTCCTAAATTGTGTATTGCCCTGAACCAATCTGCTACACAGACTTGGTTTGCCTGTCATAATCATCCTCTTTATATAAGTCACATTTATTTTTGATCAAAAGATTTTGCTTTATATCCGGTGGGTCATTAAGTTAAAAAGAGTCATAATCTGAAACAAACATTAGCCTAGAATGTTGGTAACTGTATTAAATCTTTGCTATATCATATTCCCCTATTAATAATACTTTGACATTGTACTATAATGTTTGTTTTTCTCCTTTCTGAGTCCTGAGTACCCCTGCAGAATGTGTCGTCCAATCAGAGATTAGTTTCTGCCAGTTACCTCAGCCTTCCGTCTTATGTAGCATCCATGTTGATAGAAACAGTATATACCAACATGACCAAGTATGTCATTTTAATAACATAACAATACAAATGCACCATCTAAAATGCAAAAAATAAACTATTATCTAACATTGAAATATAAGGTAAAAGTTAGTTCCCGATTCCTTGTTTTTTCATTGGACATCCACTCCTTTTCAATCTAATCCAACTGTATTGTGCTGAGAAATTATTTCACCCATCTAATTAAAAAATAATCCCTGGGGAAAGAGCAAATCCATCTTATTTTGGTGCAACACCGTTGTTATTCCTGAAAACTAAACAAAAACACCTCCCTCATTAATGGATTTAAAAGCAAGAGCAGGCTCAAGAGTTTACTTTTTGTCTACAGTTCAACTGATTACTATCCATTTGCTTGTTCACCTAAATTGATTCTTTTATTTACTTATTTTATTTATCAAGTTTAAGACACTTATGTCTGTTTTACTATGCCTCTTTTTAAATGTTATCAATTATTCTATTATCCATTTCAGCTTTTTTAATTATCTTAAACCGTTAAGCACTTTGATTCATTCTTTCTGCTAGAAATCAAATAAAATTCTGACTTACTTTTGATTTAGCTGTTCCATTACAATATATCCTATTTTAAATTTAGTACATCCCTGTGGATGAAACGTAAAAATAAGGAAAAAAATTTTTCTCTCTCACCAGCCAGCAACCCCATGCTATAGGCCCAGTTTTTCCTTCCACCCAACTTTCCAAATTTTGTTCCCGGTAAATGGTGGTATTTTACCTGGAGATAATTCTGGGGAAGGCACGGGGGTTTCAGAGTTCAAGCAACCAGGGCCACCTTCGATCAGAAAAACAGAAACTCTTGTGGTTAGTTCAGCAACATTGACATTGAATCAGCAGCCTTTGATCGTCACTTCTTCAGCAGAAATTGTCCATTTTACACCAGCCAAGTGGATTCACACATATTGTCCTTGAAAGTTCAGTTCAGCATGAGGAAATGTGCTCTTTTTTGAGGGTGTCCCCTGCTTCACCCCTGAAAATATTCAGTCACTGTTGCCCCCAGTGGAGAACGACTTCCGTATGGCTTCGAAGCGATTCTGGTCCACCATCCGGCATCTCAGGGGGGGGAAACGGTCTGCCACCAACACTGTTTACAGTGGGGGCGGTGAGCTGCTGACCTCAACTCGGGACGTTTTGGGTCGGTGGATGGAATACTTCGAAGACCTCCTCAATCCCACCGACACGCCTTCCTGTTTGGAAGCAGATTCTGAGGACTCTGGTACGGGCTCTCCAATCTCTGGTGCTGAAGTCACTGAGGTTGTTAAAAAGCTCCTTGGTGGCTAGGCACCGGGGGTTGATGAGATTCGGCCGGAGTTCCTCAAGGCTCTGGATGTTGTAGGGCTGTGTTGGTTGACACGGCTCTGCAATATTGCGTGGACATCGGGGGCAGTTCCCTTGGATTGGCAGACCGGGGTGGTGGTCCCCCTCTTTAAAAAGGGGGACCACAGAGTGTGTTCCAACTATAGGGGGATCACACTTCTGAGCCTCCCTGGTAAGGTCTATTCGGGGGTTCTGGAGAGGAGGGTCCGACGGATAGTCGTACCTCGGATTCAGGAGGAACAATGCGGTTTTTGTCCTGGCCGTGGAACACTGGACCAGCTCTACACCCTCGGCAGGGTCCTGGAGGGTGCGTGGGAGTTCGCCCAACCGGTCTACATGTGCTTTGTGGACTTGGAGAAGGCATTCGACCGTGTCCCTCGGGGTGTCCTGTGGAGGGTACTCCGGGAGTATGGGGTACCAGACCCTTTGATACGGGCTGTTAGGTCTCTATATGAACGGTGTCAGAGTCTGGTTCGCATTGCCGGCAGTAAGTCGGACTCATTTCCGGTGAGAGCTGGACTCCGCCAAGGTTGCCCTTTGTCACCGGTCCTGTTCATAATGTTTATGGACAGGATTTCTAGGCGCAGCCAAGGTGTTGAGGCGATCCGTTTTGGTGACCTCAGGATCGGGTCTCTGCTCTTCGCAGATGATGTGGTTTTGTTGGCTTCATCCGAACGTGATCTACAGCTCTCATTGGAGCGGTTCGCAGCCGAGTGTGAAGCGGCTGGGATGAGGATCAGCACCTCCAAATCCGAGACCATGGTCTTGAGCCGGAAAAGGGTAGAGTGCCTTCTCCGGGTCGGGGATGAGGTCCTTCCTCAAGTGGGGGAGTTTAGGTATCTGGGGGTCTTGTTCACGAATGAGGCAAAAATGGAGCGGGAGATCGATGGACGGATTGGTAAGGCATCTGCAGTTATGCGGGCGCTGTACCGGTCTGTCGTGGTGAAGAGAGAGCTGAGCCGAAAGGCAAAGCTCTCAATTTACCGGTCGATCTACGTTCCTACCCTCATCTATGGTCACGAACGCTGGGTGACCGAAAGAAACGAGATCGCGGATACAGGCGGCTGAAATGAGTTTCCTCCGTAGGGTGGCTGGGCTCTCCCTTAGAGATAGGGTGAGAAGCTCGGTCATCCGGAGGGGGCTCAGAGTAGAGCCGCTGCTCCTCCACATCGAGAGGAGCCAGTTGAGGTGGCTTGGACATCTGGTCAGGATGCCTCCTGGACGCCTCCATGGTGAGGTGTTCTGGGCACGTCCCACCGGGAGGAGACCCAGGGGAAGACCCAGGACCCGCTGGAGGGATTATGTCTCCCAGCTGGCCTGGGAACGCCTCGGGATTCCTCCCGAGGAGCTGGCCCAAGTATCCGGGGAGAGGGAAGTCTGGGCCTCTCTGCTTAGTCTACTGCCCCCGTGACCCGACCCCGGATAAGCGGAAGATGATGATGATGGACTGTTGCCCCCCTTGTTTTGGGAGCAGAGCACAAGACAGAAGAACTTCTGCGCTGGTCGTATAGATCTTTCTTTCTTTGGCAGTTATGGCGGGCGCCTGGCACTATCCGTCATCAGCCCACGCACCCCCACCCATCTTATCTCCCCAGGAACATAAATTACATCTCAAGAATGTTTTCTGAGGGGTCTCTGTTGCGGGATGGGAAAAAGAGAACAAATATATAATTAGAGGAAGAAAAAGACAGACAGAGAGTCGATCCTCTCAGCCTTTTCAAATCAAGTTTTATTTAAACTTTTTTTTTTCATATTCATTAGTCTCCTTCATCGAATGCTGAATTTAAATATCTTCCACACTCAGACTGCCTATGTGGGCTCTATTTTAATTTTACTTTAATCAGTTATACTAGTAATAATTTCTTCAGTATTAATTCTGGTAAAAATATACTAATTAATAGGTTTGCTCTCTCCAACAGGAATGATAATTACTCCTTATATGTCTAATTAAACTGTTGTTCTAATTCTTCCCCTGCTTATTTTAATGAATGCTTCCTTCATTTTTTCATCCAATTTATATTCTATACTTTATCAATGAAATGCCTTTCTCTATTTTGTCAATTTGATAAATGTCTCTTTCATCTCATGTGTAAATTAAATATTTATAAAGATTGACCATCGCAATATTTTATCAACACACTTAGTTCTTTTTTTTAGTGATTTAACCATTTTATATTTATTTCAATTCATCACCCCCATAACTTCCTTCCTGGGCAATACATTTCAGTCTCAACAGTCTCCCAACTCCTTGAGGTGAGTAAAATATCTGAAAATTAATCAGTAAGATCAGTAGGCTCTATGTTGATGTCCTACAAAATGGTGTCTGAGAGCAAACATAACTTTTATGACATAATGTCTATTCCTCAGATATAAACTGCATTGATACCATTCACTAATTCTTTTCTTCAAAGTTCAGTGGTCTGTTCACAAAGTAAATAGATAAATAAAATTAAATTAAAAAAACAAAAAAAAAGGCTGGATTTTTCTGTTAGATATTGCTAAAGCACCACTAAAACATTGCAATAACAAAAATAAAGGCAATAACCATCTGCAAAGGTTCTATCCCCTTTTTTTCTGTCCCTCTTGTAAACAGTCTCTATGGAAAAGTGGCTCTCCTGGTTTCGCTTCACTGAGGTTGAGACGAATAGCTCATATTGAACTAAACCCCTTTGAAATTCAGACTTCACACCACTTTTCCCAGACTCTGTCCCTTTAATCAATTAATAATTTCTGCTAATATCAGTATGCTACTTACAGTGAGATAAAGATGTCCAACTAGGTTCCCCTCCAATTATAACTGTTGTTGGTGTTATCAAGGTTACCTGTGAAGCTCCTCCCATCTGAGCAATTACCAATAACGATCCAGTCTCCAACTCCCCATCATTTAAGGGTACTGGATCTCTATCAAGCTGGCTCAGACAGAAAAAAAATATCAAAATTAAAAAACATCAAATGTTTAAAACAAAATCAGAGAATAGTACTAACTGATAAACACAACATAGTTTACAAAAATAGTCTTCAGTTTGCTATACTTCAAATTCTATCCATATTTCTAAAGAAAAAACCAAGATTTAAATCACTGACAAAACAGCTACCCTATACATATTTTCCTGTGGGACTTTAAGACCGTAGTGCAAAACAGGCACGTCTCATTCCCTGATCAAATTGATGTGAAAGTAACCAGGTGGTTGCTTATTGTTAGAAATTGCCAAACCTAAAGTACTTGTTTATTAACACAATCCAATCTAAATTCAAAGTAACTTTTGCTTATATGATTCCTCTTTAAACAAACACAAAAAGCCAACTGGGCAAGATATTTTGGTTGTAAATAACGAAACAGTTCATACTTCAAGAACATTTGTCAGATTCTGTGAAGTGAATCAAACATAGTCAAACTGATTTTTGCAACTAAAACTCATCTTAAATTTTTGTAGGATACATAGTAGTCTAATTCCCCTTAGCAGTAGAACAAAAAAAAAATTCAATAAAAGAGGTTCAAGAGATAAGATTTCTCTAAACACAAACTAGTAGCATTAAAATAAAAACAAAAACTAGCATTTTTCAGTATCCCAATTATCCTCTCAGGCTTCTTTTTTGTTGCTCCAATGATAAACACCAAATTGAATTGAAGCTTCTAAACAAATGTCAAATAAATTACCACTGAATCACGTTTCTTTAATCCAGCTTCTCAAATTAACATTTTTCCAAAGTTCTCATTAATAAGCAGACCGCAGTTCAGAAATCTGGGTCAGAATCCAAATCGAACCAAATATATAAAGGTTGAGAGAGAAAGAGAAAAAATAAAAATAAGAAAAAATAAAATCAAAACAATCTAAATAAATTGTCAGTTACAGAGTCCCCACTAATCAAATGATATATTATGCCATTATTCTATGATCAGAACTGTTCCAAAATGTTTTAGGACCTGTAAATTTACTCTCAGCATCAAGTAGACTAGCCAACAATCAATGAATAACATCTGAAAGATTAATCTTAAACTTTTAAAACTAAAACCAATTCTTATTTGTCAAAACAAAATGTGCATTCAAATATATGGTAAAAATTATTTCAATGTAGCTGGTCCAATCACATTTTGCTTCTACACGATCAGAATAAATGAATTAGGATTTACTTCTTACTTCTAAATTACACCATCATTTCGATCACTGCCGATATTCATTTACTTTCAATCCTTAGACCAATTCCAAATTTATCCCCAGCCTGTTTAAAAACAAACTGATGCCTTAAAGATGATTCTGTGTTTTAATGTTTTCCTTTTTTCAAACTCAAACATTCAAATCCCACTAGTTTAGATAAGTATTGTTTTGCATGGTAAAAACATTCAATTTGTAACGGAATTGAAATATGCTGGGTTACTCCTTGAGCCCCAGTTGAAATTTGATAAATCCAATAAGCATTTAGTGTCCACAAAATCCTTAAAAATGTTCAATTGTGTAAATAATTTTAACACCAGTCTCCTTTAGGTCATTCATTCAGAGACTAAGCTATATTTCTAAAGTCTATAGAGCCATCAGAAATAATCCAAACATAATTTTAGCATAAATGATTCTTATTTAAATCACAGAAAGAATTCATTCTCTGTACCATTCAACACAGTGCTTAAAAAAATAATTTAAACCAGTTTTTTGCTTTCCAATTAACACCGTTTGTTTTTCGTTCTATTCTTATAATTACTGCTCATAGCTTTATCTTTATTTAGGCCAACTTAATCAAATCCTGCTTAGATCAATCAAAAAGCAACAAATCCACCTAATTAAAGATTCAAAAATGCAACTTTTATTTTTACTATACACTCCCCTCTTTTTAATTTTAAAGATGAAATCAAAAATTAAAACTCCACCAAGTCAGAATCGACTCATGAATAACTGTTCTTAGTCATTTGCGTTTAATTGTAACATGCATCATTATCCCAATAAATGTACATGCTCTCCTCATGTGATAAATTGAGCCTTCTCTGGCAAAACCAGTTAACTAAATTCAGCATGTACTCCGTAATCTTTTATCTCCGTATTGTAACAGTTCAGTTAAATGTGAAACACCTTAAATTGCCCTTCGTAGAAAATGTGCTAAAACATTGCCTAAAGGAGTCCAAATGAGTAGCAAACAAAATATATCTGAACAGTTATTTTGAGTCCGTTTTCTAACAAACGTCCAGTCATGTAAAATATTACATCCTAATTAATTAGAAAAATTTAACAAAATCCAAATTCGTTTAAGTCTTAACAAGGCAATCGTCTGCAGGAGTCTGTAATCACTTTCTATCCAAAATCAACTTTTAGCTTACAACACACAGAACATGCAGTTAGGTTTAAAGCACAAAACACATTGACACACAAAAGCAAAAACGCTAGCATAGCACAGCAGCTTACAGCAACGTGCCACCGTTTTACCCTCTTTGTGCAACGAAACCTAAAACAGTACAAAACGTACGGCGAAAACAGTCAAGAAAATCGCAACACACACTTTAGAAGATTACATACCGCAATGCCAGGTCTTATTCCGCACAATTTATACCACTTTACCAAACTTTAATTCGGCACGAACAAAACAATCTCCTGTTCGTCCCACGCGGACTGAAACATATGCTTCCAATACAGCCGTCCCGCACAGAAAACACCGAATCTACAACGTCCGTTACAGCCCAAAACCATTAACAAAAAACACAACATTATAAGCGGTGACTTTTAGACCTTATTACATTATTTTATCGCGGAGGTTTACACCAGTCTGTTACAATTTTCGTAGTCTGCTTTGAGAAATTTCCCGGCGCCCGCCTCCAGAAAACCACTCAAAAGACTCGAACAGATGGCAGAAAACCGCCTATTACCACTAATTTATTTATCAAAACATATAGTCAAAGCTGTTGTATGTTAGCCGTGCTATTAAGCAGAAAATCACACAGAATTAGCTCCGCCATCTCACCACCTAGCTTGGGCGTCCGCTCTGATGGCCTTTTGTAAATGTTCACAACTAATTCTTATAGATTTTTAATTTCAGTTATCCATCATATTTAGTTAGATATTTATTTATCTATTTTAATTTATTTATTATACTCGAGTTCATTATTTATACTATAACATTTTAACACAAACGCAACATCTCCAGCATGTCTCGCAAAGCGCCTGCGTAAAAAACCATCTCACACACATACGCACATGCGCATTACACACCAGCTCGGCACCTCAAAACATCAAATACAGTACTTTTATAATATTAGTAAAAACTAACCTAACAACACTAACCTCAATCGGACCACACCAAAAGTCGGACCATATCACAATCCAATTCGCGTTGCTCAAGCGCACGTTTGGAGAAACGTCGGCTTCATCAAGGTAATCCGTCCAGATTAACAGAGGGCGCCACAGGCTCTACTGCAATCTATTTTCGTTTGCCAGCCATGAAGAATCTTACGAAAGCGTCCTTTCGAAATTGAGATGCCACTTCTCAAGCCCCGATCCGCACTTTGGCTCCGATTTGAGTCGTTGAAAGGACCGCTCCATCCGGTCCATCTGCTCCATTGTCCCCCTGGGCACGCAGAGTAACAAACTCCATCTCCCAGCAGGCACCGTTGTTTCTCTGCGGAGTGCAAAGAAGGTCGCAATCATGTGCAGAACAGAGACACAGACAAAGGAGCAGCTTCAACGGGCCCGCAACAGTTAATCTGCTCAAAACAAAAAAACATATTTAACTTGCATGACAACATTACCCAATGTTAGATTAACCAATCAACAGAATTAAAAACCATGCAACTCTGCGCAAATTGTCGCAAATAAATGTCCATCTAAATAATTAACTTAAAAAATAACTGGATCTTGGTCCAAAACTCTGCACACGTTCGAGGTCACCATTTGTAGAATTTAATTTATCAAAAATAATTCAGTGCATGTTCAAAACAGAGACAAGGAACCAATTTCCAGTTCTTAGTTTTATTTTAAACAGATTAACAAATTGCAGCTTACAGAGAAACATCCCCTATTTTCTCTGGGCCAGATTTAAAGACATCTGACAAAGAATGGTTTTCGTATCATAACTTTTATAAATGTCCAAAACCTCCCAGGATTAATCTGCTCCAATCAGAACGTTTTTCAAAAGTGTCTTGACAATGATTGGCCCGTCCAGAATTATGCAGTCTCAAAGGGACGTGTCCTTCTCCTGGATCCAAGTCAAAAGTTCATTCTGAGTTTTATGGTTTTTATGATCTTATGGTCCCGGTTCCTCCCAAGCAAACTCCTAGTTTTATGGCCTGCAATAAAACCTTATCTACAGACATCCTGGTTGTACAGCCTTGGTTCCCACTCTACAGACATCCTGTTTTTACAGCCTGCAAAAACTCTTTGTCTCAGAGGTCCTCAAAGGTCACACATACTCCCCATTATCCAAGGCCTCTGCTGCTCCTCAAAAAGTGCCCAATTAAAATATTGGTAAAAACAGACTTTTACCTCTGACTTCTTACTAAAGATATTAGCCCCAAAAAAATAAGATACAACAGTATTCAGACTCTGAGATGCCCAAGTGCCGGTAACAGGTATTCTTGGGGACATTGTATTGAAATACTGCCATATGCATAAATTCTAATTGTTACACACAACATAATGATGACGAATAAAACATGAACCCTTATAAATATTAATGAATATTTTTTTTGTCATTTTTCATCATTACCTTTCTGTTTTAGAGGGACAGGTTGAGAATCAGGGACCTTGTATGTTCAGTTGTTGATGAACATACCAGTGTTTCCCTCTTTTCACCTCTGACATGTGGAGGCCCTAAGGGCTCTAGTCTTGGCTAAAACATAATTTCCAAAACCATTTATATGTTGATGATTGCCAATTGTACATCTCCGCAAAACCCAATGACAGCCTGCATCGTTAGAGGACTGTCTCAGTGAGGTGAAGGGTTGGCTAGCTGCAAACTTTCTTATGTTAAATAATTTCAAGACTGAAGCCATCATTTCGCTTCGATCCCCTGTCTATGCTCTCACATACTTCTCTTAATTTCCATTCACCTTAAAAAACCTTGGTTTCTAGACATGGAGGCAGGATGGAGTCCTCTCTTAAATTGGATGTTCATATAAACTAGATTGTGATGTACTGCTTCTTTCATTTGAGGCACCTTGCAAAAGTTTAACTCACTCCCGGAAAAGCTATCTTCGGTCAATGAAAATTCTTTATTTCATTGTATAAACTCGACCACCAGGTCTCGACTTCAATTATTGCAGAATGCGACTGCACGATTTCTCACTAATACTAGGTGAAGAGAACACATAACACCAGTTTTGGCAAACCTCCTATGGCTTCCTATCTGGTTCAGAATTTAATTTAAGATCCTGTTGTTTTTCTTCAAGTCACTTCATGGGCTGGCACCTACATACCTCTGCAAGTTATTTTTTCCCTGTTTACCCTCAAGATCCCTTAGTTTGGCCGACCTATACAGATAAAGTTGGTGTGGTATGGTTAACACTTGTGTGTGAGTGAACTTTGTACTTTCTTTACAATAGAAAGTGGCCATGCATGAGTTCTCATTCACTCATCCTCAGTATGAGTGAATGCTTAGGGATTTCTGTGGTTGGAGACTGCATCAATAGGGCAAAACTGCAAGTCAGTGACTTCAATCTGCTGAGATCTCTTAAAAAGAAACCTTTAAACTGATGTAATATATTTATGATTGAATTGAAATGACTTTTCTTGTAAAGTGCCTTGAGATGAGATCTGTAGTGAATTTGAGCTACAGTGGGGTAAAAAAGTTTTTAGTCAGCCACCAATTGTGCAAGTTCACCACTTGTGCAAGATGAGAGAGGCCTGCAATTTTCATCATAGGTATACCTCAACTATGAAATAAAAAATGAGAAAAAAAATCAAAATAACATGGTCTGATTTTAAAAGAATTTATTTTTATCTTTTTGGGAAAAATAAGTATTAGGTAAATAACAAAAGTTCATCTGACTACTTTGTTATATACCCTGTGTTGGCAATGATAGAGGTCAAACGTTTTCTCTAAGCCATTGCAAGACATGGCATTATTCTTTCCTTCCTTTACACCAGGGGTGCCCAAACATAGTCCTCATGGGCTGCTATTGTGCTTATTTTATTTCTTTCCCTGGTTCATCGCACCTAAATCAAATGATGGCTCATTAGAAGGCCTTTGCAAACTTTGCCATGCTGAGGTGGTAGTTGGAACATTTGAATTAGCTGTGTTGGAGCCAAGTTCACAGGAGACTAATGACGTGGTGTCCAGCAAAGTGGATGCTGGAGCTGTGGAGGCCACGTGGGTGCCGGAGTCGAGGGAGGCCGGCAACGAGGAACAATCAGATGAGGAACCTCGAGCCTTGGAGGCCTGCGGCGTGAAACCTCGAGCCTTGGAGGCCGGTGGTGTGAAACCTCGAGCCTTGGAGGCCGGTGGCGTGACACCTCGAGCCTGGGGGGCCGGCGGCGTGAAACCTCGAGCCTGGTAGGCCGGCGGCGTGGAACCTTGTGAAGAGTCTGGCGGTGTGGGGTCTGGTGGAACTTGACCTTGTGGTGCAGAGTCTACCGGAGCTGACCTTGTGGGGCAGAGTCTACCGGAGTTTGACCTTGTGGTGCAGAGTCTACCGGAGCTTGACCTTGTGGTGCAGAGTCTGATGGAGGTGAACCTTGTGACAGGGAGTCGGAACCGTGGAGTGCTGCTGAAGCAGGCTGGAGTGCTGCTGAAGCAGGTTAGTGGACTGCTGAGGCGGGCTAGCAGACTGCAGAGGCTGGCAGGAGTTACTGGAACAGGAGCGACCACCAGAACCACCACTGGAGCAGGAACAACCACCGGAACCACCACTGGAGCAACCACTGGGACCGAGTCTGAGAACCTGGGCTCTGGACCACACTCAGAAGAACGGGGTTCCGGGTCACTCTCAGAAGAAGGTCCTGTGGTGAACTGTTGCTTCTTCTGAACGAAGTCGTCATACTTTTTAAAAATGCTTTCTAGCATCCAGGAGTCATTTTTTAAACTCTTTTAATAATTTTTCAAACTTTTCCTCTGTCCAAGGGCTACAGAGGGCGCTATCCCCAGCTGAGGCAGGGTAGAGCTCTGAGGCCGGATGAGCCGAGTGAGGGGACGTCTGAGATGTCTGTGATAAGGCCGGCTGAAGACGGGGTGAGGTTGAAACCACAGAGGGCGACCAATTGTCACAGGGTGGATACGTGGCGTTGAACAGGTAACGTGGGACATGGATGGACGTTGGAACTGCCGGAGAAACCTGAGGACTAGGGAGTTCAGAAATAGCCCGACGTGTCTGAACTTCTGCCTCATTCAGCATCTCCTCTAGTCCAAGTTCAATTAAGTTCCAACAAATGAGTGATGGCGTTCTCAGCTACATGCAGTCTTTTCAGGGGGTCTTTCTCACTGTACATGGGGTCATTAAAAAGCTTGACTAAGACATGCAGTCTGTTCTATTGTCTCTGGGTTAATTCCACCTGAAGTAGAAGCCGGTGCTGGGCTGTGCTGAAGTGGATGAGGAGGCAGACCCGAAGCTGGCTGCTGGCGGCGGGAGGAAGCGATGGCTGCATCATCGCAGCTGGGAGCAACATCAAGAGGGACGGGAAGAGCCGAGGTGCTGCAATCCTGAGAGGGAAGCGAGGAACATCAAGGAGCTGATGGCTTGGCGCTAAGGGGAAGCTTCCGCTACAGAATCGCCACTAGGAGCGGCCCACTAGGAGCGGCCCACTCGGGAGCGGCGGAAGAGGAAGCGGAGCTCTCCTGGAGCGAAGACGGAGCAGCTCGGCGACGCTTCCTTCTTCGAGGCCGGGAAGCAGTCTGAGAGCCAGTCCCAGAGGGATCAGAGACGGGCAGAAGACCGGTGGAAGGAGCCAGGAACGACGCCTAGTCAGACCAGGGGGTGGAAATCCGGGGTGAAACCAGCGTGCTCTGGCTGCTGCTGTAGAGGTCCAGCTCAACCTACTGTAGATCATAGGAGAAATCAGGGAAGTCGTCAGCGTCCTCCTCTTAATCACCGTCCATGTGGGCGACCAAAATGAACCCAAGTAAGTGGAGTCCGAGCATTGACCAGTCTTAACGCACTAGTCAATAAGTTCCCTCCACTCTTCCTCTGAGTGGGTGTAGTGCTCTGCTGAGTTCAAATGGTCAGTTCGTACTATCAGGGGTTGGTTGAGAGAGGACCCAAATGCAAAGCGATGTTTGAAGCCTTTGCAACCCATTTATTAAAAAAAAACAAGGTAATCCATAGGTTGCTGAGACAGGACATGGTTGAGATGTACTGACAAGGACAGATAGACACAAAAGGATATATATACTGTGGGAAGGGTGCTTAACAAAATAGAGAACACCTGTGAGAGGGGAGGAGAACACTGGGAAGACTAACAGAACACACCTGATAATGATAAACCAAACGAGGACCCAGGAGCTGGCTGGGGAAGGGAAGGACATTTATTGACATAGACGGGACTGAGGGAGACGCAGACAGATTGATCATAACAGTATGCTGTTTTTTGGATGCAACTCAGCATTCTTTCTCCTCCAAACACATGTTCACAAATTCTATTTAGATTTCATTGGAAAATATGAAATTCTCCCAGTCTTTCTCTGGATAATTCAGATGGTCTTTGGCAAACTTTAGACATGTGCTGGCTTAACCCTGAGCACTGCAGAATTTTGATCCATGATGGCGTAGTGTTACTATTAGTAGCCTTTGTTACTTTGGTCCCTGCTCTCTGCATGTCACTCACAAGTTCCCTCTGTGTGGTTTTGGGATTTTTGTTCACCGTTCTTGTGATCATTTTGACCCCACAGGGTGAGACCTTGCATGGAGCCCCAGATGGAGGTAGATTATCAGTGGTCTTTATTGTCTCCCATTTTCTAATGATTGCTCCCAAAGGTGATCTATTCAAACTAAACTGCTTACCTATTGCACATTCAGTCTTCCCAGCCTGGTCCAGGTCTACATTTTAATATATATATTTTTTTAAATTCTGGCAACCTTTTACAGCGCTTTGGTCTTGGTATAGTGGAGTTTTGAGTGTGACTGTGAAGCTAGGGACAGGTGTCTTTTATACTGATAACAACTTCAAACAGGTCCCATTAATACAGGTAACAGGTGCAGGACAGAGGAACCTCTTTCAGAAGACATTACAGGTGTGTGAAAGCCAGAAATCTTGCTTGTGTGAAGGTGACCAAATATATATTTACCACCATAATTCTTACATAAATTCTTTAATTATCGTACAATGTGGTTTTCAGGATGCACTGTCTCTCACAGTTGAGGTATACCCATCTCTTTAAATGGTAAAACTTGTACAATTGGTGGATGACAAAAAACTTTTTTGCCCCACTGTATATAGATAAACAGAATTGAACTATAGTCTTCTGGGTTATGATGTTAATGGAGATTGATCCGCCCAAAATAAAATTACAGAAGAAGTGTTGGGAGATGGATGTCCTATGGTTACCAGATAATAATTAAAGAAAAAAGTTTGTTTACCAAGGATAATAAATGTCCACTCTTTTATTGCATAGCTATTTTTCTTAGTTTAGGTCTGCGCAGGGGTGCAGTTGTTAGCACTATTGTGTTGCAGCAATAAGGTCTTGGGTTTTGCCTGTGGTTATTTTGCAATGAATTTGCATATTCTCCCTGTGCTTTGATGGGTTCTCTCTGGGTCAGTCTGGCTTTCTTCCATAGTCTAATTAATTTGTTATTTTTGTTTTCAACCCAGTTCTCAATACTCAGATTTTTCTTTTCGATTGGAATTTTAGTTTGTTTGTATTATATTCTTTGTATGTTAGTTAAAATTTTTATTTATGTGTCATTCTTTTTTATTGTTGAGTCAGTAAGGTTATTTTGTGTCCTTTTTAGATCCTTGTATGTGGAGGTCTGAGTTTAGGACTCCATTACTATCAGATAGTCAGCTCTGGTCTTCACTAAGCTGTACTGTATTTCGAGGATTTTCTCACCTGGTTCTCATGTCATGTAATCACTGCACCAGTAGTTAAAGCCAGTCTGTTTCTTTATCTCATATATATATATATATATATATATATATAATCCCCTTTCTCAGCTACTAAGACAGATCTAGCCTTTGCCTTCTCTACTCCGTGCTTAGTATGGTGCAGATTGTTTAGCATAGTCGTTTTGTTAATCAGTTGGAGATACTGTTGGTGTTGAGCAATCACATCTCTGTTAATTCAATTCAATTCAATTCAATTCAGTTTATTTATATAGCACAGTTTCACAACAGATGTCATCTCAAGGCACTTTACAAGAAGAGTTATTACAATACAATGTTTAATTTAGAAATTAGAGAACCACAGAAGATTGCGTCGTGTAATTCTCAGCAATCCCTCACACTGAGCAAGCACGAAGCGACAGTGGAAAGGAAAAACTCCCTTTTAACAGGAAGAAACCTCCGGCAGAACCAGGCTCAGCACAAGCGGTCATCTGCCGAGACCGTCTGTGGTTTGGAGAATACAGAACAGAGACACAGAACAGAGACACAGAAAGAACAACACAGCTGATGCAGAAGTTTGTTGCAGGACGTGGAGAACTTTCCGTCACTGCAATCCCATCTTAGTCAGGGTCGTCAAGCAGGGCGGGTCAGGAGCACCTACTGTAGGAAGAGACTAAGAGAAAACAGGTTAGCGCTTGAATTGACAGCACATCATGCAGTTGGGGAGAAGTAGGAGAGAAAGTAGGAACAGACCCTAATAATGTCCTCCAACAGCCTAGCCTAAAGCAGCATAGCTACTAACATTAACCTGTCTCCTCTATAGGAGGAGTGTTAGTGTGAAAAGTTTCAGATAGTCTCTTGAGGTATTGGGTAACCCAGTTTGATTCCATTGAGTCTGACCTGCTTATGTTGTTGGAGGTTATGGAGGGCCTGGATTCTTTATGGTTGAGGCCCATCATCGTTTTAGGCCATGTACACATGTAGCAGGACTCTTTATAAACCAAATATCTTCACCAGCTCATTTGGAAAAAAAAGAATACAGCCTCACTTAACCTCATCAGTGCATTGTTAGGCACATTCATAGACATGCCAAAACTGTAGTGAGCATTAGTTCCCCATATCCCATCCACTCACATTAACTTTCTGCTTTATAACTTCTGCATAGAGCAGTAATCAAAAACAAGCAGGCAAAAAGCCCTTTGACAATTGACAATGCCAACACAGCTCCTAGGGCATCCATTATGTTTCTGAAGATCGACACAGGTCACACGTTATGTTGGAGCATGTTTGTCGTGGCAGTGACGTTGCAAAACCAAACATTCCACAAATAAACTCTTAAACCTGAGAATTTACAAATCTTAACTTTGGTTGGCGTTTTGAGAAGGAATAGTTTTTGATGCAGCTTTCTGTTTTTTTGTGTGTGTGGATTACAGGTGAAATAATAGAAAAAATATCTTCATTTTGTGCAACCCTGTCAACCTCTACACATGTTGCGTAGCAAGTATGCCATTTGACATCTGAATACGCTGGTATGACTCGCCCCTCTAAACTACGCAAAAAACTGTGGACATGTGAGTTCTGTGCTAAATTGGCACTTGTGGTAGCCTACTCATTTCTGACAACATGATCCAGGAGCATGGTGAAGCAGTTTCAGGCAATCATTGTGGAAAAGTGGAAAATAAGAGGTCTACCAAAAATAACATTCGTGGACCCCCGTCCTCTCCTCTGCAGCTGTCATTTAAACAGGTAAAATCTGCATGTGTCTCAGTAGAAATTCAGGTTTGGTAAATGTGAACCATTATGCATAACGTTACTTTCACCGTGGAAACATTAAAGCCAAAGTCTAACTGAAAAAAGTGAGGAACTCAACCTGTGGCAAAAGATGGCGTAGATAAGATTTCTGCATGCACAGTTTTCGTCTTAAAGAAAAATATGTCAGGTCTGAACTTCAGGATTTTGTTTCCTCAGTGGCAAGTTTCATAGTAATACCGGTATGTGTGTTTAAGTGTTGAGGATGTTCTTGCATCTTTAGTGTCAGAATACACACTTATCTCACTAAAACTGCTCATCGGTCAAAACATTTTTTGCAGCATGAGCCAGCGATTTCTTGATCCTTTATAGCTTGAGGTGATAAAGGATAGTGTCAGGTGGAGAACAAAAAATATCAACAACAATAACAAAAAAAAGACATGTCACACAGCAAGAACGGAAAGTTAAAAAGAAAGGATGTGAACTGACATACAAGTACCACCTTGCAAGGATCTCTTCAGGTTAAAGACCACAGTCATTCCTTAGTCTTAGAGCATCTTGGCTTGGTCTTCTGTGGCAAATAAAGAACTCAATGGGCTTCTTATTATTGTGTGCTAAAGCAGGAGAGCAAGGGGAGCAGGACTGCAGCAAATGCATGATGAGAGCCCTGCACACATCCACGTGGCTTATGCTGCGTTCACACCGACCCAAACATGTAAAGTCTATGGTCGAGTATGCCAGAGGTCCATCAAAGTCTCTGCGGTGCGTTGTGTACGTTGGCTCCATCAACTTTACTTGTGTTTCATATGGTAACGTAGCAACCCAAGCAACGCAGAAGTTCAGCAAGCTGAACTTTAGACGGACCCAACGCAGTTAACAAAGTGCGTCAACCAGTCAGAGCGTCTCACTGTAGTGGTGTCACTATACACGTATCTTGAATGAAGCGTGGGTCCAGTGAAAACATTTTCAACAAACGCAGATTTCAAAAATCAGAAATAACACTTACCAAAGACAAAAGGACAGGCGCTCCAAAGGAGGAATAGAGCACCTGTAATTGGTGTCCTTGTAGGAGATGCGGACCAGGAGTTCATAAAATTGGGCGCGGGACAGATGGATGTAGCACTGAAAGTGAACCTCATCCATAAGCAGCTGCTGGAGCAAATGGTTAAACTCCCCAAATTCAGAACGCATCTGAAGAAAGATCGCCAATGCACCCGATGTTGATGACGTCTAGCTTTATCTAGCAAATAAAGCCAAGCCACTCTCTCGTTACGAACCTCCATAGTTCAGAATGTACGGCAACAGAAGAAGCCATGCACTCCTGTTTGCTCAGAAGCAAGCTTTGGAAGCCACAAAGTACATACGTCAAACTTCAAGTGGACCTGGCATGAAATTTGCATTTTTCAAGGTTTTTGATCATATCTTTAAGTTCCCCCAGCCTGCCTAAGGGGTTAAAATTAATGATCAGTCTTTCCTTTGTTCTGGGGTATGTCTGCCTACATAGTGTAATTAGCAGACAGAAACAGGCTGTTTGGCAGTTCGGCATATGACGACACGTTTCTGCATATTACGTGTTGAGTTCCAGCGAATTACCCCATTCCCCAAACTACACCCTGCAAGTCCCTCCCTCCACGGCGCGGAGAGCTACGGTAACAGGCAAACAACAAACCAACAGCATGGAGTCCAGAAAGTATCCAAACTGCACTGTACCTGGGTGTACAAAAGAGAACATAAATCTTTTCATCCTCCCCACTTCTGAGCCACTGAAAAGCTTTTGGATAGATTTTATTGATGCAGGGAATGTGCCCAACCAACTGCAGGTGGTGAGTGAAGTTATGGCGGAGGGCATGCAAGACCTTAAGGCAGAAATGACGAATGAGCTATTGCTCGTGAGAACAAGTTAAAAAGAGGATATGAAACTTTGACTCGGGAATGGTCTTATACAGCAGCGTGGAGGAAGCTATGGCAGATCTAAGAAGACGTGGATGCACTGTTGGTAAGTTGGCTACAGGTCTAAAGGCATCACGGTGATGGGCGACATGCGAGGTTGGGCCGCGACGTGCCAGGAATACAGCTGATCTATGTGGGGGCGTGCGGGAAAAGCTGAAGGTTTTCCAGTGACCGGACACGGAGGACATCAGTACGAAGGAGTAACACCCGCTGCAGCTGCTCCACATTTCACTGCACGGATGAACATGAGACCTACGGAACATCAGGAACGCTGGGCTGCTGACCAACACAGGGCTGTATATGGTTGGATGGCCCCCTCCCGTGGCCATGGTAGAACTTGACACGTCGATCCCCTTTGATCATGGAGTGGTGAGGGTCAGATGCAGGTGACTCACGTTATTTTTTAGTTTCCCTTTTTCTTAAAAAATAGGAAACGAGTAGGGGCCCCACACAGAGGCATTTCCCTCTCATCATGGAAGACCTTGTTCATTTGGTTAAGACAAGTTCTGTCTTAGTCCATGTGTGTTCACTATGTGTTCTGAGGGCTGGGAGTATATGGGAGTTATGTATAATGTATATATATAATGTATGCAGTATTATAAGGTACAGTCTTTGAATGTAAATGTTGTAAATAATACCATTAAGAGAATTAACATAGTTTCAAAGTTAAAAAGGGAACAAATTGATATTATTGATTGATTTATCAAAGAACATGAGAAGTGGAAGAGGATGGGTTTCAAAAATATTCATTATGCCTCACATAGATCTGGAAAAAAAGAGGAGTGGCCATTCTGATACCAAACAAGGTTGGTTTTGAGTTTACTGGAGAACATAAAGATAAAGAGGGAAGATATGTTTTGGTGAAAGGGAAAATGGAACAGGAAGACGTCACACTGTGTTATATATATGCACCCCCGGGTAGTAGTACAGGGTTCTTTAAGGAGATATTCAGTCTGATTGCCACAGAAAGTGTATGAACATGTGTATGTGCAGGAGATTTCAATTTACTTCTCCATCCAAAATGGGATACAACTAGCTGGGACCGGAGGGGAACTAAATTAGAGAGACAAATAAAAAAAAATGCTAACTGAGTTGGGGCTTATTAATATATGGAGATATTTACACAAAAAGGAATGCAAATTCACATTTTATTCAGCCAGGCATGATATGCACTCGCTGATACTTTTAGTAAAGACCTCCACAGAGTGAAGGATTGTACAATAGAACAGAGAGATTTATCTGATCATTCACGACTAACCATGACTAACTATTTAAAACTAGCCCCCAAAACACCTTATGGAGGCTTAACATAGGTCTGTTAAATAATGACTCGTTTAAAAGAGAAATTGGACAAGAGTTAAAACCATATTTACAACTCAATGACAATAGAGCAGTTAATCATACAATTCTATGGGATGCAGCTAAAGCATACTTTAGGAGTAAAATTATTGCAAAATGTGCAATCCTAAAGAAGGTGAGAGCAAAAAAGCTGTCAGATTTGCAGGAAAATGTAAAAAAAAATGGAACACCTGCACACTGTTACAAGGTACCCCAGGTATTGGAGCAGATGAGTCCGGTTAAGCAGGAGACCAGCAAAATGTTAAGTAAGGAAATTGAAAAATAAAATATATGTAATAGACAACGGTGCTATGAGGCAGGACTCAAAGCTGCTTGGCTATTATCATGGAGACTCAGGAGGCAACAACAGGAGAACACTATTCATAAAGTTCGAGATTTAACAACAAATAAGATCAGAATCAGAATCAGCTTTAATGGCCATGTATGACACATACAAGTATGACGCATACAAGGAATTTACAGATACAGTACAACCTGTCCAAGATCATTACAAACAACAGCAACAACATACAGATCCAGGTCACTGTTGGGCATGCAGCCACCGAGCGGCACTCCCATGTATGAAAAGATAAGATCAGATACATGTCGGGGGAGGGGAGGGTTCCACGGTGAGGAGAAAAAACGGTCAACTGTGTTGTGGGTCCGTACAGCCTTCACAATGCAGGTAATAGAAAAAACCACACCAACAAACATTTAAGCACATATTCAGACATTAACAATGACACATCAGGAAGGATGGGCAGGTATGAGCTCCAGTCCACAGGTTAACGCGCTGCCATCGAGGCGCGCTGTTATCCAGCTTCCTGTTGCAGGAGAGAGAATTGAGGATACAGCAAGACGGTGTGTGTGAATGTGAGTGTGTGTAAGCATGTCAGTGTGTGCGTCAGTAGATTCAGGTGTACGGGGGAGAGGAGACTCTGTTGACATTCTTCTCAGGGATATTTTATTAATTCCAGGTTGAAGGTCTTCATGGGAGCCAAAACAGTAATTATTTGGATAGCAGGGAGAGAGCAAATATTCTTCTCTGCCCTTTCAGTCTGTCAGTGGTTTCTTTTATAGTCTAATTCAGCCAAATTGTAGTTCAAATTAAAGTTCCAAATCCAATTAATTTCCAGTTGCCCCAATCTGCACCGACAGTTTCTCCAAGTTCTGCGTCCCAGCTCCCCCAGCATTTGGTTCTGAGTCCCGTTAGCTCGAATCAACGCATCCAGCTGTTCCTTCAGCCGTCCAATCGCTTCGGGAACAGTGACCAATCTCGACCGTGTTTCAGATCTTTGTTGCTCCATTTTTTGGTAGTTCCAGTAACTGCCCATTCCAATCAGCAGAAACCCGATCACCATGATTGACACCCCGGTTGACCCTTACCGGTGCTTCGTAGAGTTGAGTAGATTTTATCAATAGCATTCAGAGACCAGCTGACCATTTCCATCTTCGCTTATTCAGTTTGGTTTCGGAGAAAATTGCCAAAAGATACTCCAGATAGAGGCACAGGAGACAGAGAGCTGTGGGATAAGACACAGGAGGAGGAGGGAGGGAAAAAAGCGACCGTCCTCGCTGAGAGCTGAGCAGAAGATAACTAATAAACTTGAAGAAATTCAGAGAACATTTGAAGAATATTATGCTGAGCTATATCAGAGAAATATCAGCAGAAGAGATTAACATTGGGATCTCAAAATTTAAGACTTTTAAAGCCCCAGGATGTGATGGATTTCCACCAGAGTGGTATAGGCAGATGAGGGAATCCTTAATCCCACTATTAAATGCCTCTTTCAATTACACTCTGGGTGGGGGGGCACTGCCGCTATCGTGGCGGGAGGCTTATATCTCTGTCATACCAACAGCTGATCCCAAAGGTTATAGACCAATTAGCGTGTTAAAGACTGCATAGACTATACAATATTTGCCACGATTTTGGCTAACAGGTTAAGTATGTTGATGCCCATGCTGATGGAGGAGGATCAAAAAGGCTTCATTGGTAACAGACAAACACATGATAATATCAGAAGGGCTATTCATATTATTGACCAGATACTTAAAGAGAAAAACGGAACAGTTCTCCTTGGGCTAGAGGCAGAAAAGGCATATGATATGGTCGGATGGGAATTTCTATTTCATTTGTTGAGGAGATTTGGGCTGTTACAGGTTTATTCAATGTATAAGAATGATTTACTTGTCTCCAACAAGGAGGATCAAAGTCCTCTCAAATAACACTACAACGTGGCTGTAGGCAGGGTTGCTCATTAAGCATGCTGCTCTTTAATTTTTTAATTGAACCATTGGTTCAATGCATCAGGGAAGAGACCGGATTGGAGGGGGTTACAACAGGGAATGTGGAAAATGAAATCAGCCTGTATGCAGACGACATGCTGGTAACGATAGGGAACCCAGAAGAGGGAATCCCTCTGCTTATGAAAATTCTGCAAGAATATGGCAGACTGTCCGGTTATAGACTGAACATTCAAAAAACTAATGTAATTGATTGAATCAATGTCAAATCTGGGGATCCTGCTGACAAAGGACCTTGCATTGCTATATCATGCTAATGATAATCGGGTGAACAAGGGGATATATGAGGATCAGGAGAGGTGGGGTCGGCTCCCCCTTGATCTGGGCAGCAGAGTTAGAGCAATAAAAATAAATATCCTCCCAAAACTATTATATTTGTTTGCAGCACTTCCAATGGAGGTCCCAGCAAAACAATTTAGGGAGTGGGATATGCATTGCTCAAGATTCATATGGGGCAATACAAGGTTGTAAGTGAGATATGCAACATTGCAGCTGCCTGGGGAGCGGGGGACTATGGCCATACCCTGCTTTGTGGATTATTACCTGGCAGCCCAGGTCAGACCTTTAACATGCTGGTGTAACTCTAAGTATGAAGCAAAATGGAAGGACATTGAGCTTTCTTTGATGGATTTCCCAATATAGTCTGTTCTGGGGTCTCTTGATAGTTTTCCATATATGCATATCAGATGCAAAATTTTTGTGTACGTTTTTCACTGAAAAAATGAGCAGAGGTGATTACATTTTTTTTCTCTTAATAAGGAAATAGGGTTGCTGGGTTGGCCGGCGTATCTCCGGTGCTTCTTTCCAGCATTGTTGGACCATAAATTCAGGAAGTGGTCCAGGCATGGAATCACTGCAATCTGTAAGATAGTTAAGCATGGGGAGCTGATAAATTTTAAGGACATTAGTCAAATCTATGAGATCGGCACGGAAGATTTTTAACGTTATCTGCAGGTTCGGAGCTCCTTCCGGAGAGAAATTAGAATGCCTGAAGCAGATGCATCTAGTAGGGTGATCCAAATATTTGTGGATGCTTATGGTGAGAACAGTATAAGAGGTACTATAGGCAAATTGTACAGAAATTTTATATCTATAAAAAAGAGCTCAACAAGATATGTCAGTCATTGATGGGAAAAAGAACCAGGTATAACAATTTCTGAGCAAGATTGGTCACAGATGTGACTGATTTTTTTATCTACCACAAATTCTTTAACTTGGCGAGATTTTGGATGGAAGAATTTAATTAGATTCTTCATCACACCAAAGCAGAAATCCAAAATAAGTGGGTCATGCGCTTCATGCTGGAGCGAGAGCGGGGAGGTCGCTGTAGGCTACTTCCATGTCTTCTGGTCATGCCCTAAAATGAAGACCTTTTGGGAGGAGATTAAACAAATGGTGGTGGACGTGCTTGGAGTAACACTGGACTTCTCCATTAGTACCATGTACCTTGGGAAAATCCCAAGGTGTATGGTATATGCAGGCAACCCCCACACAGAAGCTGGTTATAGACATTATCAACATAATCCATCATATGGAATTGATTACCTTCTCACTACAGCTGCAGAAGGAGAAAGAGATTGGGAAAGAGGTGATTGTTATATGTTAAAAGACTAGAAACTGAAACCTGTGTGATGCAGAGGAATAGCCGCAATTTTGTTTCGATGGAACATGCACCTGTGTAATATGTAATATGTGTAATTAAAACAAGTCCATGTTTAGTCTGGAATATGTTAACACATGTGGATGTTTTATTCTCCCCTGTCCTATTTAGTTCTGTATGTAAAATAAGATGAAAACCTATTAAGATTAAAGTAATAAAATAAAGGAATGAAGAATAAAGTCCTGTAATACATGTAATGAAATGGAAGTTTTCACAGAGAAAGTAAAATTCCAACAGAAAAAGTGATTTCAGCTGCTAAAACCGGAGCAGCTAAGAACTTTGAGAAGGGGGAGGGTGTATTGCGACTCTACAAAGGTAGGCTTCTCTCTCTGCAAGGGCAGTGCAGACACCTCTAGCACTTCCTTGTTTTCACTTAGTGACGTAAAATACGTCAAAGTTTGAACACTCGGTTGTTTTCTAGCAGAGGGCAGTGGAGCTCAGAGAGCAGGATTAAGGAGGATTACTCAGACATGCTTGAATTAAGACAAAAACCACTCTGGTGGGGTTTTTATGAGAACATTACACTACCAGATGTTTGAAAACGCAAAAAAATTGATTTTGCATGATATAGGCCCTTTAAGTACTGCTATTTGTGGCAGTTCTAAATTGTGCAATCCAGTGCAATCTTAATAGATCATCCACAAATGAAGGGCAACCCACTGGTGCAATTTTTTGCAGCATGCACAATTTTACGCTCTTTATTTGGAATATTGATACATCAGGCCCTAAATGTGTATAAATTCAACCACATTGTGGAGAGTGTAAAAAATCTTAATCTATCAGGACAGTTCCCCTACCTGCTTACTGGAAAGCTATGATAATGTATTATTATTATTATTATTATTATTATTATTATTATTATTATTATTATTATTATTATTATTATTATTATACATTAAAATGTTATTTATTATGATCTTTACATGAAAGAAAGTAATTCATGAAAAATATGACAATCCCTGTCTACCATTTATGTTTGGGTGAAGTTTATACTGAAACTATCAGGTCTGCAAATAAAGTCTGAAACTAATTGTTTATTTCTAGTTTCCCCTGCTGCAGAGCGTCTTCGCCACATACTGGGTGAGGATGACACCACTCCTACACCAACTATTTTCACTGAGATGGACACACTTCAACACGATGGAGAAGAATTAGAGTGGAAAGAGTCTGCGAGGTACATTTATTCAAAGGAACATGGACAGAAAAGTAACAAGGTGGTTATTGCTTTAGGATTTCACAGACCTGCCAACCTTGTCAAAATATTTTGAGTGCCACTTGTATTGTGGGGCTTTTTTCTCAGGCTTTTGCAACTCCATTACTATGCACGCAATATTTTCCCCATTCACTCACAAGAAATTGATTATAAAAAACATAACCTACATTTTTTATTAAAATACTGTTAATAAAGAAAATATAGACATTTTATACTGTACAGGTCACAATCTTTAAATGTTATTTGCCCTCCACATGGCATTGATGGTCTGCAAAACACACACACACAAACACTTGCTCAATGTTCCCTATTTTGACTAGTTAAGTGATAGACATTTTTTACAATTGGACCCTACTCCAAAATACCATGTGCACTGTACATTTTAATTTTGAAGAGTAAAACTAAAATGTCCTACTTTCTTTCATTAAGATATGTGTGATTATACAAGCTAATAGCCATAAGTTAACCGCATTAAATTATTTCATACTTATTTAACAATATATTAATATGCATTTAAAGGTCCCATATTATGCTACATTTAGAAAAAAATAATATTTCAATGAGGCCCCCAGAGTATATATTTGCCGTGTGTGCAGGACAATTCCTCTCAGATTAGGCATACAGCATGTATCTGAAACCTCCTGATTCTGGACAAGCTGTTTTGGTTGCACTGTGGCTTTAATGCAATGAGCTGCTGCTTTCCACGCCACCTCCCTCCCGAAGGCCGTGCCCCCACCAACCCGCAACCATGACAACGCAGTCAGAGTTTGTAATGATGGCCGCTAGCAGGAGCGCGATATTCCAAACTGATATATTTGACCCATAAATATGTTACAGTATGTTTTCCATGTAGTAAAGTACACAAAAAGCTTTAGTTGGCATAGTAGTCTTGCACACTGTGTCTGTGCTTTTATCGGTTGAAGCTCCAGAACAGGCAAACTGTATCGTGTGCACTCTTTTTTGAGCCTACAGCTCTCGCCCATTAATGATCATTGATTAGCAGCAGCTGTTGTTGCGTGAAATTCGTTATCTTGGCATTACAAGCTGCAACCAAGTGTGCGGACCAGCCGCTAATGTAGTCTAGTCTCTCCGTCAAAACCCCCGCAAAACCCACCGCTCCTCCTCCGTTCTCAGGAGCAAATCTAACGTCAACATATAAACATTAAAAGCCTTTTCACTAATGCCCAATAGTAACAGCATTCATGTAAAAAGGCTACAGCTGCTGTGACCGTTCTATACTACGCGTCAGTGGTATAATGAGACAGAAAGTTTCGTTTCACACACAGCTACATAGCTAACAGCTACAGCTGACGTTACACAGCTAATCGCTACAGCTACACAGCTAACCTTACACAACTAAAAGCTACAGCTAACGTTGCACGGCTAACAGCTACAGATGACTTTACATAGCTAATCGCTACAGCTACACAACTAACCTTACACAGCTAAGAGCTACACAGCTAACGCTCGGTCTATATTGCCAACACATCACTCACATTGATTAAACATGGTAAAACATGACATCTTACCTCCTCTGATGTTGAAGGCGGCTAACGGAGAGTTGGTATGGCTCCAACATTCAGCTACAGTTTAGTGGCAAAGCCTGACTGGAACTGAAACAGGTTACTGAAAGACTCCGGTGTAAAATGCTTAGCACATACATGTAGTATTTTCGGGACCGTTCCAGGAGAGTTTCCCTCAAAAATAAAAGATATCCACTGGGTCCTCACATCTTCTTGTGTTGGAACTGCAAAAAGACTTTTGTCTTGGTTGTTGCAGCTTGCAACAGAGCAGCTGGCGTGTCGTCCTTTCCCACTGGGCATTGTTGGTGGCGTGTTGCTCAATGTGGCAGACGGCAGTAGCTTGGAGGAGGGCTTATCTTCACAGGTGAAAGTGGGACGGCCTAGTGGGATGGGCCAGGTCCTCTACATACCCAAATAGAAACAGCTTGTGGGAGGCTCTTTCACAGAAATGTAGGGAAGGAGAGATACTGAGAGATACTGAGAGCACAGACTTGCACACACTTCAGGGGGTCTCCACAGACACCGGTAACTTATAATTATGCGTGAAAAACATGAAAAAGTGCATTTTGCATAATATGGGACCTTTAATTAAAATGGTAGTAATTCATTTTTTATATTGCTATAGATGTTTTCGTGTAATAATTAGATTTGCTAACAGCACATATCCTCACATCACCAGGGCCAATTTATATTTTACCTGCAGCTCCCTGGCAGGGGTGTAGCCAGGAAATTTTCGGTGGGTGGCCCAGACAGATCTTTGATCCTTTTGGGGGTGGCATTTTTAAAATTCACTTCTTGTACTTTTTTAGTATTGCATGTTGCTCTACAGCCTACCATCTCTCTTCAGTCTTTCATTTTACAGTTTTTTCTTATGTGTATGCTGCCTTAAAAAGAGAAGTTTCTTACCCCAGGATAAATTATTCAATTCAATAGAAAGTATAGTTTTATGGCACCTAAACCACACACCTTGACATTGGAACAAGGTTATTAATGGGAAAGATCAAATAATTCAGGTTTTTTTCTTAGTTGCAAAATAGGCTAAAGAAGCCTACATTATACAAACAGCATATTCTTAGGAGATTTATACCAAGTATTAGTACTTTGCTGAGAAATGTTCATCTTCACTTCTGGTGATCAGAAGGATTATGGGTTCTGTATCATCAGGACAACAGACATGGATCGATATAATGTATTTTATCATTTCTCATCTAATTTTACTTCCAAACACGAAATAAAATGCGATCAAAATAACAATTAAAATTATGATAATGTTTTCAGGGTTTCCCCAAGAAAATTTGCTAGAGAAACCTGAGAGTCCCATATCTTCGTACAAAAAAAAAGGGACAGAAACTCTTAGGAAGTTTAAAATTATAACTAGTACGTGGTGTTATAAGCCATTTCTTAACAGTATGTGTTTGTATTACAAAAAAGGCACAATCTTGAAACAAAGAAATAAAATTAAAATAAACCATTTTAATTGTTTTCAACTAATTTAAATCATCTTAAAACAAGACATTGCTGGTCACATTTAAAAGCAACATAAGTTAAGATAAACAAAAAAGCGCAAACATGGCCTGTTGATAAGGGAGCTCCAAGGCTGAAGAGGTGCGCTTTGCTGTGTGACCTTAACTTTTTGCTGCACATGGTGCAGGTTGGATCACTGCAAGGAATCTGTCTGGGTTTTTTGAAAAAAAAACCAGACACTTGGCCCCACTGTTGGCCCCACTGTTTTTTGAAAAAACAGTGGGGCCATTTATTTTAAAGCAAAGGCGGGCAGTAAGGATTTTATTATTATTGATGGTCACGTTGTTGCAAATATGAAAACTTACGTTCGTGCAGAAATTAACCGGTGTTCACTGATTTTATTTTTCCTGACATTTATGTTATTTGACTTTTTAATGTATTTTTGGTTGTATGTGGCAGAATTGTAATTTTTTTTCTGAGTTGGTTGTGCTGGAACGCAAAACGGGCTCATTACACCATTTCCGGGTTGGAAATTCCGAGCTCTGAAGACCACTGGAATTCTCCAGTAGCTGAACTGACATTAATTAGCGGTCATAATATTTTTAATATTTAATATAAATACAAGCCATGCTTACTGCAGGCCTGCTCGGTCTTGTAGAGCCATCCGCTAAATTTAGTGTCAGCCAACCACTTTGCATTAAACACACTTGTTTGATGTTTAGAGTCAGAACCTGCTGGGGGCTGCTCCAACGTGCTAGCAGTCGTGGTGGATCGCATTTACTCAGCCTCACCAACAAGCAGCGGCTTGGTGGAGGTGCCCTCTGCTTGACCTACGGATGAATGCGTGGACTCATCTTTTCCTTCACTTCACTTTTTTTTTTCTTTTATTTATTTATATAGTGCCAATTCACAATAAATGTCATCTCGAGGCACTTTACTAAAAAAATAATTTCAATACAATTATACAAACACTGCAATCAGTTAAAAGTTTTCTATGTAAGGAATCCCAGCAGATTGCGATGAGTACAGTGGTCCTCCGACTTCGGAAGTCGAAAGTGTCTAGCGTTTTTTGACCCTTTCTCTGTGACATGTCAGGTAGGCTAAAGCCTGCTAGTGCGCAGTTAACGGGAAGATGTTTTGAGCGGCCTCTCGTGGTTAAAGTCAGACGTGCAGATTAAATACCCTTCTTCATTTTAAATGTTAATTTGGTGCATTAAAAAATAAATTAAAAAAGTAAACGAGTGACGCTTAGCCTAGCAGGGGGCTAAGGAAAGCCAGGTGGGCCGCCAGGCTTATAAAGCACTGGCGAAAACCCTGATGTTAATTTAATAACGGCCTGTCCAAGATCATTACATACAACAAAAACAACAAACAGATCCCGGTCACTGTTGGGCATGCAGCCACCGAGCGGCGCTCCCATGTATGAAAAGATAAGATCAGATACATGTCGGGGGGGTTCCACGGTGGGGGAAAAAAGCGTTCACATGTGTTTTGATCCTTAGTCAAGAGTCAAAAAACAGGTAATAGAAAAAACCACACCTAAACATTTAAGCACATATTCAGACATTAACATTGACACATCAGGAAGGATGGGCAGGTATGAGCTCCAGTCCACAGGTTAACGCGCTGCCATCGAGGCGCGCTGTTATCCAGCTTCCTGGTGCAGGAGAGAGCCTTAGGATACAGCGAGACGGTGTGTGTGTGTTAGTGTGTGTCTGAATCCATGTCAGTGTGTGCCTCAGTAGATGTCGGTGTACGGGGGGGAGGATCCTTTTGTCTACATTCCTATCACGGGCATTTGATTGTGGATCAAGTCGAAGGTCATCATGGGAGCCAAAACAATAACTATTTGGATAACAGGGAGAGCAAATTTCCTCTCTACCCCTTCAGTCTGTCAGCGGTTTCTTTTATAGTCTAATTCAAACAAAAATAAATTCCAGATTACTCTATTAATTTCCAGTTGCACCAATCCGCACTGACAGTTTCTCCAAGTCCGATGACAATCGCGAGTGAGTCCCAAGCGCCATCTAGATCGCCTCTTGCAGCGTCTAGCCTGTGCTCGAGCTCACCAACCGTGAGGTTCTGAGTTCCATCAGCACGAATCTGCGCTTCACACGGCTCCTTCAGACTTCTTATCGCTTCCAGAACTGTCTCCAATATCAGTATTTGTTGCTCCATTTTGCCGCAGATCCAATACATGCCCATTCCAATCAGCAGGAACCCGATCCACATAAATCCAAATTGCCAGATATCCATAACCCGGATGCCCTTTTCCGGTGCTCCGTAGAGTTGAGTAGATTTTATCAATAGCATTCAGACACCAGCTGACCTTTTCCATCTTTCCCTTATTCAGTTTTGTTTCGGAGAAAAATGCAAAAAAAAAAGACCCTCCAGATAGAGGCACAGGACATAGAGCAGTGGGATAAGACACAGGAGGAGGAGGAGGGAGAGAAAAAGCGTGCGTCCTCGCTGAGAGCCACAGATAGTATCATTGCATCCCTAATTTATATCATATATACATATCATATATTGGGCTTCTAAGTATATTAAAGCAGAAAAAGCTACGAAAAACGTTAATGCATTTGATAAGACTTACACTATTATAACTATTTATAACTTGTCAAAAGTCTTCTTTTTATTGTAATAATTCCGTTATTCTATCCATGCTTTCTTTATTTTTTATATTTTTTTAATATTCATTTTCCAAGTCAGTGTAAAAAACAGTATAGATTTAGACACATGTTCACTTTTTGTATGCTCCACTATATCAGCTGAACTAAGGAGAAGAGAGACTGAATTGTGCAATTGATACTTCTTAAAACATACCCAGGTTTGAGGTGGGGTGGTCAGACAGTGAACCCAAAGATTGCAGACTTGATGTTTCAAAGAGTAACGGAGAAAAAAAAGCAAAAACAGGAACACAGGTATGAAAAAGTACAAACAAAAGAACCAAAAAGCACACAAGAAAAAAGAAAACTTTAAAAAAACAACTTACTGAGGAAACAGAACACAAAAATTTTAACCATAACACTCACTCAGACACAAATGCCTTTTACATATTCCTGCAGTGTGTGGACAGAAAATGTCCTGTCAATGGCCTTTCAAATCCAGAAATCACCTGCATCTTCCTTATGTCCATAATTTCCACAGAGAACTCCTCATGGTCTGCCTGCAAACTAAAAATGAACAGAAAAGGTTCCCTAATATCTTTAATCTCCTCTCCATCCAGGCCATCACACATGCCTAAAATTTGTACTACCTTCAAGCAGAATCAGAAAAGGTTTTATTACTATATGTTGCAAAGTTACAAGATTAGGAATTTGCTGTGGTACTTTGTGTGGCATGTTAAAAAAGGCAAAAACTTCAACAAGAGTTTCAAGAAAAATAGAAAATAGATATTCAAGGCAGGTTGATATATATACACAAGTCGAGATAATGGTCAGTTAAAAAGTCATAATGTGGGACATATTGCTGCAACAGAGAAGATGATGGGAACAGTCTTATGATTATTGTTCATGAGACCAACAGCAGAGGGTTAGAAAATGTTTTTGTGGCGAGAGGTTCTGGTCGAATGGACCGGAGCCTCTTGCCTAAGGGGTGCATATTCAACAATATTTCCCCCCCAAAAGTAATAAAGATCAAATTTTTCCCCAAAACGATGTAGTATATTATATTAATCTAAAACTCAGAAAAAGAGTTTTAAATCCAAGTTTATGTAATTTTTACCTATAATCTAAAACTCAGAAAAGGACTTTTTAAGTCAAGGTGATTTTTGCGGCAGCATAAATGCTTTTTATCGTTAAAACAGAATGGAAAACCTTGCATACCTCCCTTCTGCTAGCTACTTCTCTCTCTGTCACAATGGCGCTGCACAAACTTACCAGCAGTTTCACTGGGAGAGATTAAACGTTTGATTCGGCCTGCCCCTGCGTACTGCAGTCAGGGGCTACACGCTATAGCGGAGGTGAAGCACGCGGTGGACTGAGAGCCAGCATGCGGGAGAAGCTATAGAAGGACTGTGATGCATTGCTTTGCATTGGGGCTGCTAATAGGTAGTGATAGCCAAATTAAGCTTTCTGAAGCACATGAAGCTTGCATCAAAAAATCAAATAATCACTAAAAGCTTCACATTCCTCTTGTATCACATCTAATGGCCTTTGGTATGAACAGCAACTGGAATGAAACTGCTTGCCAGTTAATTAATAAACTGTCCTTAAACTTCTGCTTTGATTGGTGACAATTTACTGTTGATTTTTTAATGTTTGCAAGACTATTGGAGGAAAAAAAACCTTTTCATTTCTTTTTGGGGATTTTTTTAGTTTTTTTGTTGAGGAAAATGTGAATACAATAAAGAGAGAGACTGAGTCACCACCCTACTGTTAACCCCACGGGATGTCTCGCATCTCTGGAGTATTCATTTGTTTTCAGTTGTTCACTGGTGTTTGCTACTCACCTTCAGAACACACCAAATTAGATTAGAATTAGACATGGAGTGAATACATTGTGTAGGACACATGGTAAAAATCACTATCAAGCCAGAAACAGTGATTTTTTAAAATCGTTTTAATAATAATAAAAAAAAACTTTTATTTGCAAATTCAAGAAAACGTATTTAATAAAGCACTTTAAAAATAACCAGTACACTGGACCAAAGTGCTGTACAGTACATGTTAATGTATAGAACAATATTCAGACAAATAATAATACAAACAAAGCAATTTAAATAGCCCTATGTTAAAAACAAATGTGCTAAAAATTCCTGTGTAGTTTGGTGGAGAACTGGGTTTTTATCTCCATGCTGATTAAATAGCATAGGTCAGAAATCAGCATTTGATCCATCCTAATCCTAGTTTCTTTTAACTCTGATATAGATGCCTCGAAAGTCATCTGTAGGCAGAGACTCAATTTTTGCAGTCCTTTGAAATTCAAAAGAGGCCATATTACAAAGTGGAAAAATAGCCACTCCAGCTTCCCCGGTATGGACTGAGATGAGTCATCAGCTAAAAGACATGATGTCCGCAAAGGCTCTATAAACTTTTGTGAAGCTGAACAGATATAACATCTGGTCAGTTTTGGAAATCCGTGATCAGGAAAGTGATGGTGAAACAGAGTTAGACTCCGGTGACTGTTCTTCGGGACAAGAAAACTGTCAGGCGTTTCAGCTTGAGGTGCCTTTTGAAGACTGGGTGAAGTTCATTCCTGAAAAGGTTGAAAATAAAGACAAGTTTTCTCCTTCTCAAAAAAGAGACTATACAATTTTTTAAGCCTGGCATTTGAACTCATATTCAGAATGATCTTACCTGGAAGAAGGTCAAAAACACCTCCACACTTGTGGTCCGAAGAGCGAAGATCCACCCAACCACCACCAATAATTATTTGCACATTAGAGGCCACTGTAAGGAGTATCGTGCCGAGTTGGAAATGTCATGTGACACAGAGCCAGCAATTAATAGTCCAATGGTGCTCCAGTGTAACATTAAAAATACAGATATCTCCCTGCACACTGGCCGTTCAAAGCGGTTCATGTCTGGAAACTTGCGTAAGGGGATTTCCAAAAAGCTGTGTGAAGGCAGAATGGAACCAGCAATATGCAGGTCAGCAAAGGCAGCAGATCTGATGGCTTTTGGAGATCATGAGCCAAGCCACCTTCCAAATTTGGCCACCCTGCGAAAGGCCAAACAAGAGAGGAAAGATGTGGAATTAGGTGACAAAGACACCATTGTATCTTTGCAGTTATTAAAATATAGCGTACCTCACTGTGGTAGCATCCGAGATATCGGACTGGACAGGTTTTTCGGTCACTACTGGAGTCAAACTCAGTTACATGTCTACAAAACCTTGTGCAAAAAATCTCCCCCAACTGTGTGCATTGAGGCAACTGACTCAGTTGTAAAAAAAAAATGCTGAGACCAAATGGCAGATCTGGTCATGTATTTCTTTACCAAGGTGTTCTTAAAATAAAAAAATGCCCCTGTGTCCCAGTAGTAGAAATGCTGTCAGAGAAACATGACATTAATGCCATAATAAACTGACAGACTGGATTCGGTCAGGTGCACCTGTGCCAAAGGAAGCAGTGAGCATTTTTTCTCTGCCTATTCTTGGTGCTCTGGTCAAGGCTTTTACTCCTCACCCTGATCTGAATTCCTTCATTAATGAGTCCTTTCATGTCCTTCTTGGAACCTGGTCTGCTAAACTCCCCCTTTGTTTTATCAGGGTTGATGTATCAAGATGATATGCCAGTGGGACTGTCTGAAAAAGAAGACACACCGTGTTAAAGATTTTTTCGTGAGGTCACTAGCAGAACTTCTTCAGTCACAGTGCTTGGACCATGCAAAAGAGCTCTTACGTGTGATCATGGTTGTGGCCCTCAGTGAAGCAGAAGGCAATGACAGCTCTGGAGCCCCTCTTGCATCAGAAACATACAAAAAGTATCTGAAAGCACACATTTATGATGACTCCATCATCGTTCCAGATGAGGAGACAGAAGAAACTGACAAAGTGGAAGCAGTTGATGAGATCCAGACGGACATACGACAGTGGTTAACAGAAATATGTGAGGAGAGCAGGTCACTTGCTTCCGCTGATGGGGATAGAGATAATGTTCACTTCCTTCATGAGATTATTCCACATATTTTAAGACTAGCAAGTTACTTGCCACTCTGGACAGGAATAATGGTCCCTCTCTTCAAAAGTACCAACATCCAGGCAAGCTCAGCCACTGTTGAAGCGGAGTTCAAAAACATAAAACATGGCCTTTTCAAACATGAACACTAGCCTATCCGAGCTGACCGCTTCATTGCTTGTCATCTTTCCTTGATCGAAGGAAATATGCGGCTTTGTTCTCCACAGGAAAAAAACAAAGATGAGGCAACATTGGGCTCTCTGACAATCACAGATACTAACCTAGGATCCATGACTGCTCCAGGTGGAGACGACAAAAAAAAAAGGATGCTCGCCGATTTGTGGGATCTGATGCAAATGTTGCTGCGTGTGATGAAGATGCTGTTGAGAACTGGAAGGGCCAAGCTGTTCCACCCAAAAAAAGGAAGAGGACTTCCTACCTCTCTCCTTCTACTGAGTGGCTCAATGCAGAGGAATCTTTTGGGGCCAAAAGAGTTAAGTTGGGATTATTAAAAAATGGAAGCCTTCACCAGCCTATTAGATATGGAGAATCATCAATCACTGTAATCGATACCTGTGCATTTCAGAATCAGAATCAGAATCAGCTTTAATGGCCAAGTATGACACATACAAGTATGATGCATACAAGGAATTTACAGATACAGTACAACCTGTCCAAGATCATTACATACAACAACAACAACAAACAGATCCAGGGGAGAGGAGACTCTGTTGACATTCTTCTCGGGGACATTTGATTAGGACCAGGTTGAAGGTCTTCATGGGAGCCAAAATATAAAATTGTTTGGATTTCAGGGAGAGATCAAATATTCCTCTCTGTCCCTTCAGTCTGTCAGTGGTTTCTTTTTTAGTCTAATTCAGCCAAATTGTAGTTAAAATTAAAGTTCCAAATCCAAATTAATTCCCAGATTAATAGTTCCAAATCCAATTTATTTCCAGTTGCCCCAATCCGCACCGACAGTTTCTCCAAGTCCGATGACAAATTGCGGATGAGTCCCAGAGCGCCGGCCAGATCGCCTCTTATAGCGTCCGTACTGCGTCCCAGCTCCCCCAGCATTTGGTTGTGAGTCCCATCAGTACGAATCAACGCATCCGGCTGTTCCTTCAGCCGTTCAATCGCTTCCAGAACAGTGACCAATCTCGACCGTGTTTCAGATCTTTGTTGCTCCATTTTTTGGTAGTTCCAGTAACTGCCCATTCCAATCAGCAGAAACCCGATCACCATGATTGACACCCCGGTTGACCCTTACCGGTGCTTCGTAGAGTTGAGTAGATTTTATCAATAGCATTCAGAGACCAGCTGACCATTTCCATCTTCGCTTAGTCAGTTTGGTTTCGGAGAAAATTGCCAAAAGATACTCCAGATAGAGGCACAGGAGACAGAGAGCTGTGGGATAAGACACAGAAGGAGGAGGGAGGGAAAAAAGCGACCGTCCTCGCTGAGAGCTGTAAGATGCATTTGTTCAGTGCTCATGTTTGACCTTCGACACCTTTGCATTTCAAAATGATGTTATGAAAGACAGCGAAAACCCAGTCTTGCAGTTGGTGAAAGCCACCACAGGTGGTGTGACCCAACAAAGCTACAAGAAGAGGGCCGAGCTGCTGTTCGGTCTTTTGTTTCATTACTATTACATGTGTTCAATATGGTTAAGTTATGTTATCAGTATGTTCAGTCTTTCATATAAAGTCATTTTTGAAAATCAAGTCACTTTTGTTCTCTTTTCTTTGTCATTCTAAGTATATTTCATTTTCAAACACAGTCAACTTTACCTGTATCCTCTTTTGCTTTCAATAAATTTGCTGTATTTATTATGTGTTGATCTCATGAGCAAAGTCACGGGTCAGCCAAGTTTTCAGTTTAAGGAGCCACTTTTCCTCTGCCAGCACTGGGGCACCCTGACGGCAGCTGGGCAGTACTAATAATAAACAAGCAACATCATACAAACTAACTGAAAAAACAATGTAGGTTCACTTCAATCAAGACACCTGTGATGTCAGTTTTAAGAGGAGCACATACATTTTTTTGTCTATCTTGTGTTTGTTTCAGCTCTGGTATAATCAGAAATATTCAATATGAACCAGTTTATTTCTGAAACATAAAAAATTCATAAAAGCTAATACTAGAGCAAGCACAAGAAAAGTGGATCTTTAAATAAGAGAGTTCTATAGCGGTGTTTAAAACCATAGCTGGTTAACCACAAACAGCAGTGTTATTATGGTGTAAGCTGTAAATAACTTTTAATATCTCAGAAACCAAAGCAGCACAAACAATAATTTTACCTGCACAAATCAGCACAAACGAAGCACTAAAAAAGTCGAACACTTTGGTCCGTGTTGGTGCTGTCTGGGGGGACGGTGACCTTTGAATGACCTATAAATTAAAGTTTAATATCTCATAAACCAAAGCAGCACAAACAATAATATTACCTGCACAAATCTGCTCCACCTATTTGCCTTTACTTTTCAATTGGGTGGGGGGACAGCTTCATTGAGGTCATCTGTAGACATTAACAATGACACAACAGGAGGAACAGGAGGGGGGGAACCCCAGTCAACAGCTGACGTGCTGCAACAGATGCACACCGTCTACCTGCTTCCTTGAGTGGGCAGGAGAGATTTGGGGTACAGCTAGAGCAGTGTTAACAAGGAAAGTGTGTGCATGTGTTAGGGTGTGAGTCTGTGTGTGCATGTGTGTGCATCAGTAGTCCTTAGCCCATGAACTCCACACAGCTCAATCCCACAGTCTGTTCGCCTATGATTTAATTTGCGTCCTTGGCGAGCTGAGCCAGCTCATAGTTGAAGGTGTGGGTGTAGGGTGGGGAGAAAAGAAGCGTATTTCTAGATTCCCATCCAAGGGAGTATGTTTGGTCTAGGCCGAATTCCAATTGATAAGAAATGCACAGGCAAAGATCTGTATTCCTTCTTAGCCTTAGAGTCCGTCAAAGTAGTCTCCCTTCCAGCCAAATCGGGCGGTCATTTCCATTCCAGTCGACTAAGAACTTCTCCAAGTTGTTTCCCCACACAGCAACAAACAAATTCATGCTCGAAAATCCCAAGAGTCTGAGTGTTACAACAGCCATGCAGCTTCCTTCTTCCAGGCAGCTTGCCAATTTCTGCCTTAAAAGCCATAAATTTACAATACCTGGGAAAAACCTGCCATGTGCTAATCAGCAGATATCCAGTTATCATGAATGCAATTGTCCAGATGTTTCTAGTGTCTCGATGGTCAAAGTGTGAGACCCAGGATCCTCCACAATAATCAATTGGGACAGCTCGGCACTCCCTTATTGCCTTCTCCGTGAAACAAAATTTGCGAAGGAGACCATCTGGCCAGTCCATGTCCAGATCCAATGTTGACTTTTCCGGAGGAGAATGCAAAAAGAGACTCCATAGCAGTAGACAAACAAAGGGCTATGGGATAAGACACACTAGACAGGGAGAAAGATAAAAAGCGTCAGCTCCTGCTGAGTGCCGGAAGTGAAAAATTTATATACACTACAAGGGGCAAACTCCGCCCGCAGAATGTGAAGCCAACGTGGAAGTAACAAAAATTGCAGTTCAACCCTCATCCGCTGGGGGCTGGCTGCAAAAAGGAGCAACTTCCCATTGACTCCCATGTTAAAAAGGCCAACTTTAGAGCAAAAATAAACATGTTTACAGCCTGGTTCAAAAAACCAATTTTAGGTTAGATAGTTCAGGTTTACCCTCATGACAACTTACTGAGGGGGGTGAATTTTTTTCTAACTCCTCCGTTTATTTGTAATTTAATTTTGAAATTATGAATAATTAGGGGCGTGTCCTTTTGATTGACAGGTCCGTCTAGGCTAACGCTGGTGGCTAATGGTGGCTACCTGTAGCTAATAGCTTGCTCCGTAGTCTGCTTGTGGAGCTCTTCACAGCCTGGGACTAACGTAAAGACTTCAGTCATTTGGTGTTCCTTAACTCCACTATCAGTTGCCTCTGCAGTTTTTATCCGGTTTTGGATGTTAATCTGCAATTATTGGGCAAGGATGGCTTGCTGTGGTTTTGATTACAGTAACAGACCGTCCAAGAAGTCTCTGCTTTGGGGGGAGGCTTTATACCAGCTAATGCTTAACCAGCTTGGGGGTGTCTCTGTTAGGTGGCAGAGAGGAAGGCTGTTCTGGTCGGAGCTTTTATCTCTTTCTACACGCGAGTTGGAGCAGGCGATCAGTCGGGTAGCAGCAGAGCAGCAACGTCGACAGGACCAGGACGCCGCGGCAGACCCGGTCAGGTAGAGCACCTCGAGACTCAAGAGCGTGAGACGGTTACATCAGGCTGGAAGACTACAGAGTTGGACTCTAGACAGACTGGATGATCGCTGGTTAGATCAGTACTGGTGTGAGGAAAACAGCTGGAGGCATGAACTAATGGATGTCTGATGTGAGGTGAGTCAAAAGGCTTTTTTTTTTTAGGGGATCTGAATTTTTATGATGACTTTGTGACTACTTTTTGCTGGATGTGTTGTTAAGATAAGCCGACTAAGTCCTCACCCTCCTCCTATGGTAATGGAAATAACACAATATCAGGCCGTATTGATCCGACCCATTTGGATCTTATTATATTGATCTGTTTTCTCTACTCGAGATGTTTCTGCGTCTAAAGGGATCGTTGTTGAAAAACGGGGTAAAAGTCTCTCAACCGCGGTCTTCTAGCTGAAACTGGCTGCAGCCTACGTGAGCTTCAGTTAGCTCCCGACTAGCTTGTAGCTATGTCGGCTCGGAGCGTTAACCCTCCGCCCCCAGCCTCACAGCGCCACTCTCAGCTCCACCTCTTTGCCCATTCTTGGAGTTTCTGAGAGTGACGAGGCGAGTGACGTGAACAACATGGCGGCGGTGGGAACCGCCCAACTGGCCTCATTTTTTTATTCAGAAACCTATGGGGGACGTACCGGAAGGTTAGTCCATTGTTTTGTACAGTCTATGATACACTAGCATGCGGTGCCACCCCAGAAATATCCTTTTCACCCTCTTGCCACCCTCAGAAATATTTTTCTATATCCGCCCCTGTACACAGCCTATATTAAAATAAAATAAAAATCACCCTATATTCAGGAAATTGTTTGCGGCTCACAAGTGATGCGTGCTCAGGATTGATCAGGTAGATACACACAACACACTGACAGTTCCATGCCGCCCCTTCAAAAACGCTTACAGAGACATAGGCTAGACAAGAGGGAAGATGCTCATCCTTGGCTGGACATGGTCAGTAAAGAGGAACACAATTCAGATTGTAACCAATGTCAGCAAGTGATCTCAGTCGCACATTGAGCACACTCGCTGCACAGCACGGGAGGCACACAAGAACGCAGATAACACATGTCTGTGAGGCTTATGCGAAATGTAGGCTAAAATATTGAGAATATATTACATTTATTGTGCATTTTCAAAGATGTCTCATCCATGTGCAATTTTATTTTTGTAGGATTAATTGTGGAGGATTTTGTTGCTGTTTTTTAAAACCAGTTGGCTTAGATAGATTAAAATGAAACATGTTTGCATAGGTTTCTGGCTGTTGATATTTTCAATTTTAGAGAAATAGCCAATAAATTGTAAGTGAACATTGCCTTAAATCTCTTAGTGTGGTTTGATTTTTGTTCAGACAAGCAGTGCAAGCCAATTTGATTAATGTTTGGTCATCCCACTCCTAAATTTGTATTTAAGCGAGCAGATAAAAAAGTTTAAAGGTTTGCAATATCCCCATACAATCACTTTAGAAAAAAAATATTGTAAATACATTGTTGGAAGCTCAACAAACAGACATGTTGTTCTCAGCGATGTGATGTGTTAGATCACACTGCATCTTGTTAAGGCAAGCAAGGTAATTTTATTTGTTTAGCACACTTTCAACACAAGGCAATTCAAGGTGCTTTACAAGATAAAAATTTGCATGAAAACTAAAAACAAGCAAATAAAAAGCAATAATAGATTCAGTTACACAAGTTACACTTTATTTCCTTTTTTATGTGGATGCATTACATTTCAGCTTTTTGTAGCCTAATTTACAGAAATTATGCATTAATCTGTTTATTGTGAATAAAGAATTCCAAGCTTAACGTATGACCGTTCTGGATGATCCCCTCACTAAAAGAACCACACCTCCCGACGAGTTGGACGGCTTGGCCCATGGTGAAAAACGCCTTGTTTCCCTTATTTTAATTAATGAAAGTTGTCAACTCTAGTTCCAGCCCCCACAGCAAATAGTTCTGATTCCCAGCATGGCCCAGCTTATCGAAGAGCTCCTTCAGCTTCCCAATCGCTTCCAGAACTTCCTCCATTTTTCGGTTGAACAAATAGCTGCCAATTCCAATCAGCAGGTCCATGATCACCTTAAATCCAAATGTTCTCAGAATCTTCCCAAGAGAGTACGGAGATACAACGAGGCCGCCCTGTTTCCAAGCATCAAACACGTAACCACTCGCATAAGTCTGTTTCGGACAAGATCCTCCTTCTCGGATCGTAGAGTTGAGCAGATTTGATCAATTGCACTCAGAGATCAGCTGACAATTTCTGTGGTTAAGCTTGGTTGGGATTCGGAGAGAAATGCAGAGAAATGCTCCTGACAGAACCCAGGCAGCACGTTCGTTCCTACCAATGTTGGCAGTTGTAGGGCACCAGCAGCAAAGGATTTGAAAGGTTTTTTTTTTCCCCTTCACGCATATACAACTTGACAGTTTAGGTGGGTAAACCACTGGCGGGATGAGAATATGCCACTTCAACGTCAATGCGCACTCTGTAAATTTGCGGAGGAACCGTGAGGAACAATTTTGCAGATCTGTTTTTTTTTCTGTGTTTTTCTTTTGTACTGCTGGCTGCCGTGTGATGACTCCGCCAGCTGTGGGACCAGTGGTGTGTGAGGTGCATTGTGGGTATTCATGTTTTTGGCAGTTTTTTTCTGTTTTGGGTGTTTACTGTCAGGACTTTTGTGCTGCATGGAGGACGAAGGGCCCAGGCACAGAAGCAGACTTCCAGGTAAGGTGAGCTTTATTAGTGTGCCGCAACATAAGGCGAGACACGAAACACAAAGTGCACAACAATGATCCAGCGAGGACTGAAGCGCTCGCTGGATCTTAAATAAGGGGAGAAAAGGAGGAACAGGTGAAGACACTCAGGGAACACAGGTGCAAACAATAGGAAGTGAGAAGGTTCAGACCGGACAACACAGGTGCAGATGATGAGGGAGTGAGAATCCTGAAAGGACCCCTCCCTTTAAAGGCGGATCCCAGACACCGTGGAGGAAAAAATCAAAAAGAGAAACACCCTTCCATGCTCGGTGGAGGGGGCCCACGGAAGGAGGGCCAGAGTCCGAATGGCATCCCCTTGTGGGAGCTGAGTGGGGTGGGAAACCCTGATGGCGTCCTCTCACGGGACGGGCGTAGGGTGGTCGACCCGGATGGCGTCCTCTCACGGGATGAAAGACTGGCGGATGTCCCCATACGGGACTTGAGTCGAGCGGACGGCCCGACGGTCCTCTCCTGGGGACCTGGAGGTCCAGCAGGAAGCTGGACGGACGTCCCTTAATGGGACAGGAAGCGGGCAGACGGCCCGGCAGTCTTCTCTTGCGGACGAGGCAGCGGCGGAGAAGCTTGGCTGGTCGCCCGTGGAGAGAGAGGGACCTGGTTGGTTCCCACTGATGGGAACAAATGAACCTGGCTAGTGAAGCTGGGCCTGAGAGAGGAGGCTTGCAAGCTGGCATCAGGTCCCTCCTGGTCGTCGCAGGAAGCTCCGGCTGCCCATAAGGAGACAGCGGGTGCCGAAGGGCTGCTGCTGTAATGTCCAGGAGGATTGCCGCAACAATGATGTCCGGCTCTGGCACTTCGACTGGTTCCGGGTGCGGCAAATACAGCAGCTCTGGCGGACACAGCGGCAAATCCAGCAGCTCTGGCGGAGACTGAAGGGGCTCTGCTGGCTCTGGGAGCAGAGACTGGAGGAGCTCTGCTGGCTCTGGGAGCAGAAACTGCAGGAGCTAAGCTGACTCTGGAAACAAAGATTGGAGGGGCTCAACTGGCTCTGGAAACAATGGCTGGAGGGGCTCAGCTGGCTCTGGAAACAGGGACTGAAGGAGGGAGAAGGTGGAACAGGCTGAAGCAGACACTAACTTCGACGACCCGGAAGCCGCTCCTTCCCGTTGTCGTCTGCGGTGGATGGTGGAGGAGCCTCTTACCTTCCGCTGCATGGCTGAGATGGCCGCTCATGCCTGCATGGACCGGTTCCGGGACCACAGTATGCGAGCCAGCCGAGAGCCTACGAGCGAGGACTGCTGCTCCACATACTGCTCCTCTTTGTCCTCCGAGTCCGAAGGACGCTACTTCGGCCCAGCCCTGCGGCATCCGTGTCGCCTCTTGTGATGAGGATCTGGCTCGCCTCTGGAATAGAGGTACTCAAATCTGTCCCTGTGAAAGAACTCGAACACCTCGTCTTCACTGACATTGGGGGGACCCAGTTTTGGGCTGGCAGAAGAATCCCGCGTGGTAGCCCTCGATGAACCGGTCGGAAAAGGAGCGAAAACAGCCGGAGAGAGGATCGTGGCGCGTGGAGCACGGAGACTGAGCCGACATTGGTGGATGCGGATCTCCTCCCCAAAAACGACAACTCCTCCTCGGCTGTCTGCATGAGGACGTCCGCTGCGTCCTCCAGGTCCAGCGCGTCATGGGAAATGAGGCTGGGGAAGAACTGTGGAAGAGTCTCTGTTATGAAATCCTCAGCTGCGGTCTGGCGAGCTGAGGCTTCCAAGCCGCAGATGTCATCCAGGCTAGGTCAGAGGTCTTGCAGGAGATAAGGGTCAGAGGCTTCTGCTGGGTCCATCTAATCGGGCTGGATCATTCTGTCAGGACTTTTGTGCTGCGTGGAGGACGAAGGCCCCAGTCGCAGAAGCAGAGTTCCAAGTAAGGTGAGCTTTATTAGTGTGCAGCAACATAAGGCGAGACAAGATACACAAAGTGCACAACAATGATCCAGCGAGGACTGAAGCGCTCGCTGGATCTTAAATAAGGGGAGACAAGGAGGAACAGGTGAATACACTCAGGGAACACAGGTGCAAACAATAGGAAGTGAGAAGGTTCAGACAGGACGACACAGTTATAGATGAGGGAGGGAGAATCCTGACATTTACAGTATCTTTATTTTTTTCGGTTTGATTTGGTCTCTGTTATTTCTTTCCTCAATGTTTTAAATGTGATGTTTGGTTGTTGTCGTGGTTGGATCCATGAGTGAGGAAGTCTTACAGGGAAATGACACTGCTGTGCCAGCCCACAATAAGGGTGCAGAATTTTCAATACATGGTTTGCACTGAGTTCATTAGCCTCTACCATTTTATGCCTTCTGAATCTAAAGCTTTTCAGCCTGTTGTGGTGTATGAGACATTTGGTGGGCTGTACATTGAGATAGGTCTGCTCAAACACTCATGGAAGCTTGTCTAACCACAAGGGTCACTACAATACATAATAGTGGGATCCTACTGGAGCAGCATAAACCATTTAGACACTTCATTCCCTTTGTCTTAAGGACTTAGGAAGGGCTGATTTTCAAGCATCCTATGGCGTTGAAGCGATGCAGCAGAAAACCAGCTGTTTCAGTGTTAAGCCAATGAGAGAGTGAGGTGACAGAATGCTTTCCTTGGTCTGGTGGGATTGTGGCGCATAGTCTATAATTATCTTTGGTTTACGTTTGCTCACAGTCGGCGATCATTATGTTTACACTGGCTCACGGTTGGCGATAATTCTAATACAGAAATCTTAACGATATATTGCCTATCAGCTTCCGATCTTCATAAGACGTCTCACCGAGTTACTGCGCCCCGACGTCGGCAATACCTAATTTGTTGTCTAGGAATTCACAAACAGAAAGCTCGGGGATAAGACATAGTAGGGAGGGGAGATCTAAAAAAAACATCCATCCTTGCTGAATGCTGGAAGAATGTATGTAAGAGAAATGGTAAGAGTAGATAAATATGTGTATTTGAATACTACTGTCTACTACCGCATACTCTCACTCTCTGGCTATGTCTGTGTCTCAACGTGGATAAATAACAGAAGTGTACAAACTTCCTGGTAACAGAAACATAGCGTAATGATTTTATGAGGTTTTTAACTTATCCATGATGAAAAAAATAGCCCTGAATAAACAACATCTGAGCAGAAGCACTTGTACACCGCAACAGAGAAATACACGTCTGGTGTGAATGGGGGCAGCTCATAGAGCATTAATTTTGCTGAGCGCCACTTTGCGGTACTTCCGTTGCCAGTGTGAACCCAGCATTAGAGGGTCGCAAGCATGGCCACTGTTCTTGATTTATGGTGTGTTCTATTTATGATGCATTCTTACCAGTGTGTCTTATAAAATGTAAATTTTTCCACCACGCAACTATTTTTGATGTGAGTAGCGGCCATATTTTAAGTAAAAGTCGGAGCAAAAAAAGAAATCAGACTTAAAGAGTGGGAAGTCCGACCTCAGAGGATATTCCAGTTGATTTTCCCACTCCAAGTTTCCAAGTTCTGAGTACAAATAGAATGCACCATTATCCAAAAACTTCTGAGAGACATGGACATGGTTCTTTTTGGTAGGTCTGCTGCTGTACATGATCGGTAGCTTTGTTAAGAAAAAAACACTTTGCAAATTTGTACTTTTCTTTAACTTAGACCTCAGCTCAGATGTTTTCACAGTGAAAGTAACATTAAGCATAACAGTTCAGATTTACCAAAAGCTTGTGGGTGTCATGTTTAAATTCACTCTTTTGACCCATATGCAGAACACCACCAGGAGACAAGTTGAACAGTTTAAAATGTTTATTGAACAGAATATGAAGTTGGATGGATGGCACTGGATTGGGATGACCCGAAACACAGGTCAAGGTAGTACTGCTGAGAGAGAGAGAAGTGAAATGTAGTTCCTTTGGATATTGAGATGAACAGTGTGAAATCAGGTGAGGTTTACTTGATGGTTGATGAGTTTCAGGGAGAGACGTTAGGAGCTGGGATGTCTGTGAGAACTTCTACTGGAGATCTGGAACATTAAAGGGTGATGTAATCAAGGACTGAGCTGTGTGCATGGAGGGCAGGCACGAAGAGGACGATATATGAGCACGGAGGAAAGCTGAGCATTAATCAGCCAGACTTGGAGGAAGACCAAAGCAGAGGAACGGATCACTGAGGAGAGTCAACAGAATGAAACCTTGAACAGAACACAGAGAGATACTGTAAATTGCTTGGAATCACTGGAGAAAACGTAAAAAATTTAAGGAGAAACAAGGAGAACCTGAGGTAATACCAAAAAAGCTGTCCGCCAGGCGAAGAAGGCCTGGCGGACAGCTGTAAATATACCCCCCACCTGGCTGATAAAGCAACGAGCAGCACCTGGCCCCACCCCTGGACTTAATGGACAACTCCACAGCTCGGCCAGGGCCTCTGGTGGAACTTTCCAGAAAGACAGAAGCAAAACCAGACTGAACAAACAAACAGACATGCCAAACTCCTAACAGCAGGTTTGCTGCCTGACACACACACACACACACACACACACACACACACATACGGAATTGTTTTGCAATAATGAGGACCTTCATTGACTTCCATTCATTTCAGTGACGGTACTATGCCTAACCCCGACATTTTTCCCAACCCTACCCATTATCGATCTGTTCATAACCCTAATTCTAACTAAAAGACAATTCACACCCTACCTCTAAAACCACCAAGTAGAGCTCAGTGACAGTGCCCCAAAGTGAGGACCAGGAAAAAATGTCCTCACTTTGTATTAAACGGTCCTCACACATGCACATTGGACACAGAACTCACATGTCCGCAGCTTTTTGCGTAGTTTAGAAGGGCGAGTCATACCAGCATACTGAGATGTCAAATTGCGTACTTGCTACTCAAAATGTGTACAGGTTGGCAGGTTTGATTTCAGGTCATGTTTTAAAGGATTTAAAGGTTAAAGGTTCTATTTTATTCCCTACGGCTGGTGAGTAAAAGCAAAAGGCAGCCCTGATAATTAAAGCATCAATAAAAGAGCTGTGATTAGAAAAACACACTACCTACTTACCTACCTACTTTCCTACCTACCTACCTACCTAACTAAAAGTTATTTGCCGTGTTTATGCTTTCCTCTTTAGGTGGGTGAAGTTTGAGGAGAAGGTAGAGGAGGGAGGAGAAAGATGGAGCAAGCCTCATGTCTCCACACTGACCCTCCATAGCCTGTTTGAGCTTAGAACGTGTCTGCAGACAGGAAGCATCCTCCTCGACTTGGAAGGTTACTCACTGCCACAGATTGTGGGTGAGTCTCACAAGATGTGTCATTTAAATCTTGAAGGGATAGTTCTGATTTTTCTGGTGGGGGTCTATGGAACTGTCAATATCTCATGGCATAGTAAATGATGCTTAAATAAAAATATATTGGTTCACATTCAATGTGTGATATTGGTCCTCGTATTTTTTTCTTAATAGTGGTATTGTACAGTACGTTACAGCTGAACATCTCAACTTTGATCGGTTCTCTCCACAGAGCTTATCTCTACAAGTTTTGTGATTTATTACGATGCAACAGCACATATCTATGACAAGAAAAAACAAAGTTAATAGTCGAAGTAACAAAAAATAATGCAAATGGAGAGTAAAACAAGAGAACGGTAGCAGAGTGAAGAAAACTGGTAATTCTGTCCTCCAACAATGTAAGCCTATAGTTACTTTTTAGCATAGCCGCAAAGCATTAGCAAAACATAACACTCCATACAATATAACCTACACTCACCCAGAGAAGTTTGGAACCACTTGGAGTCATTCCTGAGAAGTTTATATCCAGTTGTGATCAGCGTATATCGATACAATGGGAGTCAATCAGTGCAGGATATTTGCATCCTGTAATAAGGCATTATCTGCCCCAAAACTGCTTCATTTAACCATGTTTTGGAATTTCTCAGAGGTCCTAAGGTATTAGCTTCTGAGGTTTTTACAAGCCTTTAACCGATTCCAACTTACACTAACCTGAGATTTCAGTGACATCGCATGACGTCACCCGGCATTGCAATTGTAGTCTGCATAGGTTGTGGAAAGGGAGCCTGTGGAAGCGGAAGTTAGTCAAATTGTTAAATTGCACTAGACAGTTCTGTCTAACCAACCGCCATAGAGCACACAGTGAAAGTCCTGCTCAGGCTACAACCGGGATAGAGCATGGCAGTGACATAATTTTAATTGCGCGATAGTGTAGTTGTATTATGGCCTCTAAATCACTCTGTAACCGAACAAATAAGCACTTCTGAGATGTTCTGAGCTCTGGGGGGAGCAGTGCTAATGATTAACGAGAAAACATTGGTTAAACGGACTATGTCATGCTATTTTACAGGTTTCAACTTCTGGGATAGAAATGTATATCAAATCAAATTAAACTTTATTTATAAAGCGCTTTTCAAACACAGTTTCTCAAAGTGCTTTACAGATTTTTAAAATGACCCCACAATCCACCAACCCCTCTTCAAAAACCAAAAATAAAATCATCATTGCAACTACACCCCCCTCCCAACCCATCAGCCATATACACACACACACACACACACACACACACTTAAAAGCTACAAAAAGAGCAGGCTGAGGACAGATGAGCCAGGAAACGGCATCATGGGAGCCATCTGCATTAGCAGCAGCAGATGAGCAGCAGCAGCCAAGGCACCGACCCACTGCGCCCAGAGGAAGGAGGGCTAGTACCCCCATCTCCACCCAAGCACTACAAGGGGGGCACCTAGGCAGCCACAGCCGACCACCGCTCCCAATGCAGGGGGCCCCATAGAGAGGAAACACTGGGAGGAAGATTAAAATAAGTTAAAATATAAAGTGTGAAGTATATAAAATACAGTATAAAGTGTAAAAAGTGTAAAACAGTGATAAGTGTAAAACAAGTATAAGATAGAATCAAGTTAAAAATGCAAAGCAGATTAATAAATAAACAGTTAAAAGCTAAACAAAAGATTTAATCAGGTTAAAATCAACATTAAAGCATACTGACCAGTTAAACATATATGTATATGATAAAATCTTACTGTTGGTGTTACACAATATTATTTTGTCCTGAAATTTAACTTGTATCCTGTAGTTAATGTTGGACCACGAAGTGAAACCGCTAGTTTCTCTATAAACCTGCCTCCAGCATCCCCCGCTACACTACGCTCAAACTGAAACAAACAATGCTAAGCTTCATCACAAACAGTATCCTCACAAATAATTTAAAAAGCACAGAGTACAACAATGAAACCAGAAACTAGGGATGTCACTAGTTGAACACTCAGTCGATTTCTAGGAGAGTGTCAGGATCTGCTGTAACTGTCCTAGTCTGTTTCCCTGTGCTCATTAGCACCTGCTGGAGACCCCGTCCTCGTCAGGAGATTGGCTGCACCTGGGCTGCAGTCCTTAAATACCTGCAGGCTCCTTTCACTCTCTGCCGGATCGTCTCTGCTAGCACCTATCTGACCACCAGACCCGCTCTCTTTAAAGTGCCTGTTCAAGTCTGTGAGTAGAACATTGCAAAGCCCGTTTTTGAGGACACTTTCTGTTGATTAGATCATTGCAAGACCCGTTTTGGAGGACACTTTATGTTTGGATTTCTGATTCTCTTCCTGTTTTGGATTTGGACTTCTCGAGCCTCAGGACCCACAAGGAGGGACTTTCCTAAGTTTTCCCTTGTGTCCTGCATTGCTTCTAACCTCTCCTCTACCCTCCCTAGTGATCCCGCTCTCTGTTGGCCAGGGGGCCTCCCCACCCGAAGCGGCTGTGCTCTTTGGACTAAATAAATTTTGCTTCCTAACACTCTTGGGTTTGCAATCCTTGGTGGTTCTCATTCTCATTCTTGACAGAACGATCCGGCCACACCGATGGACCCAGGGTCAACCCAGGAGTGGAAGGATCAGATCACTGGGAGACTGAGCGGTCATGAGTCACAGATGGCTGCACTGGCTAATGGGATTCATGAGATCACAAGAAGACTGGAGGCGATGAGTTTATCCCAGAAAGCTCCAGCTAGTGTGACTGTGCAGCAGGTACGCGAGCCCTGCATTGCAACACCTGAGAGGTATGGCGGCGACTCTGCATCATGTGAGACTTTCTTGACCCAGTGTGAGATCCAGTTCGCCTTCCAGCCCTCCTCATATCCCTCTGAGGAGTCCAAAGTGGCCTACGTGATTTCTCTGCTGACAGGCCGTGCCGCACAATGGGCGGTGGCCCAGTGGTGCAACAAGTCTCATGTCTGCTCTTCTTACCAGCAGTTTTCAGCTGAACTGAGGGAGGTTTTTGATCCTATCAAACCCCACCAAGAGGCCGCTTACCAACTGACCCATCTGCACCAAGGTAAGGAAAGTGTAGATGACTTTGCCATCAGGTTTAGGACTCTGGCAGCCAAGAGTAAGTGGTATCAACATGCATTGTTTGACATGTTTCATCAGGGTCTGTCTGACCGCATAAAGGACGAGCTAGCAGCTCGTGAGCTCCCGTCCGCCATTAATGATTTGATCTCTGTGGCCTCTCGCATTGACCGACGAATCAGAGAGTCCAACAGGGAGAGGTCTCAGAGGCTGAGGTTTCCTAACCGCGGTTCGAGCCCAAGGTGGCCCACCGGCCCAAGCCTTCCTCCACCTAGACCAGAAGAGGAGCCCATGCAGCTGGGCCGTACCCAACTCTCCCAGCAGGAGAGAGACAGACGGTCATGTCAGAACCTCTGTTTCTACTGTGCCTCTCCAAGTCACCATGTCCAGTCCTGTCCAGTAAAAGATGCGGCTCAGCACGAAAGGAGGGGTCGTGTGTGAGCCGATCCATGTCTTCATCCTCCCAGCCCAACCACAGAATTAAGGTCAACTTCTACATCAATAAGCAGGTACAAGGGGAGAAGGCCTTCATTGATTCCGGCGCTGACTGCAGCTTCATGTCCGAGGAGCTGGTCAGGAAGTGGGGAGTGAGGGTCAATCCTCTTCAGCATCCACTCGAGGTCAGAGCCATTGACAATCACCTCATCACTGTCAGCCGCCTGATCACTGAGCAATCAAGATGCAGATAGACAATCATTTTGAGTTAATCAGTTTTCATGTTCTCAATGACACTGATCTGCCTGTCATTCTTGGTCTGTCTTGGCTCTGTCGGCATAACCCACAGGTGGACTGGAGGACTGGGAGTATTCTGGCCTGGGGGCCTGAGTGCCCATCTAAGTGCCTCCGTGCCATGGGGAGAGACTCTGCCCGCCAGGTTAACACCACAGCAGAGGAGTATCCTGACCTGACCAAGGTACCCAAGGTCTACCATGACCTCAAGGAGGTGTTTAACAAGGTGAAAGCCGCATCACTGCCACCGCACCGCCCATACGATTGTCCCATTGATTTAGTTCCTGGTGCAGTTCCCCCTCGAGGTCGGCTGTACTCACTTACAGGTCCAGAGGGGGAGGCCTTGAACAAGTACATTGAGGAGTCTCTCTCAGCTGGGTTGATCAGGCCCTCTTCATCTCCAGCAGGAGCAGGCTTTTTCTTTGTAAAGAAGAAGGATGGGGGTTTGAGGCCGTGTATTGACTACAGAGGACTAAATGAGGTAACAATCCGCAACAGATACCCTTTACCACTCATGTCGTCTGCCTTCGAACTTCTTCAGGGTGCCACAGTCTTCACGAAGCTGGATCTTCGCCATGCTTACCATCTAGTTCGCATCAGGGCTGGGGACGAGTGGAAGACTGCCTTCAACACACCATCTGGTCACTACGAATACCTGGTAATGCCATTCGGCCTGACAAACGCCCCCGCAGTCTTCCAGAACCTAATCAATGACGTCCTGGGGGATATGATTAACAGATTTGTGTTTGTTTACTTGGATGACATTTTGGTTTTCTCAAAGTCTGAGACTGACCACATCGATCACGTTCGTCAGGTTCTCTTGAGGCTACTCCAGAACCAGCTTTACGTCAAAGCAGAGAAGTGTGAGTTTCATGTTAAAACTACGTCATTTTTGGGAATTATCATTTCAGAAGGGAGGGTGGAGATGGACCCTGTGAAGGTGAAAGCTGTGCTGGACTGGCCCCGGCCAACGACCCGGAAAGACCTCCAAAGGTTTCTTGGTTTTTCAAACTTTTACCGCAGTTTCATTCGGAACTACAGTAAGATCGCGTCTCCACTCCATGCCCTAACTTCCTGCAAAAGAACCTTCTCCTGGAACGAGAGAGCAGGGGCTGCTTTTCAGGAGCTTAAGCACCGCTTCACTTCAGCTCCTGTACTCACCACTCCAGATCCAGCAAGGCAGTTCATCGTGGAGGTGGATGCATCCAATGAGGGCCTTGGAGCTGTTCTTTCCCAACGCTCCAGGGATGACAATAAGGTTCACCCATGTGCCTATTTTTCCCGGCGTTTAACCAGTTCAGAGAGGAACTATGATGTGGGGGATCGGGAGCTACTGGCTGTCAAGGAGGCCCTGCAGGAGTGGCGCCACTGGCTAGAGGGGGCTGAGATTCCTTTTTTTGTGTACACGGATCACAAGAACCTGGAGTACCTGCGCACCGCCAAGCGGGTGAACCCACGTCAGGCTCGTTGGGCCCTGTTTTTTAACCGTTTTACCTTCTCCTTGTCCTATAGGCCAGGCTCAAAGAACACCAAAGCGGATGCTCTGTCACGGCGGGATGACTGCACACCTGTGACCTTGACTCCTGAGTTCATCCTTCCCACTTCTGCGCGACTGGCGGTTACCAACACAGACCTTGAGGAGGAGGTAATGGCAGCTAACCATAGTTCTTCCCCTCAGTCTGCCTGTCCCGCAGAGTGCCTTTACGTCCCAGAGAACCTTCGGCCTCGGGTGATGCAGTGGTTCCATACCTCACGTATGTACTGCCATCCGGGCCAGAAGAGGACCTTTGAGGTCATCAGACAGCGGTTTTGGTGGCCCGCTCTCGCTAGGGATGTCAAGGAATACGTTTCTGCTTGCCCCGATTGTGCTCAGGTCAAACCCACCAACTCACCACCCGCTGGATTTCTGCGCCCGTTACCTGTTCCAAGAAGGCCGTGGTCCCACATCTCGCTGGATTTTGTGACTGGACTTCCTCCTTCTGAGGGTAACAGTGTGATCCTGACTGTTGTTGACAGGTTCTCTAAGATGGTCCATTTTGTTGCCCTTCCTAGACTCCCCACTGCTAAGGGGTAGGCGGAGGCGCTGCTGACCAATGTGTTTAGGATTCATGGCATCCCCAGAGACATTGTTTCCGACCGAGCTCCCAGTTCACCGCCAGATTCTGGTCTTCTTTCTGCCGTTTACTCGGAGTCTCTGTCAGCCTTTCCTCAGGCTGGCACCCACAGACCAATGGGCAATCTGAGAGGTTGAACCAGCAACTGAAGACTAGCCTGTAGCTGTTGTGTGCTCGTGAACCCACCTCATGGTCCCGGAATCTCGTCTGGGCAGAGTTTGCCCACAACACCCTCAAGTCATCTGCTACAGGTCTGTCTCTGTTTGAGGTCGTTTTTGGTTACCAACCACCCCTGTTCTCCTCACAGGAGCGTGAGGTCTCGGTGCCATCTGCCCATGCATCTGTCCGGCGGTGTCACCAGGCCTGGAGACGTGCCCGCCGGGCCCTACTGTGTTCTGTTGAGGGATACTGCAAGGCTGCCAACAAGAGGAGGACTCCTGCACCCAACTATCGAGTGGGGCAGAGGGTTTGGTTGTCAACAGCTAAGATGCCCCTTTGTGTGGAGAACAGGAAGTTGGCACCGAGGTTCGTCGGTCCTTTCCCTATCACCAAAGTGGTCAACCCTGTAGCGGTCCGCCTGCGCCTTCCCAGACCCCTCAGGGTCCACCCCACGTTCCATGTGTCCAGAGTGAAGCCAGTACAGAGCAGCGCCTTCAGTCAGCCCATCAACCCGCCACCCCCCGCCCGCTTCATCGAGGGAGGGCCCGTCTTCACGGTGAGACGTCTGCTCAAGTGTCGTCGTCGGGGAAGGGGCTACCAATACTTGGTTGACTGGGAGGGCTATGGTCCGGAGGAACGTTCCTGGGTCCCTGCTCGCTTTATTTTAGACCCTAGTCTGATCTCCCAATTCCACAGAGAGCATCCTGAGCAGTCTGGCCATCCGTCAGGAGCCGGACGTTAGGAGAGGGGTACTGTCAGGATCTGCTGTAACTGTCCTAGTCTGTTTCCCTGTGCTCGTTAGCACCTGCTGGAGACCCCGTCCTCGTCAGGAGATTGGCTGCACCTGGGCTGCAGTCCTTAAATACCTGCAGGCTCCTTTCACTCTCTGCCGGATCGTCTCTGCTAGCACCTATCTGACCACCAGACCCGCTCTCTTTAAAGTGCCTGTTCAAGTCTGTGAGTAGAACATTGCAAAGCCCGTTTTGGAGGACACTTCTGTTGATTAGATCATTGCAAGACCCGTTTTGGAGGACACTTTATGTTTGGATTTCTGATTCTCTTCCTGTTTTGGATTTGGACTTCTCGAGCCTCAGAACCCACAAGGAGGGACTTTCCTCAGTTTTCCCTTGTGTCCTGCATTGTTTCTAACCTCTCCTCTACCCTCCCTAGTGATCCCGCTCCCTGTTGGCCAGGGGGCCTCCCCACCCGAAGCGGCTGTGCTCTTAGGACTAAATAAATTTTCCTTCCTAAAACTCTTGGGTTTGCAATCCTTGGTGGTTCTCATTCTCATTCTTGACAGAGAGGGAGTTGCAGCTGCTCAGAGGGCAGAATTCAGGAGGATTACTCAGACATGCGTGAATTAAGCCAAACACCCCTTTGGTGTGGGGGGGGTTTATGAGACAATTGCATTACAAGATGGTTGAAAACTCAAAACTTGATTTTGCATGACATAGCCTATTTAAATGAAGAAGTTTTGGATCAGATAATGCCTTATTGCAGGCAGCAAATCTCCTGCCCTAATTGATTCCCATTATTTGCATATACGCTGATCGCGACTGTATATAAACCTCTCCCAAAGGACTTGAATTGGCTCCAAACTTGTCTGGATGAGTAAATTCAATTCAATTCAATTCAGTTTATTTATATAGCGCCATTTCACAACAGATGTCATCTCAAGGCACTTTACAAAAAGAGTTATTACAATACAATGTTAAGTGTAGAAATTACAGAACCACAGAAGATTGCGTCGTGGAATTCTCAGCAATCCCTCATACTGAGCAAGCATGCAGCGACAGTGGGAAGGAAAAACTCCCTTTTAACAGGAAGAAACCTCCGGCAGAACCAGGCTCAGCACAAGCGGTTATCTGCCGCGACCGTCTGTGGCTTGGAGAATACATAACAGAGACACAGAAAGAGCAATAGAACTGATGCAGAAGTTTGTTGCAGGACGTGGAGAATTTTCCGTCACTGCAATGCCATCTTAGTCAGGGTCGTCAAGCAGGGCTAATCCGGAGCACCTACTATAATAGAAAACAGGTTAGTGCTTGAATTGACAGCACATCATGCAGTTGGGGAGAAGTAGGAGAGAAAGTAGGAACAGACCCTAATAATGTCCTCCAACAGCCTAGCCTAAAGCAGCATAGCTACTAACATTAACCTGTCTCCTAGCTACTAGGAGACCTGGCTACCAACACTCTGTCTGAGTCCTCCTGACCCGTGGACGGTGTAGGGCCGGTAACGGCCCCCGTCATGCCGGGGTCTTCTCGGAGTCGGGTTGTTTGAGAATGCAGCCCAAAGTGGGTGGTAAACTCCATCTAAGGCTAAATACCGGCACGAGACCGATAGTCGACAACTATCTTAAGGAAAAATAGACAGAACTGAGAGGACAGAGTTGAAGAGGGCGAGAAACGTTTAAGAGATAAACGGGTGGGGTCCGCACAGTCTGCCCGGGGATTCAACCCGGCAGGTAATGGGCGGCCGCACTGTGCGGGAGGATCCCCTTGAGGGACCTCTCTCCGGCGCAGGCTGGCCCCTGTGGGGCACATTTCTTCCGCGGCGGTAAGCCGCGACCGGCTCCGGATCTTTACCTGGCTTACATTAATCTATCTCTACCTAGCTACTCTACCTCTTCCTATCTCTTCCTAACTTTTGACACTCTGCCTGACTACTAACATTAACCTGTCTCTTCCTATCTACCTGTCTGACCTGACTCTAACTACCTATAAACATATCTCTAACTGTAAGCTTTGTCAAAGAGGAAAGTTTTTAGCCTAGTTTTAAAGATAGACAAATTGTCTGCTTCACGAACCAACCCTGGGAGCCGGTTCCATAGGAGGGGAGCCTGATAGCTGAAAGATCTGCCACCCATTCTACTTTTAGAAATCCTAGGAACTACCAGTAAACCTGCAGTCTGAGAGCGAAGGTCTCTGTTAGGAACATATGGAACAATCAGGTCTCTTATGTATGATGGAGCTAGATTATTAAGGGCTTTATATGTCAGAAGGAGGATCTTGAATTCTATTCTAGATTTTACTGGGAGCCAGTGAAGAGAAGCTAAAACAGGGGAAATGTGATCTCTTCTTTTAATATTCATCAGAATCCTAGCAGCAGCATTTTGAACTAACTGTAGACTTTTAATTGTATTCTGTGGACTACCTGATAATAGACAGTTACAGTAATCCAGCCTTGAAGTAACAAATGCATGGACTAGTTTTTCAGCATCAGTCCTGGACAGGATGGTTCTAATTTTTGCAATATTCCTAAGGTGAAAAAAGGAAATCCTACAGACTTCTTTAATGTGAGTTCTAAATGACATATCTTGGTCAAAAATGACACCGAGGTTTTTTGCTTTATTACTGGAGGCTAATTTAATGCCGTCCAGGCATGCAAATAAATGAGCATATTTGCTAAAAATATGGTCAAGGTTGAAAAAAAAGAACTTCCCCTTTAACAGTTAAACTAGGTCATCCTAATCTTAATACTGCAGCAGCTCTTTACGCTTGTACTTTGACACCAGACAGCAGAAAAAGGGTGCAAGTCCTGTTTGTACTTGCACATTTGCACAAATGGCAGGAAGTGTTTTCAAAATGTACTGATTGGAAAAAAGTTGAACACAGGTTCAGTGTTTGGCGCACTTTCGTTCCAGAATCTGTTAAGTAAAACCTCCAAATATTGGTATATGGAGTGGGTCATTGCATGTTTTCTTGTGAAAATACTGCCAATATAAACTAATTCATAAAACATTTTTTCAGAGGAGATTGTGGATCGCCAAGTAGCTGACGGGCTCATTCCTCCAGATCTGAAGGAGAAGATCATTTTTGTGTTGCTCAGAAAGCACCGTCACCAGACCAAGAAACCAATCCATCGCTCACTGGCAGACATAGGAAAATCGTCCAACACACCCTCTAGTAAGTGTTTGTGCTTTGTGTTTGTATTTTTATTTTCATATCAGTAAAGTCTTAGCAGTAAGTGCTTGATAATTTCCAATCATAATTTCTGCCATTATGATCATCACTAATTTCCCCTTTTCAAAAAAATCCACTCTTCTTTACTCATTGTTTCCATATATGATACTGGTTTGTCAGACCGTAGTCCTCAGGTCAATCTGACTCGTAGTACTAGTTCAGCTTCTGGGATCCATCGCTCCACAGAAGACCTACGCTCTCGGCAGGCAAGCAGCCTTGGCCGCCTGCGTAAGTCTCAACAAACCACACAAACACACACATATGGTACTCATGCTGCCTTCATATATGAAAGAAAAGAAATTAATCACGGGAGTAACACAATCTTGAATTGCACTTTGTAGTTTACAAAGTTGTAATGTATGCAGTTTACATAGGTAGTGACCTATTATATTTAATGTAAAATGTTTCCCCACTAATAATGCACTTGTTGTGTTTATTAAATCGGGCTTGTGGCGCCTACTAAACAACATTAATAGCATTTACTAAATATATATGGGTTTCCATATTTCTAATCCTGTGTTGTAGAAAACCTGGAATACAAAACATTTAACACCTCTTGGTCCTCCCGTTCTTAAACTTGAGCATGTCATGATTTTGTCTACTGACTCTTAAGTGATATTCATGTTTCATAGCTTTTGTCTTTTACTCTTAGATTTGCTTGATAATATGCTTGATTGATAATTAATTAAACTGGAAAAAGTGAACATTTTATTCATTTAGACAGCTCCCATGAGCCTTCTTTGTAAAGCTCCTCTTTTAACGTATTCAGCTGTATTGTTCATATTTCATAAAACCCCTAAACCCCCAGGTTCAGCTCTTCTGTTTTAATCAATCAATAAGTCTAGGTAAGTAGGTATTTAGATGTGGCTGATCAGGGTATATTGGCTTCCTACTTGTACTTTGATTTTGCACACATATTTCTACAAATAATGTAAACAATTGTTGATCCTTTAACCCACTTTATAACTATATGATACCAGAAATGACTGTGCTTTTTCTCTCTACAGATCCAGCCCAAAGCCGAAGCATGAATGATATTTCAGACACACCTAGTACAGACCAGGTGAATGTTGTTTAACTGTATTTTGTGTAAAGGGAACTAAAGGGCTTTTTATTTATTTTTACAACTTATGTAGTTTTTATGTATTTACACTTGCCAAACCTTTTAATTCCGGTAATCATTTTAAACCATTGCTGTTTGTATCTGTAAATCTGTTTACCTCTGTTTTTAGTTTACAGTGCCTTAGAAAGAATATTCAGATTAGTTAAATGTTTCCACAAATTATCACATTACTACCTCATAGTTTAATGTATTTTCTTGGAATGTTATGCAATAGATAAAAAAAATCATAATTTAAAAATGGATGGAGAAGCATAAATTTTTAAAGGTTTCACAAGTAATAATCTGGAAAATCAATCATGCCTTCAGAGTTCCCCAATTAGTAGATAGCATCCACCTGATCTAGTCTCACCATAAATTTAGCTGTTAAATCTTTAAACTTCCAACTAAACTGTCAAGAAAGATAGGTACATCACTAATTGGAGTAGCACTCAAGCACTTGAACGGTAAAAACATTACACTGGTTTGAAAATTTTCAGTATTTGTATACGAGACTGATTCCAAGTGCAGCGCTTGTGTTCATGGTAACAAGAGAGACAAAAGTCCATGATATGGTAGTATTTGCTAATAGCAACTTTAAATAACTGCTAAAACCATGAGTTTATTACATTTAGAATAAGACATAACAGTTAATCAAGGGTTTCCAAGCCTGTTTGTTAAATAAGCATCAGAACCCTTTTGGTGTTTTGGGGTCGCACTGGGGATATATCTGCAGACAACTTCAAACTTCAAAATCAACAATACTGAAACATGTGACTGACTCAGTCGAGGTATTTGTTATGAAAAGCTGGCTTTGCACGTCTGAATTTTCATTGTTCTAAATAGTTGCATAGTTATGGGATAAAGTAGAAGATGTGATAACAAATATTTGCTACATGATTTGAAATTACACAAATAAATAACAAAATAATAAATGCAGTTAGCAAGAACATGTATGGAGCGAGTTTGTGTGTGTATTAAAGTTAGTTTGGGTTGTTTAGGACCATGATATGAAGAAAGGCAGTGAAAAAGGACCAGCTGGTGTTTTGACTCTGAAAGCAGCATTAACAGATTATGAAGAGATTTTAATTTAATCACCTACCACTCCACTGCCACGTGCTTTTTGGCTGAGAAACAGAGGTACACAAAAACAATTCAATTCATGAATTCTTTTACTAATCCAAAGCTGTAACACAAAGTTTATTGAATTGTTTTTTTTATTTTATGTATGTTCACAGTTGTTAAAGAACAGAGCAGACATAGCTTAATTGGAATGGAGGAGCATAGAGACCCCTTACTGTGTCATATACACTAGGTAGCTATCAAACTGAATGATGGAAAACTATTTTCTAGCAGGGATTATCTCAAACTTAACTCAAATGCAAAAATGAAGCACAGAAGACATTGGTGCATGTTGCTATACAGTGAGACAAATGGCAGCACTGTTGCCTTGCAGAAAGAAGATCCTGGGTTTGAATCCTGGCCCGGGGTCTTTCTACATGGAAATTGCATGTTCTTCCTGTCCATACATCCACGTACTCTGACTTCCGCAGTCCAAAAACATAACTGTTAGGTTCTTTTGTTTTTCTAAATTGCCCTCAGGTATGAGTGTAAATAAATAATCAAAGAAGACTATGAAGTTAGATAGCTCTAAAAGCCAGGCTTACTTTGACAATACTGGCTCAATTACACCAAGGTTTCACCAATGTCGCACCTGACACCAAGCTATTAATAATTATAAATAAATCACTTTTTGTCTTAAGATGGAGCCATAAAATCATCATACTGTCCTGTATAACACGTTATTCCATGTCGTACATGGTAAACCACATGTGTAACGCATATTCACTTCACTGTTTATATGGGTTTCACATATTTTTTCACATGGGGTCACATATACTTCACATGGGCCTCATATATATTATTTCACATATACTGTATTTTCACATATACTGTATTTTTCACAGGTAGGTTTCAGGTGGGAAATAAAATGTTTCACATGTGGTTTACATGTTATCCCATGGGTTTCACATGTGAATGTCCATGGGTGTCACAGTTTATTATCATGAAAATATTCCAACTTCACAATGGAAAGGTGATTAAAACATGGGTGGTCACATGTTTTTCACACATATTTTTTTTACATTTTCACATGTTAATCTCACATGGGTCACAGATTTTTAACGTAATTACAAGTGATTTTGCCCATTTGAAACCATGTATTTTTTCTGTAAGGGATGATTTATTAACATGAATTTAGAAGTTTACATTTAGAAGTACTTCTAAGCAGTTCTGTGTCATTCAATTCAATTCACTTTTATTTATGCAGCGCAAGTTCACAACAAATGTCATCTCAAGGGACTTTACAAAAACACTAATTTCAATACAATTATATAAACATTCCAGTCAGATAAAAGTTTTCTATGTAAGGAATCCCAGCAGATTGCGATGAGTCATCAACGTGAGGTTGTGCCCGGATCATGCAGACTCCAACCACAGCTATTCCTTAGCAATCCCTCATACTGAGCAAGCATGTTGTGACAGTGGAGAGGAAAAACTCCCCTTTAATAGGAAGAAAACTCTGGCAGAACATGGCTCAGTACAAGCGGTCATATGCCACGACTGTCTGGTGGTCTGAGAGGACAGAGAAGAGACAGCATGGAGGATGCTCGGTGACTTTGAGCATCATTTGGACCGATGTTCCCCATCCAGCAGGGTACTTTATAGCTAAGCAGGGTACCAGACCATGTGGAGCTTCTATGGGAAGACAAAATACTTCGAGAAAACTTGGTAAACAATCGCAGTAACAGCAGGAAAAATCCCATGACAGCAGATACGTCACTCCATGCTTTGTCCTTCTTGTTCCCCTTATTTGTTATGATGTAATTGGGATGCTTGTAGGCTGCATTAATAATTTTTTCTCAGACTTCTATTATTACTTACTTACCTAGCATTGACTGAATGGGAATGCACATGAGCCTCCCTTGAATTAGCAGGGACTAAATTAACCTGAGCTTTGCCGGTGAAACCGAATAAGCCTGCAGTGAACTTTTACGCTAATTCAAAGGAGGATATTCCGAATGAACCTTGATTTCTTGAGCTCAGTTGATGTAGGTGCTCCCTTAAAGACCTTTTCAGAGTTTCAATAAATGATAGTCCAGTTTTACTCGATGGGATTATCTTCACAATTATAATGGAAAGTAAAATAAAAAAAGGTTTATTTTGACAAATATGAAATAACAAAACAACTGACAAGTGTGTCAAATTGATACTGTGACTATCTGCAATTCTTAATTTAAAAATTTAAGAGAAAATGAGGAGACTCTGAAGAAGACAATGTCAGGACTGTGGGGTGAAGAGGATTACTGAGAGTTTTTGGAAAGCTGTGTCAAACCCCTGAACTGTGGTCTCTCCTCCTGCAGATCTGTCTGCATAAAACAAAGAAAAACAGAAGGGTTCATACTTCACAAAAGAAATGTATAGAGTGCTGTTTGATCATTAAAGGGTACTGTGTTAAAATATTTTTATTACTATGAATGTATATGCGGGCTGCACGGTGGCGCAGTGGTTAGCGCTGTTGCCTTGCAGCAAGAAGGTCGTGGGTTCGTATCCCGGCCCAGGGTCTTTCTGCATGGAGTTTGCATGTTCTCCCCGTGTATGCGTGGGTTCTCTCCAGGTACTCCGGCTTCCTCCCACAGTCCAAAAACATGCATGATAGGTGAATTGATCACTCTAAATTGTCCCTAGGAATGAATGTGAGTGTGAATGGTTGTCTGTCTCTCTGTGTTGGCCCTGCAACAGACTGGCGTCCTGTTCAGAGTGTACCCTGCCTAACGCCTGATAATTGCTGGGATAGGCTCCAGCTCCCCCGTGACCCTGAATTGGATAAGCAGTTAAGAAAATGGATGGATGGATGGATGGATGTATATGCCAAAAATGGCTGAGAAGCAAATACAAGTTATTTGTGTAGTAACACAGTTTATATAATACCGTTATGAAATAAATAAATCTCAAAACTAACAGAGCAAATATTTTTGTACCCTGATACTTACAGTTATCCACCACATGTTTTTAAAAAATCTTGTGTATCTCCCTTTAAGCTGTTACTAACAGATAACAGGTAGAGGAACATGACAAAGTGACCGAGATAAGACTGTGGTTAGTGGGAAAGCCCACTCCAACTGCCCTCTGGGCCTGCAGGTACAGCAGCGGGTTAGCAATGCTGTGCTACTCCGAAATCTCCGGAGCAGATTTCAAAGTAGGCACAATCTTGATTATATAGATTAATTTTAGAGATCTAGTTTCTCACCTAAAAGCATGATAAACTGCTTTTTGTGATAAGTGAATAGTGGTATAATTGATACATTTCAGCACTCCCTTTCTCTATTTACTGTTGCTGGTTTTAGAATGTTTTGTGGGATATCTTGCTGGCTGAAGTCTGCAGAAGGCTGCTTTGATGCATGCTACATACAATGGGCAGAGCAAAAACAAATCCGGGCACTTTGAACATTTTTGGCTTGATGTGTACTCAGAATTGGAACAATAATGACATTTCTCAATTATGTGAGTAGAAAAGTCCAGACAAGTACACATAATGAGAAATGGCCAATGTTTTTATTTTCATTAATATGACATACCTTCAGAATCAATGACCGCAACAGAAGTGTCCATCGGATTAGTCACACAATTTATCAAAAATCACAGACTTCTGGTCGCTGTACACAACAGTTGAGCAGCCAGCGGCACCCTGGTGAACTTCAATATCCTTAGCATTGCTAATAATGAAAATGCCTCCTGCTCAATGATGAAAAATGCCTACTTGTGTCAGCTAAACTTTGAGAAATCACACACCGGATGCGCCATACCAAAACCTTTAAGAACCTTGCTCTCTTCTTACAGCTAAAGAATAAATTCATGAAGAAGATTCCTCGTGATGCAGAAGCTTCCAATGTCCTAATTGGTGAGGTGGAGTTTCTGGACAAGCCCTTTGTCTCCTTTGTACGCTTGGCTCAAGCCACCACTCTGGGAGGCCTCACTGAGGTCCCTGTGCCAACCAGGTAGGTATCCCTCTTGTCTCCCTTCTATCATAACGCTAACAAATGTTTGTTTATGGGGTTTATCAGCCACTCAAACTCTTTCAGGTTTCTCTTCATCCTGCTGGGGCCTCAAGGCAAAACTAAGTCATACAACGAAATCGGCAGAGCTATTGCTACTCTGATGGTGGATGATGTAAGAAACTGAGCAATGGCACCTAATCCAGTTAGACATCTCTAGCAATCCCATTGATTACTGATTTTGACTGTAGCATTTTGTTCTAATCAGCTCTTTAGTGATGTCGCCTACAAAGCACGGGACCGTGATGACCTGATTGCAGGAGTTGATGAGTTCCTGGATGAGGTGATTGTCCTTCCCCCTGGGGAATGGGACCCCAAAATACGTATTGAACCCCCAAAGAAGGTCCCATCTGCAGAGATGAGGCAAGTCCTAGGAGTAATGTTTCTATACCCATTTATTGTTCCTCAAAAGTATAATGTGAAGCAATAATGTGTAATTGTGAGGATAACACCTGTTTTAGCCCTTTCTTGTACTAGCCCTTTGTTCTATAATGCAATTCATGATCAATCTATGGAGTGTAATATGTGTATATGGATTCAATTATTAATGAGGCAAAGTATTGTCCTCATATCTATGTAAGATTGCAGTTTTATTGTTATAGCTTAAAGGTGTTTAAATTATCTCTTGTCGTCTGACTATTATTTTATTATTAAGACCAAACTTTACCAACCATTTTTATTACAGGAAGTCAGTACTCAATCTAAATGAGCTTGGTCAGATGAATGGCTCGGCAGGTGCGGCTGCTGGTGGAGAAGATGATGAACTTCCTGTTCAGCATGAATTGGGAGAAGAGCTAAGATTCACAGGGAGGTATGCAAAAAACTTTTAAAGTAATGCTATAATAAGGTTTGAATGTCTGTAACAAATGGCTACAGTAGAGAAATTCAAAATATAATAAAGTCTACTGTAGCTAAGGCAAACAGCCCATAGAATATTCCAAACACAGAGTGTGCATAAGTGCAAGCAGGGCCATGAACCGAACAAAAAAACATTATGACAATATGAAGGAAACACAGAGAAGTAAAACATGAGAAATAGTTTAATAACCTCAACTTGGTACAATGCAGAAGGTGGCTCTTGGGACATGAAATGTAACCTTCTATGACAGGGAAGGAGCTGGAGCTAGTGTGTAAGCCTTAGAAGTTCTGACTGGACATCGTCAGACTCATCTCGGGGAATGGATCTGGCTTGGGAACCTGTCTCCCCGACAGGGGCTGGACACTTTTACCCTCTGGAGTTTCACCCACTGAGAGGTGCTAAGCCGGGGGGGCATACTTGCAGGCCCCATCTTGGGGCCTGCATGCTGCATGCTGCGATTTACCCTGGTGAATTAGAGGGTAGTCTTCCTCTGCCTAAGGGTGGATGGAACAGGTCCTGACTGTTGTTTGCAGTTATGTGCCAAGTAGGAAATCAGATTACACACCTTGGAGGCGTTGCTGGAGAATGCTCCTCCCGGGGACTTTAACACTCACGTTGGCAATGACAGTGAAACATGGAGCAAGTGTTTGGGAGGATTCTCCCCACCCAACCCCATCCCCTATCTTAACCCCAGAGGTGTTTTGTTATTTGATTTCTGTGCTTGTAATGTATTGTCCACAACGGATACCATGTTCAATTATAAGGGTGTCCATATGCGCTTAGGTTTCAGCTCGTTGAGTCACTTTCAGAACAGATAAAACAGATTTTGTCATCTGTTCTGCAACCGTTTGTTTTGGCCCTTAATATAACAGAGTGTTTTTGTGGTACTTTAAACTTTTCAAGTTCACTGTCAGAATACTGTTAAAGATAAAGCTCACCACTGTTTCTCTCAGTCCGGCTCTGCACAAGAGGAGCGGAGCACGCGGGGGATTGCACGAGGCGAGTTTATAGAGAAACGAGCCGTTTTACTTCGTGGTCCAACATTAACTACAAGATACAAGTTAAATTTTAGACAAGGCAAGGGAATTTTATTTATATAGCACACTTTCAACACAAGGCAATTCAAGGTGCTTTACATGATTCAGTGATAATGATACCAAATACATGGTTACAGAAGCATGATTAGAGAAAAACGGTAACATATAGTTTAACAGATAGACACAATCAATAAATAAGAAAAGATGATGTAAGGAACAAATTTATGCAATATAGATTAAAAACCGATAAAATATAATTTTATGTAATATAGAATAAAAACAGATAAAACACAATAGATTTAAAAGGAAATAAAAAATAAGAATAAAACTTAAACCACGAGAATCAAATAGTGATCAGAAAGCACAATTTAGGGCTCAAAGGCAGCTTTGAATAGTAGAGTTTTAATCTTTGATTTAAAAGTCCCTAAAGATTCAGCATTTTTGCTTTCTTCTGGAAGTTTGTTCCAGATTTGTGGAGCTTAGAAGCTGAAAGCTGCCTCTCCTTGTTTAGTTCTAATTTTAGGAATGTTAAGTAAGCACGAGTTTGAGGACCTGAGTGGTCTGCTGGGTTGGTATAGTGACAGCAGATCTCCAACATACTTTGGTGCTAAACCGTTCAGTGATTTATAAACTAGTAGGAGTATTTTAAAGTCTATTTTCTGAGCTACAGGAAGCCAGTGTAAGGACTTAAGAACTGGGGTGATGTGTTCTACTTTCCTAGTTTTAGTGAGAACAGAGGCAGCAGTGTTCTGGATCAGCTGCAGTTGTCTGCTTGTTTTTTTAGGTAGACGTGTGATGACGCTGTTGCAGTAATCAATCCGACTAAAGATAAACGCATGGACCAGTTTTTCAAGGTCCTTCTTTGACATCAATCCTTTAATTCTAGAAATGTTCTTCAGCTGATAGAAGGCTGACCTTGTTATTGCCTTTATGTGACCCCGGAATTTCAGGTCTGAGTCCATTATTACACCTAGATTACGGGCCTGATGAGTCGTTTTTAGTTGTATTAGCTGAAGCTGTGTGCTGACTCTGGATCGTTCCTCCTTAGGTCCAAAAATAATTAGTTCTGTTTTGCTTCTGTTTAGCTGGAGAAAGTTACGGGACATCCAGTCGTTGATTTGTTCAATGCATTAATTTAAGGGTTGGATAGAATCAAAGTAGCCTGTTTACAACGTAATGTATAGCTGTGTGTCCTCTGCATAGTTATGGTAACTTATCTGATTGGCTGCTATAATCTTGGTTATTGGGAGCATATCATTATTGAACAGGAAGGGTCCCAGGATGGAGCCCTGGGGGACCCCACATGTGATTTCTGTTTGTTCTGATGAGAAATTTCAAATGGACACAAAGAACTGCCTATTTTTGAGGTAAGACTCAAACCACTGAATTGCTGTACCAGTGAGTCTGATCCAGCTCTCCAATCGTTCCAGTAATATTTTGTGATCAACAGTGTCAAACACTGCACTGAGGTCCAACAGAACCAGGACTGTTGTTCTGCCGCTGTCTTTTAGGACAAATTAATACTGTATAACACCAATGGTAACATTTTAGCATATATATGTCTATCCCAGAAGTTGAAAGCTGTAAAATAGTCTCTTTAAGTAAGATGTACATACAGTACTGTACAAAAGTTTTAAGCAACTTTGGAAAAAATGCTGTAAACAAAGGATTCTTTCAGAAATATCTATAATGATTGTTTTCTTTAATCAGTTTATAGAATGCAAAGTGAGAAAACAATAGAAATATTTAGATCAAATCAATATTTGGTGTTACTAGCCATGCCTTCAAACCAGAATCAGTACTTAATAGGTACAATTGTTCAAAGTCAGGGATTTTACAGGATTATAGTAAAGTGTATGATTAACCAATTGCACAACACAGGTGTTAGAGATCATCAATGTCACACATAGGTTGAAAAGTTATAGAAGCAGCGAAGCAGGAGAATTAAAACTGAACAGCCAAAGTGCTACCTAGGTGAGGTTGTAAAAGACAGTTTCATGTTATGGTAAATGATAAATGGGCTGTATTTTTATAGCGCTTTAATTAGTCCCTACGGAACCCAAAGCACTTTACACTAAATTCATGCACACATTCACACACACTCAATTTGATTTAGATTATTTTATTTAGTTTCCTTAATTTCATTGTATTTTATTGACTGATGAAAATAAACAGTACATTTTTTATTTGATTTTTTGTTTAGAGCATTATTTCACACCTGCCGAAAACCTTTGCAAAGCACACATTAAAAATCAAAACTATATATTATAAACTATATCAAAATGCAGATGTGCCCACTTTTTCTGGTGCTTTAGGTTAAAAGAAAATAAACAACAAATGAGAAGGATGTTACATATTGCACTTGTTTTGAGTGTTGGTAGAACTTGATCCTGTATGTTATTTTCCAGATTTTGTGGTGGGTTGTGGCTGGACATCAAAAGGAAGATCCCGTTTTACTGTAGTGATATCTACGATGGTTTCCATATCCAATCCATCTCTGCAGTCCTCTTCATCTACCTAGGCTGCATTACCAACGCAATCACTTTTGGTGGACTGTTAGGAGATGCTACGGACAATTACCAGGTCTTAAAAAACATAGCATAATGTCTAAATAATGCTAAGACTAACTGGCAGTAGTATATGTAACTAATTGTAGCATGTATTTAAAGGTCTACCCATCCTTTTTGTCTCATTCTTTCAGGGAGTGATGGAGAGTTTTCTTGGCACTGCTTTGGCAGGAACTGTCTTCTGTCTGTTTGGCGGGCAGCCTCTCATCATTCTGAGTTCAACTGGACCCATTCTCATTTTTGAAAAACTACTTTACGAGTTCAGCAAGTGAGACAAAGGCCAAAAAATATTGACTTTGCTTTGTTCATCTTTTTGATTACAAATGTTGTATTGGGACAATATTAAAAATGAAAACTATACTTTAAAAGCTACATTAGATCATAGTTAAGCAAACCTAGAGTGGAGCCTACCAGTAGTTTTAAAATACCCAGGCTAAGAGAAAGAGCCTTCTATATTCTATCTAATAAAACCAAAAGGCAAGAGAAACGTAGTAGATTTCTAACTATGGTTATCCAAAACATCACTGACAAAGATACCAGTAAACTTACCCTATCCTAATTCAGAGAGAATTAAATTTCAGTTCAATTTATTTATATAGTGCCAATTCAAAATACATGTAATTTAAATTAATTTATGAATACCTTTCAATTAATCCTTTAGGTCATTATTCAAATCAGATCCTACATGATAATTTAAGGGAAGTAGGAAAAGGATGAGATAATTTTAAGGAACGAATTGTGGTGGAACATGAGTGTCAGCCTGTTATATTAGAGATCGAACTAGATAAAGTCATCACCGAAAGCAAAGCATTAGGCATCTGATCATTGAGAATAACCTGTGCTTGTTTTAACTATATAGTGCCATGATAAACTGGTCACCACTTTACAAATTTCAGCTGTTAATGCAGTGATGTCATACTGAAATGATTCAGATTGTCAAACAAATTTTAATATTATATGAAAATTATCAAAATAAAAACAAAATTCTGCTTTAAATCTAAATTCTATTCATTTTGAAAAATAAAAACGAACCTCGCCCAATTTCCTAGCTCCAAATGTATTTACTGATTATGCCACCCATAGCAGCAACAACTGACATTAAGAGTTTACAATTGTTATACATTTCTGTGGAGGAGTTTTAGTTCACTCTCCTTTGGAGATTTGCTTAAATCTAGCTGCACTTAAAGGTTTTTAAAATGAACAATCTTTATAAGGTTGTACCACATCATCTCAATCGGAATTAAGTCTAGATTTGGTGGGTTTCAGAGTATTGTTCCACTGCTTAAAGCAACCACAGTTAACCTTATGGTCAACTGATGGCTGTTCAACATTTAAATAATGATTTTGATATTTACTCAGGTTATATTTGTGTGACATTAAAATAAATTCCATGATCTGAAACACTTAACTGTTACAATAGCATAATAAAGAAAAACTTTTTTTCTGGGCATTTACAGTTGTATTGATAAAGAAAGTTGTAAGCCTAATCATAAAGCGAAAGATGACTGTCTGTCTACTTAATCTAAACCAAAAATTGATTTCGAACATAATTAAACCTACAACTAGAGGCTTTTGTACTTTTGGATCTTGATCAGTAATTAGAATCTTCCATTTTTTCTTAATTGGCTCTAACCAACTGGACTGCTACCAAAAACATTTATTTCTCCAAAAAAGACTTTGAAAATGTAAAGTCTACTAATGCATCAATACATAGTTTGTGCTTTGATTCACATTTTTTGGAGGGTGATATAAATTACGTATTGGTCGGGAAAAATCAATGCTTTATTTGTGATCATCTGATAAACAATTATTTTCTTTTTTTGATTCAAAACTACCTTACTTCCTCTATCTGGGAACCTGCATCAGTCTTTTTCTCTCAGGGTCTACTTTTGGTACATTCAATTATAGTTTTAATTTACTAGCTTGAATGTGATAGTACTCTAGAAAGAAAGTATAAGTCAGCTGCTGAACCATAAAGAAACTTGGAATTTGGTATTGGCTGTAAAAGCCTAATTAGTGCAGTCCTTGTGGAAATTCCATGCAATCCTGTGATTATATTGCTAAATAAGATCTTGAAGATATGAAAGTATGTGGTCACTGACAGCATTACCCCTTGCTTTTGCTTTGAATGGCTTCCCTCATAGGAACAACAGCATAGACTACATGGAGCTTCGTTTATGGATTGGTCTTCACTCGTGTCTGCAGTGCTTTGTGCTGGTTGTTTCAGATGCCAGCTACATCATCAAATACATGACCCGCTTCACAGAGGAGGGTTTCTCTAGCCTCATCTCATTCATCTTTATCTCAGATGCCATTAAGAAAATGGTGGGTTACATGCAGAGATATTTGTAGATATTCTCAGTACAACCAAAAATGTTTCTTAACTATGAAGGCACATGTTTCCTTTTCCACAGGTTGCAGCCTTTAAGTATTACCCAATAAACCGGGGTTTCAAACCGGATTATGTTACATCCTACAAATGTGAATGCGTGGCCCCGGACCAGGGTAAGATTTCAAACCATCCATATGTGCTCCTTTTTAGTTGAATGAGATGTTTTAGAGAGCTCCACCAGGAAGAGTGAAAAAATTTGGTTCCCTGTTTACTGTCAATGTGAACTAAAAGTTACGAAGGATAGGTAATGTATATACAGTTAAACGTTTGGTTACTAAACTGTCAAAAAACATATAACCTTTTCTTATCAAATGAGTGTATTCCTGTTTTAGCTCAGTTAAGATTACCAAAGTTATTTATTTACTATGGCAGAATATTGGGAATTGGCCATTCTTGAGATATTTTTTTTTTACATTATTTAAAATCAGAAATTGAAACACAAAATGTTACTAAGCCTTTAAACAATTTAGGAAAGCCTGAGCGATGTCATAAATTTTCCAAGCTCATGACAGGTCAATTGATTTCTAGAATTGTGTGAGTGGCTGCATGTTGGAGTGGCTCTGTCGCCTACAATTTAGTTTTCTTTTCAAGGCCACAAACTGGATGACCAAGTGCCAAGCACTTGGAGAGAACATCACTATGAGTGTGCGGCTGACAATATAAACTTCGATGTGAACAACACTATTCCCACCAGAACAGAGCGATGCTACCCCAACTACAAACCCTGGCTCACCAATGGTCTGAAAGAACTCTAAAAAAGCCTTCAGGGATAAAGATAGGATTATTGAGAAGTACACAGAAACAGGTTAAAGTTAAGATCAGATATAGCAAGAAATGAATACAGGAAGTAAGGAAGAAGTTGGAGAGCACACCACAAAGGAACAATATTAGATGTGGTCAGGGACTAAGAAGATCACAGCCTTTGAGCACAGAAAGAATTGGACAGATTGAAGCTTAAAGAGTGCAAATAAACTGAACACATTCTTCAACAGGTCAATTTCATGAACAAGCTCAGAATCATTCCCTCCTGTCCCTGGGTAAACTGACATCCCACTCACCTCTGACCTACAGCTTTCCTGTCACACCTCTGATGTTTTATCTTCCACCTCAGTCAGTGTTCTCATCTCATTCCATAAGTTGGTATTCAATAAAGTCAGGAGATGCTGCTGCCCCCTTTGGTTGCCCCACCGACATGTCTGTCTCCAGAAGTAATCTCAAGAGGCAGCTGGAAAGAATGAACTAGAAAAGGCTGCAGGTCCAGATGGTTTCAGGCCCAGAGTCCTGAAGGCATGTGCAGATACATTCTGTAGGATTCTGCAGCATCTCTTCAGCCTTAGCCTGACCCAGGAGAAAGATCCAGTGTTGTGGAAGACATTTTTCCTTCTTACAGCTGAAGACCTGTTAGTCTGACATCCCACATCATAAAGGTCTTGGGGAGACTCCTGTTGGCCCATCTGAGTAACCCAACTAGAACATATCAGGACATCCACCTGCTTCAATTTAAATCATTGTCATCTGGACAAAGCAGGCAGTGGTGTATTTTGATTTGCATCTGCATTTAAACAAATTCAACCAGATTTGCTTTGACAGAAACTCCTTCCTCAAAAATCACCTGGATTAAATGAGCAGCATCGGGCCAGCTATGTGGGCATTTTGAATGGGCTACAAACACAACTTAGTGGGAGTTAGAATAGCATTTCACCAACCAATCAGAATGGGCATCAAAATATGTAATTTCTGCTGCCTACATCTGTCTAAATAAACTCCTGCCAAAACTATTTTCTAACCCTAAAGGTCACAGGAGAACAAACAACATTGATGTTATGCCTATACCTAAAATTATAGACTATATTGTTGGGATTTTTAAATGTTGCCCTCATGTTTAAACGATGTTTTATTTATTGAAAATTATTACAATATCAAATTTTGAAATATTATTTAATATTAATATTATCACAATATCGTATTTTGATAGAGAACAGATGTGAAGTTACAACTGAGGAGCGAATAAGAAGAAGGAGGTGTTTCTCTTTTTGAAGGGAGTCTTCCCATTTACAAACCAAAGAGCCCATTTTAGCTGCTGGTCAGATTATGCTAGGATTCAATGACTACCTGACACACCACAGTGATACTAATGATTTGTGTATCAAAACAATTAGTCAGCAGCACTGGAGCACCACAGGGGACTGTACCCTCACCATTCCTTTTCATTCTGTATACTGTTGAAAGGTAGAATTTTTACTCCTTCATCAAAGCCTGACTTTAAATGAACAGGCGCCAACATATGGCATTTAATCTCTACTTTTTCTGTAGCCTCAATACCACCTTACGAGCGTATTCATACTTTCTGTCAAAAGAGAGCAAATAAGAAACAGACACAATTATCCAATTTTGGCCAATCTCAACTGCAGACGGGTGCAGTCCCAGAAAAAAAAACCAGAGTGCAACCCGAACTCCAGTGGACCACAGCTTTTATTACACACAGATCAAGATAAATTAAATTTTTCAGATGTAATATTAAAACCTCTCTCAGAAAGGCATACAAGGAGTCCCAACATTCCCAGCCTCCCTTAATAAACTGACCTTGACTTTCCTAGCCGATTTCATACAGCCCCTTTTTTAGTTAAACACCTGTTTTCTATTTAATCTGCCTTCTTCCTCCTTTCCCACACAATCTGTCTTCAGTGTTAATAAACTAAGCATTGTTCTTTGGTAAGCATCCACACGCATATCAATATTGAATATACTGTATAGAAAGAATGGGAATCATAATACTTCCCTTTGATTTAATGCAATACCTCATAGAAGCTGTCTGAAACCCCCCCACAAAAAATAATTAAAACTGGCAGCTGTGTTCTGTGGATGTGACTGTGGGAACAAGATAAAAATACCACATTATTAACAATGAGTTAGGTTAGTTGTACGTGACTAGACAGGCCTGACACGTCTTTAACGGCAGGCCCGTGTACACCTCAGACTTCCAGTATAAGTCAGAGATCTGTCATCTGCAGAAATACTCAGATAACTTTTTTGTCATTGGGTGTATCAGAGATGGACAGGAAGCTGAGGGCTGTTGGACTGCTTTGTAGGGATGGGTACTGAATTCAGTACTTTTTAAGGCAGCAACCAATTTAGGTGATATGAAATGGTGCCTTATTCCAGTACCCATCCTTCATTATTGAGAACTTGAGAGATGGAGATTTGACTAGATATCAGACAGCATCACGTGCGCAATACCATAATGACATCAGCCTCTGTGAGCGAGCCGTAAACATAGCCAGCAGTATGACAAAGAAAAAGCGCTCTAAAGTTAGGCTATTTCATTCCATCCACTTGGGCCGTCCCCGAGGTACAAAGAGTATAAAGGCGGCATATTTATATTGATTTATGTATGTTGGTTGACTGTATAGTTTCAGTACATTTTATAGAGTTTTACAGCTGCATTAAAATGTGTAAAAAAAATTCAGTTAAAGCAGTGCTTCAAATAGTGGGGCATAGAAAAGTTACGTAGTCTCTCTTTTTGAAAAGTGATAAGCTGATGAAGCTGACAGGTAATCAATGTTCACAGTTTAAAAAAAGCTTTGAATGTTACAGTTTAGTTTAAAAACTGCACATTCCAAATAATAATTTGAACTGTTTCTGTTCTGAGCATCACACAGACTGAGCAGTCTGGATTAAATGTTACCTACTGAGTTAATGAACTGAACTTGAAAATAGAGTTAAGACCAAAAACAATAAATTGAGCTTCAACTATTTGAAGTAGTTGCAGCTTATTTAATTAATCGTTTTGTTGGTAAGCAGTATATATTATATGCAGTGCGCTGGTGCAGGTGGTTTGTATCAATAAACAATTAAATATTTTCAGATATCAATCTGGGGAGGGGGTAAAAAAAGAGTTTTCAGGAAGGAGGCTGGTTGTGAAAAGTTAGTCTATGAAACCCTGAGGAAATGTGAAAGACCTTGTAAACATCCATTTGGCAAGAGAGTCTAATTTTTCACAGTGAAACAAGTTCTGATTGACATGAGCTCAAAGGTCACACAACAAGGAAGAAACCATTACTCTAAAAGGCAAGGGAGAGCAAGGCAATTTTAATTATGGAGCTTTACATGATTCGATAGTAAAGAAATCAAACATATGATAAAAACATGCAAAGTACAAAAAAAAATAAAAAACAGAAAACACGAGAATCAATTAAATAAAACATTTAGCATTTTTATTTGAAGAAAAAAACCCTACAATTTAGGAAAAGCATAAAAACAAAAGTTATGTCAAACATTTATATTAGAACATCACTCACAGGCAGCTCTAAACAAGAGTTTTAATATTTTATTTAAAAGTGCCTAGCAATTCAGCAGCTTTGCAGTCATCTGGAAGTTTGGTCCAGATTTGTGTGGCATAGAAGCTGAAAGTTCCTTCTCCATGTTTGGTTCTAATTGTAGGGATGTTTAGTAAACTAGAGTTGGAGGACCTGCATGGTCTGCTGGGTTGGTATAGTGACAACAGTTCTTCAACATACTTTGGTGCCAAACCATTTAGTGATTTATAAACTTGTAAGATGATTTTAAAATCTAGTCCCTGAGATACAGAGAGCCAGAGTAAGGACTTTAGAAGTGGGGTGATGTGGTCTACTTTCCTGGTTGTAGTGAGGAAGCGAGCAGCAGCATGCTGGATTAACTGCAGCTGTTTGATTGATGTTTAAGTAGTCCTGTGAGGACGCTGTTGCAGTATTCAATCTGACTAAAGATAAACGCATAGATGAGCTTTTCAAGGTCCTGTTTTGACAATAGTCCTTTAATCCTATAAATGTTCGTCAGGTGATAGAAGGTTGACCTTGTTATTGCCTTTTTGTGACCCTGGAGGTCATATAAAGGCAATAATATAAAGGCCTGGAGGTCATCTGATTAGTAGCTTCTAGTTGTATCGACTGAAGCTGTGTGCTGACTCTTGATCGTTCCTCTTTAGGTCCAAAGATGATTACTTCAGTTTTGTTTCTGTTCAGCTGGAGAATGTTATGCTATTGATTAGTTTAATATATTCATTTGGGGTCTCAATGGGATCAAATTTGCCTGGTGACATTGTGATGTACAGCTGAGTGTCATCTGCATAGTCATGGTGGCTAACGTTGTTGACTGTTATAATCTTGGTTAGTGGGAGCATGTACATATTAAACAGAAGGAGTCCCAGGATTGAACTCCTGGGTTGACCCTACATGTGATTTCTGTTTGATCTGATGTGAAATTGCTCATTGACACAAATAATTTCCTGTTCTTAAGGTAAGACTCAAATCATTGAAGTGCAGTACCAGAGAATCCGACCCAGCTCTCCAGTCATTCCAGTAGTATTTTATGGCCAACAGTGTCAAATGCTGCACTGAGGTCCAACAGAACCAGAACTGTGGTTCTGCCACAGTCTGCATTTATGCAGATGTCATTGAAAACTTTGATGAGGAAATTCTGTTTGTGATGAGCATGGAAACTAGACTGAAAATTATCAAAGCAGTCGGTTATTGTTCTGGGAATTTATTCAATTGTTGAAACACAGCTTTTTCAATAATCTTGCTGATGAATGGGAGATTTGAGATTGGCCTCTTTTTTTGTATTAATGTGTTGTCCAGGTTGTTCTACTTTAATAGGGGGTTTAATAACTGCTCTTTTGAGGGCCTGGGTGAAGACACCTGACAGGAGGGATGAGTTGAATATTTGAACAAGATCTGACTTAACGACAGGGAGAACCTTCTTTAGAAAAAGCAGTGGATAAGATATCAAGGCAGCAAGAGGAGGAGCTTAGTTGTCTAATAATTTCATCGAGGGGTGTGATTGGTTTACTTTTTTGAATTCAGAAACTTTCTCTACATTGTTTTTACATGGGGGTAACACTGGTGGTGGGCTCGGTACTGCGGTACATATTGATTTTCTACATTTCAGAATCTTTCCAGTAAGAAAATTGGTAAGTTATTTGCAGGCCCTGGTGGAGTTTAGTTCAGGAGCTGCTGTCACTGGATGATTAGTTAGATGGTTTAGTTGTTCAACTATTGTGATTAATGTGCGGGCATTATTAATGTTTCTGTTAATGATTTTAGAAAAAAAGGATTTCCTTGCAGGTTAAGTTAAGTTATATTTGTTCAGCCTTTTTTGTAGATCTCATAGTGAAGCTGGAGTTGAGTTTTCCTCTATTTTCTCTCAGTTCGGCGACACTCCCTTTTTTCACTACATACCAGAAGATCGCTCGCCCATGGATACTTCTTACTAGCTGAGACTACTTTAACTTAAGTTAGATTGATGGTATCAATGATGCCTTACACTTTAGACAGAAAGTTATCTACCAGCATGTTTACTGACTCTGTGTTGGAGGATGAGGGGGATGGGGAGGCAGAGCAGTACATTTGTTTAAAGATTTCAGCTGAACTTTACTCAAAGAAACGTTTTTAACAATGATCTCACTTTGATTGGATAGTTGAAAACAAAATGCAAAAATGGTCAGACAATGCAATATAAACTACAGAGATGTTGGATATTTTGAAACCTTTAGTACTAATTAAGTCTAAAGTGTGTCCTTGTTTGTGTATTGGTTTTTTTAACATGTTGGGTATGACCAAAGTTGTGTCGAGTATCACTTAATTTTTGGTTTGTCTATCTTGAGAGTTGTCAATATGAATGTTGAAATCTCCCACAATAATTAGTTGGTCATATTCAAAACATATTTCAGAGAGAACGTTGCTGAGGTCATTAAAGAAGTTGGAGTTAGATTTTGTAGGCGTGTACAAGTTTATGATTAAGACCTTATTTAGCTATTTAATCTCTCTAGGTAGGTATTCAAAAGAGTCGAATATGCCCCAAAACAGCTTTTTAAAGTTCAGTGGGTTATGAAAGATTGTGCCTATGTTTAGTAATAAAATCATTGATTAAAGACTTTCCCGACAAAGATCGGATATTTAATTATGCCAGTTTAAGAGATTTGTTGGTAGTTTTCAAAATTCTTGTCACAGATGATATTTTTGATATTTGATTTAATTCAGCAGGATTAGATTTTATGAATTATTCTGTTTATAATCACAGGATAACTACTTTCCTGGTAACCAGCCACGTAATGGTGGGTGAGGGGTTTGGAGTTAGTGTCTAGAAACCTTTCAAATAAGACATCATTACCAGTGGTGGGAAGAGAGAATCATTTCCAACAGACTTCAAATTTAACGAGAGTCTTGGAGTTAGTTGAGTACCCTTCATAATCTGTTTTTTTTCAGTTCTGAAAGAAATCCAGTGGTGAGCCAAAAGAGATAGTCTGCTGATCCATCTCTCCATTTCTCAGTTTCTTTGTGAGCGGGGAGTGTTAATTGCCTTAAGCTGTCTGATTGTCCAGTCTGCACATTATCAGTGGACTGCAGAGAGCTGGAGGCACCACCCTTGGGGACAGGGTGTAATTGTTTTGGGAAACCCTGTGCACTGTTGTTCAGATGAGTGAAGATATTAGCACCCATCATTTTAATTCCAGCTGTGTTGACATAGAGCTGATTTTCTTTGAATAGATGGGTTGCAGAGCCGAATATTTTGAAGTTGTTGTTATAGCTGAACAAGTTTTCCAAGCCCTTTTGTTTTCAGCCAATTATTAAAGTTGTCTGAGCCTTCTCCACGGTTTGTGCCCCCTCTAAGGAACTGGGCAACAATGTTTGTGTTGCTAAGCATATTAAGAGCAGGAAGCAGCTGGGAGTCGTCAGCCTTGAGAACTTCACTCTTCTTAGAGTTTGTGTCATATGATCCTGCGTGGATAGAACATTTCTTTAATCCTCTATTAAGACCAATGATAGAAAGGATCTACTCCGTAATTTGTCTGACAGTGTTCTTAGGAGAGCTGTAGACACTAGTGTATTCGCTGCAGAAGTTTTCGATCCCATTTACTGAACCATCATGAATTATCAAAAGTTTTGCTGGGGAGGTTCTTACTTTGTTACTTGTCCGATTCACACTCCTGGATTTTCCCTTTGATCTTGGGTGTTTCTGGGTGCTGCCTCTTGGAGGGTTTCTTACTCTCCTTTTTTTTTGTTAGTAAATTTTTCCTGCTGGCCTTGACCGGTCACGGAGGCTGTATCTTGCAAAGGGCTTTAAATCTATTATTTTGAGAAATTCCAGGGGGAGAGACGTCATTTGCTTTGACTGGGAGCATCTTTTTCTGTTTTTTGTTATTCATAGGAGCAGGTGTGGATGTCTTTTCTGAGCTTCTTTTCAGAGCTGGCAAGTTTACCTCATAGTTTGATTCCCGTTCCATGCCTTGGCGATGAAATAGTGTTGTTCTGTTGCTTCTGATTGAGTTTGGATTTAATGAATATGGGGCTGCCAGGTTCTTGTTCCTCCCGTGTCATCGGTAACCTTGTCTTGTTTCCATATCCAGCATTAATCTCATGGTTTATTTCCAGAGCAACATAAAAAGAGGAAAAACAGGGAAGCGTGAAATTTGAATTAAAAAAAATCCAACAACTTGGTTTCCCTAGCAGAGCAGCTGATAAACTGTTGAAATGCTTGGAAGGATAGCAGGGAGTAAAGTGTGATTGAAATCTACAATAAATTGTCATTGTCGCACTGCAACAAAGTGGGCTACAAACCCAGGACAGATGGAGCCTTTCTTCAGGAGAAGTGAGCCAAAAATACAAACCAACTATTAGGTGAAATTTCAGAAAGTTTAGAACACGGTTCTACCAAAACCTGAATAACCTAAGTTAAATGTATGTAAACTTCTACATTCTGAACAAATGGAAAAGGTTTATTTTAGAAAGAGAATGTTATATGTGTTTTAATGTTTGTAAACATCTGGTTTCAACTGTATACAATTTAGCAAATTAAATCAACTCGGATGGAGGGAGATATCTAATCTGGTTGAAATTAAATTTTCCTTTTTTTGCTCAGTATGTATCTTTTATGTATTGTCTTTTTGCCTCATTCCTGGATGCTGTGTGAAAATGTAAGTATCTCAACTAATAAAAGCTAATGCAGCACACCTAATGTGAGGAACACAAGTCTTTGAACATCCTATGATTTTGCAAGTTCTCCCACGTAGAAATAATGTATGATCTGCAATTTACCTTGTAGGTGCATTTCCCCTGTGAGAGACAGAATTTTTTAAATTCAGGAAATCGGATTGTATGATTTTTAAATAATTTAACTGAATTTTATAGCTGCACCTAAGTATTTGAACACCTGGCAATCAGCAAAAATTCTGGCTCTCAAAGACCTGTTACTCTGCCTTTAAAAAGTCCCCCTCTACTCTATTTCTTAATCTAAATTAGTAGTTCTTGTCTGAGCTTGTGAAAGACACCTGCCCACCCCACAGTCAGTTAGACTCCAACTACTTCCGCGGGCAAGACCAAAGACCTATCAAAAGACTCAAGAGAAAACATTGTTGGCTTTCACAAGACTGGAATGAGCAATGGGGCAATTGCCAGGCAGCTTGATGAAAATGGATCAACTGTTGAAACAATTGTTAGAAAATGAAAGAGGGTAAAGATGGGGCTCTATGCAATATCGTACTGATGATGGGAAAGGTGAGGAATCGGCCCAGAACTAAATGGAAGGAGCAGGTCAATGACATGAAGAAAGCTGGGACCACAGTTTTAAAGGTTAATGTTAGTAGAACTAGGGGTGGGTGATATGGCAAAAAATAGAATATCACAATTTTTCAATTATTACGATTTAGATTTTATCAGGATTTTTTTGAAATGATGACCAACAAAACTTAAATCACGCTAAAAAGAAAAGAAACATTAAATAAATAAATTAATTCCGATTAGGGATAACCAGCACAGGGCTAAAATACTTATATGGCTATCTCACACCAGAGATGATAGAAATGCACTGAAAGTTCTGAATGAAACTATATATATATAACCTAATTGCAAAATACATCTAAATCATAAAGTATTGAAATGTAGTATGTACAATTTTAATATTGACTTGTCTACTAAAACAGAAAGCAAACATGACCTTACTTTAGTTTAAAAATATTATTTTGAGCAAATAGAATAAAATATAAACTGTTTTAAAATAAAAGATTAACATGCACCTGCAAATATGGTGCAAGATGTATTGTGCAATCTATAATACGACAATCAATAATCCTCATACAACAGGGTAAATGCAGCTTTTACTGGTTCAAATGTTTTTGCAGAATCCTGATGTTGTAAACAGGCACACATAAAGGTGCCTAATACAAATGTAAGTGACAACAATGTAGTGTAAAAACACAACGGTATACAAAGTGCTGCTGCTACATAAGATAATGAAGGTTGAGTGTAGTGTAACCAGTTCTAATTATTCTTACATCCATCCAAACATATTCTTAATATTCCCTGCAACTCTGTGCATTCAGCATACATGCATGTTATGGCCGTGTTTGGAAAAATAAAAGGTAGCTGGACAACTGGTAACGTGGATAGTTTGCCAGCTGTGTCATAGGGACTGAGTTTTATAATGATTTTTTCTAGCATTTGCTGAATTAAGAAGAACTAAGAAGAAGAAGCACAAGCCACCGCTGCTGCAGTCGGGCTTAATAGCTTTAGTTGTCCGCTGGCTCTCACTGTGTTGTTTGCAATGTTTTCTCTTCAATTGATTTAACAAGTTTTATTGTGTTGTTATTATTTGCCTTAATGGGTTAGGGTTTGAAAATGATGTTTGTTTGCTCTTTTCGTCTGGTAAAAAACCAAACCAGTTCCATACAATGGACGAGGACTTTCTCTTCGGAACAAAATGGGGTGTTTACAGGTTGTACACACGCGAAGGGGGAGGGAGGGATGGGTGGGTGGGATTTGCTTAGAGCAGGGAGAAAGCGGAAGATTTTCTTTGCACACAGAGGGAGAAATACAGCAGGAGAACTGTGAATTGGGATAAAGTGATCTCTCAAAAATGACAGATCGTCAGACGTGAGGTTTGCTTCACGGTCCTAAATTGTCATATTGCATGCCCCTAGGTATAACACTACGCCATCATGGTTTAAAATCATGCATTGCACGGAAGGTTCCCCTGCTCTAGTCATCACATGTCCAGGCCTGACTATCTGGAGGATCCACAGGAGGCATGGGAGAAAGTCATGTGGTCATACATAATAGAAAGTCTTCGGAGGGAACTGAAACTGTGTTGCTCAGGGACAGCCCCGAAACCTGACAGATCTAAAGATCTGTGTGGAGGAATGAGCCAGAATCCCTGTTACAGTCTGTGCAAACCTTGTAAAGAGCTACAGATAACTTTTGACCTCTGTAATTGCAAAAAAAGGCTTCTTTACCAAATATTAACACTTATTTTCAAAGGTGTTTAAATACTTATGTGGAGCAATGGTGGTAGGTGATAGAATAAGAATAACACATTAACACTGAAAGTAATTATTTTTTTCCTTCTCAGCATCTGCTCTCGGTTTAAATGTTTCAGCTCCTATGTCAGATGATAACATGACTCTGCTGGTAAGTGACCAACAGCACCAATATCTGACTTTGCTTCCTCTTTGGTTCACTTTTTGTGATTTTCAAGGGCAAGTGGGACTTCTATTTGTGTGTTTTTAGTTTTTTATCTTTGTTATCTGCAAATAATATGTTGTTTGTTTTGTGTTTTATGGAGAGTCCTAAAACAGTCTCAGAAAGCTGAGAAGTAAGTTAAATGCTATACAGATTACGCATTGCTCAGCATACGATTCTATCCATCCATCCATCCATCTTCTTCCGCTTTATCCGAGGTCGGGTCGCGGGGGCAGTAGCCTAAGCAGAGAGACCCCGACTTCCCTCTCCCCAGCCACTTGGGCCAGCTCCTCGGGAGGAATCCCGAGACGTCCCCAGGCCAGCCGGGAGACATAGTCCCTCCAGCGAGTCCTGGGTCTCCCCCTGGTTCTCCTCCTGGTGGGACATGCCCAGAACACCTCGCCAGGAAGGTGTCCAGGAGGCATCCTGACCAGATGCCAGAGCCACCTCAACTGGCAGCGACTCTACTCTGAGCCCCCTCTGGATGACCGAGCTCCTCACCCTATCTCTAAGGGAGAGCCCAGCCACTCTGCGGAGAAAACTCATTTCAGCCGCTGTATCCGTGATCTTGTTCTTTCGGTCACCACCCAAAGTTCGTGACCATAGATGAGGGTAGGAACGTTGATCGACCGGTAAATCGAGAGCTTTGCCTTTTGGCTCAGCTCTCTCTTTGCCACAGACAGACCGGTACAGTGCCCGCATAACTGCTGATGCCTTACCAATCCGCCTATTGATCTCCTGCTACATTTTTCCCTCATTCGTGAACAAGACCCCAATATACTTGAACTCCTCCACTTGAGGAAGGACCCCATCCCGACCAGAAGAAGGCACCCTACCCTTTTCCGGCTCAAGACCATGGTCTCGGATTTGGAGGTGCTGATCCTCATCCCAGCCGCTTCACACTCGGCTGCGAACCGCTCCAGCGAAAGCTGTAGATCACGCTCAGATGCAGCCAACAGGACCACATCATCTGCGAAAAGCAGTGACCCGATCCTTAGGTCACCAAAACGGACCCCCTCAACACCTTGGTTGCACCGAGAAATCCTGTCCATAAATGTTATGAACAGGATCGGTGACAAAGGGCAACCTTGGCAGAGTCCAATACTCACTGGAAACGAGTCCGACTTACTGCCGGCAATGCGAACCAGACTCTGACCTAACAGCCCTTATCAAAGGGCCTGGTACCCCATTCTCCCGGAGTACCCCCCACAGGACTCCCCGAGGGACACAGTCGAACGCCTTCTCCAAGTCCACAAAACACATGTAGACCGGTTGGGCAAACTCCCACGCACCCTCCAGGACCCAGCCGAGGGTATAGAGCTGGTCCAGCGTTCCACGGCCAGGACGAAAACCACATTGTTCCTCGTGAATCCGAGGTTCAACTATCCGTCGGACCCTCCTCTCCAGAACCCCTGAATAGACCTTACAAGGGAAGGTTCAGAAGTGTTATCCCCCTATAGTTGGAACACACTCTGTGGTCCCCCTTTTTAAAGAGGGGGACCACCACCCCAGTCTGCCAATCCAAGGGAACTGCCCCCGATGTCCACGCAATATTAACCAACACAGCCCTACAACATCCAGAGCCTTAAGGAGCTCCGGGTGAAACTCATCCACCCCTGGAGCCTTGCCACCAAGGAGCTTTTTAACAACTTCAGTGACCTCAGCACCAGAGATTGGAGAGCCCGTCCCATAGTCCCCAGACTCTGCCTCCAAACAGAAAAGGCATGTCGGTGGGATTGAGGTGGTCTTCGAAGTATTCCATCCGCCGACCCAAAACGTCCTGCGTCGAGATCAGCAGTACACCACCCCCGCTGTAAACAGTGTTGATGGCAGACCGCTTCCCCACCCCCAGGCGCCGGATGGTGGACCAGAATCGCTTCGAAGCCACACGGAAGTCTTTCTCCATGGTCTCTCCAAACTCCTTCCATGCCCAAATTTTTGCCTCAGTGACCATCAGAGCCGCACTCCGCTTGGCCTGTAGGTACCTATCAGCTGCTTCCGGGGTTCCGCAGGCCAGAAAGGCCCGATAGGACTCCTTCTTCAGCCTGACTGCATCCCTCACCGCTGGTGTCCACCTGCGGGTTCGAGGGTTGCCGCCGCGACAGGTACAGACCACCTTGCAGCCACAACTATGGTAAGCCGCTTTGACAATGGAGGCACGGAACATGGCCCACTCGGACTCGATGTCCCCCGCCTCCCCCGGGATGTGCTCGTAGTTCTGCCGGAGGTGAGAGTTGAAACTCCTTCTGACAGGGGACTCTGCCAGACGTTCCCGTCCTCCCCCACCACCAGAGCCGACTCACCACCAAGTACTGGTCGGTGGATAGCTCCGCCCCTCTCTTCACCGAGTGTCCAAAACATGTGGCCGCAGATCAGATGAAACGACAACCACGTCGATCATCAAGCTGCGGCCTAGGTTGTCCTGGTGCCAAGTGCACACATGGACACCCTTATGCTTGAACATGGTGTTCGTTATGGACAATCCATGGCGAGCACAGAAGTCCAACAACAAAACACTGCTCGGGTTCAGATCGGGGGGCCATTCTGCCCAACCACGCCTCTCCAGGTGTCACTGGCATTGCCCAAGTGAGCGTTGAAGTCCCCCAGCAGAATGAGGGAGTCCCCGGAAGGAGCACTCTCCAGCACCCTCTCCAAAGCCTGCAGAAAGGGTGGGTAATCTGATCTACCGCTTGGCGCATAAGCATAAACAATAGTCAGAACCCGTCCCCCCACCCGTAGGCGGAGGGAGGCTACCCTCTCATTCACCGTGGTGAACCCCAACGTACAGGCACCGAGATGATTCTATGATTCTAACCTTTAGTAAAACTACCACTTTGTTACAATCAAGGACTTTAATAGTTGTTCCACTAGTTTTTGTTTAGTTTTGACTTAAGATTTTCAACTCTGTATTAGTTTTAATAATTTTTTTACAATTTTTAAGTTTCAGTTTAGTTTTTATTAGTTTCAGTCTTTTTGTAATAATAAAGGTTTCGTACCTGGGCCAAGACTAAAAAAGAAGAAATGTGTACAAAGTTGATCTGCTTTTTTTAAATTTATTGACTTGGTGCTGTAGAACAACCATACATATCAAGAAAGTATAAAAGATATATCTGATTAACATTCAAAAGTTCTGTAAACACAATAACAGCACCTGTACATTAGAACTCCCAACAATAAATGAGAATGCTACAGATCTGTAAAAACACTGAAAGACTATAAAACAAAGACATTCCACACAAGACATTAGGAATACACTGATGTGTTTGATCAATTTTAAACACATATTCTAGAAGTAATCAATACCAAAATTGGACTCCAGCTCTTTATCAAAATGTTTGCTGACATGAGAAAAAGTGTAACTGTATATCCTAAAAACAACTTTACCTAATATAAGTGATAGGTGTTGCCCCTTTAGTTTAAGTTCCATGCATAAGGGCTTTCCTGGAAAAAGTATGGAGTGGCCAAATTTGTCTCTTAGGGAAGTAACAGAAATGTGTCGGGCCTTCTTTAATCTAGATGGCGAGGTGTGTGTAGCAACAACACTGCATGGCTCTATGCTGTACACAAAGAAGGAAAATTCTTTCAAACTGACACATTCCAAGACATCTCATTTAAAATACTTTAAACTATGATAATGGTATGACATCTAGTGGATGTAAACTAAATTTTTACAAAACATTGACCAATAAAAACAATTGACCCCTCATTTTCTTTAAATTAACTTAAGGTTTGTTCTCAAGACATTTTTTTTAACCAAGTCTTGAAATGATAACTTAAGAGGAAGTATTTAAGAGTATTTCAGCATAAAAAGTGTACTGCATACATGAAAAAAAGCCTCATATCCTCTATGTAATATTACTAGAAATAGAATTAGTTTTATTTTGTTACAATGTGAGATCAGGTCAAAAATGTAGATTCCAAGATTAATCTTTATTATAAGTGCTGAAAGCGATTCAGAGTGGATTAAATATGTTTTGGCCATTCAGTTTTTGGTTCTATACTATTTCTTTTTCTTCTGTTATCGCTTGTTTCTCTCTCTCTCTCTGTATCTTCTGTTTGCCTTTTTCCCCTATCCTCTGCTTTCGATTTGGTTTCCTCTGAATTCCCTCCCCAACCTATGCTTACAACTCCCCATCTGTCCAATCTCTCTCTATTTGTCCTGCTCTCCTTCTTGGCTCCTAGTTTAACCTGACAGATCTGGACTGGAGTCAGCTGAGTAAGAAAGAGTGTGTGAAGTATGGTGGTACATTGGTGGGGAGCTCCTGTAAGTATGTTCCCGACCTGGCCCTAATGTCCTTCATCCTCTTCATTGGCACCTACTCCATGACTGTTTCTTTAAAAAAGTTCAAGTTCAGCCGCTACTTCCCTACACAGGTAAGTTCTGCTTCATAAACTGCAGTTGGATAAAAAATTCCTAGTTGTTTCCCTTTTGACACTCATGGAACCCTTTCAGTCCCAATAAAATATACCCGCATGAGACATGCTTCAGTCCTGAAACCATTTCAGTTGTTCAGTTTGAGGATAGAGCTTGTGGTATTTCTCATTTGTATCTGAAGCTTGTCTTGATATTCATTTACAATGCTCTGTCATATCATTCAACAGCTTCACCTATGCCGTTGTAAACAAAAATGTCTGCACTTTTTTAGATTAAACACTCTTATGCTACTTTAGAATTAAGTCAAGCAAAAATATTATTCTAGTTGGGAATATGAACACTGCGCACACTCCTCTTCAAATACTAATATAAACATTTATCACAGTCTTATTCTTCACAAGTCTTATTCTTAACATGGGTGGGCACACTTTTGATTTAATTAATAATGGGCTGAGAAAAGCCTAATTTCACAAACTTTTAATATTAAAAAGCAGATTGCTATTCAGAGTTTAAACATTCCTTGATCACAAACACCAACACAAACAATCAATATACCACAATGTCTTCCTTATTCTCTTATCCCATGTCCTCTCTGCATGCCCCTAGCTCCGTTGCCTGACAAGTGATTTTGCCATCATCATCTCCATCATGGTTTTCTGTGGCTTTGACATTCTTCTGGAGCTGGACACTCCTAAACTGCACGTACCGAACAAGATAAAGGTCCAATCCCTTAAGCAGTTGATTTTCTAATGTCTCAGTATGACTCCTGGTTGTATACCTTTCCCTAATTCTGAATGATTTGTAGAATTCTAATTAATTGTTTTCACATTTATTGACTATTATAATAATTCTTGTACAGAGTGTATCACTTATTATGTTTCTTTCACTCCCTGAATTCTCACATTCCTACATTTTCTGGACATACATCGTCCGTCTTCCATGTTACCTATACGTTTTTGGCCTCCTTTTGCCCTATTCTGTGTGTTTGTATATCCTCATGCTGATGGACTTCTAGATGAGGAAGCTTATCAGTGATTTTGCCATCTTCATGTCAATCATGTCCTTTGTGGGTCTGGATATGTTGATGGGTTTAGACACACCCAAACTAATTGTTCCTACAGAGTTCAAGGTATTTATTTCTCACTAAATTATGAGTTGGACTATGTGCATGTTTGTACCATATGAAGTGTTTTGGAGTTGGAATGTCATGTACTAGACTCATTTAAAAAAAGATTTGATTAACTTCTTGGACTGTGTCATTTAAGACTTTAGACATTTCCACTTCTAAAACAGGACATGAATTCAAGTTCTTTGAAGCAATGCAAGTGGAATACCATTCAAATAAATTCTTGTTATTTACATAGTGCCAATTCACAACACGTCCTCTCAAGGCACTTTACAAGTAGTTTGAATTCAAACATACATACATTCTAATCACTATAAACAGTTTCTATATAAGGATCCCCAGAAGACTACATTGAGTCACAGACTTGCAGCACTGACTCCTCCTGGATGAACGTGTAGAGACAGTAGATCATGAACTGCATTGTGTTGTTGACTTCACAGCAGTCCCACATACTGAGAAAGCATGTAGCAACAGTGGAGAGGAAAAACTCCTCTTTAACAGGAAAAAAGCATCCAGCAGATTCGGGCTCAGTTCTTCACCAAAATGTAACACCAATAAACCTCTTTTAGATGCAAGTTCATGAAAGAAAACATGATGCACATATTTCAACCCTTCTTGCTGTTCTATTACTTTACCTATTTTTCAACCAGTTTTTCAGATATATTGTGTAAAAACAAACATAACCATGTTTTCATAACTCTCCATCATAAAATCAGGCCATACCTTTTCTGTTAGGACAGTAATTATTTCTAAATGCTTAACCTTTCTTTTTTCAAAGTCATAAGTTTACCTACACTAAAATTAGGTACTATGCAGTTACACTATTTGGGAGAACCCAATCGACGATGTCCAGGCTGAGTGAGCTCCTGACACCTATGGATTTATTGTAGGGGTGTCAAACTCATTTCCATTTTGGGCCACGTCAAGATCATGAGTGTCCTCAAAGGGCCGGTTGTGGCAGATAAATATTGATAAAACTATCTTTAACAAAGCATTAAAATATAAGGAAATATCCGTCTCTGTATTTGACAGGTACTTCTTAAAATTAAATAACACTGAACCACTTTCAAAATGATGTGATTGAAGACTATTTATATTTACTTGTTAGATTTGATTTGACTGGTAAAATAGTATTTATGTACACACAAATAGAACATAAAGGTGCTATTCATATGGTCCTCTCGAGTTTAGAGTGCCACATAAAGTGTTATGGCGGGCCGGATTTGGCCCTATTTATTTAAAAAGTAGCGGAAATAAAACAAAGTCCTTGTATAAAAGTGGCCATTAAAAAAGCCCAGGTGTCAAAGAAAATTAGTGGACAGCTCTTAAAATGCATTTGTAGACAAGCTGCTTACAAACCTGATCTATTTCCACTGGTTCTGGCAGAAGCAATATGCCAAATTCGAGCAATGTTTTTGGTAGGATAGCCCAAGCAATTAACACAAGACATCCAGTTTTAAAAAGGCAATTGTACCAAGTACATTTATGTAAACTTCTGACTTTGGCAAATAAATAATTATATATGTAATATATTATTTGTCTAATTATTATGGCATTTAGCAAATATAAATAATTTTGGCTTTTTTAACTGACCTAAAACTAGAGAAATTTGGTATGATTTAATGTAGGTCAGTGAGAAATATTTTTCTCTTTGTTTGAAGAAAATATATTTATGTTTGGTCTCCTTTGATATTATACTGAAAAAAGCTTTGTTTTCTCTGCCAATCTATGATATATGTTTGGCTTTCATTATTTGATGCATTTGTGTGATGCAGCCTACACGTTCTGACCGTGGTTGGTTCGTGCTTCCGTTTGGTAAGAACCCCTGGTGGTGGAACTTGGCCAGCTTTGTTCCGGCTCTTCTCGTCACTATTCTGATCTTCATGGACCAGCAGATCAGTGCAGTCATCGTCAACCGCAAAGAAAACAAGCTGAAGGTCTGAAATTACTACCTTCTTAAGCTTCAAAGAAAAGATAGGAGTTCAGTCATGACTGAGTTGTCAATAAGATTTGACATTTGAAAGATCCTAGAGGTGTGCAAAGGAGCCGGTATTTGTATTTGTATATTTTGAGGGGCGAAAAAGTATATGTATTTGTATTCAAGAAAATTTCAATTTGGCGTAAAAATCCTTTTTTTTTTGGGATTACACTTCTAATTTACATTATATTTAATTATACATTACAATAATAATTGATATGCAATATTGGTTGATGGTTCTTTTTAAATCCAGTAATGAACATGTTACAACAAAGATAATTGAAAAAAACAATGAGCACAACAGCCATTACTTCATCCAACAGGGGCAGAACATGGCTCTGACTGATTATGATTTAGTGCTTGTGGAGGGATTGATGCTTGTGGGGGGCAGACAGTAATGGGGGGAGGATGCTTTAGGTGCACCTGATTAGGCATCAGATGTTGACAGATGTTTGATATATCTGTCTTTGCTGTCCGCAAAAAACAGAGTGACTTAGATGTCACTCTGACCTCGCAAAATATTTCTTCAAGTATTTGTTTGAAATAATTTTTAGTACAAAAACCTTTCCGAAATACCGTATTCGAGTTCGGCTCCTCCACTAAAAGTTACTATAGCATATTTTTTAACAGAATTAGCTTTTTTTGCTTGACTTTTGTTGCACAGCACTCTTATTTTTATGTTTTTAACATGAATAACAGGTTAATATTCCCAAGAACTAGCCAGGTCTCAGTAAAACTACGAAAAATTGAAGTTTACGGAAAACACAGAGTGATTTTTGAGGCCTTCCTGATTGGATATAACTTATCTCGGATGATTGGCTATTTCTTTTAGTTTTAATTTATGAAATATAAGATAACTGTACTATTTTACCTAGCTATGTGCAGGTCAATTCCTAGCTCAATGAAAATTCACAGAAATCAACACAGAGCCTGCTGCTAGGAACTGACCTTCACACAGCTGGATAAAATAGTACACTTATCTTATAGTTCATACTTGCATCCAATTAAGGCACTTTTCTGTTTAGCATTCGCATTCTCCTTTAATATCCCAATATTTCTATGTTGAGAGCAAACAGAGACAAATCAAGTAAATTTAACAATGCAATAAGTGTGTAGGGATTTCTATTAGTTTACATTTTTATCACAAAACTCTCCAAATAAGTTTTGATTGCATGGAAAAGGTGACAACACATTATTCCCAGCCTGGATTTGAACTTGTGGTTTTCAGCCCAGACTCTTCATCTTTACCAGTAAGCCAACATATTAGAGTAACAGCCAAAGAGGTAGAACACATTATTGATCGGAATTTCAGATCATCAACTGGAGATGTAAACTTGAAATTTAAATATGATCGCACACACTTAAAAGAGTGTTATGTAGACTTGTTTTTATTCTGTTGGTGGAAGGACTAATGATTCAAAAACGAATTAACTTAACCAGTTGTAGCTTACCCCATACAAATTGCTGTGAAGTTTTGTAGTTGCTGGAGAGAATTTGTATCCCATCAGAGGCAAAACAGAGGGGAGACTAGCCCCTGAAAGAAATAGCCAATCATGCAAGATAAGTTATATCCAATCAGAGGCGAGGAAGGTGGTACCTGCCCCTACTTACTGATAACTGTGTTTGCTCTCAACATTGAAATGTTGGGATATTAAAAGAGAATACAAATGCTAAACAGACAAGTGCCTTAATTGGGTGCAAGATGAATGAACTATAAGATAAGTGTACTATTTTACCCAGCTATGTGCAGGTCAGTTCCTAGCAGCAGGCTCTGTGTTGATTTCTGTTAATTGTCCTGCTGCTAGGAATTGACCTGCACATAGCTAGGTAAAATAGTACAGTTATCTTACCCCAGGGAGTATGGTATACCAGGTCCTTTGATAAGGGCTGTTAGGTCCCTCTACGACCGGTGTCAGAGCTTGGTTCTCATTGCAAGCAGTAAATCGGGCTCATTTCCAGTGAGAGCTGGACTCCACCAAGGTTGCCCTTTGTCACCATTTCTTTTAATAACTTTTATGGGTGGGATTTCTAGGTACAGCCAATGTGTTGAGTGGATCTGATTCAGTGGCCTCAGGTTCAGGTCTCTGGTTTTCGCAGATGATATGATCCTGTTGGCTTCGTTGGAACGCAATCTACAGCTTTCACTGGAGCAGGGTCACAGTAGAGTGTGAAGCGCTTGGGATAAGAATCAGTATCTCCAAATCCGAGACCATGGTCTTGAGCTGGAAAAGGGTAAGGTGTCTTCCCGGGATAAGGTCCTTCCTCAAGTGAAGGAGTTCAAGTTTCTGGGGTTCTTGTTCACGAATGAGGGAAAGATGGAGCGGGAGATCGATAGGTGGCTTGTTGAGTCGTCTGCTATATTGGTTGATGATTGTTTTTAAATCCAGCAATGAACATGTAACATGGTCTTGAGCTGGAAAACGGGTAGGGTGCCTTCTCCGGGATAAGGTCCTTCCTCAAGTGGAGGAGTTCAAGTATCTGGGGTTCTTGTTCATGTTGGGGAATTATCAATTAAAAATTGATAACGAAAAGTTACAGTCTATCTGGTTATTCCAAGAATATTAAATTAATAATTCAGGGATTATTAATTTAATTATCTTTTCAAATTATTAGAGGGGCACCATCCAGTTTCTCAAATTGACAAAACATATGTCTGATTTAAACGAAGGCTATCGACCAACCGGAGGAAGGAAGGAAATTAATTCTTTGCAATAATTCACACACTCAGAATAAAAAGAAATTCAATTCAATTTAACTAATTCAGTCTAAAACAACACTAAAACAAAGAAAATACTAAACACACAGAACGGTTCAGCTAACGGCTAATCTAAAGGCTATCCTATAGGCTAAAGCCTACACAAGATGACGACCAGCGGTGCCGTCACTTAGGCAAGTCGCAGGGCGCTTTCTACTGACGTCCATACGCAGCTACTCGTGTGCACGCATGGAAGCGGTGCGTGGACGTCAATGCGCAGCTTGCCGAATGGGGGTTTTATGACTTTTTATTACTAGGTACAGCGTAGTCTTTTGTTTAACAAAGATATCTCATGCCTTTTATCAATCATCTAGCTTTCTGATAGAAAAGGCTCTGGTTTGAGATCAGGGGTAGAAAGAGAATTAATGACTACATTTGGTGCTGCGCGTCTCTGAGAAGCGCTCTGTGCGGCCCAACGCTAAACACCCACCAGCAGAGTAAGGAAGAGAAGTAAAATAATTTCCTACAAACAGATCCTCTACTTAATCAAGTATGTGCAGTATTATAAAACACGAAACCTTCACAATCCAATACAAGGCTCACAGATTACTCAACACAAACAATACCAGTACACTTCAACACAGAGCGCTCAAATGAAAACAAATATTAAAAATTGAGAAACATGCATGCATACAAAATATAAGAAAAAGAGTCCTAATTCGCTCCACCCAGGTTTAGTAAGAATTGGTTTGGTCTTACTTTTCAGAAAGCTGGTTGCAGTAAAGCAAAAAGTCAGTTCAGAGGAGGTAACGCAAAAAAAGGGAGAAATACGGGACGCTTGGCTCGTCAGTTGCGCAAAAGGGAGAGAAAGGAAAAGAGAGCGATGGGGCAAGTCTTCAATGGCCGTTCGAAGACTGGATGGTTTGGTTGCAAAAGGGGAAAGAAAAATCCACAGGTGTTGGAACGAGAGAGTCTCTTCTTGAAGTTTCGGAAGAAACTGCCCACTTGTAAATGCGAGGTGGAAGAGGAAGCAGCTCAGCTGTTTTGGATATTTAAACATCCTGCCAGTGCTTCCCCAGTGCAGAGGTCCACTCACACTGCCAGAGGGCTTCAGCAGGTTTGATGGATTGGTGCTCCTGCCAATCAGCATGACAGGTCTTTCAGAGCTCCGCCAGTTTGGAAAAGGGGTAGTGATTTCTGATGCTGGCATCCGTGTGTGGAGAGAGAGAGAGACTGTGCACCAGCCTTATTTGGCCAGGAGAAATGGCTTTGGGCTTTATTTAAGTTCCGTTCTGGACAGCAGGGATCCCACATTAATGGAATGCTGGCAGCATTTATAAATAGAACCCTCTTAATTTCAATATTCATGGTACATACCCAACATCCCCCATTCAGTTCCAGAGAGTGTGTTCAGTCCATTCTCTGGAACTGGTGACGGTCTGTATAGTGTTCATGAGCAGCAGGTCTTTCTGTTTGAATGTCGGTTCAACGTTTCAGTCCTTTTGAGCAGTGGCGACCAACAGTCCTTAAAACGCAAATGAACAGTCCATGAATGCGACACTGATTCGGTCCATTTGCGGAATGAGGGGTGAAACAGTCCATGAACGCAATACTGATTCAGTCCCTTTTGAATGGCAGTTGAAACAGTCCATGAACGCAATACTGATTCAGTCCCTTTTGAATGGCAGTTGAAACAGTCCATGAACGCAACAAACGATTCAGTCCGTTGTGAAATAGCAGGTGAAACAGTCCATGAACACAGCGAACGATTCAGTCCATTATGAAATGACAGGTGAACAGTCCATTACGCAAATGATTCAGTCGGTTGATAGTCATATATAAGAATACATGAGAAATAATAGTAAAGGATTACATAGATGAAACTAATGAGCCAAAGAAAAATATAAAGAATGCACACATATATATATATATATATATATACCGTTCAAAACTTTGGGGTCACATTGAAATGTCCTTATTTTTTAAGGAAAAGCACTGTACTTTTAAATGAAGATAACTTTAAACTAGTCTTAACTTTAAAGAAACACACGCTATACATTGCTAATGTGGTAAATGACTATTCTAGCTGCAAATGTCTGGTTTTTGGTGCAATATCTACATAGGTGTATAGAGGCCCATTTCCAGCAACTATCACTCCAGTGTTCTAATGGTACAATGTGTTTGCTCATTGGCTCAGAAGGCTAATTGATGATTAGAAAACCCTTGTGCAATCATGTTCACACATCTGAAAACAGTTTAGCTCGGTACAGAAGCTACAAAACTGACCTTCCTTTGAGCAGATTGAGTTTCTGGAGCATCACATTTGTGGGGTCAATTAAACGCTCAAAATGGCCAGAAAAAGAGAACTTTCATCTGAAACTCGACAGTCTATTCTTGTTCTTAGAAATGAAGGCTATTCCATGCGAGAAATTGCTAAGAAATTGAAGATTTCCTACAACGGTGTGTACTACTCCCTTCAGAGGACAGCACAAACAGGCTCTAACCAGAGTAGAAAAAGAAGTGGGAGGCCGCGTTGCACAACTGAGCAAGAAGATAAGTACATTAGAGTCTCTAGTTTGAGAAACAGACGCCTCACAGGTCCCAAACTGGCATCTTCATTAAATAGTACCCGCAAAACACCAGTGTCAACATCTACAGTGAAGAGGCGGCTGCGGGATTCTGGGCTTCAGGGCAGAGTGGCAAAGAAAAAGCCATATCTGAGACTGGCCAATAAAAGAAAAAGATTAAGATGGGCAAAAGAACACAGACATTGGACAGAGGAAGACTGGAAAAAAGTGCTGTGGACGGATGAATCCAAGTTTGAGGTGTTTGGATCACAAAGAAGAACGTTTGTGAGACGCAGAACAACTGAAAAGATGCTGGAAGAATGCCTGACGCCATCTGTTAAGCATGGTGGAGGTAATGTGATGGTCTGGGGTTGCTTTGGTGCTGGTAAGGTGGGAGATTTGTACAGGGTAAAAGGGATTCTGAATAAGGAAGGCTATCACTCCATTTTGCAACGCCATGCCATACCCAGTGGACAGCGCTTGATTGGAGCCAATTTCATCCTACAACAGGACAATGACCCAAAACACACCTCGAAATTGTGCAAGAACTATTTAGAGAAGAAGCAGGCAGCTGGTATTCTATCGGTAATGTAGTGGCCAGCGCAGTCACCCTAACCCCGTATGGTACGCAAGAAGTGCCCATCCAACCAATCCAAATTGTGGGAGCTGCTTCTAGAAGCGTGGGGTGGTTTCTCCAGATTACCTCAACAAATTAACAGCTAGAATGCCAAAGGTCTGCAATGCTGTAATTGCTGCAAACTGAGGATTCTTTGATGAAAGCAAAGTTTGATGTAAAAACAATCTTATTTAAAATAAAAATCATTATTTCTAACCTTGTCAATGTCTTGACTCTATGTTTTATTCATTTCACAACGTATGGTGGTGAATAAGTGTGACTTTTCATGGAAAACACAAAATTGTTTGGGTGACCCCAAACTTTTGAACGGTAGTGTATGTATTTTGTTTGTTTTGTTTTTTTGACCCCCCTTCGCCATGAAGTATTTGATTATAATACTGATAATAGCCATGGCGTCAAGTCTAGCACGCAACTGTCTGACTTGCTTGTAAGCAGTGTACACCATCACTCCAGTGATGACCCATCCGATTACAAGTGCGATCAAGTAAAGATGTAAGATTCTGTCCAATTATCTTACTTTGGGAAGTGAGATAGAGAGGCAAGTGTAAATGCTGCAGGCGTCAGGTTTGGTCCCCTCTATTAGCAGTTGTTCAATTTCTATGTTGATAGAAAAATTGTGGCCATTAAACGCATCCATTATTTCAATTTCCGTGATGTGTCTGTCCATATCCAGGTGATGGAGGATGGTGTTGCCAATGTGCAACATTGCCCCCGGTGGTACAGTCACAAACATTGTTTGGTTGAGCAATTTAATCTTGGTGATTGTGTCCTGCTGCTTATATGACATCAAAGCTTCCAACATTGGTGTGCTCACCAGCCAGCGGTTTCCCGCCCTTTCAATTTTTGTTTCCATTCCTGCATCCTTTACTGTTATAGTGGCATGACAATTTTGTTGAGGAGCGTCAATTCTTAGGCCATATATATAATTATTTATGTTTTTAATTAAGTGTGCAAATTTGTTGTCGGTGCACAGATCAAAATTAGGAATAAAATAGTTTTAGGTTTTATTTAGGGTAGAATTGATGGAGTTTGAAAATGGAAATTGATATTGATTTCCAAAGTCTCATTTTTAGAATAGATTTTAACCTCTATATGCCTGGTTTTCCAATGATGAAAAAGTTAAGCATGAAACCAATTTCAAATTGATTTGAATTAATACAATTGGAATTTTCTACCCAGGTTGTATGCCAAGTAGATTTTGATGGTTGTGAAACATCTGTATTAGCACTTAGAGTGTTTAAACCATTTTAAATGGGAATAAATTAGGATGCGTCCTAATAAAAGTTGTCTACAGATAAATTTATTTTATAAATGAGATCCTGTATTTAGTCTTTTTTTTTAAATTGGTTTTACAGCACGTCATTTTTCATGTCACTGAAAAGATTGCAAAATACGCATGGTTTGGTTAATTGGTCTAGAGTGCAGCTTTAAGTCCAAAACAGTTTTTAATTGAGTTAATTAATTGAATTGATTTAAAGGGGAGTTAATAAACTGGAGTCTCCTTACTCCAGTGGAGCATCTGAGATTGTCTAAGAATAAACCATATGATGATCAGTGATTGAACAATGCTGGGAGTCCTTTTGAGGAAATAGGCTGAACAGATCTATTTTAACAGCTGCTGTTTTCAGCATATAAACTTTTTCAAGCTGATGGTTGATTTCGACTCTGGGATTGGGTCCTGGCTCTATGGGAAGTTTCTGGTGTGTGTTTACCGGTGGGGTCCGGGGGGCCCCAGGTGAGCTGTAGGCATGGCTCCCCAGCCGACCAGATGAATCTTGGCGGCAGGAGCCGGATGTCTGTCTAGTCATGCTGGCGGTGGATTTCCTTCACATCTTTTTGGAGGAACGGATGTAGTTGATGAGGTCATCGTGTCTCTCAGCTGCTGTGCAGCTTCAGAGAAAACCCAGCAACAGACCTCTTCTAAGTCTTCCTGCGTCAACTGTTTACTTTCTGAGTTCTTTCTGAGTTCTTTTCAAATTGTTTCTGACTTACCTGGTGTTAGTCGGGTGGGCCTCTGTCAGGCTGAGTGTAGTCTGGTTTCCGAGGTTTGAAGTTCTGCCAACCTCCATCCCTCTGGTTCTGTTGTGTAAATCAGGTTGACTTCTGTGGTTTTACAGCAGCCTTCGTTCTGGTGGGAGGAGCTTCTATCCCCTCCAGGTCAAGACTGTCCTTCCTGGTCTCTATCTGTAGAACTCTGTGCTTGCTATCTGGCTGCCTGGACCTGCTTCTGGTTTCCCTCGCTAACTGAGCAAACCTTCTGATCTCCTCCATTTTTAATTTCTTCATTCTATAATGCATAGTAACGTCAAAGCGTATAGTTTCATACAAGTTGTGAAGAAACAATGACTTAAAAGTGGGGTCTTCTTACAGTCCTGGGGCAGTCTGACCTTGGAAATATGCTGCGCGAAGTCTCCTACAAAAGTCCCTGGGTTTTTCATTTCTTTTTTGAACCACCGACAAGGCACTTAGTGTCGCCGACGCTGGGTCGGCGTACAATGAGTACTCCTGTCTGAGCGCTTCGCATAGTTTAGCGTAACCGTCCCTGCTCAATGGAAATAAGGATTCTATATGGTTATGGACCACCCTGGAGGTGGTCTTTCAACCTAGCTTTAGCTTTTCACAGGTGGATGGATTGGGCAAATCCAAAAGACACTGTTCTACCTCTCTTAGGTAGTCATCAATGTTTGAATTTTTGTCATCTGGGCCAACTCTTTCTATGTCTTTAGCTAATGATTCTAGCTGATTTCATAATCATAAAATGGCTCTGTTTCGTCCGTTTCAGACCAAACATGGGCATGTTCATCATCATATGGAGACATATTTGATTGTAACTGTTTATAGGGTTGATCAGAGCATCCCAGAAAGCTCGTCTCGCGGTAGCTGCCGGTCTAACCTTCCTGGTGGACTTGGATCATGGACCCTCAACGACTGGCCTGTTGGATAAGGGCTAGGGAAGTGATGGCCTGGAGTTCTGGGGTAATTATCCCTGTAATCCGGAATATTTCGCCCCCCTCCCCTACGAAAAGCTGTGGCATAAGCCTGGCTCGGATCTGGGGTGGGCTGAACCCCCCCTCAACTCCTGCCCTTGGGTCACTAGTGGCTGCTGGGACAGCTGGTGTAGTCAACCTGGCAGCTCTGAGTTCCCGTGGAGGATGATGGAGGGATGAGCTGGTACCTGCCTGGGTGTTAGGTTCCCTAGCGGATGGGGAAGCTGCAGCTGTCCTGTCTGGTTGGATACTGGCTTGGTTTGGCTCAGGGTCTGTTTTTAAGTTGACTGGCACCTGCTCTTTGTCAGCTGGGGGAGAGGTGTCCCCAATCACCCGCTGTGATTTGATCATTAAATTATGCTCAGAAAGCTGGACCTAGAGGTTCAGCAATCTCTTCAAAATGCTGGTCTGGTTCTGCTTCGGTTTCAGAGAGTTCAGCTTTCACTGAGTTAAGCTCGGCCTCCAGCTGGGCTGCTTTCTGTGTTTCCAATTGGAGTCGTCTCTGAAGCAGCACGGCTAGTTCACCTAGCAGGCTGGAGGTAGTTCTCTGGTCGCCCTGTGGATCCAACATGAACTCTGTCAGGCTTTGAATCTGCCTGTCACATGACTTAGTGTCATGTTGGTCTATCACTGAACGCTGACGTGAATTTAAATGAAGCAGGTCCCCAAGCAGTTCCTGTAACTGGCCCTCGGCTCAATAAGCCTGAGCTCCAGATTCCGGATTGGAACAGTTCCTCTCCTCAGAGAGGAGCACACAAAAGGGGCTAGGGATTGATAAACCCTAATGAACAACAATGCTAGCAATTACACAAAACAATTAGGGGAAGGCCTTATTGTTAATTAAATTAACAAGACACGTGTCAAAAATGCTTCTGAGCTGTCACTTAAAATAGTCGGTTTGCGTCTTACGGTGGCTGTCTTTACAGTCCTGAAGTTGCACGAAAAGAATTGTGGCTTACAACACAAAGCTAGTTAAATAGCCTTCAGTGTTAAATTATTTTTGCCAAAAGTTTGATAAACCTGTTTAAAATTACTGTTACACAGTAGATAATGCTTAACGAAAGCTATGTTCAGTGAGAGTTCATCAAGCTGTATTGCTGAACCTCGACAATATTTAACGTGTTGAGTTAGTCCTTGGAGAGGAAAATTGACTCTCCAAGTTTAATCAGAACCTTTACAATATTTGAAAGGAACGAAGAATGCTAAGAATATGAATGGCGTCTTTCAGACTGGGATCTTAGCGAGAGTAACAATTCTAACTAGGTTAGCTGTGAGTCAGTTTACATTATGTACAAAAATAGAACACTGACAAGACAAACAAATATGATTTTATCTGAAAGAAAACTCTCATAAACACGAAATGGCTGATTAGATGCAGGTGAACTAGGGCTGCAAAGTCTAAGAATCAAACAGGTAAGCTGACTTATTCAAATTAGTTTTAGCTTAATTATTACAAAAATGGTATCAAGGCAGTGAAGAGATAAATGCAGGTTGTCACCAGGCTGAAACAAAAATGTTCCTTGAACAAACAATATTCATCATAGAACATTTTGTAGGAAGGAGGCAGGATTACATTATGAATGAAAATGATTTTATTTTGTGTCTGCTACTATGGTTAATTTAATTCAATATGCAACTGTGGACTGTTTTTTGGGGGGGATGTTGAGTAAATTTATTATCAGTGTGGATTCCAAATTTGTCAATCCAGTATTTTGAACATTAAATTGATCAAAATGGAAATCAGAAAATGAGTAATACATTTATTAAAAGATTTATAATTTTGTAGTCGATAAGATGATGACTATGGACTTATGATGAACAGTAAAATGGTCCTATTACACATTAACTGTTCAGACTGAAAGCAAGCGACAAGCAACAAATACTTCAAATACCTAACAAGACTTGTTGACCCACAAAATCCCCTCCATTCTCTCATGGCTAGATCTGTGTAGCATATTGCCTTCACTATTTGCATGGCAAAATAGAAGATAGTGGCTAAGTTTACATGGACACAAGTAATCAGATTAAAAGCCTGATTGGAATAAAAAATGCTTCATGTAAACACGGCATTCAGATTAATCTTACCCGACCAAACTCATTCAGATCAAAATTTCATTCCGATTGACAGGGGTGGTTTATTCCGATAGTTAATCTGATCTCATATTCCGAATGTAGTTCATTTCTGCACATCTGTTAAGCCATGCATAGACGTTTAATACGTCGGCCCACAAAAATAAACGGATTCGTTTTTTTAATTTGATTGTGTATATAAGGCTTGTGGATGTAAAACCGTGACCAGAAAAAATAAATAAAAGCACACTCTAAAGAACATGGTAGTGCTTCATCTAAAATGGGCACAGCCTTGTTTACAATGGAAGTCTATTTCTTCTTCTACAGCCGTTTTTGTTGTTTTAGACCATTCAGTACATGTCAAAATGATTTATTCCGTTCAGACATGTAGTGGATGTAAACGCTTTTTATAATCGGATAGATGTGAAATTCTAATCCAAACTATGATCAGATTAAAGTTATTTTGCACATGTAAAACATAGCTAGTGACAGCAGCTAGAGGAAGGTGATCACATGAGTTTGATACAGACTATATCCTGCACTTCTGATCCCAGATAAATAAAGTATGTTCATGTAAAGTCTCAAATGAATTTAAAAAAGCAAAGTTCTTTATTCTGTTTTATTTATTTTTTTGCTTGTATTATTAAAACAAAATAAAAGTGAGAACAATAATACTATTTATATAAAGGAGGAATACACGATATAGACATTTTTGTTTTGTTTGTTTTTGTAAAACTCCCTTTATTTGTGTACCACTGCAGAAAGGTTGTGGGTACCATTTGGACCTGTTCTGGGTGGGTGTGCTGATGGCTGTGTGTTCCTTCATGGGTTTACCCTGGTATGTTGCCGCCACTGTTATCTCCATAGCCCACATCGACTCTCTAAAGATGGAGAGTGAATGTAGTGCCCCTGGAGAACAGCCACAGTTCCTTGGAGTCAGGTAAAGCTATCAGATACCGCCATAAAGAAAAATCCAGAATCCCTGACTTTCAATCGTAAAAATGATTAATATTCTTTTTTAATTGATTATATTTACAATTTGTAAATTTATTCCCAAAACTCTGTGGAAGATGGAACGCTTGTGATTCGATTTATATTTGATGGTATAATGAGAATAGTGTGTAATTTCCAGGGAGCAACGGCTGACAGGCATTCTGGTATTTGTGCTGACTGGACTCTCAATCTTCCTTGCTCCTGTCCTTCAGGTTAGTGGAAAGATTGTAAATGGAGTGTTGCTACCATTCTTACATTACTTATTTTTCTTTGACAATTTATTGTTATACTGTTCTGTACAGTACATTCCAATGCCAGTCCTCTACGGAGTCTTCCTTTACATGGGAGTAGCATCGTTAAGTGGTATTCAGGTAAGTAAAAAAGTTTTTTTGGTTGTTGTTTTTTTTAACTTTAAATACATTTTGTTCACATTAGGATTCTCAGCTTGAACATTTTAGAAGTGCATGTAAAAAATACAGGGCCAAGTATATGACAACTGTGAATATTTCATTAAATATAAAAAAGGGGAAAACTGATTGAATTAAGATATATAAATACAACACAAACTTAACTCAGGACCATATTTCTGCTTGAAAGTTTCTAAAAAAAACTGTAATTATTTTTGCAATTTAATAACACCAGGAATTCAAATAATAAAAACATTATAATATATTATATTAGATTATATTATATTAGGAATTAAAAGACAGAAATATGTGTCCTTAAAAATTAAACAGATAATCTATTATAGATCTAGAATTTATTTAATGTCAGTCTTGTCCTTTAGCGTCAGTGGGTGGAGCCAATAAAGCACTTGCCAGTATAAGTACTCTAAAGTTGACTTCCTCTTTAGGTCAACCAATCAAATGCTGGGATCCATTTGAAAATCTATAAAGACAGTTCAAATTATTCTATGCTGCTCTGAAGCAAAGACATGATAAAGTAATCTAATACAAATACCTTTATTTAAGGTTTTAAATGATATTAATTTTAAATTAATGAATTTCACATTTAGGTTTGTATGTTTAAAAGACATACTGCTGACCTGTCTAAGAATATGTGGAATAAATAATGGATGGATGTCTAAAAAGAACAAAATGATTAAAATAATGAATAATTTACTTATTTTATTTGAATTCTTATACATGAAGCATTGTCTCCTTATCATCTAAGGGTCAGTGTCCAGCAACTTCTAGATGTGTAAATGGTTCATCCCACCTGAATCGAAATACTGAACTACATCCTCGGCATTTAGTCAAGCTGTCCATAGCTTTATGTGTTGAAAATTACTTGTGTATAGGCAGTGTTGCGGAGAATACTTTGTAAATGTATTTAGTTACAGAACACTGAATATCTGCTTAAAAATGTATTTTGTAATGTATTCTGTTACTTTGCTGAATCCTGGTACTATATTCTAAATACTTGGAATACTTCCCCTTTCTAATTCCAGCACTCAGCGAGGGCAGATGCTTTTTATCTTTCTCCCTCCCTATTGTGTCTTATCCCACAGCCCTTTGTATGCCTGCTGCTATGAGGCCTCTTTTTGCATTCTCCTGCTAAATAATCAATGGTGGATCTGGATATGGACTGGTCAGATGGTCTCCTGAGCAAATTCTTTTCCCCGGAGAAGGCAATAAGGGAGTGCCGAGCTGTCCCGATGGATTACTGTGGAGGATCCTGGGTCTCTCACTTTGACTATCGAGACACTAGAAACATCTGGACAATTGGATTTGTGTTAACTGGATATCTGCTGATTGCATGATGGATGTTCTGAGGTATTGTAAATGTATGGCTGTTAAGGCAGAAATTGGCATGCTGCCTGGAAGCGGGAAGCAGCATGGCTGTTGTAACGCTCAGACTCTTGCAATTTTCGAGCATGAACTCATTTGTTCCTGTGCGGGGAAACAACTTTGAGAAGTTCTCAGCCGGCTGGAATGGAAATTACCCCTGATTCGGCTGGAAGGGAGACCACTTTGCCGGACTCTAAGGCCAAGAAGGAAAAGTGATCTTTGCCTATGCATTTCTTATCAATTGGAATTCGGCTTAGACCAAACATACTCTCTTGGGTGTGTATATAATTCAATTTAATTCAGTTTATTTATATAGCGCCGTTTCACAACAGATGTCATCTCAAGGCACTTTACAAGAAGAGTTATTACAATACAATGTTTAATTTAGAAATTAGAGAACCACAGAAGATTGCGTCGTGTAATTCTCAGCAATCCCTCACACTGAGCAAGCATGAAGCGACAGTGGAAAGGAAAAACTCCCTTTTAACAGGAATAAACCTCCGGCAGAACCAGGCGAAGCACAAACGGTCATCTGCCGAGACAGTCTGTGGTTTGGAGAATACAGAACAGAGACACAGAACAGAGCCACAGAAAGAACAACACAGCTGATGCAGAAGTATGTTGCCTGACATGGAGAACTTTCCATCACTGCAATCCCATCTTAGTCAGGGTCGTCAAGCAGGGCGGGTCAGGAGCACCTACTGTAGGAAGAGACTAAGAGAAAACAGGTTAGCGCTTGAATTGACAGCACATCATGCAGTTGGGGAGAAGTAGGAGAGAAAGTAGGAACAGACCCTAATAATGTCCTCCAACAGCCTAGCCTAAAGCAGCATAGCTACTAACATTAACCTGTCTCCTAGCTACTAGGAGACCTAGCTACTAACACTTTCTACCTGGCTTACATTAACCTATCTCTACCTAGCTACTCTACCTCTTCCTATCTCTTCCTAGCTTTTGATACTCTACCTGACTACTAACATTAACCTGTCTCCTAGCTACTAGGAGACCTAGCTACTAACACTCTCTACTTGGCTTACATTAATCTATCTCTACGTAGCTACTCTACCTCTTCATATCCCTTCCTAGCTTTTGACACTCTACCTAGCTACTAACATTAACCTATCTCTTCCTAGCTACCTGTCTAACCTGTCTCTAACTACCTATTAACATATCTCTAACTGTAAGCTTTGTCAAAGAGGAAAGTTTTAAGCCTAGTTTTAAAGATATACAAATTGTCTGCTTCACGAACCAACCCTGGGAGCCTGTTCCATAGGAGGGGAGCCTGATAGCTGAAAGATCTGCCACCCATTCTACTGATGCACGCACATGCACACACGGACTCACAGTCTTACACATGCACACACTTTCCTTTTCATCACTGCTCTTGCTATACCACCAATCTCTCCGGCCCACTCCAGGATGCAGGAAGACTGTGCACTTCAGCGCAGCACCTTGTGGACTGTCTGCAACATGGAAGCGCTGCTCTTGCGGCTGCAAGCCCTTCAGTGATCTCGATCTGTTTGTTTTGTTTTGTTTGTTGCTTGTAATGATCTTGGACAGGTTGTTCTGTAAACTGAATTGCCCAGTGGGATAAATGAAGTGATCTGAATCTGAATCCCCTTAAAAACCGCATTTAGATCTATAAATTTCACAAAATGTGCTGGTAGCTACTCCCGTAAGAAAACAGATAGCATAGCATATTAGGCTAATGCTAAATATTAGGTACTGACTGGAAAAAAGAAGAAGTATTTAATCATTTTTGGCACAACACTGCTACCTCTCAGTGACCAAAAACCAAACTGTTTTTTAGCAGTAATATCTCTTTACAAATTATTAGATGTTATATTTAGTCATTTGAAATGAAGTTTATCTGTTTTTCAGGATCAGCCAATTAGGCTATTTGCGACTTTCTGTTATAAATATGCAAAGTGTAAATTGACATACATTGCACTCCAAATGAAACGCTTTTATCCTCATAGCCATATTTTTCGGGAAACCCATCACCACAACATATAATCAAGCTAACGTCATGTCAGATACAACCAACACCGACAGTGTAACTGTGAGAAATTACCTAACTAACACAATACGGGCCCTGTCAAATTAATGGACAAAAAAAAAAAAAAAAAACAGTGATAGAGGATTTAGTTATGTATTTGTACATCGTTGAAGTGTCTTTACATTTTTTTAGTGACTTGCACAGCCAGATGCTTCATGTTTCAAATTTACTGTTGACATTGTTGATGTGCTGTGCAGCAAAGTTTACACAAAGATGTAATAATTTGCCCACCTGGATCATCGCTAACCTTTGCAAAAAATATTTTAGGAGGTTATACGAATATGCCGCCTTATTCATTGATACCGAATTACAGCTGCTCCAGCAATCACTGGAATTTGCCTGCATACCTTACAGTTTTACACCAGAAGCATCAACGGTGCGACTCGATTACTAGTGTTGCCAGATTTGATATTTTCCCCCGTTTAAATCACCATTGCTTTAGTCTGGCTTCTGTCAGGAATGCTCGAACGAAATCTTACATCACTTGAAAAAAATTAACTGCGAGAAAGCGTCATTGAATGCATCATTTCCTTCACTAGTAGTACGATAGGTTTATTTGGCTGCAGTTGTGGCTTCAACCTCCCCAGCTCCGGGTCTGAATCCATTCCTGGCCACTCACGTTTACGCTGGTGTTTGATAGTCGGGGGTGTTACGGCCATAGGATATCTATGGTTTCGGTGGCATGTTTTTTAAGGGTAGAGTGTGATAGTCTACACAATGCTGTGACACACATTTCCCAAAATGTATATATTGATCTTTCAGGTAGAAAGTGGAAAACCACAAGTATTCCAATGGTATTACGAAAGTAACTGTATTCTAAATACCATGTTTAACAATAGTAACTGTAACGGAATACAGTTGCAGTGTGCAGGGCTGAACTCAACCTGGATGTCTAATGTCTCGTGTTTTGATAGTGTCCAAATGTTGCGTTGGGTTAAGGTCTCCCTCTGGGATGGTGAAGGGGGGGCGGCCTTGGGAATCATGGGGCTTGGGGGTGCTGCGGCAGTGGGCCCTGGATTAGATGTGCCAAGGCCTCCCTCCCCTGGTGGATCTTGTGGAACGGGGGCACCTATCAGAGTCAGTGGGGGAGGCATTCTTTCCCCCCATCATTTTCTCCCCATATCCGGACAGCTATGTCCACCTGCTACATCATTGTACCACTCATGGGTCTTGCGGTATGAGCAGTGACGTACTGGGGTGCAGGGAGGGGTTTCCATCTTCGCTGTCCATTGGTGGCCTGGGTCCAAATTTTACTGTGCCACTTAGACTCTCCCATTTATAACATTTTCATGATACACACAAATGTAGGCACCTTGTGGTGGGCACACTTTCCGGCTCCAGAGGGGAAGCCCCTCAATGAGCCTCACCTCTGGTGCTGGAGCACTCTGCTCAACCGTATTTAGACACTGAGGGCCTGGGGTGGGGGATGGGGGTGTCTGGCAGCATTCCAATGTCCCACCCCTCTGTTTTAAGTGCACATTAGAACAACACACAACAACATCACAATCGACCAGAAGGAGAGGGCCTTGGGGTCTTTCCACGCCCCTGTTCCCTACCGAGCATCAGGGGTGAGGGCCTGGGAGGTAGATCAGGCTATCTGGTCTGGTTCCTGGGCTGGTTGGCTGCTCTTGCCGCTGTGGGGTTTTGGTGGTCTGCTTGATTCCATCCTAGAGGGTAGAGAGTACGGACCTGGGAGTATAGAGTGTATATGGGGCGTATGAGTGAATGTACAGCATCCTTTCCCGGGTGTCTTGGGCTGCATCCGAATACCCCTACTACACCTACTACGTAGTAGGCAAAAATAAGTAAGCGAGCGATGTAGTACATCCAAATCTCTAGTATGGATTGGCAAAGTAGGCATAAAGTTCCTGGATGTGTACTACCACCACAGTAAAATCCATGATCATCAAGGGAAAAATGTAGTGTAAATTTGTAAGTTGTAAAAATGTCTTCACATAAATGTTCTTACTAAAAACATTTCAATTAAAAATAAAAGCTAGTAAACCATCTACAGCAGGGGTGCCGAAACTTTTTCTGTCTGACGCCCAGTATTAAACTTTATCAGAGGGCCGAAGGCCAAGTGAAATATTTTACTCCAAACAAAAAAACAATATTAAAGTACTTTATTAATCATACAGTTAAGAAACACTCTTCCTCTGTTGTTTTTGTCTGTGTACCACTGATGATGCCTCTCCATGTTGATTATAGCTGCTTATGCTTGCAGCCAGTGTGGTAACCCGTGCTGCAGCAAAGGCTCATGGGATATTTTAAAAATGTATCAAATATGACTATTTGTGGTCTTTTAAAATGAGCAAATTTAAATATGTGCATAAATCTACTCTACATGCCCCTTGTAGATCCTTGTTATTCAATTTTAAATCTAAATTGACATATTTCAATTATAATGTAATCACCAAACAAGAGGACTCTATGCAGCCCAATAAATACTCATTGGGACTATTGGCCACAAACAGTATCAGCTGTGGAAGAATGATTATATTGCACATTTAGCTGACTAAACAATGTAGGCTATTATTCTATACCTAGGGCAACCACCTGGGGGGCCAAATTGAATGACTTTGGGGGCCAACTTTGGCCCGCGGGCCCCACTTTGGGAACCTCTGATCTATAGGTTTTAGACAAACATACGATCATTTAGCAACATGTTCTACATCTCTCTGTTTCAGTTCTGGGAACGTATCAAGTTGTATCTGATGCCACCAAAACACCAGCCAGACTTTTCCTTCCTTCGTCACGTTCCCCTGAGACGCGTTCATCTTTTCACACTTGTTCAGATTGTTTGTCTGGCTGTCCTCTGGATCCTTAAATCCACCTTCCTGGCCATAATCTTCCCAGTAATGGTGAGTTGTTTTAAGTTTATTTAGCTCTGCCTTTTGTGTCTGGTTGACCAGTTTGGTTTTTAACAACTAAAGGACTAATATACTTAATTAGACACAGTTTTAGAAATATAAATAATTTAGACAATTCATTTACCTGTAGATTTTATTATATCCGGAGTCAAACAATTTTTGCATTTTTCAGACTTCCAACTAGATTTTCCTAAACCGTTTTGAGATTTATTTATGCTAGTTGGACTTTTAATCATACACTGGTAAAACAAACACACCAGCTTAGTAAAGATCTGTATTTTGCTATATCATGAGTGAACATGGCAGTAAGCACAAGTTCCACATAGCTGACAAGTTAAAGCCTTTTAGACAAGTCAGTCATCCAGAGCAGGTAAAAAATAAAACAATTTTTATATTCATCATCAGATGTTCCAAGAGAAGGAATGTACTGCCTTATGTTACCTTATTCACTTGTCTTTCTGCTTTGAGTAGATCCTGGGTCTGATGGTTGTACGAAAGCTCCTAGACCTGATGTTTTCTCAACATGACCTGGCCTGGTTGGACGACATTCTCCCAGACAAAGACAAGAAAAAAAAAGAGGACGAGAAGAAGAAAAAGAAGGAGAAAAAGATGATTGAGCCAGAGAGCGACGAGGAGGTGAGCAAATGTTGTCCTAAGCCAGGGAGCAGACCATTATGGCAATGCCTCTCTCATAAAGCCACTCTTGCTCTCATGTCCAAAGCTCTGAGTCTGTTTTCTTGAAATTGAGAGAGTATCTTAAGGTGTGTCACTCCATCTGTTACGGGTGTTTTTCTTCTTGTTTTGTTTTTTTTCTCACTAATACTGTATGTTTCTCCTCTTTTTCCCACAGTGTTGCTGAAAAGGCACTGTATAACACTTACTACAGTCTTCTTGTCTGTCCATCCTAATCTTAGAGTATTTATATCCTCCTTCCACAGTCTGTTTGCTCATTCATGCCCATTTTGTGCTTGTTTAATTTAGAGGAGGCTGATGGTACTCTGGATTTTGTTACTGTTAACATAGCTCAAAAACATGACCACATATTGACTACCTATGCTATAACAAGGAAACAGTGTTTGGTTGACACGGTATTTGAGGCTCCATTATTGGCTGGAATTAATTTTCTGACATAAATGACAAAGATCAATATTCAATGACAGTAACACAAACATGGAGTACATTATGCTTTTCTCTTGGAAAGAAAAGTCAGTGACTGGTTGCATTTAATTTTTAACCTGGGCCCTACATTTCGTTGTTTTCGGAGGATCTGAGAAAAAAAAAAAATGTCGTCAGGTCATCTCTGAGGTAAACAAAAACAGTAGCATGGAAAATGAGTTTCAATACAATGCCTTCCTTTTATCGAATTTTAACCAAAAACTTCCATTTAATTGAAGCTCTGATCACAGCTCCCTTCCTCTTGTCGATCTGACAAAGATCGCTCACAGTTTTCCAACGTTACACATGCTGATGCTGGAACCGGTATCTACCCCTCTCTCTCTGCTGTTGCTCATTTCCCTTTCAATATACATCTTGTCCATTTCTGTAAAGCACTTCCAGTGCTTGCAATCTGCTCTACTCCTGCTGTTGTGGTCTTTCACAGGCTGTTATTCGCACTTTAATTTCTTTAGTTGCCCCCAGCATTGTATTGAACTGGCTGCCAGCCATGCTTTGCCATTCTGAGACATTACTTCAAACAAACACCGCCAGGCCAATCAGTGGCTACCACTGCTAGGTAGGAACGAGAGTGACATAAAATTATTGGATCAGTCAGTCCACAGGTGGGCGTGTTGGGTTGCCTCCGCTTGCTTCGGACTAAGGCAGAGGTAGTCCGAAAAAAGGGGTTGGCTCAGCCCAGACAAAAGTAATGTAAAATGCATCAAATTGGGGCTGAGTCTACCTGGTCCAGATCAAGCGGACCCTAGTGGAAAAGGAGCACTAGAGATTAAACTGTTCCATGGTGGCTCTGGATGTATATTTACAACTGTCTTGCAGCTGGATTGTAAACCTCCACCCCACTCTTGATTTTCTTGCCGTGTGTAACAGATTACCTGACCTGAAAAGCATCCAAAGAACATGACGCAGACAATACCATGGTTCAATATAAATGGCATAGTAAGGCTAATGTTCACTTCTTTGCTACACACAGCAGTTTGAATGTTGAAGAAAAAGTTAAGTTTTGGCCTTGTCTCACTTGTGTACCCCACCCACACCCCCACCCCCAAATAATGCATAATTGTATTGATAGTGGGTTGTCCTGCATTTGCGGGCCATCTACTTAGTTTGTCTATGCAAATCATAACAGGCACAGAGAGTAGTATTCCATTGGGTGTGTTTTGTTTACTACTAACTTCCGCCGATGCTCTGTGCTACATCCAGAGAGAGAGGGAATAGGCACAGGGATTCATAATGTGCCTTTGGCAAAAAGGAGGGGAAAAATCGAATGTCAAATCTGTGGCCAATATTAGGCTATGGTGTCTCTGAATAATATTTTTGATTTTTCATCAAAAAATCTAATGCATGCAGTGTACATGCAGTGCTCCTTTTCCTGCTCCGTGCAAGCATATTCCAAAGTCTGACCTAACCGTTTGATGCGCAACATATCCACAACAATTCTAATGCACAACAAGGGTCAAAATTGTCCTGCATTCATGAGTTTTTCTTCTTTCATTATTTCAATTATTTATTTCATACTTTATGAATAAAAATAGTTTTTATATTGCTATATCAAAGTTACATGTATTCACAGTCATCCAAGTATGTATTTAAAATGAAAGGACTTATGGACCTAGGACCTAATGATAATTTGTTTACCGTAATTTTTTTAGCAGTAATTGGGGCCAAAGATTTACATATTTAGTACTTGCCACATGTTTATTTTCATTTTGTCACACATAACATGGCTATTGAGTTTAACTGTATCAGCACGGTGGTCTTGGCAAATTTGGTTTTGCAGCAGATCCACAAACAGCGCCCAAAAGGCCACATCCCAGCCCCACCCCCCCCCAGCAGGAAGGGCCTGGGCATATCCTGAGAATGTGGCTCCATCTTCTGCCATGAGTGGGTGGATTCTCATCCCACTGCCATCCTTCTTTACTCACACTACTAGCCTGAGTTTCCTTTTCAGAGAATTCATCAGATGAGTATTCTGAATCTTGAGAGGAATCTTCTTCAGGCAGAAATCTGGATTTCCAGACACCCCACAGCAGCAGCTTGATCCTATGGCAAATATTTTGGGTCAACATCATCAGAAATGTGAAACTTGTCAAAGTGTTCTGCAATGTTCTTAGCAATAAATCTGCAAACTGCTATACTCTGGATAAAGAAAATCCAAAGCACAATATTTTCAGATGCACATGAATATACATACACATACATAGACTTTTATTTAGCTGAAGTGGTAACTACCACTAATTATTATGCTAACTACTTTGCTAAGTAAGAAAGGAAGAAAAAAAAATAATGTTTGATGGTCTAAACCAAGTTAATCGAGGAATACCTTGACTACTGAATGATAAGAATAATTTATTGCAAAGATATATTTTAAAAAACTCAGCCTCGTCACTTTTGACACATGTAGTGCATCAAATGGTTAAAGTTGCAGCTTGTGTAGAACAAGGCTGCTTGCAGTCCTGAAATATCTTTATTCTACTAACATTGTTGAAATGCACCGCACTTTATCATGGCATCTACTAAATGTATTAAATTAAAGGTAAAACTAAAACACACTTCCTCCAACATCTGTTGTCTAAAGAGCATCTCAGAAATAGAATGAAGTGTCTACAAATATTACACTTGTTAACTACAAATTATTTTTTTATTTAAATAAAGACTTCTTTGTTCCCACCCTTCTATAAAAGTCAGATTTCCTAAGTGCATAACTAATACTTGATCCGTCAACAATCTCTCCCATCTAATGGATCTCGGTAGCTTTTCCAGAGTTACCATGGGCCTTGTCACAGGTCTTTTAAGTTCCAAAGCAAACATACTCATACAAAAGGACGTAGTTGACTTACCGTTGGTAAGTGTATTTCATTTTTAAATAATTTCCAAATCAATACATTGAAAAAACAAAATCGGTTTGCTAAAAAAAACAACAACAAAAAAAACAATTACATATTTAGATAGCAAACGAACTCAAAGTGTATTCTCACTCTTTTATAGAAAAAAATGATGGATCTAACAAGGCTCTGTCAGATATTTACAGCTTGATATATATTGTTTATAACTTTGCTTTAAACCTCTCCATAATATTTCCCTGACATATCTGCTGTGTTTCTTATGGTACGTTCACACAGCCCCAAACAGCAGTGTCAGCAGCGGCAAGATTACATGTTAAGTCTATGGCTGTTGGAGGAGCGTCGCAATCTCTGTGGCGCTTTGTGAGCGTTATCTCCATCAACTGTTGAAGCTTTTCCTGCGTTTCAAGCTTCAAAGTGCATAACGCTAGCAATGCAGAAGTTCAGCAAGTTGAACTTTTGATGGTCTTAACGCCCTTGACGCAGCACGGCAACCAATCAGAGCGTCTCACTGTAGTGACGTTGCCTGACAGCAACGCTTTATAGCCAACCACGATCCGCTAGTGTTTAAAACATCCAGTGGAGAAAGACTATGATCTTTGCAAGCTTCAGCTTATAAATGTATATTTTGTGTATATGCATCGAACCAGTCACTTTATGAGCGTTGCTTGACGCTGACAAAGCTTGCGGTCTGAATGCACCATTTTTTCTCATAATGCTCGTTGTTGGCTTATGTTCTCTATTAAACCTCGGAGGCCTTCAGTAAACAAGTGAATTTCTACTAAGTCTAAGTTACCTATAGCTGGACTCTTTTTTTTTCTGAAAAGATATCTTCTGAAGGCAACTGGTTGGACTAGATTTTCCTCAGGGTATCAGAGTAAAGGATCGAAATACACACCACGATTTGGCTTCTTTTGTAAAGATCATCCATTGAGTTGGTCTGTTCTATAAAATCACAATAAAATATACTTGAAATTTGTGTTTGTGTTTGGCACAACATCAAAAGAAGTTCTAAAAATTTAACACATTTCCAAGGTAGAGAGACAAGTTAAATACATATTTTTTTCTGTTGATATTATGAACAAGATCTATCTCTTTGCCGGGTATTTTTGTTTGAGAAGAGTTACAGTATTGTCAGTAAGCAAAGCAGTACATGATGAAAAAGGAATCTGCTCCACAAAACACTTTCGGTTAAAGGAAAAACTCTTTAAAAACCGAGTTTTGAGGGCTGGTATTTTTTTAACTGTGCCAAAAAATTTAAAATTTAAGGGTTGTATATTGAACATGAGCATGATAGCGACATCTAATTTATCTAAGTTGTAGTTACAACAATAAAAACGTAAATTCAGCTGTTGGGTTGCCTAGTTTGATGCCAATATGCCCAGTGACCAACCTGAACTCCAGTGAGGAACATATTTTAGGCTACGTCCACACTAAGCCGATAAGGTTATACGGGGAGTTAGACGCCTAATGTTATCCACTCAACACGAGCATTTACGCCCCGTTTAAGGTCCGTTTAAGTTCCCATGATTGCGCAATCCTATACCCACCTGTGCAAATACTGGGCATGCGCGAAAAGACGCAAGGAACACGCGTATAATCTATGTGACGCCAGCGCCTACATAATATATACAAGAAGCTCTACAGCACAGTACATATCTGCTTGTCTCGTTAACCGAAGAGAACAATAGCTGCTCAGAATAAGAGAGAGTTTTTGGTGTGGACAGACACGAGATCAATTTATTACTCTTCGCTGCTGTCTTTGTCTGCAGTTTCGTATTGTTATTGACGCAGCATTCATTGACGCCACTTCCTTTAATTATCCGGGGAAGCTGTCCACACTAGCACGTTTAGCCGTTGAATTAATATTTACACGGCTCTCTTACCCGGCTAATAGTTATCCGGCCACAGACCTTAAACGACGGCGGGTTACTGTGGACGAAAGGGGGGTGTAGACTAAATAATTATAGGTTTAAGGCATTATTGTGCTTAGTGTGGACGGTGCCTTAGAGAAGTTTAACTGACAACTAATGATAGCAAAGTTAGCAAGTGAGTTAGCTTAACAATCCTGGAGGAAATTCATTGTTTCCGGGTGTGTTTGATGCCGTGGAAATGTTTTATGTGGCTCCATCTTGTGTAGGCTTCACCTAATGGGCGTTTTCACAGGTGTGGCCATGCCAGAAAACGGGCGGAAAAAATGCTAATTTTTTCTGTACACATGGTACGCACGGTACTTGCTGGAATCCAGTGTTTTACATGATGGACTAAGACAGCAGGTGGCGGTATGCAAATAATTTTTAATGCAAACATACTAGTCTACTGGTCAACTGCTACCTGAAGTCATCTACAGGGTGAATGCTGTAGTAAACCCACCTTTTTATAACCTGGTGTGTTGCTGTGGGATACTTGAACAGCTTTGTTTTGATCTCTTTGTGGTCGCATGGCGACAATTTCAGGGATCGTCACTTCCGCGTGGAGTGCATCTATTATCTTAGGAACGGCCAGAGTACGGCTTGTGTTCACATGATCCGTATCCACTCGTACCTGGACTCCGATGCTACCTCCAAGGCAGGTCTCTCAGGCCGTATCCTGGCATGGTCCAGGCTGTGTTTACATGGTATGAAATACTTGAATTTTTACCAAATATGATACCTGAATACAGATTCGAGTCCCATGCGAAAACGCCTTTAAACTACTCTAGTTTCTGTTCTTCTGCTGTCACTCCTCTCCTGAGACAGGTAACAATATATCAGGGTCTCTGAAGCAGCTGTTTAAATTGCTCACTCTATTCTTCCCAATGTGAGCCGAACTGTGCCGAACTTATCGTTGGATCATAGAGACCGTATCTGTCAACCTACAATCCGCAGCCGCTACTGGCTGGTAGATGTAAACACAACAACATTGTCGTGTCCCATTTAAATGTACATTTTCTAATATTTTAATTCAAATATATAATTTTTTAAGGAAATGTAGTACTTTCATTCTGCACTCCTCTAAAAGCCCCATGGATGTATTTTTTTTAACGTAGCTTTTTATGAAAATGTTCCATATACAACCTTTAAGTTCCCTGTAGTTGCACTGAAGAAAGGACCTTCAGATGTCAGAAACTTACAGTAAGGGACTGAATTGAATGAGACTAGAGTGTTCCTTAATGGAGTATTGATGTCTGTCATCATGCCTCTAGTTGCATGTTTCTATGAGTTAGCTACCATTTTGTCATTATAATTTAACAAACAAAACAAAAAAATACTTGTTTATATTCATAGTACTGTTCACATACCCATGGTTTATTGCTTGTTTACTAATAGGCAAGGCAAGGTAAAGCATGCTTTCAACACAAGGCAATTCAAGGTGCTTTACATTTTTAAAATTGGAACAGAGCATAAATCAAAATACAAGAAAGCAATTACAATAAGACAATAGTCAAGACAATACAACAATGTAAGGACAAGCAGGTAAAACTACAGTTTGTATTCACTAACAGATCTCCCTGAAAAGCTCACAGTTCTTCATTCCACTAATTTATCTTGCTGGAAAAGCTCACAGTTTTAATTCACTAACTGCTCTTACTCAAAAGCTCACATATCTTCCTCCCACTAACTGATCTTGCTGAAAATCTCACAGTTCTTCCTTCCACTAACTGATCTTGCTGAAAAAACTCACAGTAATACTCAAACGATACCAGTTTGTATTATATATAATATATGATTATGTACTCTTGAAGTTAGATTCAAATAATATTACAACCTGACAACTCTAGAACTCACACACTTAGAAACTACTTTTACCATACAGATTTGTACTGTTGATGTACAAAGGCTTATGTAGGTATGTACAAAGGAGTGTAGGGCTCATATTATAAAAATGTATAATGCTCCTTAAAGACTTGAGTTCTACCTGCATGCCAACTACTTCCTGTTTCCCTCAGTCCAACAGTCTGTCTCCAGTGAACAGTAACATGGAGGCCATAGGCCCCAACATAGAGTCAGATCCTACCCGCATTAAAAACCAAACTTCTGAGTAAGTAAACCAACCTCTTCCTCTTCCTTACTTTGTGTCAGTGTGTGTTAAGATTTAAGCATTTGTTTCTTTGATGCTGTTTTTAATGTGCCAGGTTTGACTGTTCATTAAGTGTTAAAAGAGCTTTGGTATAACTGAATTTTATTATGCTCTGTCAGTGCAAATGCTTTGTCTGTGCTGATGAAGACTTACCTCGCATAATGACTGACTTGGCTTATAAAGCATAGTTGCAAGTTGATTTGTTGTGTTTTAGTTATAAGAATTTTTGTCATCTAATGCTTAGATATTTTTGGTTAAAAAAAATCAATATGATACCAATTAATGTTGAATAGTCATTACCAATTGGGAATCAGTTTTGATGGTTCTATTCATCTAACTCTGTCTTCATGTCTTTGTGTTTGTTTTTATGTACATGCCTTTGTATGCTTGCTCTCTGTTGTTTTGTGCACGTTCTCTCTGGTCGTGTTATGTATATGTGCTTCTTTACAGGAAATGAATCCTTACTCAACAGTCACATCTGATCAAAATGAACTAGACCGAAGGTACTGTCTGCTAAAACTGCCTGTCTCCTACAGAGATTTGACATATCCTCGTGAAAGGCACATGGGCTGGGACAACACTTCCAGACAGCCACACACATAGCTGCAACACAGATACACCCTGGACAGGTCACCAGTCCACTGTAGGGCAACAAAGAGACAGACAGAACGAACAACCACACCTAATGGCAATTTAGGGGAGACCAATTAACCCAGCAGACAGGATTTTGGACTGTGGGAGAAAGCTGAGGTAACGCATGCACAGGGAGAATATTCAAAGTCCTTGAAGAAAGACTCAGCGCTCGGATTCCAACCCAGGATATATATATATATATATATATATATATATATATATATATACATACATACAGGTGCTGGCCAGTAAATTAGAATATCATCAAAAAGTTGAATTATTTCAATAATTCCATTCAAAACGTGAAACTTGTACATTATATTCATGCAATGCACACAGACCAATGTATTTCCAATGTTTATTTCTTTTAATTTTGATATTTATAAGTGACAACTAATGAAAACTCCAAATTTGGTATCTCAAAAAATTAGAATATTTTAAAGGCCAATGAAAAAAAATTTTTTTTTTTAAATGTTGGCCAACTGAAAAGAATGAACATGAAAAGAATGTGCATGTATAGCACTCAATACTTAGTCGGGGCTCCTTTTGCCTCCATCACTGCAGTAATGCGGCGTGGCATGGACTCGATCAGTCTGTGGCACTGCTCAGGTGTTATGAGAGCCCAGGTTGCTCTGATAGTCGTCTTCAGCTCCTCTGCATTGTTGGGTCTAGCGTATTGCATCTTCCGCTTCACAATACCCCATAGATTTTCTATGGGGTTAAGGTCAGGCGAGTTTGCTGGCCAATCAAGGACAGGGATACCATGGTCCTTGAACCAGGTACTGGTGGTTTTGGCACTGTGTGCAGGTGCCAAGTCCTGTTGAAAAGTGAAGTCTGCATCCCCATAAAGTTGGTCAGCAGCAGGAAGCATGAAGTGCTCTAAAACTTCCTGGTAGACGGCTGCATTGACCTTGGACCTCAGGAAACAGAGTGGGCCAACACCGGCAGATGACATGGCACCCCACACCATCACTGACGGTGGAAACTTTACACTGGACCTCATGCAACGTGGATTCTGTGCTTCTCCGCTCTTCCTCCAGACTCTGGGTCCTTGATTTCCAAAGGAAATGCAAAAATTGCTTTCATCAGAAAACATAACTTTGGACCACTCAGCAGCAGTCCAGTCCTTTTTGTCCTTGGCCCAGGCGAGACGCTTCTTACGCTGTTTCTTGTTCAAGAGTGGCTTGACACACGGAATGCGACAGCTGAATCCCATGTCTTTCATGAGTCTCTTCGTGGTGGTTCTTGAAGCGCTGACTCCAGCTGCAGTCCACTCTTTGTGGATCTCCCCCACATTTTTGAATGGGTTTGTCGTCACAATTCTCTGCAGGGTGCGGTTATCCCTAGAGCTTGTACACTTTTTTCTACCACATTTTTTCCGTCCCTTCGCCTGTCTGTTAATGTGCTTGGACACAGAGCTCTGCGAACAGCCAGCTTCTTTAGCAATCACCTTTTGTGTCTTGCCCTCCTTGTACAAGGTGTCAATGGTCGTCTTTTGGACAGCTGTTAAGTCAGAAGTCTTCCCCATGATTGTGGAGCCTTCAGAACAAGACTGAGGGACCTTTTAAAGGCCTTTGCAGGTGTTTTGAGTTAATCAGCTGATTAGAGTGGCACCAGGTGTCTTCTATATTGAGCCTTTTCAGAATATTCTAATTTTCTGAGATACTGAATTTGGTGTTTTCATTAGCTGTCAGTTGTAATAATAAAAATGAAAATTAATAAACACTTGAAATATATCACTATGTGTGGAAGGAAAGTATACAGTATACAAGTTTCACGTTTTGAATGGAATTACTGAAATAATTCAACTTTTTGATGATATTCTAATTTACTGGCCAGCACCTGTAGTGTATATATATATAGTATATATATGTATATATAGTAGTTGAAAGAGTAAAGTAGCAGAGTAAAGTAAAGTGATCAATTTGTCCTCTGTAGTAACAAGTAAACCTGCAATGTAAAAATAAAAAAGCTATGTCAGGAAAATATGGAAGAACGAGATATTTGTATGTAAGAAGGAAGATGTTGAATTCCATTCTACATTTCACAGGTAGCTAATGAAAAGAATCTAAAACAGGAAAAATATGATCTCTAATATTAATCAGAAATCTTGTTGCAGCGTTTTTGATCAACTGAATAATTTGCTATGCGCTGGCAAGAAATTGAAATGTAAGAACTGCAATAAGGTTTTGAACTGTTGGCAGCTACATTCATGTTTAGAAATAAGAAAACCCACCAAATAACTAGATCATAATCATTAAGAACCATCCAAACTATGGTTTGAATATAAATTGCTTTAAACACAGCTGGTTAACAAAAAATATCCTTGTTTTAACCATCAAGCTAAAGATAAAAAAAATAGCATTTTACCTTAGAGAGGTGTTTCTTGTAAAGACACCAAAAACAGTTTATCAGACTGAGGAAAGCCTTTGCCATTCCTAACTTTCAGTTGGGTGAAGTCTGAGGGCTTCCTTCCATCTAGAGCCCATTTGGAGTCATTCTACTGCGTCCCAAGGATAAAAAAATGTCGTACAACTTTGTGATCTTCGTAGTTTTATCGATATGTTTTTGATTTTTTTTTTCATGTTACAGGATTTATTCCTACTTTAAGCTTTAGTTTTGCTTTTTGGAGATGATTTTATATTTTCTTTAAGCATCCTCTGATTGCCATCATAAGTCATGGTTGATTCTATGATGTTAAAGGGGAATTCCGTTTTTCTCAAACTGGACCTCTTTTTTTTAGCAAATTATGTTTTTTTTGACTCACCCTGAGAAGTTTGGAGCCTGCCTGAGCTGTTCAGCTGTATTTATATTCAGAACGTGAGTGGTAGGGGCAGAACAAATTCTACTTGTAATAAGCGTTAATATGCCCAAAACGCAGTAATTTTACCATGTTTATATATTCCCCTTGGACTTATAAACGAATCAGAAGTGCTTCTTGATTCACTTCTGTGCCGATTCGGATGTAATACACATTTACGCTGCAGCAGGACTGTTGAAAAAAACAACAACACGGAATTGTCCTTTAACATTCCTGCTGCAGCGTAAATGTGTATTACATCCGAATCGGCCCAGAAGAGAATCAAGAAGCACTTTGGGGGCATTCGTAAATTCAAGGGGAATATAAATATGGTAAAATTACTGCGTTTTTGGGCAAATTAAATTTAATTCACTTTTAGTTATATAGCACCAATTCACAACAAATGTCATTTCAAGGCACTTTACAACGAAAGTCGTTTCAATGCAATTATACAAATATTCCAATCATTTAAAAGTTTTCTATGTAAGGAATCCCAGCAGATTGCGATGAGTCATCGACGTGAAGTTGTGCCCGGATCATGCAGACTTCAACCACAGCAATTCCTCAGCAATCCCTCATACTGAGCAAGCATGTAGCGACAGTGGAGACGAAAAACTCCCCTTTAACAGGAAGAAACCTCCGGCAGAACCTGGCTCAGTACAAGCGGTCATCTGCCACGACTGTCTTGGGGTCTGAGAAGAGACAGCATGGAGGATGCTCTGTGACTTTGAACATCATCTGGACTGATGTTCCCCATCCAGCAGGGGACTTTATAGTTGAGCAGGGTACCAGACCATGTGGAGCTTCTATCGGGAGAAAATTACTGAGAGAAAACTGGGATAACAGATTAAACCTTATTACAAGCGGAATTTGTCCTGCCCCGAGCACTCCCATTCTATGGATGTCCGCGGATGGAGCAATTGAATATAAATACTGCTGAACGGCTCAGACATGCTACAGAATTCTCAGGGTGAGTAAAAAAACATAACATTTGTTTAAAAATAAGGTCCAAGTTGAAAAAAAATGGTATCCCACTTTAATTAGTTCAGTTCCATTTGGATCTAGCATTCAAAAACCATTACATTACCACATCAGTGCTTAAATTACTATAGATTTGTTTTTCTGAAGTGCTATACTTCGGTACTCCAAACATGTCCTATTCTGGTATCCATATAATCCAATCTCAGACCCATTTGTCCAAAGACCATTAATCCAGAAGGCCTGGTTCTTTTTCCCTATGGCAAACTTCAGTCCAGCCTTCATGTTTTCCTTTGTGAGCAAAAGTTGTGCAGTCTCTTTGTGATAATCAAGAATTGCTTTCACATCAGCAGTAGCAGGAGAGGGCTTTAGGTCTCATGATGACATTTTAGGGTTCTTTGATACTTATTATTATTTTATTAACTAACATTTTTTAAACCCCTTACCAGACTCATAAACTGCTTCAATCTTCTTTCTGATGGCCTCCTATATGGAGGACCAACACTGCCATAATTGAAAAATAAATACATAAATTGAATTAATAAATAAATAAATGGGTAAGTACAATTGTAAATAAATAAATTTAGAAATACATTCAAGAAAAATATTTAATTTCACATATATTTATTTATTTACAAATTTATTTATTTACACATCACATTTATTTACACATTTCAAGAAGTGTATATTTATTTATTTATTTCCACTTCACATTGATTTACACATTTCAAGAAGTGTATATTTATTTATTTCCACATCATACTTATTTCAGGCTCTACGTGACCTAAAGCCTGATTGGCCAGCTCCAGCTCTCTGTATTTACACTGAACTGGCTGAGGACAGAGCGTTAACAATCGGCTAGCTGCTCTGTGTGTCTGTGACAGAGTTGAGGTACTCGGCTGCTGAATCTCACTATCAGAGTAATGGTGCTTTATCACCAGGTCTGTCCTTGACATGGAGAGCTCCTGTGAGCAACAGACAAAAGCGGAGGTGCCTTGGAAGGTGAGGGGTGCAAATGTTAACAATTGAAGGCTAACCCGGTTTCACCATTTAGCACCTCACAACCGAGCTGTCAATCTGCCTTGGCATCTTGTTTTAGGTTTTTGACAACAGTTCACAAGCACTTGCCCATGTCTCATGTTAAATTCCCCACTCAGGACCGCGGTCAAGGGGAGCCGATACTTGGAAATAGGCAGTTGAAAGATGCCGACGTTAGCTCTCTTATAAAGATTACCGTTGCGCATAGATCGTGCATTACGGTAATGGATAATTACCGAAGATTCACACAGCCTTGCATGCGAATTAAGTTTCACGAATCACATACGAATCTCACAAATCCTAGAGTTGGTTTTAAATCATCTGCTATTATTGTAGAATAATCTAATCCAGGTTTGAAATATCAGACTATTGTAGTTTTTGAATTACAGGTAAGATGTTGTGGTCCAGATGCGGAAAAAGTGCTAAAATCAGCGTTTATTCAAGTTTAAACAATTGACATAAAGATTTCCCAAATCCCATAGTTGGTTTAAATTGTTATGCTATTAGTGTATAATAATTTAGTCCAGGTCGGAAATGTCTAAGTACTGTAGTTTTTAAACTGGAGCAGAGTAAAGATGCTCAGAGTAGAGAACAATTTGGTGTAATCGACCTAGTCATTTCCTGAATTGGAAGCTTATAAACTAAAACCTAAAACTTCAGCCTCGTGAAATGAGGTGAGAGACTTTAACAATTTTTTTAAAGATCTACTGTACCTACTACTTTTTCAATGCTATTTCAATAACGAATAGTGTCAATCTTTGTAAAAATATGATGTCCAATACTTGAAAATAGTTTCAGGAATTTATTTCTGAGAGGTGATCACAAACTCTCTGTAGCATGTTAAAGGGCCATTTGTACTGTGACTACAATAAATATTTCTTGATTTTATTGTAAACTTTTTAGTAGATAGAACCAAGTATATTATTTTTTTGTAATAATCATTATCCAGGTAATCCCCCCCCCCCCCCCCTCCTCTGTCGCTCGTTAAAACACCAGTTTTAATGTCCTGGTTTACTGGCAAGATAAAACATAAAATTTTGCAGTTATTAACAGAAGAACAATTCCTATAAAACATGTTTATTATTCAACAAAGTTTTGATGTAAAAAAGGAGGTAGTCTTTACAAGGTAGAATAAATGAAAAAAATATTTACTTATACTTATGCAAAACTTCTTAAACAACACACTGTGTAGTCCCAATACCACTTCAGCCACCTTCATTTTTTTCTTGAATATTCCCATTTTAAATGATACATTGAATATAAAAAACATTTATGCCATCTATCTGTTGAGAATTTTTACATACTCAAACAGTTTCAAGAATGTCCTTTTGAGTCACCTCTTCAAATAGTAATGAATCCACCACACCATCCAACTCTCCATTACCATCGGATTCAGACTCCCCATAACTGTTTATTTTGCCTGCCAATTTTGGACCAACCTCAACACAAAATTAATTTAATTTCTCTCCTCTATCAACTACCTATCCTAGATTTCTCTATCATTACTGGCAAAATAATCTGGATGGTTTATCCCCTCACAACGCTTCTTGATTATTGTATTTAGCACATTCCATATACCTTTGATGTTACTTTTATTTCTATCAATCAAATTGCTATAATAATTCCTTGTATGCATCCTCTTAATATTAATCAATTTGTTTTATATGCGTTAAATAACTTATATGATGTGTTCTTTTTTTTAAAGCATTTTGGATCCCCTTCTTCATCCATGGCTTCTGTGAATATGTTTCTAAAACTATGTCTTATCATCGGACAATGCTTATCATTAGTGCTTTTATAGATGTCCAAAAATAAGTTATATGCAATATTCACATTAATTTCACTGTATACACTATTCCAGTTCACACTTCGTAATTCCTCTTTTAGATTTTCCAAATCCTCTTCCTTTCTTCTCCTTTTATACATTAAAGTTTTAGCTGCTTTTTCCTTCTTGAAGCAGCAGTTGTGGATAGCAAACATAGGGAGATGATCAGTGAGGTCTGCTATCAATAGTCCACTTTCCAAAATACTTTCGGTATTATTAGTAAATATATTATCAATAAGAGTGGCACTAGCAGCAGTTATTACATCAGGTGTTAAATCAGAACAAACTTGAGGTAATTTAAAATTATTTTAATTACTTCTAAATGTCATATGACAGACCGAATGTCAAGGTATCAAAAAGGTTTACAGTGAAATAAATTTGTATTGTCACAGTATAGATGGCCCTTTAACACAATATACAGAGTTTGTGATCACCTCTCAGAAAAAAATTCCTGAGTGACCCAAACATATGAAGTATTTGACTTCCTATGTTTCCTAAGATTGACAGTAACATTGTATTAATTCTGCAAATAGTATGGAAAAGTAGTAGGTAGGTAATAATTTTTTTATATATATATATATATATATATATATATATATATATATTAATGGTTTTTACGGTTAAATCCTCTCACTTAATTTCATGTCCTTGGTAATTACCCATTACCGTAATGCACAATCTATGTTCAACGGTAATCTTTATAAGAGAGCTAACGTCGGCAACTTCAACTGCCTATTTCCAAGTATCGGCTCCCTTTACCGCGGTCCTGAGTGGGGAATTCAACATGAGACATGGACAGGTGCTTAAAACAAGATGCCAAGGCAGACTGACAGCTCGGTTTTGAGGTGCTACTTGTTGACTTCCCTCTAGCTTAGCTGGAAGCCTAAACCGGGTTAGCCTTCAATTGTAACATTTGCACCCCAGCACCTCACCTTCCAAGGCACCTCCGCTTTTGTCTGTTGCTCGCAGGAGTTCTCCATGTCAAGGACAGACCTGGTGATAAAGTACCATTACTCTGACAGTGAGATTCAGCAGCCGATTACCTCAACTCTCTCATAGACACACAGAGCAGCTAGCCGATTGTTAACACTCCGTCCTCAGCCAGTTCAGTATCAATACAGAGAGCTGGAGCTGGCCAATCAGGCTTTAGGTCACTGATAGAAACACCCCCTTATTATAATACACTTGTTGAAATGTAGAAATTGTGGAGGGATGAAAGGACGACACAGCTAGATCCGATCAGCTCGTTTATTCCACTCCAACTGAGCATCAGAACAACAGTAAGTGAGAGCAGTTGCAACATTCGCGCCACAACTCACTTGAACATTTTCAAATCAAAACATAAAATTTTTTAAATATATACATCTCGTTGTCTGGGTGTGAGTGGAGCCCCCTGGTGGTCCGCCACAAAATAAATGTGATGTGGAAATAAATAAATACATATACACTTCTTGAAATGTGGAAATAATGTGATCTGGAAATTTGGAGACAAATAAATGAATGAATAAATAAATGTGATGTGGAAACTTAGAAATAAATGTGGTGTGGTAATAAATAAAAGTGTAAATAAATAAATATATGTGAAATTAAATATGCATCCATTCATTTATTTATTTATTTGCAATTATGGCAGAGTTGGTCCTCCATACTCTGACAGCCACTATTCTATACCCATAACGCCAGAATGATAATAAGAACTGCACTCTCCATCGCTTATGTTAACCAATTTTCACATGGCTTCCTGATTTTAGATCACTTATATGTTTAACTGTTGATTGGCTCAAAGACCTTAGCACATGTGTCTTGTTGTTGAGAAACTCTCAATCTGTTGAATTTAATTGTGAATAGGAACAGCAGCATAACAACGTTGGTCCAGACCAAAGCAAGACCTGCCTGGTGTGAATAAACCCAATCACTATTGTTAAACTAAATATTCATTATCCATATGTTCAAAGTGGTAGGCAGTTTTTAGCACTGTTGCTTTGAAGTAAAAAAGTCATGGGTTCAAATATCTGCCTGACTGTAGAGTTTGCATTTTCCCTACATTAATGTTTGGATTCTCATACTCTAGATTCCTTCTAGTCCCCAATTTCTTTCTTTCTTTCTTTCTTTCTTTCTTTCTTTCTTTCTTTCTTTCTTTCTTTATTTATTTATTTAATACATTTTGAATGTTTGTTGGAAGCATGTTTCTATCTTTGAATATCACCTGTACCAGTTTTGAATTTTACCAGATCCGTATATTTTATAAGTTGATTTCAAAAATACTTGACTTTGTGTTTATTACACCAGACTTTGTGTACTGTCCTTGTTGCTCTTGTTTGAATTGTGTACATTTTTTTTGTAGATAACTTTTGTATGTTTTACACCAGAGTTCAACACAATAATCTGAATATGGCAGTAAGTGTAGGCAGTAGTATGCAGTTTTTTCAAGATGTGTCTTGTTCTTCCCAAAATCCCTATGTTCGTAGGCCATCCTGTTATATCTTTTTCCAAAATTACATCCAAAATCTATTGTTTTTTTCAGCATTGCTCAACCAGGAAAGCAGGTGATACTAGGATTTCATTGCGTCTCTGCATACTATCACACACCACCGCTTCTGCTTTTTTCTAGGCTTGTGAACGGATTTCGTCATCAAGGAGGAATGAACGACAGAAAGCACGTTTTGATTAAGCTGTAAAGCTTTTGCTAGAGCTGCAGATTATAGAATACTCTGATACACATGGAAACAAAACACAGCAGCTGTTTTTTGTTATTTTCCTATAGCTCCTTGTGTTCAAAATCGCCAAAGAAACGGATTAGCTTAATGATCTTTTCAATATAAGGAATATAGTTACCAAACGCTGCATTAACTGCTGATTACAGCAACTATAGAGCCCCGTTCTGGCGAAGCCATCTCTGGCTGTTGCTGAAACTGACCAATCAGATGCAAATGCTCTTCGTCGACAGAGATGGATAGTTAAACGTTGGGCCTCTACTCCGTGCGTCCTTGTGTAGGTGAAGGAGAGCCTTTGCATTGACGGATACTGGCGTTGCGTCAATCCGTCTCCGTCAAAACGCAGAAGCATAAACTAAGCTTAAGGCATACATTTATCATAGGGTATAAGGTTCATATACCTAATTTGATTCATCCAGAATAAACAGACATACATGGTGGACTTTCAAAATAAATCTCAAGCATGTTCTACAAAAAAGGACTTCAGATATACCATAGAAGAGCATAGCTGCATAGTGCTTTACACTACTGCTAAAATGGATGTTATGCAGTGTTACTGTTAGTCAACATGCTACTGATAGACAACACGCAAAATTAGCATTTTGGCTAATATTGATATAAAAGCTAAACATGAACCTGCTGAATGGAGTATGTTAAACGTCTTATTTACTGAGAAACTGTGTAGTACTTTTTCTTTTTGAAGTATGAAATTTGCCACTCTGAGTTGCATATGCATGCTGCACAAGCACATTTACTTCATCCCCCATTACGGGCATTAGCCACAGAAAGGAAATAGATGGTGAAAACAAGTGAGTCAGAAAAGGTCAGTCCCGTACGTACCAGGGAAAATTACACTTTAAACATATTTAATGGTATTAGTCCCTCTGTAGTTACTGCCATTTCCAGAAAAAATGTGTTTTATTCCTTAAAAACTTTAAGTTAAAAGAAATGAAAGATAATTTGCTGTCAGACTGTTTGAGAGTAAATGTGTTCCCCCACAACCTTTCCCCAGCATCACTCTGCACCTGAAAATCTCCTGCCCCCCTTCGCCCACCCTCTCCCAGACGAGCCTCACCTCTGAGGACGATCAGCCTCAACGTTCCCCACAGCAGCCCGTGCCCCAGGTCAGCATTCAGGTGGATTCAGATTGTGAGCACAAGGAGTCTGGCTTCTTCTCCAAACAGCAGCAATGCAGCCTCTACACTTCTCCAAACCTGCCACCACCTGTAACAAGCAGGGACTACCACAGAAATCGGCACGCTCGCTTCAGAGACTCCTGCACAGAAACCATTCTATAAACAAGAAACCTCTATCAGCGAGTATAACGAAATCTATGTGCTGAATGCAGCTTACTTTATATATGTAAATTTAAGGTCACGTTCTAAATGCACTTAATTCAGCCAAAGAAGGAAAAAATTATAATTTTCAACTGTTTTCTGTCCAAGTGAATTTGCTGAAAACCATTGTTCCTAAATTATGTTGATAAATACATGAAGTTTTCCCCTGAAGAAAGCTGATTGTTTTTTTAGTAGAGAAAAGGTGAATTACACAGGGTTTATGTACAGTAAAGTGTAAAGCACATCCCAAAAACTGTAAGAAAATGCAATTAAATCCTATTTGTTTTAATGCAAACTTATATAGCGTGGTTCTTTGCCATATTTTTTTTACTTTGTGTGACTTCATAAGTGTGAACATTAGTTTAAAAAAAAAACCTTATTGTCAGTACGCCTAGGTCTGTTCTTCCATTAAGTGAAAGAGAGTAAGTGTAAGGGGCACAAAAGTATTTATTCAGCCACCAAATCTGCAAGTTCTCTCAATTAACCAGGGTAACGTAGCTCAGGGGTTTGGAGTTCATCTTTTAATTCAAGCCCCAGCTCTGGCTGTCTTGGTCATTGTGTTCCTGTGCAAAACACTTTCCCCATTTCTTTGTCTGGTGGCGCCAGTATCTAGCAACCTCGCCTTTGTCAGTGTGCCCCAATGTAGCTTGCCATCACCAGTGTGTGAATGACTGAATTTACTGTAAAGCATTGGGGTCCTTAGGGACTAAATAAAGCACTATGCAAGTGATAAGATGAGAGAGCCAGTAATTTTTATCAGCTATTCTTCCATCCATTGTCTTCCACTTTATCCGGGGTCGGGTTCCATTGGCAGCAGCTTTAGCAAAAACAACCTGACTTCTCTCTCCCCACCCACTTGGGCTGGGGAGAGGGAGGTCTGTGTTAACAAACTCTCTACCCAGAGTTCGGGAACATAGAGGAAAGTGGGAACGTAGACCGACCGGTAAATGGAGAGCTTCACTTTTAGGCTCAGCTCTCTTTACCACAGCAGACAGCACAGCCCTCCCAATCCACCTATTGAGCTCCCCTTCCATTTTCCCTCATTAATGAACAAGGCTCCCAGTTAATTGAACTCCCCCACTTGGGGAAGGACCTCATCCCCAACCTTGAGAAGACACTCCACCCCTTTCCAACTCAAGACTATGGTCTCAGATTTGAAGGTGCTGATTTTCATCTCAGCAGCTTCAGATCCCAGCCGCAGAGAATCGCTCCAGTGAGAGCTTTAAACCATGTTCTGATAAAGACAACAGGACCACATCATATGCAAAAAGCAAAGAACCAATCCTGAGGGCACTGAAACTGAATCTCTCATACCTCAACTATGAGAGTAAAAAATCTGAAAATAAATCTGAAAATCACATGGTCTGATTTCTAAAGAATTTATCTGTAAATTGTAGTAGAAAATAAGTATTTGCTCACCTTCAAATAAGCAAGATTTCTGCCTCTCACAGTTAACCTTTAAGACCAGTAACCTGTACCTTCTTCTTTCCTAGGCTCCTCTGTCCTCCACTCATTACCTATATTAATGGCATCTGTTTAAACTTATCAGTCTAAAAGGCACCTGTCTACAACATCAAACCGTCACACTCCAAACTCCATTATGGCCAATGCCAAAGAGCTGTCACAGGACACCGGAAACAAAATTGTAGACCGCCACCAGGCTAGGAAGACTGAATAAACTGCAATAGGTAAGCAGCTTGGTGTGAAGATATCAACTTTTGGAGCAAATGTTAGAAAATAGAAGACTTAAAAAGACCACTGATAATCTCCAATGAGCGAAAATCTCGGAACCATGGGGGACCTATTGAATGACTTGCAGAGAGCTGGGACCAAAGTAACACTCTACAACGCCAGGGACTCAAAACCTGCTGCAAGACATGTCCCCCTGCTTAGACCACTACATGTCCATGCCCATCTGAAGTTTGACAGAGAGCATTTGGATGATACAGAAAAAAATTGGCTCAGGTGAAATCAAAATATAACTTTTTGGTAAAAACTGGTTTTTGAGTATTGTTTACATGCTCACCACAGCGTTGAAACTGCCAATCTCAAAGACCTTCACATAAATACAGACTGGTAGAACCACATTGCAACATTTGACAGTGTTTACCATGATATATTAGTAAGGACTGGAGAGCTAGGTCAGACTCTCTGGTAGAGTATTTGGCTGATTTGAGTATTATGTAAAGAAGAGGAAATTATTTATGTCAATAGACATTTTTTCATCAGAACAGACAGAAATCACATGTGGGGTCTCCCTGGGCTCCATTCTTGGGCACCTCCTTTGTAATATCATATAGTATCCAATAGAATCAGCTACATAACTACGCAGATACAATTTAGCTTTCCATTCCAATGTCACTTTGAACCCATCCAAACTTTAAGTGAGCAAATCAATTGTTGGATGTACAATGATTTTCTACAGCTGAAACTGAAATAATCATCTTTTGACCTAAAGAAGAATGATCAATTGTCAGCACATAGCTTCAGTGAATACAGCTAAAAATTACTGTCGAAATCAAGGTGTAGTAATGGACTCAGACATGAACCTCCAGGGTCACATAAAATGAATAATGATGTCAGCCTTCTGTCATCTGAAAAACATTTCTAGTATTAAAGGACTAATGTCACAACAGCACTTTGAAAAACACATCAATGCAGTTATCATTACTACAAAAGTATCCTCATTGGTCTACCTAAAAAGTCAGTTTGACAGCTGCAGCTGACCCAGGATGCGGCTTGAATTACCCTTTTGTTGAAAATAGCCTTGCCTTGTTTTGCCCCCTTTTGTTTAACCAGGCTGTAAAGAGGTTTATTTCTGCTGCAAAAGGTAACATTTTTAACATCTGAGTCACTGGAAACTTGCTCCTTAAAGAGTCACTCAACTGCCTACCAGAGTATAACCCCGCCCACGTTTATTTTTGAAAAACGGCTCAAAAGAAGGCGTTGCCTGGCGGACCAGGAAAAACGCGGGGGAATACTGGCTGGGCGAGGTCTGGGCTGTGACTGACTGGCAGGCAGCAGCGCAGAGTCACAGACGGACAGAAAGGCGGAGAGAGCCACAGCAACGCGAGCTCCTTTGCCTCAAAGGGAAATAATCTGTAAGCTGATTTTTTCTCCACTTCCGTCTCCAGGTCTGTGGACTAATTGAGTGGCTCCGAGTCATATCATTTCGGGCCGATGTCTCGTTCTCAGCAGCAGGTGCCGAACCTGAAGCGGCATCGCAGCATAGAATGAGCGCCGTCTCAGAGTGGTACATTTTTGTTACCAAATCTAATGCTAAAAGTCGATTAGCTCGAGTCATTTCGTGTGATTCTGCCTCGACAGGCGCACCTGCAGCTACTGTACGTCATTGTCTGCAGCAGAAAATGTGTTGCAGAGATGCCCGGTATAAAGTATCCAAGCATGACAAGAAAATCATTCAGGAATGTGCAAAAAAAGAAAAAAAAAGAAACACCATCACAATTATTTCATTAAAAACGAACACTTAGTCCAGATTTTATTTTCCATTCACTGATGTTAGTTATCCTTTATCATTACGTTTATCATAGGTAACGAGCAAATGTCAGTAAGTAGGGGTAACCATCTGCATAACAGAGCACTCAGATTTTATGCTGCAACCAGTTCATAGCGCCTCGCTACGGAGGTGTGGTCGAGTCCCCCCCTCTTATACAGAGCCGTAGTAAAAAGAAAAAGTAACTACACTAAAAACAGTACGCTAAAGAACTAACTAAATACTATGCTAATGATAACTTGCTAACCTGATAATCGATGTAAAACGCTTGCTCACTATTCCAACTCCAACTAGCTACGGGGGCATGTGCGAGCCTTGACTGCTTTTATACCCCAAGCGGCAGAGCGATGGACGTCACACAGCACTAAATCACGTCACACAGCCGCCAGAGCAAATGGGCAGGACAGGAATGAAATTCAAAAGTAGTGCAACCGAAAATGTACAGATGGCGCCACACAGACGGTTTTAGGCTGAAAAGTGAGATTTTATCTAATTTGCACTAAACTGTCAAAAAAGGGACCAGGACATGTAGAGAGAACTATAAGAAGCATATTTATGCCATTTATAAGCTACAAAAAGTTGATTTGGTGCTTAGTTGTCCTTTAAGGGAGCCAGCCCAAGCTGTGGGGGATGTTGGGTCATACACAGTGATCGTGTGGCACTAATCTGCATCCTAGCTCCACAGGAGAAGAAGAAACCCCACTCCTGGCAGGAAGTATGTGTGTGTGTGTGGGGGGGGGGGGCAGTTTCTATATAAGGAGCCTTCCGCCAGAAGTCAAGCCTTCTTCAAAGCTAGCTGTCGGCCGGGGTTGCTAAAGGAGAAGACTCCATTAATCAACCACCTTCCCAAGGGACTCAAAGACTGCTGATTAGGTAAATTGCAAACATTGATGAACAAACCCATTGTTTACCCTCAAAGCCTGCTGAAACCTTCCCTGAGTTGCAGACAACCAGTGATGGGAAAAATGAAGCCCCATGAACCAATGAGGCTTTCCAAAACTTTGCTTCACTAAATGGTCACTACTCGAGGCCTTACCTAAATGATTCAAAATGCTGCCATCTGATTTGTAATTAAATGTATTACAGTCTATGTTTTTATGGTAGCCCCATGTGAATTGCTTTTGTAAATAAAATACACACACACACATATTTAAAAACACTCCAGTCTTTGTTATTTTCATTTTTTTATTCAAGTTTCTGCTTTTGTAAGTAAACTGGTACTTTTCCAATTATAATGAAATTTTACATTTCTTATTCTGCATCAAACATCACATTTACAATACATGAAAATAAATAGATCTTCTGGGATTGTTTGAGTTGGACTTCAATGTTAATCAGTTAACAACAGCTATGCAATTCACATCTGCAAAGAAGCCAGTTTATTATGTCACTTTCTGACCATCAGCTTCCTCTGGCATGTTAATTCCAGGGTATCTCTATTAATCCATCTTCATGAGAAAAGAAGAAGACAAGAGTTCTGCATTGGCCCAAGGGTATCAGATTTCAATATAACTTCACTACAGCTAATGACACTATAGATGAGCCCAAGCTGGAATAATATTTCTTTGAGGTGAATGCAAGCAGGAGAACAATTGGGGACAGAAGACTGTAGAAGGCTGAGTAAAAAAAAAAAAAAGAAGCTACATTTTTCTTCCTGGTATTGTTATTTAGGGGAACGGGAACATGACTCATCAATGTGGACAAAAAATTCCTTCTTTCTCATGAACTATCATTTATGGTTTGAAGCACCTCAATTAAATTAATTGGCCAGAGAGGCCACATTACATGTTCAAATGTGGATTTGGTAAAGTTCCAATGAACTCAAATTTGATACAGTTTTTATTGCCCATCTCGTATGAACCAGTCATAACAGAAAACAGAAAATCTTAAATAAAAGAGAAAAAAAAAAACTTGGCCCTACATTAAAGGGCCTATATCATGCAAAATCACGTTCTTGAGCTTTCCATTCTTCTGGTAATCCAATTTTCTCATAGAAAAACCCCATCAGAGGGTTTTTTGGCTTAATTCACACATGTCTGAGTAATTCTCCTGAGTTCTACTCTCGGAGAAGCTGCCCCTTCCTGTCCTAGAAAACGACTGAGTGTTCAAACAAGATTTTTTTTTGTCGTTTTAGTTAAAAATATAAATGTATGGTCTTTATGGCTGGGTCTGATATTACGTCTCCAAAATGTTAATTATTTAGTATGTCTTGTTCACTATGTTTTTAAATTAAATTCTTACGCTATAATAATAAGATTGTACTGATATTTAGCATTTTCATTAATGTTCAAATAGACATGCAAATTAATTTGTTTGTTACAAAAGTTTTCAATACATTTCACAATAAATGTTCATACACTGCCTCATTTCGTCCTGTGGTGTGACAGGGTATCCTGTGGCGTGACATCACTTCCAAGACAATTAAACAACTTTTACTATACTATACTATATACTATATTTTAACTAGATTAAATAAGTATATGCATTTTAAAACATTGCATAATATAACTATAGAAAAAATAATAAACATTTTCATATATTTTGTCTCATTTTACACAATATTCCCCATGGAGTGAGTGGTAAAAGACGGCACAAGTAAAGAATATAGCCAGAATTTGAATGATCATGCTTTATGAATACCCGTTAAATTTAAAACATACCTGATTTGTATTTTAAATTAATATTTCAATTTTATAGCAATGGTATGTCAACACCACAGGGCATATTTTGTCTGGAGCTGTGAGAAAAGCTTAATAAAATACATTATAAAAAAAAAAATCTAATAACCTTTAACAGTTTAAAAAAAAAACAGATATTGAACTTTACAAAATCTTATAATTCTCAAGCAATTTAGAACTTTGTTTTAAAAAATGCTGTTTCACCTTTATTTGTCATCTACCCATATATGTGTATTCCAGAAGTTGAAAGCTGTGAAATAGCATGATATAGTCCCTTTAATATTCCACTGAATATTCCGTCTGATCAAATGAATGCTTAGAAGTTTTTGCATGTGTTTGTTTTCCCTTTGAATTTTCATAACCCGATTCCACTATCATGCATCTGCCTAGTGTTTCTAAAATACATTGCTTTAAGTATATGACACTCCAGTATCACAATCCCCCCCTTTAATACAGTAGCATATGTCATATTAACTACACCTAAACTAGGGTTGCATGCATTTTCGGTGATTAGATGGATGCATTATTTATCACATCTGCTAACCTGCAACAAAATGCACACAAATTTTAAATTCATGAGGTTCCCAAAATACTGCCTATAAATAAATGTATGTGCCACAAAACTCCTTCAGTTCACAAATATTTTGTTATGAATCGCTATCACTATTCACATGAGTTCAGAGCATCTCAGAAGTGCTTTGTTGTTCTCATTTCGGGTGTTTTAGAGGTTTTTAATCTGACAAGTACACATCCATACCTTTACTTATACACGCCCACACATCTATTTATCTATCTATCTATCTATCTATCTATCTATCTATAGACATTAATAGACATATATATATATATATATATATATATATATATATATATATATATATATATATATATATATATATAGACATTAATATATATATATATATTTATATATATATATATATATATAACAAATGGATCCACCCAACCCGAGCCGGCGTGCAAAGAGCAGAAACCCAGACAAAACCAGGAAAACAGCCCCAGGGACCGACCCTGGACAGCACACCTCAACACCGGCCCACTCAACCAACACACTACACATCTAAATACTAATCTAGCCTAATAATTTTGATCTCATTCCCCTCTTATTTGTACAATAATGGTTGATAAAATCAATTTCTTTGTCAGGCGTGCAAACATAAGAAATCCTGTACATGCCCGAGCCTCTGTTGGCATTCCCCAATTGTATAGCTATATGTGAGAATAATGTTTAAGTGAGTGCCATTTTGCAAATTGGAATTCTACAATGTTCTCTAGAGGAAAAGCATGTATCACATAGTTTTATCAGAGATTGAGACAACATTTTTTAAAGGAGAAGCAGAACCATAAAGAATTTTTAAAAGTAAGCAAAGTTTAGTATATATAATCACAAAGTTTAAAAAAGTCATACTTTGCAAAAATAAGACAGTGTCGGTACTGCTGTGGTTTTTTATCATAGATTTTTACTGTATACTTGTACAATGATGCACACCTGCTACCAACTTGTCATGCAGTACAGAAAACAAGACAGTAACATTGAATTTATGATGAAGCCTCAGTGTTCAGTGACCCTTGTAAGTGTTTGTGTATGACCGGGATTTCCACTCTGTGCTTCTCAGCAGCCTGTTAGACAAAACTTGCTACTTGCTAAATCAGCATGGTTCATTTTTGCATGCTTCCAGATTGCATAAACAAAATGACAAAGTTCAGCTTCCAAAGGCTACCTTTCGGTCCTGCTCTGACTACAGCTGCAATGGCAGAAAGCTGCAACGTCAATGAAATCGCATTAGTTGTATGTTGGAATTGATTAGATTAAAAGCCTGTAAAACACCCTGCAAGACAAAAAGATAGCACCTCTGAAATGCTCCAAACTCATTAGCTCCCATTATATGGATATATGCTAATAGCAAATGAATATAAGATTTTCCCAAAGGATTCCAAGTGGCTCTAAACTTGTTTGGGTGAGTAAATGAATGCTATACATAACGTCCAGATTGCAGAAACAGTACTTCCCCTTTATGCTCACAAACTGATGGCAAGACTCTCCCTTTAAAAATTTTTTGATAAGAGAGCAAAATTCTCAGGGATTTTCAAGATGTTTCTTTGACAGAAGTTAAACTGGTCTTTGATTCGCTCATCTTTGACTTTTATTTCTCTAATAAATGCAGTTTTTGTTCAGGCTGTTATTGTTTAGTCATGAACCTTAATTGAGAAAGGGAGCCCTGCGGTGCTCTTGGTTCTTAGGTGATCTCCTGGTGTCCTAAGTAAGTGATGCCCCGATATGGTCATTTTCATAGGCAAGCCTCTCCTAGGTTCACGCCTCTCAAAATCTTAAGAGGGCTTAAAAAAAACCTCTAGGCCTGAATGATAATAATGACGTTGTCATAACTCTATCAAAAATTAGAATGTGTTGCTTTTAAGGGTCTTTTAGACTACTTAATATTGTATGACTAGTTTCCTTTCAATTATTGCTTTGTTCTTCAAGTCTGGCATTATCAGATCTGGGTTGAACTAGTGAAGTTGAATCATAAAAGAAATATGGTTATTCACAGCTGATTAGTCCTTTAATAAGGGAGGTCATTCCTTTTTCACACAGAGCAAGGTTGCTTTGAAAATAAAGCTTTTATCCCTAAAAAGTGATATCAGAATTTGAAAACTGCTTTAGTTATTCTTTTTGGTAATCCGTCTATAATATTAAAATTTGTTTGATATGTGAAACATGTAAGTGTGAAGCAAAAAAGGAAGCAAACTTTAGGAGGGCTAATATATTTATATACCAGTGTAACATATACACTATATATAACATATATGTATTTTTTTTATTTATATTTGAATGTATACTGGATGTACTTGTGTGCCATTTTGTCAAACAATCTTTTTTTCAAAGTAATAGGTTTTAGTTGATTTCCTAAAGTATTGACAGCAGACAAGAGAGAGTATCTTTAAAAAAATTATGACTGATTCAGTCAAAGTAAAACTGAGAAGTGGTGTGAACATTTACATATTTAAGAATCATCTTACAACTGAAGTTTTATGTTCCACAAGCACCCCAAAGTGGTTGGATAATCATTAGCTAAATTCATTGCAAAAAGCATTCTGTATGCCACCATGAGAAAGTCTTTATCCATGCAGATGTGTGCATAGCGCAACATAAGAGTAAGTAATCTTATTACCAAGGTCACTGCTGTTACATCTGAGAAGCAAACACATTTATATTTTTTTAAAGATGTTGTGGCTCTGGTGGCCTTTATCTAACAATGGACAGTGTGAGAGAGATAGGGTACAACCTGCGGCAAATGTTTCAAGGACAGGATTTGATCTCACGACAACTGTGTCGAGGACTAAGGCCTCTGTTCATGGGGTGCCCACACTAACCACTACACCATGGGACACCCCAAATATGATGACTTTTAACAGAGGTATAAAGAATTTTGAGATCCACCAAAGGAACTGTATAACAGGAGTTTTAGCAGCACATCATTAGTTTGACTAAAATCTATTATTTACCAATGCCAGCACAGCAGAGCCCTCTATAGTGTGTTAGATATGGTGCGAAAGACTCCAGCAGCATTTTATCTCCTTCAGTCAGTTTGTGTTGTTTTGATTTTATTTTTGAATTTCCAAAAATACACATTTCTAGCCAATATACTTAGAATATGAAATAAATTCAGAGCATTATTTTTGTTGCTCTCTTGCATCTTAACCATTTCGAAATTAGTACAGAAATGTTGAACTCTTCCTGTAAAAAATATAGCAACAAAATACATTAATAGGCTTCTACAAAAAAATAAAAGAGTCTGACAATAGATGTATAACAAATGGGATTAAGTTGAAATGAAAAATATAAAAAAAATCTAGTTTGAATGATTCTTGGCAACACCCCCCCCCCAAAAAAAAAGAAAAAAGAACAAAAAAAACTATATTTTTGACTCTCTAATTTCACATTCCTCCTAGTGTCCTGTCCCTGACATGTTCCTTTTATACTACAGATATCATCTACAACAGATGTGTTACAGTCTAGCATTAATATATCTTTGCTTCACAGGTCCTCTTCAGTTTCCCATTATGTCTACAAAAGCTATCACATCACAGGAGGGGAGAACAGGATGAGTAACTGTGTCTTGTAGCAGTGAGGGGCTGGACATCATTATTTGTATTTACATGGCCTCCTCCTGGGTAGAAAGGGTCAGGGAGAGAAGATGAGGTGTCAGCACTAGGGGTGGGTTCAGAACTGTCCTTAGAATGTCTCATATTGATACTTCATATTCGCGAGTGTCCTGCTGAAAATGAAACACAGTGGAAAAGATGGCGTTGGTTCAACAAAATCAAAAGACAAATAAAATATAGTTCAGTTTTAGAGGGCATGGTATTTAGGTATCATTTCAACAACTTTTAACTTCTAGGTCTTAATAGATTTATCACCTTTAAAGCCTAAAAGTACGCAAAACAAAAGTATGAAAGAAAGTAAGATGGCAACATACACCCAAAAATGCAGCTGAATGCTGACTAAAAGAAAATACATATGAAAAACAACAAGCTCTGGCCTCAACGGGTAACCCCCAATTTACATTTGGTGTATCAGCAGTGCATTATGGCAGCGGCCTGAGTTTGATGTGACCTCAACAGTGCGTCAATCCCCACCGAGAGCGTTTCAGATGCCAAATGGCAGAAATGTACATTTATTTATTTTTCTATAAATGTTTTTATATAAAACTATTCTCCCTCGTCTTTTCTCTTTATATCATATTATATCTATTTGGCTATATCTACTTCACCTAGCTTGTTTTGTCAGGTTGTATAAAATCTGCCTAGGCCTTCAGAATCCACAGAGCAGGCTCCTGTGTGCTGTAAGTAAACTAACACAGTAATTTGCAATGGCAAAAAACTCTCTGGTCTGTTACACGAATGTCTGCTAGAAGGTGTCACGCTGAAGTTGGCATGTACGTCTCCTCTGATTGGATAAATACCCATGACAGTCTAAAATGTGGAAATTATTAAAATATCTGAACTAAACTACGAGATTTGTTAGCTAGGTTAGCAATGAGAGCTACTGGCAGTGTCATTTTTTTTATCCCATGGTTGCTGAAGGAGAAGGAGGGATAGATTTGTTAGGAGACATACTTATAATGCCATTTTCGAGATTGATTTTCAAACAATTCAACTGGACAGGATTTATGGACCTGAACATATAAACTGGTAAACAGAGCAATTGAGGTCTTCTTGAAAACAGAAAGAAGTATGGATTTTATTTTCCAAAAAGAAGGTGATATAGAGAAGACCCATACTGGGGAGTACAATTTTATTTGTTTTTGTTTTTATGTCTGTGTTTCACTACGATGGACTGGTGACCTGTCGTGGGTGTACCCCGCCTCTTGTCTGATGATTCGCGGCTTGAATTCTTTGTTTTGCTATGGCCCCATCAGAGTCTTGTATGAAATCAACACAGTGCACATTTTGTTAGACAAACTTGTTTAAGCCCTAATATACTTTTGTTATTAAAACTATGTTGACTAATATATATATTAGCTCTGAGAGTAGACCGAGTAGGAAGTACACATCTCGTTTACAGCAACTCTTTTTTTTTTAAAACAAAGATTTTCCTCTGCTCCTTGAAAATTTTTTTTCCATCCACACGCAACCAGATAAATGCATTTTTCAGCACATTCATAGACGTGGCAAACCTGTAGGGCGCAGTAGTTCTCCCCAGTCCTATCCGCCAAGAGAAACTTTATATCCTCTATCTTCAGCACGCAGCAGTCATACAGCTTATAAAAGCAAACAAACAAGACGCGCTTTAACAATGGATGATACTAACACAGTGCTGAGGAAATAAATGCTGTTTTCGAGAGTAAACACAGGTCGCACATGTGGTGTTGGAGCATTTTTTGTTGCGGATAGTGGCGTTACGGCTCTTGAAACTCTGTTTTCAACCGTCCACACGTAGATACTGGAAACGGAGAGCGTTTTTAAAAAGCTTCGTTTTTGGTGCCGAAAACCTCCGGCTATGTGTGGATAACAGGCCAAACGATAGAAAAATATCTCTATTTTGTGAGATACCCGGCTACGTGTGGACAGGGCCTCAGACGAGCGTCCGAGACAAATGCAATCCAGAATCAATCCTTATATAATAGTTGATGTACATCCTATTTACAGATCCTCAGCGCAGGTAGGGAGTCGGGTACGGGGGAGGTTCTGGTTGATGCAAGGCCTTTTGTAATGCAGATAGTGGGGGAAGTGGAAGATGTGAAATTCCTTTCAAACCTGGAGTTAAAGTAAATGAGGTCAACATGTTATGATCTCCTTCGATGTAGAGCGGCGCAGCTCTACACTCTGCCTTTGAATTAAACACATTATTTGAAACGCATCCAAACTTTCCCGCGATACCTGCTGTCACTCATTCTCTTAACTTTACAGCATGTTTTGGCAGTAGCGTTTTTTTCTATCTCTTCATGCACCCTCTTGTTTTAATTTTTTTTCACTATATGCAGGTCTCATATGTAAAAGAGGGGTGTTATGTTGATACGTGTTCCCCCCTCCAGATTTGTTCTGACTCCACCCACAAGTGAGGCGGCTGCTGCTTGTAAGTGTAAACAGATGGATCACTTTAAGGCCACGTCCACACTAACCCGGCGTCGTTTAAGGTCTGTGGCCGGATAACTATTAGAGAGCCGTGTAAATCTTAATTCAACGGCTAAACGAGCTAGTGTGGACAGCTTCCCCGGATAATGAAAGGAAGTGGCGTCAATAACAATATGACACTGCAGACAAAGACAACAAAAACAAAACAGAAGTACTTATCTTTTTAAAGAAGTAAAACCTTATTTCAAGAACAAAGAATATCATATTTTTCACATTTTATCAAAGAAAATCTCTAACAACCAAACCATGTCTCATGAAGAGACATGGAAACAATAATTCCTCATGCTCACTTCCACAGTGATCAGGAACTTTGTTCATTTTTATTTCCTTACTCTGTCGCATACTCCACTGAAATAACTACATAACACCTCATAGTTTTTCTGTTTAGCTCTGATCTTCTTACAGCCCTCTGTTTGCCACTCTGTTTGCTTTTACCTTTGAACGGACACAGAGCTTGCTTCTTGTTTCTGATATGAGTCTTCACTTTCAGTGGTCGTCACTGTGTGCTGACTAAACTTTTAGAAATTCAAATTCAGGCCTCAAGGGCCGGTGCCCTACCAGTTTTAGACATGTCTCTTCTCCAACAGAGCTGATAGAGGTTGTCCAACTTTCTCCTCAGCATTGGCAAAGTTCTATAGAGGCCTGCTAACGAGTTATCATATGATTCCAGTGTGATGAACAATGGAAAGAACTAAAACAGGCCGGATACTGGCCCTTGAGGCCTGGATTTGAAAATCCCTATAATAGGAAGATCTTTGTTGACATCTTTGTGCACATGCACGAGTGATTGGGTGGCAAAAGGCAAACAAAATGAAGAGCTATAGAAATGCAATCTACATTTCCAAGAGAGTTAGTGGGCAAAATCGTTGATATATAACCACTTTAATGTCTGACGACAGGGAGAGCTTTAGAGAGAAACGCAACATCTCTATTTACAGCGAAATCGAGGTTAAAGCTGTGAAAAAACAGATTAATTCACCCGTGCCCTGGCCAAAAATCCACTGGGGAGATATTTACTCCTATTCCTAAAGCCGACCCTTATATTAAAAAGTTTATTGCTTTCATAAGTTTAGAAGCCTGAGATTATGTTGTTTAAAGGAGAGTTGGACTGATCTCTGCAAAGCAGAAAGTAGCGTTTATTCTAAAAGCAGAGGTCAGACACTTGTAAGCAGAAACAGCATGATTCGCATCGACTGTGTTTGATTGCCAAGGAGAATGGCAAACTCCTCAACATGACTGAAAAGCTGGCGAAGTCCTCATTGATCATTGTCCTTCATCATTTATTTATGTATTTATTTATGGAAAATGCGGAACTGGATACTATTTCTTTGTTAAAAAATTAGCAAAGGGAAGCCCTTTGTGAAAAATGAAATAAACATTGCCGCGCCGGTTGATGCTCTCGTAGAAGCAAGTGCCAGCCTGTGCGCTACCTTGCGCCTCCTCCAATTAGTTTAAAATATTCTATCAGATGACCCTCCCTGTTTCAGACGGTTTCTGCTGCAAAGAATCCCGATTGAAATGTGTAGGCTCGACACGGGGAAGGGCTACACATAGATCTGGCTGATGCCAGGTTGTCAACTTCCATGATCCACCTAAAGGAGAGCCCGGGATATACAGGGGCACTTTCTATATTCATTATTTTTAATTTAGTTTCCTTGAGCCTGTTAGGATGCTAAACCCATGCGTATAGTTAGACATTGGTCATTATATGTACCCCACATCACTTTTAAATCTGTGGGCCATAGTGTGACATCATCAAGGAGAGGAGGAGGAAATTTTGAATTGTGAATGGTTATTGCCCCTGCCACTACTCCCCCTTCTCTTAATGAAGGAAACAACATATTGTGGTTAAAAATACATTTTTTGCCAAGAAAAAGATCTTTTTTCAATCTACAATAAAAGGCATACATGTAGCAGTATTCTCCACCATTATTTTAAACGTGTTTTTTATGTAAAAGCATTTTCAAATTACTTACCTGCTCAGGATAACAATGGAGAAGGTTTTTAGTAGGGATGTCCCAATCTCAAAAGTTCGTTGGGCCGATATTTTTCAGATTTATCAGTGATCAGAGATCGGCTATATTAGCAGAATGTCGATTTTTACGAGAGTACCTCCTAGTCATGTTTGACGGTTACTACGCAATAATTCAAACCTCTGTAGCGGTGAAACCAAACATGTCTTTTGGGTAATGGTAAATGGACTGAATTTATATAGCGCCTTTCTAGTCATATTAACTACTCAAAGTGCTTTACACTGGAGCCACATTCACCGATTCGCACTCACAAATGCACACACATTCATACACCGATACAATCATCGGTAGGCAATTTGGGGTTAAGTGCCTTACCCAGGGGCACAATGACATGTGCCCAGAGGAAGCTGGAATTGAACCTACGACCCTTGGATTGCAAGACAACTACTCTACCTACGAGCCACAGTCGATTTTCTCATTTGGTTCAATATCCCTAGAAATTAATGGAGTTACTCAGAAATATAGAGTGAATGTGATTTCATGACAGAGGAGGGCAGCCTTGTGCATGTCACCGTATCTCCTTCCGGAAATGAAGAAGAAGAAGAAGAAGAAGAAGAAGAAGAAGAAGAAGAAGAAGAAGTAAATTACAAAAAGGGCAAGTATTAGACACATTTGCATTAAACTTGGACAAGAAACAATTGGTAGCGATTGCACCATGTAGAATCCTCCACTGTAAGTCCCCAGTCCTCTTTTTCAGTGGAGGACAGTACAATGTTGACCAGTGTGGATCGCACTCTCCAAGTCTACTTGCCCACACTGTAGAGGTTCTACCTCTTAGGTTCTCCATGTTGATGACTTTCATACAGTTTTTATACAATGTTTGTCTGTCATTACCTTGAAGAGACAACTTTTCTTTGTGGTTAGTCCACAACAAGGGTCCATCAGTTTCCACGAAAGGAAGTGTGAGAAACAGGTCCGGAGGGTCATCAGTCAGGTCTAGTACGAGATCACCTTCATCCATCCTCCTCATAAGAGCCCGCTCCTTCTTTGATATTTTCTTTTTCCAAAGTCCCAGCGCCATCTGGATTAAACGGACAGAGCTGACTTTCAGGGCTAAGGCCAGACTGGCAGCGTCTGAAAGCGTGGTACCAGCCACCTGCAAGTCTTTTTAAATTTACTAGTCCAGAACGATACAATGCTCTTAATAATCCAGGCAGGGGCTGATTGGATACATCAAATCTTGCACCATCAATCAGAGGTTCTTCCAACAACCAATATAAAGATTTGTGCTCACCTCCAGTCCACTTAAACAGAGAACATACTTTAAAAACACCTTGATAAAAAACAGGTAAAGTTTGTAAAAACTGTGATTTAAAACCCGTTAAAAACCATGCAAAATCTAGATCCAAACCACCCAGACGCCTCAAAACACAACAGGTCACACTTTCCATATCAAGTCAGAAGGACAAAATAAAAACCGTTTCACAAATTGCAACCTGAAGGCGGCCACTCTACAAGCCAGGTGAACTAGGCCATGGCCCCCCTCCTCTCTGGGCAAAAACAGGACAGCTTGTGGTACCCAGTGAAACCTGTCCCAGAAAAAGTCAATCATTTTTTTCTGTATTTCTGCTATTAGACCACATGGTGGTTCTAAGCACACCAGCCGATGCCCCAGCTGGGAGGCAACCAGGTTGTTTATAACCAGGACTCTTACCCGGTACGACAGTTGTGGATGAATCCACCGCCACTTTGCTATCTTCTCAATTATCCTTTCAAGGATTCCTTCCCAGTTTTTCTTTATTATATTTTCGTTGCCTAGGTATACACCCAAATATTTCAGGCCATCTCTCTTCCATTGTAACTGTTGAGGCAGTATAGGGGGATAACCTCCCCACCCTCCAATCAAAAGAGCATCACTTTTCCCCCAATTAACTTTTGCAGAAGATGTTTTTTCAATCTTACTGACAACATTAGTCAGAATCTCAATATCAGACTGATTCTTAATAAAGACAACAACATCGTCAGCGTATGCCGATAAAAATAACCTGTCAGTGCAACCAGGCAACGTTAAACCACCCATAGTTGACCTGAGTTTGCACAGGAGGGGTTCCAGGAAAAGAGCATAGAGCATCCCAGACAGAGCACAGCCCTGCCTGACACCTCTGCACACCTTAAAAGGAGCACACAGACTGCCGTTAATCTTCAGTACACTCTCAATGTCATTGTACAACACCCTGATCATGGCTATGAAACCAGCATTGAACCCAAAACTTTCCAAGGTTTCCCATAAAAAGTAGTGTTCAACACGGTCAAAAGCCTTTTCTTGATCTAATGAGATCAGGCCGACATTGGCTTCCAATGAACCAGAGACATCCAAAATATCGCGAATTAGGTAGATGTTATCTACCATGGACCTGCCTGGCACACAGTACGTCTGGTCACGATGGATAACCTCCTCCATTGCTCCCCGGAGCCTCAAGGCCAAGACTTTTGACAGAATCGTATAATCTGTGCATAGAAGAGACACAGGACGCCAGTTCTTTATATCCTGCAGATTCCCTTTCTTAGGCAGGAGGGAGATGACCGCTCTACGGCATGATAGCGGCAGGACACCACACCTGAGGCACTCATTGAAAACCTCAAGCAGGTCATTAGAAAAAATGTCCCAATATGCTTTGTAAAACTCCACCGTTAAGCCATAGATGCCAGGAGCTTTCTGTCCTTGCATTGTTTTCAATGCAGCACCAAGTTCAGCTGCTGACAGAGGTTCAGCCAGCTTGGCATTCACTCCATCCGAAACTTTCGGCAGTCCAGTTAAAAAATCCTTCAACATATCTCCATTACCCGCCTGTTAGCTCTTATACAGAGAGGCATAGAAGCTGGCTGCTCTTTGCCTTATCGCAGCAGGTTCGGTCAATCCATGTCCATCCTCTGACAGCAGGGAACGGATGACTTTCTTCTGTCCATGTTTCTTCTCAAGACTAAAGAAATAACTGGAGGAGGCATCCATCTGGGAGATGTTTTTCACCCTAGAACGCAGCAGAGCACCCTGTACTTTTGTATCAAGCAGGTTAGCCAAAGTGGCTCTTTTAGTCTTAAGGGTTTCAAAATGCCCTTGATTTCCTGTGGACTCGCATAATCGCTCACATTCCACTATATCAATCTCCATATCACTAACAGATCTGGTGATGTTGCATGTGACACCAAGACTGTAGCCTACCGTTGACAGAGCTGCCTGATTTTTACCTTCCCATGATCCCACCACTGTTTCAGAGATAAAAATTTGTCTTTTCTCTGCCTAAAACTAGTCCAATAAAAATCTAAAACCTCTTTAAAAACCTTATCGGCAGTCATATTAAAATTAAAATGCCAATATGCGCTCTTCGGAGATACATGCAACTTAGAAACTGTACATTCAACCAAAGCATGATCAGTAAAACCCACAGGTAAAATTTTGCATTCAGTAAAAACATTAACATGATGCGAAAAACAATAAAATCGATCCAACCGAGCTAAAGAGATCCTACCTTCATTGTGGTGGGACCATGTATACTGCCTGCAGTCAGTGTGCATCCTTCTCCACACGTCTACTAAGCTATGATTATAGATCAACCGCTTCAGGATGCGTGCTGACGGCAAATGAGGCTCTACATGGTTCCGATCCAGACTCTCGTTCACTGTGCAATTAAAATCACCCCCTAGAAATAAATAATCTGTGACATTAACATTTTTCATTTTTTCATTTACGGTGTCAAAAATTTTTACCCTTACAGCTCCTACATTAGGAGCATAAATATTTAAAACAACGATTGTAAAGAGGTCAAACTTAGCTGTGACAGCCAAAGCTCTTCCTTTAATAAAGGATTCAATCTTCACAGAGTTTGGGGAGAAGGCCTCAGAAAATAAAACCCCCACTCCCGCACTTGCCGATGACCCATGATCCAAAAAAATTCTTCCTCTCCATTCTTTATTCCAATCAACCTGATTCAAATCATCGCTATGAGTTTCCTGTAAGAGGATCACATCCATACGTTTACATTTCATTAATTCAAAAAGCACTGCTCTTTTTCTAGGATCCCTTGCTCCATTTATATTTAGGGAGCACACCTTAAAATTATTCATAGCAGCCATGATATGAAAAACTTGACTGGTAATAAAAACAACCACCAGTAAGATTATATCAATAGTCATGATATTCATAAATTAATACTGTTTTTGTATCTTTGCCAACAATTTCTTCAGTCTATATACCTCTTGATTTGTTAAACTGGTCTTTTCTTTGTTTGCAATATGACATTTCACAGATCTACAAAAGGCTTTTACATCAGGGAAGAACGTTTCAATATTCAACCCCTCACATTCTTTGTTTCATTTAGAAAATTTTTGATTGCTCCAGCAGGGTACAATTTTTCCTTCCCATCAGAGGCTTGACTTAGTGACACGTCACTTATATCAGAGAAAACACTCTCACAGACACTCTCATCTGACAGATCCTGATGTAGGCTGTTCGGCCCAATCTGCCTACTGTTTTTTGCAACGGTTCTTGTTTCAACTGTTCGCTCAGTAGACACATTTCTTTTCTTTGAACTTTTTTTCTCAGAAGTAGGAACCTACCTCCATTTCCTCAACCGGTTTTTTAAAAGTTCCGTTACTCTCTCCCTCACCACTTTCCTCACACACACCCTCAACCTCCTCTTTCCTCGCAGCACTACTCTCTGACTTATCTACATCCTTAGCACTGGCTTCAGTTTCTCCCCCAACCACCTCAGTTCTACTCTCCACCGGTTCTCCAGCCACAGCTTCCGCCTCTCTTTCACCCTGTTGTTTCACCCTCTCTGCTGTGCTTGGCTGGGTTCCACACTCTGGCGCACTAGCTTCACCTGTTGCTTTCCCTGAACTGTTGTTTTCACTATTTACAGTTTTATCACTGGATCCGGCCGTGTCAGACGCTGACTGTGGCGACTCCCCTCTCCCCGCGCTGCCTGCACTGCTCCCAGCGTTGCTAGGAGACGGTGCCCCTCCCTTATTTGAGCCTGATTCTGCTCTTTTTGGACAAACTTTTACAGTGTGGTTTTCTTCCCCACAGCCAAAACATTTCATTGTAGAAGAAGTGGCGAACAAGATGTAATTAAAATCCTCAACTTTAACATGAAATCTCAGATTGAGATCTTCATACTTATTTGCAAGAATCATAAAGACCTGACGCCTGTGTGAGACGACATGATTCAGCAAAGGTGATTTGCATCCAGACAACACCTTCTTTATAGGAGAAACTATCTTCCCGTGTCTAGAAAGTTCTCTCCTTAAAAAGTCATCGCTGATGAAAGGAGGAACATTTGACAGGATGACCCACGTAGCTGGCTGGGCCAGCGGGACAACCTGTACAAACGACCCCCCCACCGTGATGCCTTCCTCAACCAGTTTGTTCACCAGTTCCACCTTTGAAACAAAAAGAACCACAGCTTGTAGCTGTGTCCTACAACCTCCCCCACCGCTAACGCGACCTCTTCCACGCTGCACGAGAAGCCGGTGTTTACTCTCACACCGTGCTTCCTTGTCAGCGCGGCGAAGCCACCTGTACCAGCCATGGTACCGCCGAAAAAAATGCCGCCAAGGCTGGCACACTACCTCCTAAACACAAAAAACACTTAAAACCTAAATACAAACTCAGAACTAAAAAACAAACAGTAACCAGAAAAGTTCAGAAAAACAACACTCACTCAAGACGCTTTCTCCCTCTTTACACTCCACTTCCGCTCAGAAGAAGAAGAAGAAGAATTTTAGACACACATTAATTCACAAATTGCCACAACAAAAACAAAAATCAAAACCATTAAAAGATCACAACAATACAACATGAAAAACTAATCTTTCCTCTTCATCAACTCTGCAGAAGATATTGACTTCTGCCCACTGTTCCATAAAATCGCCTTTCTTGTTAACTGCTTTAACACAGTTCGAATAAAAAGTCTACCTGTTTGCTCTACGAGAGTAAGATTATCTGCACTTTTGGGCCGCAAAACAGGACCATCCAAGTCTGTAAAATCAGAGGGAAACTTCAAGGAAAGGTCAGAGAATTCATCCAGGGGGTCTGGTACCATTTTTCTTTCTGCTGTGTTTCCAAAAAATGATCTTTTCTGTCTTTGAAATGCTCCCTTTCCAGAGGTCCAAAGTTTTCTGACCTAACCTGATAGCCCAGGCATGGAGTGATCGCTCACCTCAAACCTTGCCCCATAAACCAGCATCCAGTGCAGAGACCTGTTTCACTTTTACTGCATTTAAAAAGAGAACACACTTTAAAAACAGAGTAATAAAACCCAAACAAAGTTCCTAAAAAAACTGAGAAGTAAAATACATTACAAAACATGCAAAATCCACAACACAACATGTCACACTCCAAAGGGCCTGTTAAAAGGCTCTAACAAATTGCAGTGTAACAGTGGCTGGTCTGCTAGCCAGATTGACCAGGCCCTGCCCCCCCTCTCAAGGTGAAAAAAAGAGCCTGGGATACCCAATGGAACTTGTCCCAGAAAAGTCAGACATTTTTAACATAATTTTGGCTATCAACCGGCTCAGTGTTTCCAGGCATGCTAGCTTATGCTACAGCTGGGGAGCCATCAAATTGTTCAGCACCAGCACCCTACCTCTGTAAAACAGCTGTGGGTTAATCCATTGCCATTTCAATAGCTTTTCTGTGATTTTTTCAAATACATCTTCCCAGTTTTTTTTTTACTTGTTTATTTGCAAAATAAATTTAATAAAAACAACCACATATGTTGTCATCAAAACCTGACAACATCAGGCCACGCATGGATGATTTGATTCTATAGAGGAGCGGTTCCAGGGAAATGGTATGGAGCATCCAAGACAGGACGCAACCATGCCTGACACTTCCACACACCTTAAAAGGAGCACACAGACTGCCATTGATCTTCAGTATGCTCTCAATGTCACTGTACAATATTATGATAATGGCAAAAAATCAACAACAACAACAAGACTTTAACCCAAGCCTCTCCATGGGCCTCCATTGAAAGCAGTGTTCAAGATAGTTAAGTGCCTTTTCTTGATCTAATGAGATCAGACCAACATCAGTTTCCAATGAACTGGAAACCTCCAAAATATCCTGAATAAGGTAGATATTATCCACCATAGACCTTTCTCGTTTGGTCACGTTGAATGACCTTCTTTATGGCCTCCTGCAGTCTTAGGGCCAAAGCTTTAGAGAGGAAACTTTTGACTTTGTGCCTTCTAGTCTGTGCATACGAGGGAAACAGGGTAACAGTTATTAATATCTTGTGCATTCCCCTTCTTTGGCAAAATGGTGACAATTGCCCTGCAATAGGACAATGGCAATACTCCATATGAGAGGCTCCAATTAAAGACTTTGATGCGATCATATGAAAAAAACATCCCAGAAATTTTTGTAGGACTCCACCGTAAGTTTGTCTATACCAGGAGCCTATTTTCCTTGCATTGTCTCAATAGCACCATCGGTTCAGATATTGACAGAGGTTCAGCCATTTTAGAGCACATCTTATTGGAGACCTTTGGTGGGCTGCCCATCATCAGACAAGATAGAAAAGAAGATCTTTTTTCCATGTTCCTTTTCAAGCCCAAAGAAAATACTGGAGCAGGGAGATGTTCCTGACTCGAGAGCAAACCATAGCACCCTTTCATGTTGAGCAGATTAGCTAACAGAACCTTTTTGGTATTAAAGACTTCAATATATCCCTGATTTCCAGTGGACTCACACAATTGCTCACAGTCCGCAATATCAGTTTACAGATCTGACAGATGTGGTAATGTCATGTATGATACAGAGATTATACTTCTGGCAGAGCAGCCTATCTGTACCATCCTATGATCCCACCATTGTAAAAACTAATGGATAAAACAAATCTTAAAATATTAAAGTATCTCTAAAACTTTTCAGTAGTCATATTTGAGTTAAAATGCCAATATGCACTCTTAGGTGAAATATATGAACAAGAAATGACATTCAACCAGTGTATGATCAGTAAAAACACTTTTCCTGCCCATTCTCTATTCCAATCAATCTGACTTCATACATCACTATGAGTTTCTGTACAAACACCATGTCTAGGTCCTTAAGTTTCACAGTTTAAAAAAGAACAGTTCTTTTTTTCTGCTCTCTTGCACCGTTGATGCTTAGAGTACCCACTCTGAAAGTATTCATAACATCCAGATTTTTGTAACGGAAAACAAATATTCAAAATAAGAAGGACCAGAAGCCTAGTGAACCTTATCCCCTTATTATCAAAGCTGCTTCTTTACTCATGATAACAGTTTTCAAGCCTCTAAAACTCCTGGTTTCTCAGACCAGTTTTGGCCTTATTAGCAATATGACACTGATGGCCTGTAGAAAGCTTTAACATCAGGAAAGACATATTCAGTATTCAAAACCTCCATATTTTTTGTATCGTGCAAAAAGTTTCTAATAGTGGCAGTAGGATACATCTTTTCTTTGACTTCAGGTGGTTGGCTTAGAGACATATCAATGTGATCAGAGAACAAACTTTCATTATCAATGTGATCTGACAGATCCATTTTCCTACCAAGCAGCTTAACATTGTGCTTGCCAGCTTTGTCCCCAAAGCCTCCAATGCTTAATTGTTATAATTTCCCCACAACTAAAGCACTTCAAGGCATCAAATGTAGCAAACGGTATGTAGTCATAATCATCCACTTGAACGTGAAACTGCAGACTAAGCTCTTTGGACCTGTTAGGAAGAAACTTTAAGACTTGATGTCTATGGGAAATGACATGGCTGAGAAGTGGCAACTTACAACCAGACAGAACTTTCATAATTGGGGAGACAGCTTTCCCATGTCTAGACAGTTCCCCCCTCAAAAACTCATCACTGATGAATAGGGAAAAGTGAAGACAGAAATAGGCTACTGGCTGGCTCAGCCAGCGGAACAACAGACACAAAAACTCCTTCAACAGTGATTCCTCCCTCTATTAGCCTATTTGCTTGCTCTTTTCATCTCAAAAAATAGTATCACATCCCCATCAGACTTCATACAGCTGTTTCTAACTATTTCCCCAACTGCGAGAGCAACTTCCTCCACATCACACGTAAAAACAGTGACGACTCGGACACCATGTTTCTGTCTAAGCGTGGCTTAACCACCAGCACTGGCCTTGGTGTTGAAATGTCAAGAGGCTAGATAAACACACAAAAACACAGACTAAATGGAGGACCTTATAGAAAGTGACTCAAGTTGCAAGTTGTACGAGCGGGACAACTGAAGAGCATAATAATAGTAGTAGTAGTGGTAGTAGTAGGAAAAGACTACGAAGAAGAAGACTATGAAGAAGAAGAAGAAGAAGAACCAAACATGTCAGAAGTGTGGCTAAAATATTCAACTGAAACTGACCTTTAATTATCTAAGATTTTGATTTATATATTGACATGAAATCGGTTTGGGTTTTAGGTTAAAAGATTGGATCCGGATTGGGACATCCCTAGTTTTTAGGCTTTTTGCCTAAAAAACCTTGTCACATCCGATTATTTTTACCCTTTAAATATAATGTGGTTGTTTTTACATATGGACACTTACTCCTCCAGTCTCGTAAAGCGGGTTGTCAAATTCTGTCTCCACAGTGATTTGTCGGTAAGAGTGGGGATAGATAAGAGGGAACCTCAGATTGGTGTGGTATCTGCACCTGTTGAACAAAATGAAGAAAAGCCACATATTAAAGACAGTATTTTGACATTAAGTTGCTTACCCTCATGTAGTACAATTACAAATTAATTAACAAAAGTTAAAAATGTTATCCAACTAAGTATCTCAATAATAACAGTAACAAAAAAGCTTCAAGAAAGTTGTTTATTGATACTTTTTGTTAGAAGACACCCAAACATACCATGTTACAAGCATATTTGTATCACATGAACTTTAAACTGATACTTTGTTTTGAAATGCCTTTTAAAAAAGGTCTATAGAGGGGAGGGTATTTATATTTAGTCCACCCCCCCGACCCCAATTTAACTTATATGATTTCTAAATGATTGCCCTGTAGCGTTATAGCTCCAGACAAAAGCCATTTTAATTCAATTCAATTCAAAAATACTATATTGATCCCAGAGGGAAATTAAGTGTTGTAGTGGCTCATTACTAATTAATTTTTCGAAGGGTTATTGTAGACCATGATGACTGTGGGGAAAGGGATTTCCTTTAGTGGTCTGCGTTGTAGCGAAACTAAAGAATCCTCCGACTGAAGATACCCTGTTGCTGTAGGATAGTCTCATGAAGAGGATGCTCAGGGTTCTCCATAATCTCTTTATTTTATGAAGAATCCTTCTTTGCATCATTATCTCCAGTTGTTCCACAGGTGTCCCCAGAACAGAACCAGCCTTCTTTATTAGGTTGTTGAGCCGTTTCAAGTCCCTGGTTCTGATGTTGCTACCCCAACAGATGATGGATGAACAGATGACACCCTCCACCACAGACTTGTAGAAGATTTGCGGCATCTAATTGAATCATTCATATTAAACCTGTGAGCTTGGTTCAGAGTGACCTTTTATCTAATTGCACAAAAGATGCAAGTGGAACCATACCTTTAACAAATATACTTTTACTGTTAGTATAACAGTTTTTTATGTTGTTGTGACCAGAGGTGGGTAGTAACAGAGCAGAGCAGATGGCAGCAGACCAATCATCCATCACCAAATCCATACATGTATTACATCCATCTAGACAATACAGTAATAAAAAAGAGCAATATACTAAGATTGGCATCTAACCCATTTTTTTTTCAGTGCCAGCTTAAAACCTCCAAAAATTCAGACTGTCTTTATATTTCCTGGTAACCTGTTCCACAGACTTGTTGCTACATACAAAACGAACTCCTTACCTAAGTTACTCTTAACTCTAGGGGGTACAAAATCAGTAGAGCTTCCCCTAGTGGAATAACTGTGAACATCTCTCACTCTATTAAAGTAATTGATTAAATATGTGGGGACAGCCCCATACATGATCTTATGTACCATGCACAGGTGAATCTGAGAGACTCTGTCTTCTACTTTTAACCACCCAATAGTCTCAAAATGAGAAATGTCAAGATGAGCTTTCATGGGGAGGTTTAAACTAGTCCGTATAACCTTATTTTAGCATTCTGACGCCTATGTTTCAGCCGCTTCAAGACACCATTGTACCATGAGCAGCATGCATAGTCAAAATAAGGCTGAATTAGAGCACTTGCCAGGGATTGACCCAAACAGTATGGCTGCATCCGAAACCACTAAATTGGTAAGAGGTCTTACGCCAAACCGGATGTGCGTCAGCGTCCGCCATGATAAGATGCATCTGAATTGGGCTTCCAGTTATGAAGGAGTTAGGGAAAGTGGCCTGTATGCTAACTATCATAGCCACTTACGGCTCCCTAAACTACTAGCCATAGTGTTCTCACTGTTGACCCCATGAAAGGTTAAGGATTAGTTGCTAGTGTTAGTGCTTAGAGGCTAACATTCAGTGGTTTTGGATGCAGCCTATGTCTTCCGTTTATCCTAGAGTGATAGCTTATTGACTTACATCCGCCTACTAACATTTTAATAGTTCTTCACTTAGAGTTCTTTCAATCATGTTCTTATCAGGACTATCCGTCCTGCTGCTGGATTGATTCACCTGTGTTCTGGAGCTGCTCTTGTTTGGAGGAAGACTGTGGACGAGGAAAAAAGAGAAATATCCAAAGGTGCCTCCAAACATTCAAGTTATTAAGAAAACTTTTTTTTTACAACTTTTTTCAAGATGGCGCCGCCAGGTGTTGCAGGTATTATCGCTGCTCTGTTCGTGTATGCAGTGCTGACAAGCAATATTAATAATACCACCAGCCAAGCCTACCTACCTAAAGATAGTGGTTGTCTCAAAGATATCTACAAAACGATAAATGAGCACAAGATAGAGGCAGTTAAACACTTTGGCTTCGGGAAGCATGCCCTGCTAGCCATATTCATTCACCCGTACCTCTACAACCAAGCAACAAAACAAACCAAGAAAGGACTGAAACAACAGCAAAGTATGGTGTTCATTGTGGCGATCTCTTTATTGCTATCTGGAGACAATAACCAGTGTCCCGGCCCAAACAACTGTATACTAGCGACAGAGGGAGGCATTGACACCGCTAACAGGAGGTGCACCACCCCTATCCTGCAGGTATGCACACCACGTACATTGCACTATACATCTGAGCAACAAACTCACCTGCGCGACTTCGTCACCTTTGCGAGTGCTGCCCTGACAACGATGTCCAGCCCAAACCTGGCGGCCTGTGGGACCGGGTGCCTCGCAGAAGTTGGGCCAAAGTCCGGAGAATGGACGAGGTCCGGTTTCAAGGAATGAAGTGTCGCAGGTGGAGAACCCTCAGTACAACAACAAATCGACGACATGTATGTTCCTTTACCAAGCCTGGGACGTAACAGGCAGTCAGCCGATGACAACACAGGAGTGAGTATGATTGAACCATGTAATGCTGGTAATATCGGGTCTCCTAAGCGTCCTAAACGTCATAAACATCAACACAAGGTACTTGTAGCATATCGACCACCCACAGCCAAAGATAATTTTCTCAATTCATTTTCAGAAATTCTTAAACAGCACAGTAGTAAAGAACTGATCGTTATGGTGGACTTTATTTTGGACTGGTTAAATAAGTCACGTAGTAAGAAACTTAAGGATATTACAAACGGCTTTACCATGACCCAAATGATAAACAGTACGACGAGAATAACACACTCTTCTCGAGCATTACTAGACTTGGTCTTTACTAATAAACCTGACCGCATAACAAAAACCTACAACTTACTAACAGGCTTATCAGACCATAACATCACACTGATAACAAGGAAGTTGTCCAAATGTAGACATTATGACCAAAAACGTGCACAAAAGCGCTTGCCCTATATACCTAAAAAAGACCAACAATTGGTAGAGAACGACCTTAAAAATGTCCCATGGAGTGACAAAGTGGGTAAATGCTGATCATGCCTGGGATGGCCTAATGACAAAAATTAAAGGAATTATTTGCATTATTGTCGAATACAACCCAGAAAAAAAAGTGCTAAAGCAAACATACCTTGGATTAATGAAGCAACTTGGACCCTGATGAGAAGTAGGGACTCAGCCCTTAAAAGAGCGAACAAAACACGTTTAAACACAGATCGCATGGTTTTTAAAAGTTTGAGGAACAGAGTCACAACGCTGCTCCGGAAGGCCAGGGCTGACTTTCACCTAGAAATAATTAAAGCTGCAAAGGGAAACATGGGAAAGCTATGGAAAAGCATTGACAAACTTACCGGAAGAGGACAAACAAAGTATGAAACTATAACATTAAATATAAACGGCACTATTATAACAGACAGTGTTGACATAATTAACCATTTTAATAAAAATTTCATCCAGTCTGTACAAATCCTTAATAAAAACTTCCCCCAAAATCAGGGCAAAGACTCTTCATTTAATTGGGATGGACTAGGTGTAGAACTAACTAATGAAACAAGAGTAAACAAAAGCCTCTCTACATTATCAAGCTTACGGTCTAGGGATATCCACGGATTAGACACCCTCTTCCTAAAAACCTATAAAGATAGTCTTACTGCTCTAATCACAAAACTGATAAATCAATCAATAACTGAAAACACCTTCCCTAGCACATTAAAAAATACCCACTATTATTCCAATACATAAAGCAGGAAATAGACAATATATGATTAACTACAAACCAATTAGCATTCTCCCAGCTATATAAAAAATAATAGAATAAGTCGTCATAGAGCAACTCACACAACATCTGGAGGATGAAGGCCTTTTACATCCTATGCAGTTTAAGTTTCGGGCAAACCACTCGACGGAAACTGCATGTTGCCTTCTCACAGAGACGATTAAACAAAATTTGGATAATGGAGGAGTAGTAAGAGCAATTTTCTTGGACCTTCACAAGGCATTTGATACCGTCAGTCATCCCACATTACTTACAAAATTAACTAGATTCAATTTGTCGACAAACAGTGTGGCTTGGGTTGAGTCTTATCTGTCTGGTCGAACCCAATGCGTCCGTATCAGTGACACTACATCCAGTATTACTGCTACTGATATTGGACTGCCACAAGGCTCTAATATCGGCCCTGTTCTGTTCTCCCTCTATCTAAATGATCTGCCATCTGCATGTAAGGATGTTAATATCCAGATGTATGCAGATGATACGGTCATTTATACTTGTCGAAAGGATGCTGACCAGGTTGCCATTAAACTTATGGCAGCAATAGAGAGGGTTGCGAGATGGCTACATGACTCAAGTCTCACCTTAAACATTAAGAAAACAGCAACAATGTACTTTGTGAACAAATACAAAAACCCATCCTTTCCAAACATAACTTTAAACAGGGAAACAATACAAAATGTCAGTGAATATTGTTACCTGGGTGTAATTTTAGACCCAACTCTTAGTTTCAAAAAATATATCAAACAAATGTGCCAGAGACTCAGGTACAACATAAAAACATTTAAATATATTAGAAACACGCTAACAATGGAGGCAACCCTTACCTATTTTAATGCAATGATTATGTCTCGGTTTTATTATTGTATAACATGTTGGTCTCAGGCGAACAAAACCACTATGAGGCCATGGGAAAACTTGAACAAACAATCACTCAAAACCCTTGCCCAAAAACCACGACAACACCATCACTGTTTAGTCCTCCAAAAATACAGACTGTTCAATTTTGACAGTATTAAAAAATTTGCTCTAATACGTTTGGCTCATAGAATCCTAAATAACACTGCACCAACACCACTTCAGCATTTCATCCAGTACACATCTGCTGTGACAACTAGAACCACACGAGCCTCTGCCAGGGGGGCAGTGTAGCATACCCAAATGTAAAACTGCTTTTGCACAATCAGGTTTCTCATATAAGGCAATAGAGAAATGGAACAAGCTCACAACGGACCTGAAAAGTCAAATGGACTTTAATAAGTTCACAGTAGAACTTAGAATTGGCTTTGGAGAACTCAAAGCTGCTCACAATGAGGTGAACACAATGTCTGAAACACAGGTCCACTTATGTGTATATATTGATGTACATGAATATTTTACTATGAAATCGAAATGTATTATTAAATTTGTGTTTAGTGCTTATGAATGTGAATGTGACGCAGTAAATGAGAGGTGTGGCTGAATTATACTGGTGTGATGTTTGTTTACTTGTGTGTGTGAGAGGGTCAGTGACAGTGAGAGGGCTTGCTATGATTGCTTACAGTATTCATTGCATGCTATTGTATATACATCTTTTCTTTTATTTGTACTTTCACTTCAGTGTAACTGTATATGATCTATGTAACCAGGGACTGCAGATGGAAATTAGCTATTTAGCTATAATCTGGTGGAGAACATATCTGTCCTTGACCTTAATGTCTCTGTGCACTGTCCCTTCAATAAAGACTGAACTAAACTAATGCGACCACTATGTCTGGTCGAACGCAGAATCATCTGCATATACAAAAGCTGACATGAACATACAGACTAAAGGTAATTTATACATATAAGGAAGAAAAGTGGGCCCAAGACACTCCCTTGAGGGACCGCACAGTCTATGTATTGTAGTTGAGAAATTGTTCCCCAAATATCCACCACCTGCTTCCTGTCCTTCAGATAAGAACTCACCCATCTGGCTGTTAAGTCATTGAAACCTGTGGCTTTCAATTTCTGCACCAAGATGCCAATGTCAGCAGTATCAACTGCCTTGTAGGTCTAGCATGACCATACCACATAAATTACCTTTATCTACCTCCCTCTTGATGTAGTCGGTTAGCTACAGTAAACAAGCGTTGGTGGAATTGGATTTATGAAAGCCAGACTAGAATTCATAGAGTAAATTGTGTGATACTAATTACTTATCAATCTGCTCAAAAATGATCCTTTCAATTATCTTTGAGAGACTACACAGAATAGAAACAGGTCTATAATTTATTGGTTTAATTTAATCCCTTTCTTATAAAGTGGAATCACTCTGGCAAGCTTGAGACCCTTAGGGAAGTGTCCTGGCACTACAGACATGTTTATGATATGGGTGATACATGGGGGGATAACCTCATGTCAGCGTCTCTTAAGAATCTAAATGAAATATTGTCAAAGCCAGTGGCTTTAGAGATATTTAAGATTTTTAGCTTGTCGATTACAACTGCCTCTGACAGTTTTTCAAAAGAGAAGCCACCTACTTTGACCTCTTGCTGAGAATAATAGTCAAGGATGTGACTTTCACCGTACTGGCCTGACTGGTCCGACGTTTTTCCACCAGTTTACTAGCAACTGATGAGAAACAGTTGTTTAAACAATCTACCAATGTTCCCTTTTCCCTTTTACCTCTCGCTCGTTGACAGCTGGAGATAGGCACCAGCACCCCCGCGACCCCTGGAGGACTAAGCGTTTCAGAAAATGGATGGATTGATGAAAACAAGCATGTTTTACCCAAAAATCTACCAGGCAAAGATACAAACCCACAGTTAATGTTAAAGTGAAACCTCTTTTCTGTACACACCTTTTATTGTTCTAATGGTATTTTTTACCGGCAGAGTTTTGGAGATAAACTGGATATATGGTAAAAACTATGGGGCTGATTTATCATAATTCCTGATAATGACAGCAAAATTACATGTAGCGCTAGAAAAACGAGTGGGTTGTCCTTAATTTGCGGGTGATTTACTAAGAGTGCGTGAGCAATTCTCTACAGGTGCAAGCAGCAGTATTCAAATGAGGTGTTTGTGGCTGCTAATACGAGCTGCACCACCGCTAGAGAGAGGAGGAATAATGTGCATGGATCCATGGTGCGTCTTTGGCACAAAAATTAGGTAAAAATACTGTGAATTCTGTTTTCTTTTGTCAGTAATATGTAATTCATGTGGTGTATATAGGCTGCTCTCTGGTGCACCCACACATTGTATTGCAGGGTTAGACTGATTAAAACTGCAGCATGTCTGAATTTTATTTTTACAATGGCATATATAATGCCAATTATCACTGTGGTATTGTATATGATTACTACATTTTATTAATTGGACTTCAGGAAGGTTAACCACTACATGAGAAATTAATGAGGATCTACTAGTTTACTTATATAGCGCCGTTTCACAACAGATGTCATCTCAAGGCGCTTTACTCTCAAGGCGAGTTATTACAGTACGATGTTTAATGGGGGGAAAAATTGGAAAATATTTACGTAACTATCAGGTTTATGACCATTAGAGAGTTAATTACTCTTAGTTTATATTGTGTGTGAATGACATTTTTGTTTGTCAATAATAATTGCAGATATGAATGTGGTAGCTCAAATTAAAACCTGCTTTTCAGAAGTGCTAAATATAAATGCTAAAATAACCAAAACACATTTATGCTAAGTAAATCACACTGCTCCTGGAACGCGTACTTCTTTGCCTATTCTCCTCCCAAAGTTTTGCGTCTTCTTACAGAAATGCCCAGATTGCATATTCATCAAGGGCGAAAGCACTAAATGGATTGCATGCGTCTTGCTGCGGGTTTAACAGGTGCAATGCGCTCTGCGCCGTGTTGATAGATCAGCCAGAGCCTGTTTTTGCGATGCTGTGCAGTTTGCATGGGTTTTAACAAGTGCAAACCGTTGATAAATGAAGCCCTATATGTTGTGACTGGAAGCACTTTAAGTTGTTGTAAAATGGATATATTACTTGTTGTCTTACTTTAATAAATTTTGTGATGAACATTTTTATTTAAAAAAGCTTTCCCTACTTCTAATTTGTTATTTTGTAATTATATTTAGGGTATAGGTTATGCATCAATTCTTTCATTTTACTCTTTAAAATACCAGAATTTACACATAAGTTAATATTTTTGTCTGTCTGATTTAATAATAAAGAAAAAGTTAGTGCAAATAGAGCTCATCTAAGGTTTTGATCCATTAATTAGTGACTACTTGAGCTGCATTTTTACATATTACTATTTTACTCTTACTTGAGGAATTTCAAAAACAGCAACTTTTAATTTTTACTCGAACAAAAATATAATATAAACAAGTAATTCTTCTCTTACTTGAGAAAGGTTTTTGCATACTCTACCCACCTCTGGTCATGAAAAACATGCCAGAATATTTTCAAAAGTGTTTTTTTATTTTCTTATCCTTTAATCCCACACATTTTTACCCAATTTTTATCACCGTGTTGCTACCTAAGTACAGTCCTGGGCATTCTCCCTCTGCCAACCGCGGGAGGGCCCCGCATTGAAACTCAAGCTTCCTTCATGCCTGAGGAGCAATATTTGTAAAAGTGGCATAATTGAGAGCACCAGATATATATTTTTTTTATTACATATATATATATTACAAATTACATAAACAATAAGCCTGCAATGTGTTTTTCCAGTTTAATTTTAAGTGCGACTCCAAATCCAGACCACCAAAATTTTATTTCCATAGATAATTGTTGTTTGATTTTGTAGTCAGCACATTCAGCTATGTAAAGAAAAATGTGTTTAATAATATTTTATTTATTCAGATCTAGGATGTGTTATTTTGGTTTTCCCCTTTTTTTAACATTGTATTAAAATCAATTGTCGAAAACATAACTTCTTCTGATGCTTCCTGGGCCTTAAAATAAGTGAACACTTTGGAACTGGAGCATTCTTGTGTTTGCCCACAGGAGTTTTGTGACTAAAAAAATCATCATGAAACTCACCTTGTGACATAGACATACGCCGCTCCAAGCAGCACAGACAGCAGCAGAACAAAGAGGAAGATGGCTAGGGCTATGTTTCCTTCATCCAGAGGGGAACCTGCCGTCGCCCCTGCAACTGACATCCAACAAATAAATGATAATCATGTTGTCTGAATGAGTATCATTCAGACAACAAGAGGTCAGGCTAAGGCTGGTATAGCAAATTCATATGGATGATGCAAGTAATCAAATAGATAAATACTGCTAGCGGAATAAACACAATATGGGAAATGGACTGGGTAGATGTAGGTAGAGCACACACAGTAAGGAATGTTGCTGTTATGAAGCACTTTTCTTTGTGATTTTTGAATTAATCCATCTGTTGAGAAAAACTGTTTTCTTTACACTCAACTTCATTAAAGCCAACTGTCAAATGCAGACACTCACCTTCCAAAGCATGGTTGTCAAAGCAGCCTTGGACTGAAAAATATAATTCTGAGAGTCAGTGCATATGCAAAATTAAAAATGTCATAACAGATTTCTTTTTTCATATTTATATGAAAGCTTCTCCAAAGGTACTATGTCTGTCAAATCTTTTGATTTGCATAATTAGTAAAAAAAGTAAGACAAAATAAAGAAAACATACATGCAATGTTTTAAAACAATTTTTGTACTGAGATATTTTTTCTAAGAAAAGATTTTATCCTGTGTTCTCATGTATAGTAAACAAAAAACTAATTTTCCTCTTACATAATTTCAAAACAGCCTTTATTCTACTCAGTATATCTTAGAAACTAAAAAATAACATGTTTTGATGGTGCCAGACTTTTAGGTAAGACAAAAAAGCAAGCACAAAAGAGATTAGCAAACATTTTTTCACAGCACTGTACAATCTCTAAATTTTTTTTTTTTGCAAATATGTTCAAATTCAATATAAATGTGTATATTTTTATTGTCGATCTTTGCTTGAACATGAAACACAGAAAGCACCAAAATTATCTAAATCAGTGCTCACCTACACAAAAGGGTAAAGAAAACCCAACCAGATACCATGAAATCATTTTTCTCAATGTTTATTTCTTATATATCATGTTATTATTTATTAGGATGTTTTGTTCCAAAAACTCTAAATTGATTTCCATAATTCCTGTGTATCTAACAACCTCCCCTGCGTCCCCAACTTTGTGGAACTTTCCATACCTTATCATCATTTAACAGGCACAGTTTAAGTTTTTTAGGGGGGATTTTATGTGATGGGACAACACAAAGTAGTAATTGCTCTTTAAAAAGGAAGATATAGCCCAAAATCAGAATAAATTTTACTTGGCCCGCTGTACTCTCACACCACTGAATAAAATCCATTGCAACCATTTCTCCTCAGAAGTCACCTACATAAAGTACACCTTTATTTAATCTCCGCATTCATGCAACTGTTTTGTGAAGTTCTCCAAAGTTTGTTATACAACATTGCTGAACAAAGAGGCTTATGGGGACGAATGAACATAGCAGACAGGTCAGGGAGAACATTGAAGGGGAGTTTAATGCAGATTTAGGTTTCTAAAACCCCAAGCTTTCATCATCTAAAAGCACTCTCTTCGTCCATACTGTTCATCTGTACATTTAAATAGTATAAACTTACTGCAAGCCTACTTTGTGTAAGGCTAGACAATGAAAGCAATAATCAGAAAAGCAGCCAAGAAGTAGGGTTGAAACGCTCTTTCGAACCAATACGATACAATACTTGGATCTGATTACTTGCCGATACTGAGTAACAATGCCGATACTTCTACCACACACAAACAATTTCAACAAATTATGGTTAATTAGTTTAAAAAATAAAATATTTATAAAAATTACCAAAAAAACGAAAATCTCAAGTGAAAAACATTTTCTGTGAAATTATTGCAAGGTTTACACTTTCTAAGGTTCTAAGCAAGCTATCTGCTGAGCAACCACCTTGAATGACTTTCTGTCAATAGACTGGGTCAATTTGTTGCAGGCATAACCGATAAAGATACGAGTACTTTAGAACGGCATCAGTGCATCCCTACCAAGAAGCGTATAGTAACTCTGGAGGAGATGTAGAGATCAAAAGTAGGTGAAAGAATTTGTTGTTTAGGCAAGCTTTTAAAAATGCTTTTATGGAACAGTGGCAAAAAAGCCATAATACGTTTTCCCTTTAGTTTGACACAAGCCACTGAAAGCACCAGAATTTTTGTGCTGCAGACGCTAAGTTGGAGCTTGGATTTTTATTCAGGGTTGTATGCATCAAAATGATCATAGCTTCCTCCATTTCTCTACAAGAACTTCAGAGAACATTACAATAAGCTTGGAGCATACCTAATAGATGAAACCCCCCTGGCTTGAGAATGATGTTTGGTCTGCAACACAAAAAATGTATAATTGGTCAACAGCTGGGACATTTTTCACTTGTCTTTGTAGTGCTTCATAAATTATGGGAACTCCTGAATCTTCTTAACGGTACACCCAGGCTTTTATTTCCTATGTAGTATGTGGAAAACATGGCGATAATCTGCCTTCTAGTTCTCCTTGTTGACTACTTAGTGACCCAGCTCACACAGAATGCATCTTTTGCTGAACTGTTGCTGAAATGTCTCTGTTGAACATCAAACAGACATGATGGATATTTTTGCACAACAGTATTTCTGTCTTTGTATCACAAAGCTGTCCAGTGCTGTGTAAATGCGTCAGTTCATAATTTTCAGACATTTTGTCTGTAAAAAAAAAAAACTATTACTTTTGTCACGACTCATCCAATTACTTGTTTACAGAAAGTGAAAAAACAACATAGGCTCACCATCATTTTGTCAAGGTTTGTCAATTGCTAAGATTTCCACAAGCTAGGATGCTGATGAGACCGATAAGAGGTTGGAAAGACAGAACGAAAGGCAGCTGATAACATTAACTGACAGTAAGTCCCATCATGACAGTTCACCCCCAACCCCTGTGTCTCAGTGGACGCCTGCAGAAGCAGAACATTGTGGCTTAGAAACTGGAAAAGTGGGCCCTGATATCTGGGTGGACGCTGAAGCAGAACTGTATATCAAGAAGTGGACGTTGATGGAGTGGATGAAGTTGATGACAGTGGAGTATTCTGATGAGGTGGGTGATAGTAATGCTGTATCTTGTAGATGGATGTGGGCAGAGTCCAGTCTGGTGGTTTTGATGGCCAGGTGATTGGAGTCTGGTCATGCGATTGCCAGGTAATTGGAGGTAATTGGGGGTGTGATGGCTGCTACGAAGCAGGACCTTGTCTCTGGGAGGCTGGTTGTGATGAACCTTATTTATTGGAAACCGGCTGTAGAGATCCTTGTGACTTGAGGCCGGATGCGGAGATCCTCGTGACTTGGAGACCGGCTGCTGACATCCTCGTGAATTGGAGGCCCGCTGCAGAGATCCTGTTGTCTTAAGAGCCGGTGATGCAGAACCTTGTGTCTTGGAGGCTGGTGATGCAGAACCTTTGTGTCTTGGAAGCCGTCAATTGAGCAGAACCTTGTATTCTGGTGGCCAACTGCAGAGCAGAGCCTTGTGTCTTGGTGGCTGGCTGGAATGAATCTTGAGTCTAGGAGGCCGGCAGTGGAGAACCCTGAGTGTTGAAAGCCGGTGGAGGAGAACCTTGTTGTGTCTTTGAGGTAGATGACAGATAACATTGTATCTTGGAGGCTGGCATGGTAGAACATTGTATTGAGGTTGTATTGTGATTGTGTCCTGTTGTGGAGACTGGCATAGCAGTCTATTGTCTTGGAAGCTGGTTGAGATGAACCTTGTGGGGAAGCAGAGGCCGGCAGACCTGAACCTTGTGGAGAGGTGAAGGCCTGCAGAGCTGAACAATGTGGTGAAGCGGAGGCTGGCGGAGCTAAGTTTTGTGGTGAAGCAGAAGCCACCAGATTCGGAACCTTGTGGTGAGGCGAATGCCACCAGAGAACTTTGACCGCGGTTCGGCGCCGATAGCTCTCACAAGCAGGCCGAAGCAGAGAAACGGAGAACGCAGAAGCCTGAACTCGCTGTCTCGTACTCTCGGTGAGAAGCAAATTTCATACATTTCATACCGCTTGTATATTTTATTCACAATATTTACCTATTTAGCTGAATATCACCTTTAGATGTTATTTATTTTTATTTTTTTGTTTCCCCGGCACCACTCCGAGCAGGCAGCCAGTAACAGCAGCTCCGTCCGATCGAGTCCTTTTTTAAGTAATATATGTCTTTTTTTTGTTGTTTTTTTATTTCCGTGTTTTGTCCTGCTCCCGCACAAAATGGAGCTCAGAAGTTTGTGGACATTTTTATTCTTTTTCACACTTTTTACCGCATCTGTGTCCGGAGATCGCATTGAGTCTAACAGTGGGCGACACTGTTTACAGCAGGGATCAGCGCCTACACTGTGTTGCCTGCAGCCGAGCGAGCCAACATCCCCCGCGAGGTGAAGATTGGTTGTCGGGCTGGAATCGGGCAACGCAGTAAGGTTAGGAGGTACCAGCCAGCGATTCCATCTGTTGTCATGGGGAACGTGAGATCTTTACCCAACAAAGTGGACGAGCTGGCGGCTCTAACCCGACATCAGGGGAGCTACATAGAGAGCAGCCTGATGTGCTTCACAGAGACGTGGCTAACCACGCTAACTCCGGACTCACACATAAACATTGATGGTTTTCATCTGATCCGCGCCAACAGAACAACGGAGAGTGGTAAGAAGAGAGGAGGGGGTCTGGCTGTGTTTGTGAACGATAGATGGTGTAACTCTGGTCATTTATCTATCAAAGAGACGCTTTGCTGTAAGGACATCGAGCTGCTAACTGTTAGCATGAGACCATACTATCTACCTCGGGAGTTTACACATGTTACTGTGATAGCTGTGTATGTACCGCCCTCTGCTAACGCTGCTGCAGCCTGCAATGCCCTGCACTCTGTAACCAGCAGACTCCAAACACAGCACCCTCAGGCCCTTTTTCTGATCTCTGGGGACTTTAATCACATCTCCTGTCCTCCACTCTCCCCACCTTCTCCCAGTATGTCACCTGCCATACCAGAGACAATAAAACATTGGACTTATTGGCTGTGTCCAAATTCAGCGTCTGCATCCTTCGGAGGACTCATTTAAAGGATGCCACGTCACAGCGCTGCGACGAAGGCTGTCCAAATTCATAGGATACTTCAAATGCGCCCCACAAATACGTCCTCCTTTTCCCCCAATCTGAAGGATGGGTCTGGTGGATTATTTAACGTCCTACCTATCCCATAATTCTTTTCGGCAGAGAGCTACAAACAGTTTGAAATAATGGCGGACGAAGCGAGCGGTACCGCGACGGTGAGGTTTATGCTTTCAGATGTAAGTTTTTTAAAAACTGGCGGTATAACAAACTGAAACTTATAGCTGTTGTGTTGTTATGCTTTGTTAGACCGATCGGGACGCCTGGCGAGACGCTTTTGCGGTTCGGTTCAGTCGCGTCCCGGTCGGGTCTAATGCGTCTTTTCCTCTTTCTCGGGAGGCGCCCTTATTTAGCATTGTTGTACATTTACATCTGTAAATAAAATAATTTTCGTAAACTAGCTTGTTTCATATCTCCCGTGTGAATATCCCCTCATATAAAGCTAATTTCTTATTAATGAATTAAATATTTCCTGATATGTTTTGGGGACAACGGAGCAAACTGCCACAGTCATTAAGCTCCGAACTATGAACTCTTTAACAGGAGTAAAAAGCTCCGCTACTGTGGCATGGATCAATAAGATTACATTTATTTTTAAATGCTATTCGTATGAGTAGGCCCCCTCTTTTATTTTGTCTTATTTTGATATTTCTGTAAAGTATTGTCCAAAAACTATGATTTTGATGGCAGTTATTGGCACAACAGCAATACTTTCACTCTTTCTCCTACATTAAGATAGTTCTGGAGAAGATGGGCATATGGGGAAATTGAACCCTGTCCAAAAAAAAAGTGGAACGATTTAAAAAAGAAAGAAATATATAAAATGAATATTTTTGTTAGTAACACAAGGTAACACAGAGCAATTCCTAAGTTTGAGCTTACTTTTTTGTGATCTGTCTTTAGGAATGGAAGTATCCAGATTCAGAGGAGGGAGGGAGTGTGAAGCCCACTGCTGTTAGCTGGTCCTGGTTTGTCCCCATGTATGAGATGTTAAGACAGAGGTCCTTCTCCTTATTGCCTCCATCCATGAGGACACTCCAGGACCAAATGCAGCAGTGAGCTACTGAGAGAAGAGAGGAGGAAGAGAATGATGGAGACAGGCAGCCAGCAGAAAGGAAGAGGAGAATGAAGACCTGTTGGACCTCATCAGGGAGGAGATGAGGCTGCAGAGGAAAGGAGAGCAGGGAGAGGATTCTGTTTTGTTTTTAAGGGGTGGGGGTGTAAATATAAAATTATTTTTAATTGTTTTAAGAACGAGTTGTTCTGAATAAATTGAATGAAAGAAATACTTTTTGTGATTAATTGTAGTTTTTCTAAATATTTTTTTATTAATGTGACATTTAACAACAAAATCAACCTTATTAATGTTTAATGATTTTTAGAAACCTTTTAAGAACATTTGAAAATTAGACAAAAAGAAAATATAACCAATTACAGAACATAGTACATTTTAACGGGTACTTGCAGGATTAACCTGAGTGACAGGGTAGTAAACCATTTAATAATGTTTTTTAAATACACGGCAATCGCTGGCAGTGTTGCTAGAGACATGGATGGAGTCCTGCAGCAGGGATCCTTTGCTGGTCGTCTCTGGTTGGGGAGTGAAACATCAGGATGGTCTGTAGAGAGCTTCAGGATGTCTCCTCCTGCTGTCCATCAGGGTTTGCAGAGCTGCTCAGTGGACGAATGTCTCATCTATAAAATGTGTTTATAAATATGTAAACAGGGGAAACTGTATCAAATACTTTAATCTAAAACTCATGACACACCAGGTTTGAAATATTACACTTACTGTTTAATTGCCTTTCAAATAATCCCACAGTAGAAGAATCTGGTCTGGTTAAGTAAAAATAGAGAACAGAATAACAAGTGTTAAGGTATGATTTTGCACATAAAGGATGAAAGAATTATGGTATTTAGAATGAATGAAAAAATTCAAACTCCACATATATGTATATATATATATATATATATATATATATATATATATATATATATATATAATGTGGGTTTTTTTACTTAACCATTTTAATTTAATAATTTACTATAATATTAGAATAACTTACCTGGATATGATTATCTCTTAAACTCAGACAAAACATTATCTGGTGATGAGCAGAAAACTCATTTAGCTCCTTAAAAAATATAAAAGTAAGAAGATGAAGAAATTTGCTCTCAAATTCCATTTTCTGCTGGTTGTACTTAGCGCTGCCGCGGTTGCTAGGCGACAGGACATGCGCAATGGGTAAGGGGGGTAACAGAAAGAAGGGTAGGCTGTACAAATTCGCAGAAACTTATTTCCGGCTTTTGCGGTCGTTGGAGGACCCGTCCTCCTTCAATCGTATAGGAAGGATCCCCAGGAGGATGCAGACCCTGAATTTTTGACACACCCTTCGTATGCCAACACCAAGGAGGCATACAGCTCATCACCTCTCCCTCCTCTGGGGGGCTCAGACCACAACCTGGTTCATCTCCAACCTGTGTATAAACCTCTTGTACACAGAGAACCAGTAGTGAAATGCACAGTAAGGAAATGGTCGGCAGAGACTGAAGAGGCTCTGAGAGACTGTTACCGTTCTACTGTGTGGGACAACCTCTGCCACCCTTTGGAGGATGACATCAACAGCATCACAGACTGCATTACGGACTACATTAACTTCTGTCTGGACAACACCGTTCCAGTCATAAAGGTACGCTGTTTTTCCAACAACAAGCCATGGATAAATCCTGAAATAAAGGCTCTCCTCAAGGAGAAGAAGAGAGCCTTCAGGTCAGGAGACAAACAGGAGCTGAAAGTTGTCCAGAAGAAACTGAAATGGAAGATCAGGCAAGGGAAGGACAACTACAGGAGGAAGATGGAGGATCAGCTGCAGCAGGACAACATCAGAGGTGTGTGGGGCAGCCTGAGGACCATCTCTGGACAAAAGCCATCAACTCTCCAGACTTCCCAAGACGTGGGGTGGGTGAATGACCTGAATAAATACTTTAATAGGTTTATTCGGCCACCACCCCCTCCTCCAGCCTCGTGCCCCCTGCTGCAATCTCCCTCATCTCCTGAAGCTGCCTGCCTTTCATCTCAGGATTTCACACCTCTCAGCTCCCAGCCATCACACTCACACCTGGCTTCTGAGGACTACAGCACACATCCCCCGCTACCAACCATCTTGTCCCTCTCAGCACTCCAGGTGAGGAAAGAGCTTCGTAAGATCAAAGTGCGGAAGGCTGCAGGTCCAGATGGCATCAGCTCCAGGCTGCTGAGGTGCTGCGCAGATGAACTGTGTGGCATTTTAGGACATTTGTTCAACCTGAGCCTGTTGCTGGGGAAAGTACCACAGCTATGGAAGACCTCCTGTTTGGTATCAGTACCAAAGACCTCCCACCCCAAGGACCTTAGCAGCTACAGGCCGGTAGCCTTGACATCGCATCTGATGATGACCCTGGAGAGGTTGGTCCTTAACCATCTGCGCCCCCTGGTGGGGTCTTCATTGGATCCACTGCAGTTTGCTTACCAACCCGGCATCGGGTGGAGGACGCCATCATCTACCTGCTGCACCAAGCTCTGACTCACCTGGAGAAACACAGTATGTGAGGACACAGGGTCGTGTCTCTGACACGCTGGTCTGCAGTACGGAGGCCCCACAGGGAACCGTGTTGGCACCGTTACTCTTCACCCTCTACACTGCTGACTTCTCCATCAACTCCCCACGCTGCCACCTACAGAAGTTCTCTGATGACGCTGCCGTAGTTGGACTCATTACAGGTGATGACGACTCAGAGTACAGACAGAGGACTCTGGACTTTGTGGACTGGTGCCAACAGAACCACCTGCTGATCAACGCGGGAAAAACCAAGGAGTTGGTGGTGGACTTCCGGAGACACAGACCCACCACACTGACACCGGTGAACATCCAGGGAGTGGACATTGAGATAGTGGACTCTTATAGGTACCTGGGTGTTCACTTAAACAATAAACTGGACTGGAGCCACAACACTGATGCTCTTTACAGGAAGGGTCAGAGCAGACTCTACCTCCTGTGGAGGCTGAGGTCATTTGGAGTCCAGGGAGCGCGGTTAAGGACCTTCTATGACTCTGTGGTGGCTTCAGTCATTTTTTTACACTATTGTATGTTGGAGCAGCAGTTTATCGACAGCTGAGAGGAAGAGGTTGGATAAACTCATTAGGAAGGCCAGCTCTATTCTAGGATGCAGCCTGGATCCAGTGCAGGTGGTGGGAGACAGAAGGACTCTGGCTAAAATAACATCTCTGATGGACAGAGTCTCCCACCCCATGCATGGAAATGTTGCTGAACTGCAGAGCTCCTTCAGTGACAGACTGCTGCATCCTAGATGCACAAAGGAGCGTTTCCGCAGGTCCTTCCTCCCTGCAGCTGTCAGACTGTACAACCAAAACTGCTCCCAACAAATATAAATATTTTACATCTACACTGTATCTTACATTTGCACTAAACAACCACACCGATATAATTTGCACATTATTTTCAACCTGATGTACATATTCTTATTCTGTGTTGATGTACATATTCTGTCTATTATTGTATTTTTTTTTGTATATATTTTTCTGTTCTGTTACATATGTTGTATATTTGTTGTTTCTTTGGCTGCTGTGATAGCTCTGTATGTCCCTGGTGGGACTATTAAAGGATTATTCTATTCTATTCTATTTTATTCTATTCAGTATGACTGTTTTTTTATTATCAGTTATCCAAATTAGTTCTAATGCTACTGTTTGTTTTTGGGTTAGGGTTAGGGTTAGGTTGTTGTTTCTATTCTTTATTTTAAATTCTAAGTGTATGTTTTTAAATGCACTGTTTTATAGTACTTTAAAAAATATCTGCGATCAGTTGCAGCGGGATCATCAGGAGCAGGAAACTGGCTTACGTCGGGTGGAGATGACGCGATACCTTTAATCTGCCTTCAATCAAACATACCTGGGAAGCTGGGACAGATTTTACACCATTACCCACAGAAATGTGCAACTGGACCTTTGTTTCTGAATTTTTTCTATACCTGTCCAATAAAATTTGCAGTTTCATTTCACGCTGCTTGGTGGAATCATTTTACAATGTTATGTCTGGCATCAGGGTTCAGCAAAATTTTAAAATCTGATAGCAACATTTGCTCTGGCTGTTAAAAGTAAAAAAAGTCTAGCTCTGCTAAATAAGTAAATTGCATAAAGTTGAAAGCTGCTGAAAAGCCTAACCTTACTCAAAGAGGGAATATCTGGTGGTGCTGATTTAAAAAAAATCTGAAAACATTTTCAAAGCACACAGCTTTATTACAAAACAGATACAGTTGTGATTTGTAATTCGTAGAATTCATAGCATGTATAGATTATGGTAGATCTGGTTAAGTGAAACATCTTAAATCAACCGAATTAAATGTGGAGCCTTTAGGATGGGATAATATTTAGCATAGTGCCACACCTTTAACAGCAATGAGACTACAAAGCAGATTTTGAACCGTAACAGTCTGAGGTTTGCTACATTATGCATACGAATTGATACTATTGAAATGTGGGATATCAACTCCAAAAATATATCATTCTTCTGTCATGTCTAGCTTCCACAGAGCAATGGAAACTCCTTTCTTTAAGGGGACAGAGAAGTGAAAAGCGCACTAGCGCTGGACATAGTTTGCTGCACATGTAGATAAATGTTTGTTCCCACATCCCGAAGTTTTGTAGCCATTGAGCTTCGGTTAAACCCAGAACAATGTCTCATCACTGCAAAGCCCGATTAAACGCCTAAACCGACAGTCGGCTGTGGCGACTTCGCAAAGCAGTCATCTGAAAAAAACGCACACAAAGAATACTTATTACTAAAGCCACCTTATCGACATACATTTTTACGCTGGGCTTTAGCGAATAAATACAAACGCAGAGCATATTTATAACCCACCACATTAAGGCAGTATTCGCTTTGGCTTACCCACACAAGCCGCTGTTGGGAGCTGTCTGTAGCTTCATACTCCTGCATGGCTTCTCACAATCCTTTGTACTACTCCACTGTGCTTTTCCATGCAGCGTGTAGCTTTTCCGGGGTCTTTATTCTTCGATGAAAGAGGCTTTCTCTTCGACGTGGGACTACAAAAAGCCACAGACTGAGCAAAAAGCTCACGATTGGTAGGGGGGTCGCCATTGTTCTTCTTTTTCTCTGAGCCTTTGTTTACTTCCCGCTACGTACTCTGGGGCTGCCCATCATATGACGCACCCGCTCACTTGAGACGCTCTGGTTTGTTGCAACTGTGAAGCAACACAAAACGAGGCGTAACATGTCGAGCCATGTAGCCGGCTAAACATTGTATTGTAATAATTGAATAGCCGGTAGTATGGTACAGTATGACACAGCATAAAGGTTCTAGTGAAGAGACGCATATAGAGTGTTTGAGGGGTTTTTCTGAAATCCAGTTGTAGTACGGTTAAAAATGATGTTTATGGTGGAAAATTTTGAGATTACTGTTATGGTAGTGGTTGTGTTTACACCGCCTGCACACAGATCCCCAGGGCATCGCAAAGTCAAGGGAGAGAGAGCAGTCGGTATGGTGGACTCAGCGTTCAGCTACAGACGGTTGTGACAGATTGGCAGATTTCCCAACACAACGATGGGAAGTGGTAAGTGTAGACCTATTCGACTGGAATCACAGCCAATACCTACTGGTGGTGGACTATTTCAGTAGATTCATAGAAGTAGCCAAGCTCACTTATACTACTTCGGTCGCAGTGATAGAACATATGGAATCCATATTCGTTGTCTGTAGCGTCATAATCCTGCCGGGCATCTCACAATCGTTTGTACTAATCCACTGTGCTTTTCCATGCATCGTATAGTTTTTCTGGGGTCTTTATTCTTCGATGAGAGAGGCTTTCTCTTCGTTTGGGACTACAAAAAGCCACAGCCTAAGCAAAAAGCTCACGATTGGTACGGGGGTCGCCATTGTTCTTCTTTTTCTCTGAGCCTTTGTTTACTTCCCACTACGTACTCTGGGGCTGCCCATCATACGACGCAACTGCTCACTTGAGACGCTCTGTTTTGTTGCAACTGTGAAGCAACACAAAATGAGGCATACCATGTCGAGCACTCATGGCATACAGGGCCACGCCACCGGCTAATGGTCACAGCCCTGAAGAGCTTCTGATGGGAGGAAAACTTTGGATGACCGTGCCCACCCTTCCATCCTGCCTTAGGCCAAGGTGGCCTGACATCGACTCTTTGAAAGAGAGAGAAAAGAAAGAGAAAAAGAAACAGTAGAGATGGTTCAACGAAAGACATCCAGCATGCCATCTTCCAGGTTTTCATCCAGGCGACCAGGTGTGGATTACGGATGTGGAACAAAGCGGGACAGTTAGAGCCAGAGCAGACGCTCCTCTCTTAGTTGGTCCAGTCGCCCAGAGAAGTGATACAAACAGGAGTTTTGTTACATTCAGAGGGACTAAGGCTGAAACTAAAGAAGACTCTGGTCCAGTTTTGCCCGAGGCCAACTTTACATCTGATATACCTAAGTCTAGATGCTCTACGTCTACAAACAACCAGCAAGCAGAGAGGCGATATCCAACCAGAGAGAGAAATCCTCCAAGGTACCTTCCTGTTCATGTTTAACTTAGTAGAGGGGATGTTATGGTAGTGGTTATGTTTACACTCTAAGCTTGATGCCCTCTTGTGGTTACAGATGTATAAGATGTTTGGGAGAATAAAGAGAGTAGCACTGATTTAAGATGCTGCCGTCCCATTCTCATATATACTAGATTCATTCGAACTCGTTAACAAGACACTTACACTAATGTTCTGAGATCATTCTGGAAAACTATGTGTTTCTGGAATTTCTTACTGCATTATTATAAGATTTGAGAAGTGCTATGTTTATTTGATGGTTTATCGTGATTTTATTTTTCTTCCATTTTCTCTATGCCACCCTGAAGTTCATCTTAATTTTTTTAACTCTTCATTTCTCCACAGTGATGCAATTTTTCAGTGGGCACTTACAACTTTAAGTGGGGCCATCAGAGCGTGAAAAGATGGAATCCTACTGTTAAAATCATTCATAATAAAACCCCAGTGGGCAGATAAGGTAGAGGACGAATATTTTGAAAAACTTTCTGCCACCTGCTGCCACTCCAAGGGTTAGATGATGCTTCCTGACGGTTCTCACAGAGGTCATCTGCTGGTTAAAACTGGTGATATATGTAAAAAAAAAACTCAGTAGTGGTCAGAGACAGCAAAGTCAACACCAGAGGACACGCTGGTGGACAGTATACGTGATAACCAAGTTCTCTGTTGTGAGTCAGATGCGTGACATGTTGACTAAAATCCATATAATTCATTCCATAAAAAAAACTGTTGATAAATAATCTAAACTACAAAAGTATCCTTTCAAAGGAATTGTGCAGAATTGATAAAAACAGAAAATTCTTGAATAAAAAGTCTGCTCTTTTTAGGAGGCCAAACTGTTCACATAAAATCTGAGGAGTGCTGAAGACAGTCACATTATATTCAAAAGTGCTATAGTTATTGAATAATAATAATAATAATAATAATTATTATTATTATTATTATTATTATTATTATTATTATTATTATTATTATTATTATTATTATTATTATTATAATTATAATAATAATAATAGTTGGCCAGAAAATGTTGATAAACTTATAAGCAGACAGCGAGCATTTAGAAGCGCCATTAATAGTGTTCGGAGATTATATGGCTTTACGATTTACTGAACGCAGGATTTTTGGCAATTGTTTGAGATTATTGGGGTTGCATGTGTTCAGTTTATGATTGTTTGCTCTGTGTGGCCACACTGTGGCTAGGGCCAACCTTGGACCAGGCACCCTTGAGCACTGAAGTTCATTGTCCTGGATTTGGTGAACTGATGAAACCCTTTGCTCCAGCTTGAGAACCCTCTGGCTTAGCTTCACTGAGCCATCACACACAGGACTGCAGTTGAGTGGAGGCAAGGTTTCGGGACAGATGTAGTCCTTGCTCCATGAACCGATAAAAACATAAAAATGATTAAGTTAGTGGTGTTAAAACCAGTTTTAACTGGTTTGTTGGGGATCCGGTCTTGGCGAGACTCACAGACGCTGACAGATGCTGGACACATGGGCAGACGGATGGAGAGACAGACAGATAGAAAGAAAGCAGTGACCATCTGTGGTGGGGAGGTAAATGTGTATACAGTCTTTTCTGTACAGCACAGGCAGTAGCCTACCGAATGTCCACATGGAAGGAAATCTCCATTGGAGTTTAGCCCAGTCTCCTGCTAGCAGAGGAAGAGTAGGAACTTCAATATCAGGTTCTGTTAAAGCATCCTGATTGGAAAACTTTGGCATTCCAGTGCTATAGAACAATGCATTTTCATGTGAACTGGTTACCAAATTCCATTAGCATCTGTTGTGTTTAGCTACAGATGTTACCGAGCTGAAAGTTTGATTTTTAAAGAATTTATTTGTATAATAGTGTAGAAAATAAGTAGTTGAAATCAGGTAAAATGACCCACTTAAGGATTGAACCCCCTAACTTTTTAAATTTTTACGTCTGCAAAAGACATATCCAATTGTTGGCACAAGGTTTTTTAAAAAAAAAAAAAACAACAACAATTTAATTTGATTGGTCTATAGTTGCCAAAAGATGACCCATACTAGCTGACATAACCCTGTTTGGCACCTAGAAACAAGCAGGACTTCTGGCCCCCACAGATCTGTTATTTCTTTTTAAGACGTTTTTCTATATATAGGGCTGTCCCGATCAGGTTTTGATTTTGACTGTCTACCAATAGAAACTCCTGATCTGATACTTCTATAGATAATACATAAAGAAGAAACATCCAGGCTGTTTCTTTTTTCTTTTCTTTTTTTTTAAATTTGCCATATTTAAACATTAAACAATCATGTTAACAGCACACTTCTGTGAGGAAACTTGAACAATCAAGTAATAACAAAAGTGAATAACATCAATTATTCAATTTTGGCCTTCAGTGCAGTACATATTATACTTCAGTACAGATTATAGTGTTCACATTGTCCACTTGTTGCAAATGTGCTGATACTTTCAACTTTACACATGGATTCCAGGTAAATAAATCTATTAAAGAAAAGATTCCCAGATACTTTGATCAAGGCATATTGATGGCTGGAGCTGATGGCACATTGAAAAGTTTGTGAGTCTTTAGAGCATATCTGTACCTTTTGCAGCTGGTTAGACACTCTTTTGATGTGTACCAAACACCAGTGCCTGCTGCTGTTTTCGCCTGCTGACTTAGGGCTGTGCTATATGGCCTCAAATCAGCATCACAATATATTGAGCAGTTCACCTCCATAACGATAAATTGACAATAACTTGTGGAACAGACTTAGAAAAGTGACCACACAGACCAGCTGAGGAAGTGACTGGAGCTGTGAATAAACTTGGCAGTTGTTTATTAGACGGAACATATTTTTGCATTTTGTATTTACATTGAAGCACAGGTAGGATCAGCCAGAGGGAGCTTCAAGTGTATGGGGTGTATCAAAGTTCTGAACTCAGCAGGGATAATATCTGCTCTGACTGAGCAGGACCTGGGTGGGTGGAGCTGCAGCATGCTGAGTATGGAGGCTCCCATTACAGCTCTGCTGCTCAGTGAAAGCAGTAACAATAGTACATGCTCTATATCTAATGTGAGTATGACTAGAAAAGCGCTGTAAAAGTTCAGTCCATGTACGTCCAGGGCCACCTTAACCAGCTGAAAGGCCCTGGGGCAGAGAGGCTCAGTAGTCCCCCTAATATATGTGTGTGTTATATAAACGGCTCCTATATATGTGTGTATAGACAGACAGAAAGACAGACAGACATGGATAGATAGATAGATAGATAGATAGATAGTGTCGTGATTCATATTTTTTAGGGCTACTTTATATAACAGTCTCGTATTGAATATGTTTATATAATCTTTAGTTAGTATTCAGAAAGTAAAAGTCTGTTTTAATTAGCTTGCATGATAGTAAAGAAATGTTTTGTCAAGTATTGTTTATGGGGGTAAGCTTTTAAGTCGTAAAACTCTAGGCTAAGTTTATTGCATGTTGTAAAAGTGGGATGCGGAGATAAGAAACAGAGTAGGGAGTAGACAGTCATAAACAGACCGGACGGTTACAGCGATAACTCAGGAAACCTTGAGAATAAACGTTTGGTGTAATAAAATCTAGGGGGAGGAGAATAGACATGTGACTACGTTCTTTGTTCTTCTTTAATAAAAATGGTACACCCCTGTATACGACGGTTCGGTTCAGTTCAGTTCAACTCAGTTCTGACTGTTCCCCATCTGCAGATGTGTATGAGTGTGAAACAGAAATTCTGTGTCTGTGCATTATTTCACTCTCTGTCTCTCAGCTCTGATTTTATTTTGGAAAACTCCCGCCGGGGTAAATGTTGGCGCCGCTACACTCTCCGGAAGCGAGTGCCGATCGCATGGGAACTAGGAGCCAACAATAGATAGATAGATAGATAGATAGATAGATAGATAGATAGATAGATAGATAGATAGATAGATAGATAGATAGATAGATAGATAGATAGATAGATAGATAGATAGATAGTAGGAGTGTCACTATCTCGATTTTTAATCGAAATTGACATTACTTAACAACCTTGCGCATTGAAATCTAAAGGACGATCACAATCACGTCCTTCCATGTTTACATTGGCCTAATGTAGCAGTCACTAGCATCCCACCTGGATTCGTAGCAACAGTTAGCAGGCAACCATCCATTTACTCAGATTTACTCATCACAAGGAACCACACATTGGATTTTCCCGAACAAGTAACTCTCACCAGTTCTCATACAACTCACAACACCACCAGCTAACATTATTAACCGCTATATGACAATAAGAGCATCCCCATGAACACAACACATCTCTACAGAGCATATTAGCTGACGCTAGCAAGCAGCTAGCTATAGTTAAGCCATTGCTAGAAAGAAAGAAGCAGCGGGAGCAAAGCTGAAGCCACTCTTACTCATAAATGAGCAGTGCGGAAATTTTTAGTTCCCCATGAGTAACGTCGACATTCTCGTTGTAGACAAGAAGACCACCGTTTGTTCCACATCAGCTCGTTTTTCTGAGCCAGCCGGAGTTCAGTATGTCAGCTGCAGTAACTAAAAAGAGTCAATAAATGGCAGTCACCTTCTGTTTACAAATAATTTCTGTATTTATTTAAACAAGAATATTACACTTATCAGTGTAATAATGTATTATAAGAACAATAATATTGTAAATAAATGTTTTGAATTTGACCATTAATGCCTAACGTGATACATTACACAAAAATAATGGAAAACACATTACTTACTGTATATGTCCTTTGAAATAAGATTTACTGTACAAAACCTAATGAATGAAACCAGTGATCATAGAGTAGACTAGTCTAAAAATGTTATAGGCCACTGTACTCTAAGGTTAAAAAAAAATCGAGAATCGTGACCCTAATATTGAAAATCAAATATAGACAGACAGGTTGGCTGACTGACTATCTATCTATTATAGATAAATAGATCATATGCTGAAAATTAAAACTATATTATTAAAGCCAATATATCAATTTTTTTTGTTGAACACTGTAAAACATGTAAGAAAGTAGTGAAAACCACCATCATCTCTGCATAAACCTCAAACAGTGATGACAGCAGAAACAAATAACAGCAGCTAAAAAGTCAGTGCAACTTGAGCGTCTCACATACACACATACACCTGTCTGTCTGCTCTCCTCCTTCAGCGCTCCTATCCTCACCGGCGATACCCTCCTGCGTAGGCTGCATCCTCCTCTCTGCCCAGCATGTCAGTAAGCGAGCTATGTCAACTTCTTTGGTTGACTTAAAGAATTCTTTCAGTTCAGGAATTTTCTTCCTTATTTCTTTGTATCGAAGCTCCTTCTCACAAATCGCTTTCCTTTTCTGACCATTGCTCTCAAATTTCGTACATTTTTCCATGTCTCTTTACATCTAGATGACCCCGCCCCTAAATTGTTTAATTGGTGAGCTCATGGTGCAATGGGAACTTTAGAGGCCACGTGGGTGAAGTAGGTCACTTGGAATTTGGCTTAATCAGTATCTTTACATCACCATATAAGATGACAGACAGAAATCCTGACAAGTAAAACAATTTTTATTTTTTACCTGAAATAATAGGCGCCCTAATCGTCTTAGCCCCCTGGCCAGCGCTCGGTTGGCCCGTGCATTAAGGCAGGCTTATCTATGTCACAGTCTAATGTTTTCAAATAACAATATAAAAGGTCATTACAATTGTCGCTAGTTGCTTTTTTGAAAAATAATAGCTAGAGGAATCTAAACTCCCTTGAAATACATCAACACAGTTGCTACATTGGCAGCACAGTTCTCTTTGGACAGGATGAAGTTACATCTGAAGACTGTACGTAGTTTTGTGACTCAACCCCAGTACTCATTTTTCAAAGGGACATGAGCGGCGCTAAATAGGGCTCAACGATTTTGGAAAATAATCTAATTGCGATTTTTTTTCTTCAATATTGCGATTGCGATTTAATATGCAATTATTTTTTTGGGGCTTTTGTCATGCATTTTTTAATTAATGCAATCAAAAATAGTGTGTATTATAAACAGATTTTTATACATAATTTATTCTATTCCATACTATCATTTACTTATTTTAAGACCAAGGCAAATATTAACAACTTTATCTACTTTTAATTATCACACTCGATAGTCATCGGTGTCGTTCTTCAGTCAAGGTTTTCTTCCTTTTGATCCCAGCTAAAAAAGGGAGTTTTTCCTTCCCACTGTCGCTGCATGCTTGCTCAGTATGAGGGATTGCTGAGAATTCCACGACGCAATCTTCTGTGGTTCTGTAATTTCTACACTAAACATTGTATTGTAATAACTCTTTTTGTAAAGTGCCTTGAGATGACATCTGTTGTGAAATGGCGCTATATAAATAAACTGAATTGAATTGAATTAATAATTCCCTCCGGCTGCAATGTTTTCCTCCGTGTGGTTCTCCAGGAAGTAGGATGCTTGAAGCAACAAGCTCTGATTTTTAATTCTCCATCGATCTAATGCACTTTCAGACTCTGGTATGGCTCCGTAGAGCGGTTTGATCTCAGGTCAGTTGTTGCAAAATACTCCGCTGTTTTCGGTGCGGCTTTAACTTTCTGTCGGCATTTTTTTATACAGCGCAGGTAAAATGTGGCTAAAATGTGTTCGTGAGATTGAATCCTAGCTTATTCATCATGGTTAACAAAGCAAACCCTTGGGTATAAAACTCGTTATAGCACAAATTATTTCGGTGTGCCGTTTTTTTATGTTCGTAAGGAGCGATTCTTTCAAACAGCGATACCTGTCGCCTCGAAGTTTGATTTACTGGAAATTTTAACACTGGTGGCGGTCAGGTTAGCCGTGCACCTCTGATATATGTTGGTGTGATGTTCTTAGTTGTTGATAAAGGTTCGTACTGTAGCCTACCTCATTAGGCAGCAACAATACCAAGACAGGTTCTATATAATACCTGGCGTTGCACAGCACCAACGTTTTCATAGCAGATATAATTTCTCACAACTGATGTACTGTTCCTCTTTGGTACCAAATATTGTGTAGTGTTGGATTCTGTTAAGCTTTAGGCCATTTTATAACGGGTTAAAGTGCAGCGTTTCCTTCTCTCCCTGCATTGTTTGCAAGTCACGTGAATTTACCAGATATGTTTACATCAAGTCAAATTGCAGCCTTTGCAATTAGGAAATCCTATTTTACCAAATCGCGATTTAATTGCATATGCAATTAATCGTTCAGCCCTAGCGCTAAACTAAAACATCTCTTTTTACTTTTTTTAAAATGCAGAATTTACCGACATAGGTAAAATGACCTTTGCAGCGGTCATAAATTTACAGAATGATATTTTCAGTATACCGCCCAACCCTACGCTGAAATGTAGATTATCGATCAGGAAACTGTTAATTCTGAATATTTTCTACTTCTGATCGGTTTAATTGGAAAAATGTTTTCTCATTTTAAAGCTTTTGCTGAATTAGCGCTTAGATCCAGTCTCCAGTGCAGCAGCAAAGCTTGGATTCAGCCTGCAGAACAACATCTCATTCCCAATGAGTAATCAACTGTACGAGGCAAAAATTCAAAACCTCATGACAGTAACCTCTGCAGCAATCCCACTATTTGATAACACACAAATTGGGGTGCATTATGGTTCCATGTGAAGCAGGACCCGCACCAGGAGTATTCCAAGTGCAATTGTTTAATTTCACTTTAAAAAGTAGTTATATGATCAGATTGTTTGGCTTGAATATTACTTGAAGTGTAATAAAATAATAAATAAAAGATAAATACTAAAACTGATGCAGATGGCTCCGCTGATGGTGTTTCCATAGCCTGGCCCATCTGTACTTGGCCTAATGTCCTTTACAACTACTTTTAACTGTGTATATGCATGAGAGTAAGGTTTCAGGGAGGGACATAGCTGTGATCATGTTTTTAATCGGCTGGGAGTGATGGGAATGTGGTTAATGTGGGGTCATTTTAATCTGCATGCATTTCTTGTATGAAAAGTGAGTTATAAATAAAGTTTGATTTTTATAGGTATTAGCTCAAGGGACGACTGCTAGAGATAGGCACTAGTGCCCCCTGCATAGAACAAAAAAATTGACAGCTAAAATTACATTATGACTAGGAATGGGTATAGTATAGGTTTTATCCGATAACGGTGCCAAACCGGTACTTTTGAAAAGGTGCCGGTGCTTTAACAGTGCTTGAAATGCTACTTAAGAATGGAAAGAATAAAAACTTTTTTTTTTTTTTTTTTTGGAGGGCTGTCAAACAATAAAAAAATATATCTAATTAATCACAGGGTATTCCTAAATATGACAACAAAACTACAATTTTCAGTGTAAATGAAGGACAAATCTAGATGCAGATTCTCTTTTTAAAAATGTAATATTGGAGAAATAAATCATTTTTTGTTTTGAACAAAACACAATGTATGTGTGGTCGAACAAAGCTAAAAATATGAATAAACTTAACATTTGGATATTAGCAGCCTGTGTTAAATATCACATAAATCAAATGTAATATAGACTTAGCAATCAAATGTAACAATTGACCATTTTCCAAAAGTAAACACTCAGGAGATTCTCCACTTCATCACAGCATAAATAAATGCTCTTATTGTGAAGATGTACACAGCTACTTCCGCTAGTAGTTAGCACTAATTTAAGTCCGAAAACATCACTTTAACTGAATAATTTCGTATTTATAATGCAGCGGTATCAGAGCCATTATGCCAATAATAATATACTCACATGTCATTTAGGATCACAAATACATGCTACTGCACAACAATCTGCAGTTTGGCTGGTTAGGAAAGAGAACTACTGTGTTGTGGGTTGAATTATTAACAGGGCGATGTTCTGTGTATGCGTTAATTGCATAAAAAGAAAAAAAAGAGTTAATGCTCTGAATTAATTGGGGATGTACTGAACAGAGATTTTGGACATAGTGTCACACCACTACCAAAAATACACCTTGTCTACTGTAAAAAATGGCAGTAGCAGCATCATACTGATGTGGATGTATTTCATCAGCAGTCACATGGATGGTTGTCAGGATTTAAGGGAAATGTATTCCGGTAAATATGTTGAAATCCAGGAAGAAAATATTTAAAAGGCAGCAGAAGACTTAGGATTCGGATGGGAGTTCAACTTCCAGTAGGACAACTGCAAGAGCTGCAATATAATGGTTTAAGTTCAAAGTGGAATGGTCCTGAAAAAGTGCAGACAAGTGGCAAAACCTGAATATTGATGCTAACAGATGATCTTCATCCAATCTCACAGAGCTAAACTATTTTGTAAAGAGGAATTAGCTAGGTAACTGAACAAAAAATTAAAAGCCATCAATTATTTTCCTTCCAATTCACAAACATGCTCTGCTTTAGTTTGTTGGATAAAATAAAATGTTTGAAAATGTGGTTGTAATTTGATGAAATTTGATAAAGCTCTTAGTGGTGTTAATACTTCAGAAAGGGACAGTATATCCTCAGTGGATTGACAAGCTGTTGTCTCTACAATTGTTATTCAACTTAAAAAGAATTATATACTACAGATAATATATTTGCTGCTCATAACCCCTCAACTGAAACCCAATGTGAAGTAGAACTGGGCAATTTCCTTTGTCAAACAATTTCCCTTGTCCTTCTGATTGTGTCAAATCTAAAATGGACTCTAAATCTTATGGAACTAAGAACTATTGCTTAACTAAGGAGTGTACAGGTTCAATTCCAGAATAAAGATTTGCCAAGCATTGCAGTAGTGTTAAAGGACAGATTTTTCAGTATGTTGTCTTGAATATGTAAAATATACATTGAAATAGTAAAACATCAACAGCATTAGTAAAGTTATACGTGTGTTACCAGGGCTTTTTAAGGCATTTTTCAAGGACTGATTAAATGATTGAATGCAACACAATTGATACAGAAAATATGCTTAACATCATAAAACCTATATCACAATTAAATCAAACGACCAAATGCAAAAGTCTTACCATGGCAAAGTGGAAGAGGGCCACTCCAAAACGAAGGGTTCCCAAGAATGCATTTAATAGCCATCTCTCCTATAAGCTCATAACCTTGATAACAAACAAACGTGAGTGACTCGCCGGGTAAGTACAACCTCTTGGACAGGATCTGGTAGCCGTTATCAGGGAGACCAGGGTTCTCACAGGACACTGAATCCTCAGCTGGAGGAGAAAAACACAACAAAACAGAGCTGGATTGATTTTGATGTTTTCTGTGTGTCAGAGCACCATAGAAAGATATGACAGCCTCTTACTATAGTGATATGAGTCATGGATAATCTCCACTCCCTCCTCCACGTGGATGAGGGATGATTAGTACAGCCATTAACATTTCATTTACATATCAAACATTTGACACCTACATTAATAGCCCTAAAAAATTCAGAAGCCTGCGTCTGAGATTAGTCAGGTTATTTTATTACCACGTTGAACTGTATATTAGACAGCAGGTTCGTCCAAGTGGCCATATATTAGATACTCACACACACAGTGAGGAAGTCGAGACGTCCACACAGGCGTGCCTGGCTCACGGCCGTAACAAGTGATGGTGGCGCCGCCCTGCATAATGAAGCCGGGATTGCAGCTGTACTGAATGGTTGTGCCAACCAGTAGTTTAGGGTCAGACAGAGTTCTGGTGGAATGCTCTACATGTCCCGGGTCTGAACAGTACATGACTGAGGAAGAAAGGAAAACAGTATCATCTTTGATGAGTGAATTGATTCTTTTTCTTAAAAGAAGGAAGTAAAGAAATGTAAAATCTTGAGAATAGTTTGTTAAGTAGCAAAAATTACAGTTGAAACCAGATATTTACTGTATATAAAATGTATCACAATACATTGTTCGTCAATGTCTCAAATTAAATCAGTCTGTTTCCTACTTTAGGTACATAGCCAAGTTATAGGAAATATGTTTTTTAGGTTTTTGTTTTTAGTTTAAGTGATAAAGTTGCTTTTAAAGAAAATTTTTTCCATAGAGTTTGGTAGAATTGTCTTTTAAACTGTTGGTTTATCAACTTAAACCCATATTGTAGTTACTGGTTTTCAAACTCTCACTGGAGCCAGCTGACAATGTGTATTCTCTTTCCCAATATTCATTCTGATCTCATAATGTGTCCCCCACTGCAGATTTCTCAGAAGCAGTGGGTGGTTGGGGGGTGGGGGGGTGGTTGGAGGGAGCTCATCTAGGGTCTTGCAGGACGTGTAGAAAAAATAGTTTATTATTATTATTATTATTATTATTATTATTATTATTATTATTATTATTATTATTATTAATTATAATAGAAAAAATTACAATCACACAAGAAAGGTTGAAAAAGTATAACAAATAGGATTCTGAATATTATACAGTATGTACATTAAGGACACAACCACAAAAACCACTGAAACCAAAATACTGTGCAGTTATTTAAAATAAAGTTGCAAACTCCATTTAGAATGTGCTACAGAGTAGGATAATTTCAATCCAGAAATATTAATAGAATGTACATGTTTAGTTGTACAGTAAAAAGTGAAAAAGTAAACTTGCTATACCAGTGCAGATCTAACATCCACGTATGTGCCAGGTTTCAGGTTTCACAAAATGACTTAGAGGCATTATTGTTTAAAAAGTACATTCTAGTATTTTTACACTTTTTAAAGGGTGGAGTTTGAAAGTTTTGTACTTGCAATTGGCCCCTCAGGCCAAACTCATAACTCATTGGTAAGCTTGTGCATGAGGCATGCATGCTGTATGTGTATGTGTACGAGCAGTATGAGCCCTCACAAACGAACAGAAACAACAGGTGAGTCAGTCCCATCCTGGACAGTTTCCAGATTTGCAAGCATGAAAACTGAAGTAAGAGATTTTACTACCTGTCACTCCGCAGCTTTGGTGTTTTCGGATGGAGATAGCAAATGCTATACTTGAGCGAGGATGCGTGTAACATTATTGTGCATTATGCTGCCCCTGGAAAGTACTGAGGAATTTTGCTTGTTCGACGTGAGACACTTGGTATCCAAGTAATTTCACTGGCCTATAGAGGCAACCAGAGTGAAAGGGCTCATTCTACTGACCAGGGCTTTACTGGAGTATGTATGTGGAAGAAATATAATTTTTGTATATATTTATTTGTGGTTTAACTTTTGTATAGTCTTGTTAAGGCAAAAACAGTTTTTTGTGAACCACAGAGTTAAATAGTGAGATCCAAGCTGTTTCTCAGTAATCGGTAAAAATCTAACTACTTTGTCGTTTTCAGCTTTCCTAAGAAATAGTTGTGTTTTGTGCCATAGTCTAAATTGCTTAGAGCTTTTGTGTCAATGATAAGCTTAGCTAATTAGGCTGAGAGAGAATTAAAACTTATCGAAAATCATAAACAGTCTACTACTGTGTTCTCTTTTGCTGCTAAGGCTTACTGTGAGCTTACTACACATATGGAGATGCACAGGAGAATATAACAATAAAACATAGTAAAACTAACTCTTTTCACAGAAGGGAGGTTGAGAGCTCCAAGAGAGGTCCAACTGGCAGGTGAGGGTCTCCCGTCCCACCAGGTCATAGCCAGGATCACACTGGTAGGTAATCCGTGCTCCTCGCACAAGCTCGACATGTGAAGTTGTCTTCCAACCATTCTGGATCTCAGGGAGGTCAGGACATGAGTCGTTTCGGGACACCTCTGAGAAGATAAATTACAGGCAAAACCTTTATTAATAGCCCCAAGCCCTTTGATGGTGTAATTTTTTTTTTCCTGTCTAGCAGTTTGCTACTCAAAATTGGTTTCTGAGTACCAAGTACAAGCCCAACAGATTTACTTTCCCAAGCAGAGCATTACAACTTTGCTATAATACTCCACTTGATATTATGTATGAAACATCTTTATTAGTGATTACTGTGGATTTAATTTATTGTTATGGACACGAAATTGAGATAAGAAGGAAGAAGATGACGAAGAGAAAGGACGAAGGACCGGTAGAAGTGGAAACTGACGATACAAGATAGGGAGGTAAACAAAGAACACAAGAAAACATCCCAGTCCTCCACCTCTGTTGGACGGCGGATAAGTGGGAAAACAAAAACATAAAACCACCAATAGAACAGAACAACAATAACCAAACGGATCTTGTAATATAAACTAAGAATTACATATTCACCACACACATGGATTAATGAACACAACACTAATGTTTCTGGTAAGCTCCTGGTAACAACTAACTAATGACGATAACCTCAGCTCAAGATATGTCCGTACTCACCAATGTCCCCACACCTGTGTGTGTACGAGCATGCAGGTGTGAATAAGGTTTCCACATGCAAGTGATTGATAGCTGGTGCAAGGAACCGTCAATCCGTCCTACAGGAATCGACGCAGACATGAAGGAGGCAGGAGACGCACATGTCCAGAGTCCCACAGAGCGCAGGAGCCAAAGGTGGACCAATGCAGGGCCGATTACCCACCAAGAGAGAAACAGATGGAAGCCTCAGGGGAACACCCCCCAGCCGCAATGCTGGGGCCCGGGAGATTGCAAGGAAGAGCCCATGGGCTCCGCCGGAGGCTGGCTACGACCGGGCGGGCCTGGAACAGGACCTGGAGGCAACAGGGACCAGGGGCATCCCGCCACCCAGCAGGGCCCTGACCAGGGATCAGCCGACAGGGGTTCCCCGCCGCCACAAGGCAGGGGGTACCCGCAGCCACAGTAAAAGCAACAGCGGATGTATGCCCTCCGCAGGCCGCGCCCAGCCAGCACCTAGACACCCAGATCTACCAGCCCCCGGGTCCAGATCCCGCGCAGAGCGCAGATTCCAGGGGCCCAGCCAATGCCGGACAGCCCCCCCAAATGAACCAACCAGGCCGCGGAACCCACAGAACCGGCAGGAGGCCCGAGCGCCAGGTACGTTTCCCACCGAACGGCACCAACCTACTGTGCAACCCCGGCACCGCCATAAGAGGTGCCCGAGTCAATCCAAGGAGGACGTCGGCCTGAAACAGCGGCCGCCTGTCCTCGGGCATCAAGAACCACCATTGACCAGTGGGCAGGGGCATCAGTCACCGACAGGGACTGACAGAGGGGAAAAAGATGCACCAGGCCAGAGGGCAGCCAAACACCTGACCTGATAAGTAGACAGAGACATACAGAGACAATCATACCTACCCTCCCTCTTACGCGCACACATTCTCACCAACACAGGACACCTGAAGAAGGACGCTGTACACTCATTCATACGCCCCATACATACTCTATACTCCCAGATCCAGGGAAAGATGCCCCAATAGAGCAACCTGTCCCTGCACCCCGGAGACGAACCCCTTGCTCACCAGTATGGGGACAAGCAGACCGCCAAGGCCCCCACCCCGGCAAGAGTAGCCCACCAGCCCAGGTCCCCGACCAGAAAGCCTGATATGCCATCTGGGCTACAACGCCTGATGGCCCAACGAACAGGGGTGTGGGAAGACCCCCAGCTTCTCTCCCCCTGCTCAATTGTGGTTCTGGACCGTTCGGGATCTCAGGGAGCTCAGGACAGGAGTCGTTTCAGGACACCTCTGAGAAGATAAATTACAGGCAAAAACTTTATTAATAGCCCCGAGCCCTTTGACGGTGCCTGGTGTTGAGTACCATCATTGGATGTAATGAAACATCTCCATCGCAGTTGACAAGGGGAAAAGTGTCGATGCGATCAGAAATACTACATCTGATTATGGCATGATACAGTGAGAAGATGGATGGTTTAATTATGCAGTTGTTCACCATGGGACAGAATGATGGATTTCATCTGTGCATGGCTATGTTTGAATATCACCTCTATGCTTGCTGAACATGAGGACCACATTATAAGGAAGCTAGAGTTTGCAGTTTATTTTTAACTTCAAAAGCTCCCAAATTTTTTTCATGAAATTATAAATAAAAAGTTAAGACAAACTGTGAGTTTGTTGTTCCAAATAAATATGAGATTTTTCATTAATTGGTCTTAATATCACGCACAAAATATAGCAATAGAGAGTTGATTACCTTTTAGAATGTTAAAAATAATGACCTGTACTAGTGAACCCTAAAGCGCTTTACAATACATTGTCATTCACCCATTCAAGCACAATGGTTCACAAGATAAGTTGTAGCCACAACTGTCCCCGACAGAGGCAAAGCTGCCAGAACACTGGCACCTAGGCTGTCTGACTACCACCAGTCAACGGGTGAAGTGTCTTACCCAAGGACATAATGACCACAGCTGGGGCTCATACCAGCAACCTTCAGGTTACCATGCTACGGTCACAATGAAGACTAAAAAAAATTGATAAAGGGCTTGAAAATGGGACCGTCAATGGTTTTACTTAATGAATGAGCCCTAATTGCAGAATTCACAGAAAGAACAAAAAATGTGTAGGGTGGGGCCCTATGAAATCGGTTTTCATTATGTTTATAATATTAATATATATATTATAATTTTTTTTATTATTTGTATTTTTTTTCTATTGTTTTTTTTATATACTTAAACTATACTTACGTTTTTATAGTCTAAAACTTCTTAAATTAAGTGAAATAATTTGCCAATGCAGTAAGACAATGGCACTTGGTAAGAATTCTCAAAATAAGATATTTATTCTCTAAATAAAATTATTAACCTAACACTTTCTGCTCTTGCTTAGTATATAAGTCTCGAAACAAGATCCAAAATACTTTTGGGCTGAAAACAAGATTGTTGGACTTGGTTAGATGGACAGTTTTTGCAATGTAGAAATAATCATTCACCTATTAGAGTGGACTAAGCTATACTTTCCATGTTCAAACACAACTTTTATTTTGTTCAGGTTAGAGTTGCAGGTGCTACATGTAACATTGATTTTATCACTCTTATTAGTGTGTGTTGTAAAATATGTTTCGACAGCAACATTCTGTTGCTGATGCAAGTGGAGGCTATAATGAAACTCCAACTCAGTGTTACAAAAGTTCTCAGACTTTCTGACTTTGAGGAGGTGATGCAAAGTTGGAGATGGAGGTGTTTATTTTTCTTACTTGGAAGTCAGTTTATCTGAGTTCCGGCTACAAATGGAATGTTAAATTAGCCTTTATCTGCGCAGGTTTCTCTCTTCATCTGTTGGCTCAACTGATGAAGTTCACCAGTGAACTTTAAAAAGAATCTAATATTTATCTCAACTGATACTGAAATGATAGTTCTGATGGTAAAAGAATTCAATCAACTGCAAAGTAATTTCCTTTAAAGATATTCTCATTGCCAAGTTAAAAAGAGGGAAGCGGTCTTTACACAGCAAATAGAGCTTTATCTACAGAAACAAGATTGTATCTTCTTGAGGAGGAAGGCTTTTTTTATTTGGATTAGGACTTCTCTGTTTGTGAACTTATTTTAATTAATCAGATCTTGTGACATTAAAATCAGTTATGAAAATAAGTTAGTTTAAGCTTCTTCTCTGTGTTGTTTACGTTGTAATATGGGTCATGTGGTCTATAAATAAGAAACATTATATTTTCTGTGATATACCATGTATGTTGTGGATAATCTTTCCATTTACATTGCCAACATTAACACTTTGTCAAGGTTCAATCTAATTATCTTATTGTTCCCTTCATACAAGCATTTGTTAGCTTACAGTGTTACATAACTCTGGAGAACCTAACAGGGCCCCTGGGATTTATAAGTTGAAGATCCAGGATCAATTTATCACTTCCATTGACCTGGTCTTCCTCTGCTATGCAGACTGAACATTTGTGCCCTGTCATGTGTTTATAATCAGTACACACACATATACAAACTTTTATTCAAAGAGAGTAGCCTCATGCTGTGGCTACATAATTTACTCATCTGGGAAATGCATGGGACTTTGTGGTGCCAAGAATGTGACAAGTAAATTGGACTGCATATGTTTCAGTAAGCACCTAAATTGGTATTAGATTTTGGATCTGGAACTCAGTGTACATCACGCTATGTAAAAGAGTGGAGAAAGCTATAGCCCCTGAAACCCCACACTTGTATGAGAATGAGTGTCAATGTACAATTAGTGAAACAAATAGGATGTGATTGAATAAGGGCAGAGAGAAAGTGGAAGAAAAGCTAAATGAGAATGTGAGATGACAAAAGGGAAAATGAAAAATAGAGTAGGCAGCCTGAGGACAAATAGCAAAATTGAAAATAATTGAAAGCAAAATAAAAGACAGCCTTTCAGAATGTATTCCAATAAGAATTCTGATGTTTTTTTGTACTTTTGTAGATTTTTTTAAAGAAATCTTACATTTTAAATTGTTTCTCAAGTAACTCTCCTGAATCATACAAATTAACAAATAACTATTTGTAGAAAAAACAAACATAAAAAATGTTTTGACCGGAAAAACTGGAACTCACAATGTGATGGGTGAAAGATGTCTTTTTAAATGGATTTATAGAGCATCTGTGCTTGTGTTAAAAACTGTGCATTACGGTTCAACTGCTGCTCTCTTGTTAACTTACTGGACCACTTCACTATTTGGTTGATGCAGTTCTTATTTTTAAAATACAAATTTCCAAATCAAGACACCAAGCACAAGCATAAAACTGCTTAAATGAAAGCTCTGTAAACAGGATCAACGGTGTTTTATCTACATTAGAAGACAACTGGGCTGCATGGTGGAACAGTGGTTAGCACTGTTGCCTTGCAGCAAGAAGGTTGTAGGTTAGTATCCCGGCCCAGGGCATTTCTGTATGGAGTTTGAATGTTCTCCCTGTGCATGCGAGGGTTCCCTCCGGGTACTCCGGCTTCCTCCCACAGTCCAAAAACATGACTGTCAGGTTAATTTATCACTCTAAAATTGTCCTGCGTGGGTGCATGGTTGCTTGTCCTGTGTGGCCCTGTGATGGACTGGCGACCTGTCCAAGATATACCCTGCCTCTCGCCCGTTGATAGCTGGAGATAGGCACCAGCCCCCCCGCAACCATCTGTTGTCAACATCTGTGGAACCACCATCCCCACTGTGAAGAATGGTGGTGTAACAATTATGCTTTGGGATGATTTGCTGTGAAGGGGACATAAGAGCTGCCCTATATTAAGGAGAGGATGAAAAAGGCCATGTATTGTGAGACCTTGAGCAAAAAACCTCCTTACCTTAGTAAGATAATTGAAGATGGGTCGTGACTGGGTCTTCTAACATCAGAATAACTTAAATCACACAGCCAGCGTTACCAAGGATTGGCTCCGTGAGAAGCATATCAAGGTTCTGGAGTGGCCTAGCCAGTCTCCAACCCTAAATCCAAAAGAGAATCTTTGGAGGGTCCTGAAACTTTGTGTTGCTCAGCAACAGACCCGATATCTGACAGATGTAGATTGATCTAGGGGCGCTTCACCACATTATGTAATAACTCTGTATTGTGTAATAAAAAGCTAAAATTGAACAAAATTGTCCCCTCATTTTGTAATAAAGCAACATTTTGAAATAAACTGCCGCATTATGTAATAAATGTCCCCAACGCATTATGTTTAAGCAATATCACACGAGAGGGAGTGCTGTTGTGCCGAAAATCAGCACTGGTGTGATTCAGTCGTAGGCATGAGGCCGCAGGCCGAGTGCCGCAGATAATGGAATACTGCTCGAATGCAGCATTATGCATCAGTTGATATATATCCCGCATATGCATAAATAAAACACATTTAAACCAGGAAAAGTACACACATACCTATATGTACAAATAATATAGAAAACGGCCAATTTTAGATATGTCACATATATTCAAAGCCTATATTAAAATATATAAAATGATATTGGTTGTTTCTGTGTGGGACGAGGTGCTCGGCTGCATAATTTTTTTCTTCCTGTAATGGACTTCAGACAAATATGCAGGTATGAGCTAGGTATGACAGTTGCCAAGGTTAGGTGTGTGTGTGTATATATAAAGATATGGATGTGTACTTTAAAAAAATATTATTTCATACTAGTAGGTTATCATCAACCTGTCCAACCTGATATAGGCAGCACATAGGTCTGTACATAGTATAGTATATATTTTATATATATGCATGCAAATGGGTTTCATATATGCACATTTATCATCATAAAGGTTATTTCCATGTAAAAGGTTGTTCAGTGCACTGCGTCGGTTGCACACATGGCTGCGTCGAAAAATGGGTGAGAGAAGGCTTCATAATCTTGCAGCCATGTTAATTCAAATTTAGCTGAGTGACAACAAAGTGATAGACCATTTTGCCACTATGAAAAACAGAAGTCATTCTTTGATGCTTCCATCCTCAAAGTAGACATAACGTTTGGGTGAAGTCGATATGCGTACTGATCCAAGTCACAACAGTGATGGCAATGGTTAGTTGACTTTCTGTATCATGAGTTCTACTACTTGCCGGATAGTTTTTATATACTGTTATTTTGTCTTTTAGTTGTTGATTCAAAGACACCTACTCTGTTCCAATGTTATTTATATATTAAAAATGGCAAATTAGTAAGACCAGTTAAAGCGCAGATTTCATGTCAAATTAAGCAATATCACACAAGAGGGAGTGCTGTTTTGACAATTATCAGCAGTGGTGTGATCATAGGCATGAGGCTGTCTTTCTCTGAACGCTTAAAGGAATCTCTCTCATTTATTAAGAGTCTAAAAAATCCGACTATATTCTTGGCGCCCAAACGTTTTTTTCCGGCTTCCAACTGCAGATCGGGTTTCCACCGGAGAATCACATCGTCAGGGCGACCCTTGGAACGACTGAGTTGACCGGCCTTTGACCTCCCATCGTCGGAGAAGCATTTGGTCCTCTGTGGACTTCCATACGCTGTCTGGAAGGACCCATCGCCCGGTAAGAGAGATTTCCTCTTTTATAATTATATTTTCATTAATCTGGCGAAGTGTAAAGATTGTGCAGTGTTGTGGTTTTTGTGAAAACAATGCTGTGCTGCGTTTCAACATCATTTCACTCAAAAAGGCAAAGGCAATGGGCATGACTTCGCGAAGGAATTTGAAGAGATTTGTCTGTCCTACAAGCCCACCGGGGCGGAGATCGGTTGGATTCTGAAACGCAAACTCAAAGCCGCCGACGCTGCGAAGCTGAAAGACAGTTTACCTGCAGCGGGCCTGCGTGCAAAGCTTGAGCACGGTGACGGGGACGAACCAGAGGTAAGCTCTGATTATTCCGCAGCGATAACTAAGCTCTGTAAAGCCATTGAAAAAGAATATCCAACAAGGCCGAACTTGACTAAGCTGCATTCTGTGAAACAAAGACAAGGGGAAAATGCAGATGACTTTATTCACAGATTAGGAGCTTTTGAGCAGTATAGTCGACTTCAGAAACTGGAACAAGGTGATTTGGCTGGTTCTGCTTACGAAAATATGCTTTGTGACAGAGTTCTTGGTGCTTTATTGCCAGAACTTCGAGCAGAAGTGAAGGACAAATACATTGGTTTGGATGCTGGAATGAATTTTAGTGATCCGCGCAAATATGTGATTCACTGTGAGTCAGTTGAAAAGAAAACAAAGCGAGCTGCAGTCAAAGAGAGAAACAGACATACATCCATCCATTTTCAAAACCGCATAATCCTCCAGGGGTCGCGGGGGGCTGGTGCCTATCTCCAGCTGTCAACGGGCGAGAGGCGGGGTACACCCTGGACATGTCGCCAGTCCATCACATCCAGTAATGAACAACCTGTTGATGATGGAGAAGTTGTTTTTTGTGATGCAAATCCTGATGCCAGCAATGAAAATGCTGCAATTTCAAATGTGACTGCCAGCAATCAAGAACTTTCTTCCTGCACTAACCATTCAGATCAGAGTTCTAACCCTCACACTTTGATTACAGAAGCCATTGCACATTTAGAACATCAACAAACGGCTCTAAGAGGTACGTACGCACAACTGACTTCTGATGCGTACAAAGCCTTACCTATCCTGTCTCTCACTGTCTCAGGTACATCCGTGAAATTCCTGGTTAATAGCGGAATCATGCACTCATTGTTGAAGCACAAAACCCTGCGTACACCGCCAAAACGTAGGGGGAACCATGTTTTCTCAATTTCAGCATCTGGTCAGGTTGTGAAAGAACAATTTAGTTACCCACTCCGTTGTCAATTGGGAGATGGGTCAGCCTTTAAACATGGATTCTTAATCTCTGAGCAATGTCCTGTGAATTTATTAGGCAGAGATTTAATGTGCAAGCTTAACATTTCTCTTTTTTCATCGTCCCAAGGCATTGACGTTGTTCCTGCCCAGGAGAACCCAATCCTGAAAGCACTGAAACACATGCCTCCTGAGCTCACACTTGAATACCAGTGGAAGCTGTTAACAGGTACCACCACCAAAATCCTCCTCCTCGAGACGGCTCAGAACCTGGTAAGTCCAGCTTCTGTTTTCAAGCCAAAGGAGAAACTACATTGCACATCACACGTTTCTGCAGGAACAGACATTGAATATTAGCAGGCATGGTTCACCTCTGACACAGACACTTTGAACATAACTTCTATTTTGTGGGACACACATTCATCAGCCGTGACCGTCTGTCTCACACCTGAACAAAAAACGCTCTACCGATTCCAAAAATGTGATCCATACATTTCTCTCTCTAAACCTGAGGGTGAAGAGTGGGAAATTGTGTCCGACCTCGTTCATCACGCTCAGTTGTCTTCTGATTCGGAGCGAACTGAAAATGACCATTCGATCCTCTACTCCAGATCTGCTAAACTTTACAAACGTTCGCTGATCTCCACCGTTCATGTCATCAGGGTGATTCATTTAACTGAGGACCCTGATGAGGTGCTTTCTCACGTTTTTCTACATGATGAAGTTGCGACCGACGGCTCAGAAATGCCTCTTTTGCTCAAAGAGGTTCCGAATGATTTGTGGGCAAAACATTTGTATGATGTGGGATTAATTAAGGGTTGTACCCCTGTTAAAATCACACCAAAATCGTTTTTTCGACCAGTACCCGTTGAAACCAGAAGCCGTGCGTGGGATCAAACCAGTGTTTGAATCTCTACTAAAATCTGGCATCATTTTTGAATGCAACGATTCCCCTGTATGCGGTCCGATTGTTCCTGTGAAAAAAATCAGGGAAAAGGGAGAAGAGTGGCGTTTTGTACAGGATTTGAACAGAGTAAATTCTGCTGTGATGCCCAGGGCACCTGTTTTTCCAAATCCGAGCACCATCTTGTCTCAGGTTCCACCTTCAGCCACTTATTTTTCAGTTGATGATCTGAGTAATGCATTCTTCAGTGTGCCAGTGAAGAGAGAGGGTCAGTTCTGGTTTGCTTTCAGGTTTGAGGGGAAAGTGTACTCTTCCGGCAGACTTCCACAAGGCTATGTCGAATCACCTACCATTTTTAAAATGGCTTTGAAAGACAGCTTGGACAGGTTGGAGCTGTCTCCTGGCTCCACCTTAATCAGTTACGTTGACGACCTGATGGTTTGTTCTCCATCAAAAGAAGAGTGTGAGGAGGACACTGTTAAATTGCTGAAGCATTTGCATGCGGGTGGACACAAAGCTAGCTTTTCAAAAGTGCAATTTGCCAAACTGGAGGTTATTTTTCTTGGTCATTCTATATCCAAAGGAGCAAGGTCACTGTCCTCCTAGAGAGTTGCAGCCATACAACAGATTCTTAAGCCAGTCACTAAGGAACAGATGATGTCTTTATTAGGTTTGACGTTGTATTGTCGGAATTTCATGATCGAATATGCAATTTTGGAAAAGCCACTTTCTGAGTTGATTCATGGCAGAGATATGATGGCCTCTGATGCCATCCAGTGGACTCCTGAGGCATTGCAATCATGTGAGGAGCTGAAGAAAGCTCTGCAGTGCTCTCCAGCTCTGGCTTTGCCAGACGCAGAAAAAACAATTATTCAGATGGTTGATGAAAAGAGCGGATGCATGACATCTGTTCTTCTTCAAGAAAACTGTGGTTTGAAACAACATGTGGCTTATTAGTCTGCTAAGCTTGATCCAGTTGCATCCGGGTTGCCTGGCTGCCTCAGAGCTGTAGCGGTGGCAGAAAAAGCAGTTTTGGTTTCAAGAGACATTGTGATGTATTGCCCACTAACTGTGTTTGTTCCCCACAATGTTGCCATCATTTTGTTGGAGCAGAGGACTTCTCACTTGTCAGCGGCTAGATGGCTGAGGTAAACTTCTGTTTTGCTGGATTTCGCTAACATAACTGTTAAGAGGTGTAATGTTCTTAATCCGGCCAGCTTGCTGCCCACTGGAGATGATGGGACCCCACATGACTGTCAAACAGAAGTAGAGGTACTGTGTACACCCCGTCCAAATTTGACTGACATGCCGTTGCAGAATCCAGACATGGTGTTGTATGTTGATGGATCACTGTACAGAGACTCATGGGGGAAAAATAGAGTGGGGTATTCTGTTTGCTCTGATCATTGTACTTTGTCTGCAGGAAGCCTTCCGTCTTATTTCTCTGCACAGACCACAGAACTGATTGCATTGACGAAGGCCTGTGAGCTGGCTAAAGATAAAGCAGCTACAATATTCAGTGACAGCAGCTATGCAGTGGGCTGGGTTCACCATTTTGGAGCTCTGTGGAGACACAGAAGGTTCTTGAAGTCTGATGGTAAGCCGATTTTGAATGCATCACAGGTTGCTGACCTCCTTGATATGATTTTGCTGCCATCCAAGGCTGCAGTAGTGAAATGTGCTGCACACACGGCGTCCAGAGATACTGTTTCTCTTGGGAACGCCAGAGCGGATACTGCCACCAAAGCTGCCGCGGTTCAGCCAATGATGACTACCTGTGCTGCCAATCAACAGGCAGAGGAGTCCCTTGATACATCTGATCTGACAGCTATGCAAAGTTTTTGCAAAACTCAGTCATGGACTGGATCATTGTTCCAAAACTGGAATGGTTGATCCTGTTGCTACACATTGATTCACAAAAGGTTTCACATCTTTTGCTGAAAAATATTGTCATGCTATGATGGACTTCATCGAACTTGAACCTGACGAAGGTAAAAATATTGTTTGGTGATTGTTGACATGTTTTCCAAATGGACAGAAGCGTTCCGCTCAAAACATGCTGACACTGCTGCGGTAGTGAAAGGTTTGCTGGGAGACGTTTTTCCAAGATGGGGAATTCCTGACAGGATTTCCAGTGACAATGGCAAACATTTTGTTGGCAAGGCTCTTGAAGAGATTGGTGAGTTCTTGGGGGTGAAATTATCCACTTACTGCGCGTACCACCCGCAGTCGGGCGGGGTGGTAGAACGAGAAAATGGGACTTTGAAAGCTAAGCTTGCTAAGTGTTGTGAGGAAACAGGACTGTCTTGGGTCAAAGCTATGCCTTCGGCTTTGTTTTACATGAGGATGAGAAAAAGAGCCAAAAATAAACTGAGTCCTTTTGAGGTTCTTTTTGGCAGACCTCCTGCAGTGGGGTTAAACCCACCTGTAAAACCGCATCTCTCTACAGACCTCTGTGGGGATGCTATGATTTCTTACTCTCAACATCTCTCTAAGACTCTTGCAAAGGTGCACCAGCAGCTGAAGGACACCCTTCCAAAAGCATCTGTGGGACCCCTTCATCCAATCAGACCTGGAGACTGGGTTCTGATTAAAGAACTGAGGAGACGAAATTGGAGACAGCGACGATGGCAAGGGCCTTTTCAGGTGTTGCTTGTAACCTACACTGCTGTGAAAGTGGCTGAGAGAGCAACATGGGTGCACGCCAGTCATTGCAAGAGGGTGACAGGACCGATTCTGGACAGGCCTACTACTGCTGCAGCAGGGACGAGAGGTCACCTGAGCTGGACTGATGCAGAGGACACCTAGGGGCCTGATGCATACTCGATTCAACGAGATGGAGATGGAAGAGAAGAGAAGAGCTGTATGGAGATGAAATGGGTATGGACTTGCTTGATGACCTCGAATTATTTGAGTAATTAGTTTACAGATGTATTTTTTTTATTTAATTATTTTTTGTGTTTCTTTTTTAGGATTTTACATTTTTCTGCAAATTATCAGTATTTTTTATTCATTCATTATTTCATCTCATTTATTCAAATCACGTTCATGTGCAATGATTTTTATTTTTTTGATTATTCCTTTATTATTTAATTTTGAGTGATTTTTCTTTGTCTTGGTTTTCATTGTTTGAGGATAAATAATGAAAAGGGGAGATTACAGATTTTACAGATTTTTATAGATTTTTAGATTACAGATTTATAGATTTTTTTTGATTCATGAAGAATACATAATCATTATTGAAGTTGAGATTTTATTAGAATTTATTTATATTTACATTCTATTTCGTTTGTTTTTGAATGTTTATTTTTGATTACCATTGATTTGTTTTCTTTGTGTAACCTCTTTGAAGGGTCACTGTGGTGCTTAGCAAAGACTGACTGACGATCTTGATTTTGAGGTTCACGCTGTGGATGCCTAACTCATATAAGGGAAGAGTACACACTCCAAATTGTGTTGAGAGATAAGATCTATTTAGTGTGTATCTGATTGATACTGCCTAACATTGTGCCCCTTTTCTTTGTTTTGCAGTTGCGTTCATGCATTCTGACCAATGAGGAACTGAACACTAGCGCCACCTATTGGGGCTAGGGGCCGTCTAAAACTTTTTGCCTGCCGTTTCTTGAAAAGAAACAACAAGTGACACGACCCTAGGATGGAGGTTTCTTATCTTAGGCCACCAGCAGGATTTTTTGTTTGAGATGTTGTTCGATATCAGATAATGTCATTAAGATGGATGCTTAGATTAGATGATTTTGTTAGAAATTATTCAATGTGACATTTAATTATTGAGAACATTTGAACCACTGTTTTATTGTCTTTCTTTTTTGAATACTGCCTGTCTCTTAGGTTAGTTACTGATTGTTATTGTTATTGATTATGGATTCTCCTTTATATTTTGATTTATCTTTGAGATTAGATAAAAAGGGGGGGGGCTGTGGTGGAAAGAATTTAATGTTATGTACTTTCTATACTGTGTAATCAACTGTGACCTGGTTTACTCAATGTTGTAGTATCAGTTTGAATGAATAGTCTTATCAAATGACGTTTTTACCCAGGACGGGGACAGAGAGTTTTTGATAATGATAGTCCATATCCTGTGTTACCATGGAGATGGTTCTTATACCGGGCATCCTTAAAGATACACAAAGTTCTCAGCTTTCAAATCTAAGAGAAAGGCACCACAAAGTCTCTGATTTTCATCTTGAGAGTTGTACTTTATCGAGTAGAATAGATAGACCAAGATTGCCAGTATTAATATAAGCTGGATGTTGTAAGACCGAGACAGGTCAGTATTCCACATTTGCTGTGATGTGTTACTGTCCTCCTGTACGATCAATTCAAATCATATTAAAACCTCCAAATGCTTAAAGGAATCTCTCTTATTTATTAAGAGTCTCAAAAATCTGACTTCAACCGCAAATATTTTAATGAAAAAGTTTCATAATCTTGACCACTGACATAATTTGGGCTTTAATGCTTTCCCTGGTCCCCCCCTTCTCTGTCTTTGTTATCTGGGTAGGCTCATAGCAGTAGGCTCATAGCTGTATGGTTATGGACCATCATATGTCTATTTGTAAATATTTAAAATTTATTATGTCAAAATCAGCATTAAAATCCAAAGTTTTGACAGGATTTCCTTCAGCTAGGTCACTTCCAGTCTGGCATTCTCACAAAAACGACTATAAAAGCTAAAATAATGTATATAATAGTACATTTTTATTTAAAAATTGTTCCTAATGTTCTAATATCCTAAATTATAGTTTAAGGGGGTTCTGACCTGCAAGCTCAACTTTAACCTCACAGTCATGTTTTTCGACTGTGAAAGGAGGATCCCAAAGTACCCAGAGGGAACCCAAAACTCAATGTAGAAAGACCCCAGGCTGAGATTCGAATTCAAAACCTTCTTGCGGCAAGGCAAGGTGCTACCTACTGTGCGACTGTGTAGCCATAAGCTCCAGTCAGTGGTATCAAAACAGTCCTTCAGATACTGCACGTCTTTTATTTGGACTCACTCCTTTAAAACAGTTTTAAACTGTTATTTTCATATCCCAAAGAAGTTAAGGCCAAATATGTATATGCCTTTTTCACAGAACTATAACAAAGGTGGAGAATTTGTTTTCTTAGACACTGGAAGTTCGCAAGGATCACTGAGGACAGTGGTGTCTGTTTGGGTTGCGTATTCCTGTTGTAGCCCGACTCCCTCTTTTCCGACTTCCAATATTTTCCCCTCCTACAGCGTGTCCAGTCTGGATTTGTCACAGGATTTGTACGGGAATCTTTATTGTGTCAAATTACTTTCTTTAATATGAAGGGACAATCATACGAGCATACAAATATGTCGGGAGAGAATTGATATTGGGGAGAGTAAAACTGTTATCATGGGAACAGCAATTTTCTAACAGGGTGCATCAAATGTTTTCCTCACATTACCAAAATCTTTTCCACTTTGTAAAACTCAAATTTTTTTTCTTTCACTTACTTATTCACGTGTCCTCTGACATCTGAGAGCTGCGCCCCCTCGCTTCTCTCACTGCGCTTTCTCGCCTCCAGATTTCTCCGGTAGAGACATTACAGATCCAAACTAGACGATGCACGATTTTACTATAAATGTTTCTGGTCAGTGTTCCTTGTGCACAATGAAATGCACAGTTTAGTGCACCATACTTATAGCTGTCATATATTGATGCATGACAGATGATAAAAATTCGCATAAACACAAAAGCTATAGAATGACTGGGTAAAGTGAGAGTCCATCTATTAGAGTGACTGAGGAAAACTAAAGACTGGGGTATACATTTTTTATTTTAGTGTCTTCATAAGACTGCTACTTTTTATTATTACATTAAAAAGAAAACTATACTTATTCTCTCAGCATCTACTTTCAGATTTTTGTGTAATTTATGTCCTGTATGACTTTAAAAAATGGCATTACTGTTGCAATGTAAATTTCTAATACTGAATAATATTTTATTTTCTATTGAGCTTTCTTGATTCATTGTGATAACAGTTTATCACTAGTTTATAAGGTGGATTAAGAACAACAACAACTCCACAGCTGCTTGTTTTCAAGTAAACATCTTAAATATGATATTTTAAATCACTGTGATGAATATGTTTTTTTCTTTATTGGGCTTTTCAAAAATTATTTGGGACTTCAGCAAATATAGTTAAGAATCCTATGCTCTCACCCATATAATTGATGATGAAACCTTCCCCCTTTCCAAAGACAAGCCCAGCAGGGTCAGAGTGGAAGGTGACAGTCAGGTCCGGTGTGCTAGAAGAGAGTTTGAACGGGCTGCTGCCTCCAACGTAACGCCCCAGGATCCGAGTCGTGACCTCGTCACCATCCGTGAAGGTCAACATGTCGCTGTCGCTGATGTTTAGTCTAAGGACAACGAGAGTAAGGGAAGAACACCAAGAGTGAGAAAACAACATTATGACAGCTTATAGCAGATGTTAATAACTGACTGCATTGAAAATTTTGAAACTCCAAAGGAAATTTAGGGAAATTTAGATGAAGTTACCATAGATACAAAGTCTATGCAATTAGTTCACATTGCCTTATACATCGCTAAGAAAAATATCCTCTTGAACTGAAAAAATCAAAACGGTCTTAATATTAATCAGTATAGAGATCTCCTTCTGGATTACATTGGTCTAGAAACGGCTTCTGCCTCCACATCTGATCAATCTTTCTGGTCTCCCTTAGTCCGTTCCATCACCTAGTGGTGATTTGATCTGTGGGACGTGGTCGCTGATGTGGAGCTTTAGGGTCCGGGGCATCTATGAGGGGTCTTTGGGGGTGGGTCCACTTGCAGTTGGGGTGCTAGGTGCCATGACCCTCACCTGGGATGAGACTTTGGGAGCTTTGGGTGGTGACTCCTAGTGGCTGCCTGCTGTGCTGGCAAACACGGATTACTGGCCTGCTGCTGTGCTGCGCTGGGGTGGGTCTGGGCTTGGCCTGGTGATCGGGCTCAGGGGGCCAACCATATTGGCACCGGACATGGTTCCTGGGTCTAGGTCCAAGTACCCTGCAGATCGGGCCGATTGGCCGCTGTCGGTTGGCCTCTCCGGTGGGCTGGCTGGGTAGTGGGGTGGGGGCGCTGGGTTCAATTGCTTCCCGGCCATTGGACGGCAATAGCAAGGGTGGTGGATGTTGGCCTAGTGGGTCGGCCGCCTTGGGCCTCGGTCTGCTCATGGGCAGGGCATGGTGTGGCCGGGTTATCCGAGTTGGTGGTGTGCTGGGTTCCTACATCAGCACAGGGGCTGGTGGGCTACTTTTACCATGGTGGGGGCTTTGGCGGTCTGCTTGTCCCCATCCTGGTGGGCTGGGGGTTCATCTCCTGGGTGCAGGGGCAGGTTAATCTACTGGGGTGTCTGTCCCTGGGCCTGGGAGAATACATAGTATGTATGGGGCATATGAATGAGTGTACAGGGTCCTTTTTCGGGTGTCCTGTGTTGGTGAGAATGTGTGTGCGTAGGAGGGAGGGTACGTATGATTGTCTCTGTATGTCTAACTCTACTTGTCAGGGGCAGGTTAATCTACTGGGGTGTCTTTCCCTGGGCCTGGGAGAATATATAGTATGTATGGGGCATATGAATGAGTGTACAGTGTCCTTTTTCGGGTGTCCTGTGTTGGTGAGAATGTGTGTGCGTAGGAGGAAGGGTACGTATGATTTTCTCTGTATGTCTAACTCTACTTGTTAGATTGGGTCTTTGGCTGCCCTCTCGCCTGCCGCATCTCAGACCCCACATCCAGTGGGGACTTTTTCCCCTCCGTCACTCCCTGTCAGTGACGGATGCCCCTGCCTGCTGGTCATTGGTGGCACTCAATGTCTGGGGCTGGGGGCCTGGATGCGGCCCGGCTCGGCCATGGTGCATGCCTGGCTGGTCCTAGGTAGGCCAGTGTGTCAGGTGGCTGGTGTTTCGGGCCGATGTCCTCATTGGATTGACTGGGACACCTCTTATGGAGGTGCCAGGGTTGAAGAATAGCTTGGTGCTGTTCGGTGGGTCGGTGGCGACCGCATCTGGCGCCGGGGCCTCCTGCCATTTCTCTGGGCTCCGCTGCCTGGTCAGTTCATTTTGGGGGGGTTGTCCATCATTGGCTGGGTCCCTGGTCTCTGCGCTCTGCGTGGGGTGGGATCTGGATGTAGGGGCTGGTAGATCTGGGTGTCCAGGTGCTGCCTGGGTGCTGCCTGGGGAGGGCTTACATCCGCTTTGGCTTTTACTGTGCTTCCCTGGCATGTGCGGGGGGGCTGGGTTGTTGACGGTGTGGATTGGCCCGGGGTGGCGGTAGCGTGTGTCATCCGTCGGCCCCCTGCTGTGGAGCAGGGCGCCTCTTATCCCCTCCTGGTCCGCGCCCGCCCTGGTGTAGCTGGTTTCCGATGGAGCCCGTGAGCTCGTCCCTGCAACCTCCCGGGCCCCAGCATTGCGGCTGCTGGGTGTTCCCCTGGTGCTTTCATTCGTTCCTCTCTGGTTGGGCAGTCAGCCCTGCGCTGGTCCGCTTGTGGCCCCTGCACTTTGGGCGTCTCTGGACATATACGTCTCTAACCTCCTTCATGTCGGCATCAATTTCTGTAGGACGGATTGACGGCTCTTTACACCAGCTATCAATCACTTGCACGGGGAAACCTTATTTACACCTGCATGCTCACACACACACGTGTGGGGACGCACACAGTAAATCTGTTGGGCTTGTACTGGTACTCACACACCAATTCCAAGTAGCAAACTGCTAAACAGTACATGTTACAAAGGGAAAAAAAAGAAAGAAACTCCAAAGGCTAAATACTATGGGTGAAATGTCAGTAAATAAAGCATTAAGAAACCTAACCTTGCGGATGGTCAGCTGTGTATTCAGTAGGGTGAAACAAAAATGTTGTAGTGGGAGATCTCATACTAAAATGTCACTATATTTTGTTGTCATAGTCGAGTGTCTCTCAACATATGCTACTGTATGTCTAGTGAAGAAAGTGTACGCCATTTTTTTGGCTCTCAAACTTAAATATGTGCTTGAAGTTGGCTACTGTGCTGAATCTATGTTGCAGACTCATATTCTTGACCTTCCCTGTTGTCCTGAAAGAGTACCTCAGATGTTTGTGTGGCTGGCTAACAACAATCTTTAACACAAGCATTTAAAGAAGCCTCTGTCCATTTTATATAATTTCGATGAGTATAATAAAGAAACTCTACAAAGTAAACATCATCTGTTGGTTCCAGGATGTTTTTTGTTACCCCCAGAAATGAACTAAATCCTTTGTGTTGTTGTTGTGCCTGCCACAACAGCAAAGCCCAGAACTTGATTTAAAACAGTGAAATCAAACCAATACATTGTTCTTACATTTTCTTATAAGCCGAAAATGTTTTAAAACCAAGTAGTTTCACTGAAAAGTTTGCAGAAATGTAAAATTAGAAAAAAAAAATGTATGCCCTGCACTTATTCCAATTCTAGGATTTGTGTGTGTGGTAAGATGTGAAGGGGGTCCAGTTCTGAAAATAAAACTTGTGATTTTCAGCAATAGAAATTGTAGCTGTCAAGGAAACTACAATTTAAAACATATGTACAGTCACTTTAAACCTTATAGAGAGTTGCAATTGTAAGAAATGTTATGGAAATTTTGCAGTTGCAGACCTTTGTGCTAATTTCCATTTAAAGTCAGTTTATTAAACAAAATAATAGGGGTTTGTGATTGATTTATATTTTATCTCAGAGCATAAATACTGTGCAACATTGGAACTTTACCAGATTAAATCTCTATATGATTACTTTGAAGAGGGCGTCCTGTAGAGGTGTCAACTTCATCTGTAACAATTAATATTTCTATCAAGGTTAGGTCATTTTAGTGATGTATTTGAATGTCAACACCGTAAAATATTGTAATATACATATATGTTCTACTTGTTCATCAATACTGTTTTAGGCGGATAGATTTCCACCTTTGTGCTGTTATTTGGAGAGAGAGTGAAATGACCCCCCCACAAAAAAAAACAAAAAAACAGACAAACAAAGAAAATGCAAAAAGGTTTGTGCAGTCACATCTAATGTGACAGACAAGATACTAATGATTAGCAAGTGCTATGAGAATAGCACACATGGCTATCTACCATTAAAGTTGGCACTAAATTTTGCATCTGATCCCATTAACTACATAACTGTTAAAAGCAGATCATAAATACATAGATAATTGGTACTTAAATAATTAATTTTATCAATTCTATTTGAAAAGAGAAAGTGTGAACTCTTCTTAATAAAGTACCTTCAAGTAGCCTTCCAAGAAATTCCTCAAGCTAAGAGTAAAATCATAGGCTAATATGTAAAAAGGTTGCTCAAGTAGCCACTGAGTAACTGATCAGAACATCAATATTAGTTATCTTGGCACAGATGTTTTGATAATAATTTCATTAGACAGACACAAATGCAAAGTTATGTGTAAATTGTGATATTTTAAAGAGAACAATCAAACAAAGCTCAGCAGCAAGACATAACATTCGAACAAAAAAGCTTGTGTACAGACAATAGGTTTCACTTTAACATAAAGTGTAGGTTTGTGTCATTGTCCGATGCATTTTTGGTTAGAACAATTTTGTTTTGATTAAGTGAAATTATCCAAAGTTGGTAGAATATACAGAATTTTTTTCTCAAGTGAGAGTAGCAATACTTCATAAAAATGACTTTAATAATCAATTTGATTGTTTTAATAATTATTTAAAATTAAGTGAAAACTAAAAGCATGATTCAGTCAAATTACTCAGGTATATGTAGGTTAATTAAATAAATGGAACTAGTTACTACCCACGTAAGGTCATGACAACATAAAAACCTCTTATAATTCTACATCATCCTACCGAGCCATGTTGGATATCGGTGTATGGATGTGAGTGTGAATGGGTGAATGTGGCTTCAATGTGTGGTCAGTATGACTAGAAAAGTGCTATATAAGTTCAGTCCATTTACCATTCAGTCCATTTATACTACCAATAAAAGTATATTTGTTGGTTCCTTTGTGTGATCAGACAAAAGGCCTGTCTTAACCAAGCTCCCAGGCGGAATTTTATCACCAGCTAGGTTTGCCAGGTTTCATAAATTAAAATAAGGGACACTTAGGCTACAGAGCGTTATTCACCACGGGCTGAGCTGTCTGACTCGCATGGAGGTGTGTTATTTTTAGTGAGGGGGTCATCTAGAATGGTCATACATTAAGCTTGAAATGCTTTATTTACAATAAACACATTGATGCATCAGTGCAGTAAGTTAGGCTACATAAAGTTGTAATTAAATGCATCCACATAAAAACAGCAATAACAAAGTACATAGAACTTATGTTAATAAGATGCTGTGTGATCTAACACATGACAATGCTAACATCAATACAAACCCCAAACACCTTTAAGCTTTTTTTTCTACTCATTTAAATACAAATTTAGGAGTTGGATGTCAAATTGTCAATTAAATTGGTTTGCATGGCTTGTCTAAATAACAATCAAACCACACTAAAAAGAAATTCAATGCAATGTTCACTTAAAATGTTTAGAATAAAATGTCATTTTAATCTATTTATTAGTGTAACAGTTAATCAGTTAGTACGATTTGTTCTTTACGTTGTCATTTATATTAATTGGATAATAGACTATGCCTAAACCTATTGGCTTTAAAAAAACATTAAAAAATCCTCCACAATTTATCAAACAAAATAAAATAGAAAATGCAATAAATGTAATCATTTATGAATATTCTAGCATACATGCGGTGTAACCCTAACACTTAGCCTCAATGACATGTTTCCCGCGTTTTTGTGTACCTGCCATGCTATTGGAGCAAGTGAGAACACTTGCAGACATAGTTTATAATTTGTCTTCAATTTGTCTTTACTGACCATGTCCCACTCACATCTGTATCTCTGTAAGCATTTTTTGCTTTTGGGTTTGGGGACATTTATAAAGACACGAGTTCCATGGAGAGTGCCAGTGTGTTGTGTGTATGTGTCTACCAGTCTGATCAGACCTGAGCTGCAAACACAAGGTGCTGATCCCTTTAGATCCCGCCACCACAACAGTTTTGCTAACTGTAGTTGGCTGCTTTTCTATATTTATTTACGAAGTTAGAATTAGGCTGCTGTGATGGACTGGCGACCTGTCCAGGGTGTACCTTGCCTCTCGCCCGTTGACAGTTGACAAGCCCCCCGCGACCCCTTCAGGATTAAGCGGTTCAGAAAATGGATGGATGGATGGATTGAATTAGACTGTTGTAGGGTATGGGAATATGGAAAAAATAGCGTCCCTTATTGATTTCAAAACAGGACATCACATTTAGTTGTCAAATAAAAGACGATTCTGTAATTTAAAAAAAATATATTTTTATCACACAGCATCTGTAGCTTATCTCCCTTTTCCACTAGGATCGGCACTGCCCGGGCTGTGTCGGGTCTGCCTGGCCCAGCCCAACTCACCCTTGTTGTGTTTCAGTTGCCATTTCAGGAACAAGGTAGTGGGCAAGGACATAGGTGTACTCATAGCAAAGTTCCAGTTTTCTGCTAGCCTTTCTCCATTAATGCCATCAATTTCTGCAAAACACTTTCAATGCTTGCGGTCTGCCCCAATCCGGCCATTTTGGTTCTTCACCCCCCCAATGTTTGCACTTTTTCAGTTTCTCCCAGTAATGTTTTGAACTTGCTGGAAGCCATGCATCACCATTCTGTGGCATCGCTTCACACTCACAACGGCAGGCCATTCAGTGGCTGCCACTATGTAGGCAGGAGTGAGAGTGACATTAGTTGACCCAAGCAATTAGTCCATAGGTGGGCGTGTTGGGTTGCCACAGCCCACTTCAGACTGAGCCAGACTTAACCTAAAAAAGGATTTGGCTCTACCCAGAACAAAGTAGCAAAAACAGGCTAATTATAGGGTGAGACGTATTGGGGTGGGACAAGACGACACTAGTGGTCTATTGACTGATGAAGCGAGGAGCAGCTTCTCCTGATCTCTTGCCTCATTCTCTTCTCTAATTTTCTTTTCTTAGCTCCCTATTGGGGTTATTTTGTTTGTTTGTTTTTTGCTAATTACTATATACACCCAGTTTCTGGAGCTACTGCACTTGACCGAATTTCTTCTTTTGGATTACTTTTGAAAGGACTGTGGAAAAACAAAATGCTGTTTTCCTCAGCTAAGGACTTTGATAAACTGCTTCAGATAATGGACTCAATGGAAAAGAAAATCTGATGCCTTGAAGTAACTGTGGAGTTACAAATTAGATATGAAAACAACACTTTACCAATGATGACACAAAAACATAAACAACCTGGCAGCAATGTTAATCACTACATGGTCCACAGCCTCAGACAGAAACCACAAGAAAACACTACTTCCCCACCTAAAACAAACGCATCAACACATCTACACCTACTCTGAAAAAGAAAATGCATGAAATTCTAATCCAAAACAAGAGATAATAGCCGCCCCCAGTACCAGGTTGCCAAGAGAAATCCAGTCACATGAATAAATTATGTACTCTTCCAGCATGAGTTCATGATGGTTAAATAAATGATATAGAAAACTTTTGTAGCCACACTTTTTTTTTCAGTTGACCCCAAAGTACTGAGAGAAATTTCAGAACAAATGCAGAAAACCATAAGTAATCATCCAAAACTGGAAAAGCTTGTTGATGCATGATCTACGCTGTAATTTTTTTTACAGTCAATAACTTCATAATTTTACTGCAATTTTCTGTTTTTTCAAAATATAACAGAAAACTGTAAAATTACTTAAAACTCTATGTAAATTAACAAACAACGTGTTATTTTACAGTTTTATCCAATAATGAAAAAAAAACAATATTTTTTTTTACATTTACAACATTAACATTAACAAACAGAATTTTATAGATTAATCCAATAATAGGGAAAAACATTTTTCCTACTTTTTCTTTTTTTACTACAATGTTGTATTTTGATGATTGTAATATTTTTAAAAAACACTTAGTTTTTATATAGCAATATTTTCAAGAATCCTTAGTTTTGTAACTTATTGGAACGGGTTTAATTGTAATAATTTAGTAAAAGTAATTTAAATAAATATTTTTCAAGAGAACTCTGAGCATTGTGTCTTTATAAACATCTATATTATAAAAAACTTAAATGTATATATTTATAAACGACTTTATAAACAACACAACTATATTTATCCATAAATCCTGATGAATCCAATCAGCTATGTAGATTACAGGCATGTCTCAAAGACATAAAAACCTGGATGACTCTGAACTTTCTGCTTTTAAATTCAGGCCATGTCCACACATAGTGTGGACATGGCCTGAAACTCCATCCACACATAAACGGATAAGAAACTCCACACATCCAAACATAAACGGATAAGAAACTCCATCCACACATAAACGGATAAATGTTTTTTTCAGCACATTTATAGACGTGACAAACCTGTAGCGGCAGTAGTTATCAGAAATCCTATCTGCTCAGATTAACTATCTGTCCTCTATCTTCAGCACGCAGCAGTCATACAAACAAACAAACAAACAAAACACGCTTTAACAATGGATGATACCCACACAGCTCTCAGGGCATAAATGCTGTTTTTGAGAGTAAACACAGGTTTCACAAGTGATGTTTGAGCATTTTTTTGTTCCGGATAGCAACGTTACGGCTCTTAAAACTCAGTTTTCGTCTGTCCACATGCAGATACCGAAAACGGAGAAAACGCAAATTTCCACTTTGGCCGGAGTTTTTAAAAAGATTTGTTTTTGGTGCTGAAAATATCTGTTTACATGTGGATGAAAGGCGAAACCGTAGAAAAAATATCTCTGTTTTGTTAGATACCTGGCTACGTTTGGACAGGGCCTCAGACAAGAGAGAAGTTGATGTCTTTGGTCCAGAAGCTTTAAAAAGGAAACTGTTAAATAAATCACTTCATCTGGATGGCATTAAATTGGCCTCTGGTAATAATGTAAAGAACCTTGGTGTAATGTTTGATCAAGACTTGACATTTAAATCCTATAATAAACAGGTTTTCAAGATTTCTTTCCTTTCTTATTTCTCTTTCCTTTCTTTCTTATTCCAGATTTCTCTGGAATATTGCTAAAATTAGAGAGTCATGTACAGGAGTCATGCAGACAAAATATTCCATGCATTTGTTACTTCAAGGCTGGACTACTGTAATTCTTTATTATCAGGGAGTCCACAAAATGCTCTTAAAAGGCTTCAGTTGATCCAAAATGCTGTTATTGCGATTGTAAACCTTGTTTTCTCTCAGTGTTTTTTTCTCCCTAGAAGCTCCACTCGGTCTGGTATCCTGATCAGCTACAATGCCCTGCTGGATGGGGAGCATTGGTTCGGATGATGCTCCCAGTGACCGAGCATCCTCCATATCCTGTTGTCATTTTTTTACTTTCTTTAATATATACTCTTACATCAGTTTTTTTTTTTTTCTCAGTCTTCTCAAACCCCAAGATGGTCATGTTGGGTGCCTGCTTGTATTGAGCCAGGTTCTGTCAGAGGTTTCTTCCAGTTAAAGGGGAGTTTTTCTTTTCCACTGTCACTAGAAGCTTACTCAGTATGAGCGATTGCTGAGAAACTGCTGTGGTTGGAGTCTGTATAATCCGGTCATCACCTCACATTGATGACTCAACACAATCTGCTGGGATTCTTTACATAGAAAACTTTTAACTGATTGGAATATTTGTATAACTGCTCCGAGCAGGCAGCCAGTAACATAAGCTCTGTCCGATCGAGTCCTTTTTTAAGTAATATATGTCTTTTTGTTGTTGTTCTTTTATTTCTGTGTTTTGTCCTGCTCCCGCACAAAATGGAGCTCAGAAGTTTGTGGAAATTTTTATTCTTTTTCACACTTTTTACCGCATCTGTGTCCGGAGAGCGCGTTGAGTCTCAATCTCCCACTGTTTACAGCAGGGATCAGCTGTTAGCCTTAAGCGCCTACACTGTGTTGCCTGCAGCCGAGCGAGCCAACATCCCCCGCGAGGTGAAGAGAAAGAAACGCGGTTGTCTGGCTGGAATCGGGCGACGCAGTAAGGTTAGGAGGTACCGGCCAGCGATCTGTTGTCATGGGGAACGTGAGATCTCTACCCAACAAAGTGGACGAGCTGGCGACTCTAACCCGACATCAGAGGAGCTACAGGGAGAGCAGCCTGATGTGCTTCACAGAGACGTGGTTAACCGCGCTAACTCCGGACTCACACATAAACATTCACGGTTTTCATCTGATCCGCGCCGACAGAACAACGGAGAGTGGTAAGAAGAGAGGAGGGGGTCTGGCTGTGTTTGTGAACGATAGATGGTGTAACTCTGGTCATTTATCTATCAAAGAGACGCTTTGCTGTAAGGACATCGAGCTGCTAACTGTTAGCATGAGACCATCCTATCTACCGCGGGAGTTTACACACGTTACTGTGATAGCTGTGTATGTACCGCCCTCTGCTAACGCTGCTGCAGCCTGCGATGCCCTGCACTCTGTAACCAGCAGACTCCAAACACAGCACCCTCAGGCCCTTTTTCTGATCTCTGGGGACTTTAATCACATCTCCCTGTCCTCCACTCTCCCCACCTTCTCCCAGTATGTCACCTGCCATACCAGAGACAATAAAACATTGGACTTATTGTATGCCAACACCAAGGAGGCATACAGCTCATCACCTCTCCCTCCTCTGGGGGGCTCAGATCACAACCTGGATCATCTCCAACCTGTGTATAAACCTCTTGTACACAGAGAACCAGTTGTGAAACGCACAGTAAGGAAATGGTCGGCAGAGACTGAAGAGGCTCTGAGAGACTGTTTCCGTTCTACTGTGTGGGACAACCTCTGCCGCCCTTTGGAGGATGACATCAACAGCATCACAGACTGCGTTACAGACTACATTAACTTCTGTGTGGACAACACCATTCCAGTCATAAAGGTATGCTGTTTTTCCAACAACAAGCCATGGATAAATCCTGAAATAAAGGCTCTCCTCAAGGAGAAGAAGAGAGCCTTCAGGTCAGGAGACATACAGGAGCTGAAAGTTGTCCAGAAGAAACTGAAATGGAAGATCAGGCAAGGGAAGGACAACTACAGGAGGAAGATGGAGGATCAGCTGCAGCAGGACAACATCAGAGGTGTGTGGGGAAGACTGAGGACCATCTCTGGACAAAAGCCATCAACTCCCCAGACTGCCGGAGAAGTGGGGTGGGTGAATGACCTGAATAAATACTTTAATAGGTTTGATAAGCCACCCACCCCTCCCCCAGCATCGTCCCCCCTGCTGCAATCTCCCTCATCTCCTGAAGCCGCCTGCCTTTCATCTCAGAATTTCACACCTCTCAGCTCCCAGCCATCACACTCACACCTGGCTTCTGAGGACTCCAGCACACATCCCCCTCTACCAACCATCTTGTCCCTCTCAGCACTCCAGGTGAGGAAAGAGCTTCGTAAGATCAAAGTGCGGAAGGCTTCAGGTCCAGATGGCATCAGCTCCAGGCTGCTGAGGTGCTGCGCAGATGAACTGTGTGGCATTTTAGGACATTTGTTCAACCTGAGCCTGTTGCTGGGGAAAGTACCACAGCTCTGGAAGACCTCCTGTGTGGTACCGGTACCAAAGACCTCCCACCCCAAGGACCTTAGCAGCTACAGGCCGGTAGCCTTGACTGGCATCTGATGAAGACCCTGGAGATGTTGGTCCTTAACCATCTGCGCCCCCTGGTGGGGTCTTCATTGGATCCACTGCAGTTTGCTTACCAACCCGGCATCGGGGTGGAGGACGCCATCATCTACCTGCTGCACCAAGCTCTGACTCACCTGGAGAAACCTGGAAGCTCTGTGAGGATCATGTTCTTTGATTTCTCCAGTGCTTTCAACACCATCCAGCCACGACTCCTGAGGGACAAGCTGGAGCTGTCAGGACTGGACCACCACATGTCCCAGTGGATACTGGACTACCTCACAGGACGCCCACAGTATGTGAGGACACAGGGTCGTGTCTCTGACACGCTGGTCTGCAGTACGGGGGCCCCACAGGGAACCGTGTTGGCACCGTTCCTCTTCACCCTCTACACTGCTGACTTCTCCATTAACTCCCCACGCTGCCACCTACAGAAGTTCTCTGATGACTCTGCCATAGTTGGACTCATTACAGGTGATGACGACTCAGAGTACAGACAGAGGACTCTGGACTTTGTGGACTGGTGCCAGCAGAACCACCTGCTGATCAACGCTGGAAAAACCAAGGAGTTGGTGTTGGACTTCCGGAGACACAGACCCACCACACTGACACCGGTGAACATCCAGGGAGTGGACATTGAGATAGTGGACTCTTATAGGTACCTGGGTGTTCACCTAAACAATAAACTGGACTGGAGCCACAACACTGATGCTCTTTACAGGAAGGGTCAGAGCAGACTCTACCTGCTGAGGAGGCTGAGGTCATTTGGAGTCCAGGGAGCGCTGTTAAGGACCTTCTATGACTCTGTGGTGGCCTCCGTCATTTTTTACAGTACTGTATGTTGGAGCAGCAGTTTATCGACAGCTGAGAGGAAGAGGTTGGATAAACTCATCAGTAAGGCCAGGTCTGTTCTAGGATGCAGCCTGGATCCAGTGCAGGTGGTGGGAGACAGAATAACTCTGGCTAAAATAACATCTCTGATGGACAGAGTCTCCCACCCCATGCATGGAAATGTTGCTGAACTGCAGAGCTCCTTCAGTGACAGACTGCTGCATCCTAGATGCACAAAGGAGCGTTTCCGCAGGTCCTTCCTCCCTGCAGCTGTCAGACTGTACAACCAAAACTGCTCCCAAAAAATATAAATATTTTACATCTGCACTGTATCTTACATTTGCACTAAACAACCACACCGATATAATTTGCACATTATTTTCAACCTGATGTACATATTCTTATTCTGTGTTGATGTAAATATTCTGTCTATTATTGTATTTTTTTGTATATATTTTTCTCTTCTGTTACATATGTTGTATATTTGTTGTTTCTTTGGCTGCTGTTTACGACCGAATTTCCCCTGGTGGGACTATTAAAGGATTATTATATTCTATTCTAATACTTTGGAAATGTATGCATTGTTCATTTAATGTAAGGTGTTGGCCAGTTATATTACAATGATCTGTCTGTAAAAGAATGTTATTTATCTGTAAAAATGTAAGCATATTTTTCATGACCTCGCCCACTGCGGGACCGGGAATGTGTGAGTTGCATTGTGGGTAACCATGTTTTCATTTATTGTCTTCTATTTTGGGCTGTTTGCTGTAATTCTATCATGAGATTTGTGTTGGTCTTTGTTATTGCTTCGTTCAGTGTTCAAATGTGATGTTTATTTGTTGTTGTCATGGTAGGCACTGTGACAGAAAATCTTATTATTGATGCTGGGACATTTAGAAAGGTTAAATTCTCTTACTCAGCTCTTAGATAGCTGTTCTGATTCTAAGGTACAAACAGGGACCTATTGTCTGTAAACATCTCATCTTGACTTATGACAACTCTTGTTTTTATCTTGTGTTGACTTATGACAGATCCTGTGAATGTCTTTCTCAGCATTATACAAAGTGTAGCTTATTGTTATCTATATTCTGATTGTCCAGTGACACATCCTTTATTGCCTCATGACAGATCCTGTGTTTACCTATTCCATGTTTGTTCTGTGATTGGTCTTGTGATTATCGTATGATATATTGATCGGTCAGAAGCTGATTCAATAGGGTGTGGCTGATTACTATATATACCCATGTATCTGTTCTGAAGCTTCAGGGTTCTCAGCAGGAGGCCCTCTGTGCACGTAAAATAAACTATGTACGAATATGTCTGACACTTTGTTTTATTATCTCATCCGAGGCCTCTCAGACACCCAGATTTCTACCACAGGCACCATGAGTGAATAAGTCATTTAAGGAAATGGCAACACTGGTTATACCAATTCATAAGGTGTGTGAGGGAGAAGGGGTACCATATCCTCCACTACTGAAATCAATTGAAAACCTGCTGCAAGGCATGTAGTAGAGTGTTTTTTTTAAACCTTGTAATTATTTTTTTCTTATTTGCTGCTGAAACTGAAGGGACTGAACATGAACAGATTTATTAGCAGAACACTGCCTACAGGAAATAATGAAAGATTGAGCCGACTTTGTATGCTTCACATATTCCTGAAAAAAAATAATTCCTGACCGTTCAATTTGCTTTATCAGCTATTTTATAATATTGTGTGGTCCACAACATCTCTTCAGATACAATGCATGTTATCTAAACAGAGCAATACTGAGACGCCTGTTTGTTATCTAAACAGAGCAATACTGAGACGCCTGACCTCGAAGATGTTGTGCTATCTCAATCAAAAAGCTCTGGATATTCCAAAACATGTGGCAAAGCCCTTACGGGTTGACCATGAAGTATAGCCCATGGAGATTACCAGAGAACAAACACTTCCTACCTCTTCCTTGACCACACTAGCTTGAGCAGACAGGTACAGCCCCTACCATAACGTTCTTAAACCTCATCCAATTAGTTGACACCGAATGATTATCGCTTCAAAAATGTATCTGAAAACTGAAGGCACAAATTAGGATTGGGACTGAACTAAAGCCTAAACTTGGACTACATCAAGCAACTGGTACTAAAGCCTAGTTTATGCTATTACGCTTTGATGGAGACGGATTGACGCAGCGCCATTATCCGTTGACGCAAGGGCTCTCCGTCACCTACGCAACGATGGATTAAGTAGAGGTCCATTTTCTATATATCAGTCTCCGTCGGTGCAGACATTACATTGTCACCAGGTGACTTTGATTATATCCAAACCTTAAAAGAATGCATTGTACAAATCAACGACTGGATGTCCCACAACTTTCTCCAACTAACCAGAAACAAAACGGAAGTAATTATTTTTGGACAACTAAAAGCGACTCATCAGGGCTGTAATCTAATTGACTCAGATCTGAACCTCCAGAGTCACATGAAGCAATAACAAGGTCAGCCCTCTATCACCTGAAGAACATCTCTAGGATTAAAGGACTTATGTCAAAGAAGGACCTTGAAAAACTGATCCATGCATTAATCTTTAGTTGGATTGATTACTGCAACAGTATCCTCACAGGTCTACCTAAAAAATCAATCAGACATCTGCAGCTGATCAAGAACCCTGCTGTCCTCACTAGACCCAGGAAAGTAGAACACATCAACCCAGTTCTTCAGTCATTACACTGGCTCCCTCTAGCTCAAAGAATAGACTTTAAAATACTCCTAATAGTTTATAAATCACTGAACGGTTTAGCACCAAAGTTTGTCGGAGATATGTTGTCACTATACCAACCCGGCAGACCACTCAGGTCCTCCAACTTGAGCTTACTAAACATTTGTAGAATTAGAACTAAACATGGACAGGCAGCTTTCAGCTTCTATGTTCCACAAATCTGGAACAAACTTCCAGAAGAATGCAAAAATGCAGAATCGTTACTCTCTTTTAAATCAAAGATTAAAACTCTACTATTCAGAGCTGCCTTTAAGTCCTGAATTGCGTTTATGACCACTCTTTGATTCTCGTGGTTTGATTTGTATTCTTATTTTTTACCGACTGCGTTTAATCTGTTTTTAATCTATATTATTTTGCATAAATTTGTTACTTAGACCTTCTCTTTTTATTGATGGATTAATTGATTGTTTTTATCTGTTTTTAATCTATATTCTTTTGCATACATTTGTTCTTTACACTTTCTCTTTTTATTCTTATGTTTTATTTGTTTTTAATGCTCTCACATAAATTTTATTTTTCATGCTTCAGTTACTAAATTAATTTATTTTCGTAATGATCTGTTTTAATTTTCTTATTTTTATCATGTACTTGGTTTCATTTCCACTTTATCATGTAAAGCACCTTGAATTGCCTTTGTGTGAAAGTGTGCTATATAAATAAAATTGCCTTGCCTACTTTCATCCTCTCCCAGAATATGTTACCATGAAAGTAGTATTCAAGTGCTTATAACCTGAAAAAAACTAAAAATTAAAACTAAATGCCCTCATATTAAATAATTATTCACACTGAACACCTGCCAGGAGGTTCAGCTATCTATTCAACTCAATTCACTTTTATTTACATAGCACCAATTCACAACAAATGTCATCTCAAGGCACTTTACAACAAAAGTCATTTCAATACAATTATACAAACATTCCAATCAGTTAAAATTTTCTATGTAAGGAATCCCAGCAGAATGCGAAGCGTCATCGACGTGAGGTCTTGCCCGGATCATGCAGACTCCAATCATAGCAATTCCTCAGCAATCGCTCATACTGAGCAAGCATTTAGCAACGGTGGAAAAGGAAAACTGTGCTTTAACAGAAAGAAAACTCTGGCTCAGTACAAACGGTCATCTGCCACGACCGTCTGGGGGTCTGAGAAGACAGAGAAAAGACAGCATGGAGGATGCTTTGAGCATCATCTGGACCAATGTTCCCCATCCATCAGGGGACTTTATAGTTAAGCAGGGTACCAGACCGTGTGGAGCTTCTATGGGGAGAAAAATACTTCAATGTCAAGCGCTTTGAGTGGTCGGTATGACAAGAAAAGTGCTATATAAGTTTAGTCCATTTACCATTTACCATAGAAGTTCTCTCTCCATAGAAGAGAGAAGTAAAAGAGATAAGAAAGTGCTCTGTCCTCCAACAGTCTAAACCTATAGCAGCATAACTACAAAAATAGCTCAGGATAACCACGCCACCCCAACTATAAGCTTTATTAGAAAGGAAGGTTTTAAGCTTAGTCTTGAAAATAGACATCTGTCTCATGGACTAAGACTGGGAGCTGGTTCCACAGGAGAGGAGCCTGGTAACTAAAAACTAGAAATCCTAGGAACTACCAGTATACCTGCATTCTGAGAACGAAGTGCTCTGTTTGGAACATATGGAACAATCAGATCTCTGATGTACGATGGAGCTTGATTATTAAGGGCTTTATAAGTAAGGAGGAAGATCTTAAACTTTATTCTGGATTTAACAGGTAGCCAGTGGAGAGAAGCCAAAACAGGAGAAATGCGATCTCTCTTTTTAATATTCATCAGAACTCTTGCTGCAGTATTTTGGATCAAATGACTTCCTGGTAATAAGGAATTACAGTACTCCAGCCTTGAAGTAACAAATTCATGGACTAGTTTCTCTGCATCACTCCTGGACAGGATGTTTCTAATTTTAGCAATATCCCAGAGGTGAAAGAGAGAAATCTTAGAAACCTGTTTAATATGGGATTAAATGTCATGTTTTAGTCAAAAATTACACAGAGGTTTTTTTACATTATTACCAGATTCCAAATTAATGCCATCCAGATGAAGTGATTGATTTAGCAATTTCCTTTTTAAAGCTTCTGGTCCAAAGACAACAACTTCTGTCTTTTTCTGAATTTAAAAGTAGAACATTCAGAGTCATCCAGGTTTTTATGTCTTCTATGCTTGTAATCTACCTAATGGATTATTTTTATCAGGTTTTATTGATAAATATAATTGAGTATCATCAGCATAACTGTGGAAATTCATTCCATTTTGTCTAATTATTTTACCAATTGGAAGCATATATATAATAAAGAGAATCGGTCCAAGCGCAGAACCCTGTGGCACTCCACGAGTAACCCTTGAGTGTGAAGAAGATTTATCATTAACATCAACAAACTGGAATCAGTTGGACAGATATGATTTAAACCAGCCTAGTGCTGTTCCCTTGATCCCTACAAAATGTTCAAGCCTTTCTAAGATAATATTATGATTGACTGTGTCAAAAGCAACACTGAGATCTAATAAGACCAGAACAGTCACAAATCAATTATCTTAGGCTATTAGAATATCATTAGTAACTTTCACCAGTGCTGTTTCAGTGCTATGATGAGCTCTAAAACCTGACTGGAATTATTCAAACAGGTTGTTTCTGTTTAGATGCTCACATACTTGATTAGCAAATATTTTCTCAAGAATTTTGGATAAGAAAGGAAGGTTAGATATATGTCTGTAGTTAGCTAAGTCATCTTGATCCAGGCAGGGTTTAATTACAGTCTCCTTAAATTCCTGAGGCACATATCCATTTATTAAAGATAGATTCATCATATCTAAAATAGGGCCAGTAACCAGAGAGAACACTGCCTTAAATAATTTGGTTGGTATTGGGTCTAGCATGCAATTTGAGGGTTTAGACGAAGCTAATATTTCTTTGATAATTCCGAAAGTACAACATAATCAAAATGGTATAGACATAAACATGATTTTACAGTACTCTGTTTTACTGCCTCATTTACTGAAAGAGAGGTAATCATGTTTGGGAGAATGCCAATGATTTTATTTTTAATAGAATTTATTTTACTTATGAAGAATCCCATAAAGTCATCAATACTGAGAGAAGGGGGAATAGTTGGCTCAACAGAGCTATGACTCTGTGTAAGTTTGGCAATTTTACTAAAAAGAAACCTAGGGTTGATTTTATTTACCTCTATTAAAGACGATAAATATGCTGTTCTAGCTTTTCGAAGGGTGTTTTTATAAAGTAGTAGACTATTTTTTCCAGGTTAGAAAGGAATCATTTAAGTGTAGCGCCATTTTCTCTCCAGTTTCCTAGTATTATGCTTTAAAGTACACAACTCTGCATTAAACCAGGGAGCCAACCTCCTATGGCTGATTACCTTCCTTTTTAAGGGGGCTACACTGTCTAGCGCAAAACACAGTGCGGAAGTCATACTTTGAGCCAGATCATCAATCTCTGAAGGGTTAGTGTTGGAATTACTGCGGTCCACTGTGGTATTCTGAGACACATAGGGAAGCAAGAATGGAACAGATTCTTTAAAACTTATTACAGCAATGTCTGATAAAGTTCTACTGTAACAAAGTTTTCTTTCAGATTTTGGAACGTTGGGTAAAGTAAATTCCAAGGTTTTCAGAAAATGGTCAGATAGGACTGGGTTATGTGGGAGGACTATTATTTCATCACACTCTATACCATGTCAGTACAATGTCTAAAGTGTGTTGACCAGAGTGTATGGGTCCCTTCACTTTCTGAGTAAAGCCAATTGAGTCTAAGATAATATTAAATGCTGCAGTTAGGCCATCACTTTCAATGTACATGTGAAAATTTAAATCCCCTATTATAATTACCTGATCAGTGTTTAAAACTAAATCAGATAAAAATCCTGAGAATTGAGAGTAAGGGCCTGGTGGCGGATACAAAACCACAAACAAAAGTGGTTTTAATGTTTAGCAGCTTGGATGAGGAAAACTAAAGATTAGATGTTCAAAAGAGCTGTAGTTAATAATTGGTCTAGGGCGAATTTGCAAATCTGAATGAAAGATAGTTGCAACTCCTCCTCCTCGCCTAGTACTTCTAGGAATATGAAAATGTTGATATTTGGAATAAGTTGACTCATTTATAATTACAAAATCCTCCAGCTGCAACCAGCTGGGAAATACAGTAGATCAATTTCATTATCACATATAAAGTCATTTACTAATAAAGTCTTTGAGGAGAGGGATCTTCTGTTTAGTAAACCACATCTAATAGCTACATTCCCTTGTTTGGTCCGAGTTGTATGTATTTTAATGAGATTTTCATAATTTGCTTTTGTCAGGTTAAATTTTAGTCTATTTGATTTTGGCCGTGGGCAAGACAGTGTCTCAATGCTGACAATGCTTCCTGGTCTGGACCTCGACTAATAAATCTATCCAGATTCCTAGAAAGAAGAGCTGCTCCATCCAAAGAGGGATGGATGCCTTCTCTATGGTTCAGACCAGATTTTCCCCAAAAAGCTTTCCAATTATCGATGTAGCCCATGTTGTTTCCTGGACACCACTCAAACAACCATCATTGAAATAACAGCATGCAGCTAAACATGTAATCACTGGTCCGATCAGGCAGGGGACCAGAAAAGATTACACAGTCCAACCTCTTTTTAGCAAACTTACACACCGAAGCAACACTAATTTTAGTGACCTCCAATTGGCGTAACCGGTGTCATTGCCGCCAGCGTGTATAACTCATAATAATATCAGGATCTCTCCTTGTTTCCCCTGTTTGTGTCTAATTGTTCCCCGGTGTGTCTCGTTACCTTAATTACTCCCCAGTGTATTTATGTTTCCAGCTTTCCTAGCGTCTTTGCGTTGTCGTCTTCATGGGTCTTCAGGGTTTCTTCATGGTTTCTTCATGGTCTTCATGGTTCCTTGCTCTGTCTGTAGTCAGGTCATGGTCAGTCTCTCATCTGAGCTACTCATCTGTGCTCCCTGCTCTGTGCTTCCTGAGTCCTGCCAGAAAATAAAGTGGATCTAAATTCATCCTGCCGCCTTCTGAGTCAGCTTTCAATAAAACGCAAACATGACAGAACGACAACGCCAAATGGACTCTGCGACAGGTAAAAAGTTGACTTTGCTGGAATGGCTGGCTAGAGAGGCAGCTAAAAATGCCTCCCCGCCTAAGGACTCACCCTTCTGGGGTACCAGGCTGGTGCTCTGCCCGGGGGGTCGGGGGCCTCATCGTCTGAATGCTGATCCCCAGCCATTTTTTCAAAGTTGACGTGGACCTCGCCGCTGGACGCCGTGCTCCCACGTCCAAAAAGGTCCTGCTTCTCTTCTCAACAACATCCACAAAAAGGATGATTCTCCAAGAAACTCGTTGATCACTATGGGTTCAAGCCGCCTGAAGTTTTTTCATGGCACTTCAGTCCCTGTGGCAGCTCCGAGATGCTCTTCAGTCCCTGTGCCAGCTCCAAGACGCACTTCAGTTCTTGTGCCAGCTCCGAGACGCACTTCAGTCCCTGTTCCTGCTCCGAGACGTTTCAGCATACCTGTCCCTGCTCCAAGACGTTTCAGAATCCCTGTACCTGCTCCAAGATGTTTCAGCGTCCCTGTCCCTGCTCCAAAACGTTTCAACAATTTCTGTCCCTGGTCCTAGACATTTAAACGTTCCCGTCCCTGTTCCGAGATGCCCCGAGGATGCTCTGTCGGGTCCCCAGTGCTCTCGGGTTCCAGTTGCCGGTCCCCGCAATTTGGGGACTCTGGAAGTTCTGCCTGCTTTGCCTTAGGTTGTTTGGACCATTCCTCCTGGCTTCGACACTTCTGCTGCTGCGGCCGTGGCTCCGGTCTTGTTTGCTATCACCACAGCAGCTCTGGGACGTTCTCCTTCCGCCAAAGTGATCAATATTGACCTACCCCGGCTTCCGCGCTCTCTATGCAACATGGAGGCAAAAACAGACATTCCCCAGCTTCAACACTCAACATTCCCAAGAGGTTCAGGTCCCTGCGCTCATTGTTCCCGATTAGCTTCTCCCCCGAGGGTCCTCTGGCTGCTACAGTCTTCTCCGGTCGATCTCTGGCTGCTCCTGCTGTTGGTCCTCCACGAACTCTTCTTCTCGGATTTCTTCGGGGGAATCCCCCGGCTTCTCTTCTTCATCAGCTCCGTCTTCTCAAGGCCACAGAGCCCTCGAGCGGGAAAAGGCGCTCGCAGACCTTCCGAGCACTAAGACAGACTCTGTCCCTCAGGAGAATTCTTCGGTGACTTTCTTTTTAGACGACTTAGACAGCGTAGACGACCTCCTGATCGGCCGAGGGGGCCCATATGGCCCGTTGGATGAAGGAAGAGTGGTCTTCTCCTGATATATGTTTTGGACCTTCTAAAAGCCATGAGTGGAATTTGTTTTCCTGGACTGAGAACTTTTGATTTATATTTTTGGACTCTTTAAAGGGCCCCCTAAGCTTCTTTGTGTTTTGGACTTTGTGAACTTTAATGTTTGTTATGAACTCTACAAAGGTTTCTGAGTATAACTAGTGTTTTGATTTTCAGGGTCTAAGCGTTAGGTTTTTGACACTCTTGTCTGTTTCTCAGTGGGTGCGTCACTGAGTGGGGAAAATCTTTTACAAACGCGTACAGGTTGGAGGTGCCCTTTGGGCTGGGAGCTATGCTTTCTACATACCGTCACCCAGTTGGCCTGAAATTCCTTTTTTTTTATTTTTATTTTTTATTTTTTATTAACGTGTCCTGTCTAGCAGTATGCTACTCAGAATTGGTATCTGAGAACCCAGTACAAGCCCAACAGTTTTGGTTTCCCAAGCAGAGTTTTACAGCTTCGCTGTAGTACGCCACTTAATGTATATGTATGAAAAATCTTTATTAGTGATTACTGTGGGTTCAATTTCCTGACGTCATGGACACTAAACCGAGACAAGAAGGGACAAAGGAAGAAGGTGAAGAAAAGAAACCGGACCAACAGAGGCGCGAACTGACGACACAAGACAGGGAGGCAAACAAAGAACACAAGAAAACATCCAAGCCCTCTACCTCTGCCGGACGGCAGAGAAACAGTAATAAAAAACAAAAACAACAAACTGTACAGAACCAAACCAATAGTTCGGATCTAGTAGAATAAACTAAGAATTACACATTCACTACACACAAGCATGGATTAATGAACATAATACAAATGTTTCTGGTAAGCTCCTGTGAACAACTAACTAATGATGATAACCTCAGCTTAAGATATGTCCGTCCACACCAATGTCCCCACACCTATGTGTGTGTGCGAGCATGCAGGTCGGAATAAGGTTTCCCCATGCAAGTGATTGATAGCTTGTGTAAGGAACAGTCAATCCGTCCTACAGGAATCGACGCAGACATGGAAGAGGCAGGAGATGTATGCCACAGGCGGATCAGCGCAGGGTCGATCACCCACCAAGAGAGGAACAGATGGAAGCCCCAGGGGAACACCCACCAGCCGCAATGCTGGGGCCCGAGAGAGCGCAGTGACGAGCCCACGGGCTCCGCCGGAAACCGGCTACGCCAGGGCGGGCCCGGATCAGAATCCGGAGGCCACAGGGACCAGGGGCACCCCGCCCCCCAGCGGGGCCCCAACCAGGGACCAGCCGACAAGGGGCCCCCCCACCGCCGCAGGCAAGGGGGACCCGCAGCCAACCGACGGACAACACACGCTGCCACCAGGCCCTCCCCAGGCCGCGCCCAGCCGGCACCTGGACATCCAGATCTTCCAGCTCCCGGGTCCAGATCCCGTCCCACGTAGGGCGCCAAGATCAGGGGCCCAGCCAATGCCGGACAGCCCCACCAGGTGAACAGACCAGCCAGCAGAAGTCCTGGAACCGGCAGGAGGCCTGGGCGCCAGGCACGGTCCCCACCGATCCACCGGGCGGCACCAACCTATTCTACAACCCCGGCACCCCCATAAGAGGTGCCCCAGTCAATCCAAGGAGGACGTCGGCCCGAAACAGCGGCCGCCCGACACACCGGACCACCCAGGACCCGCCCGACATGCACCAGGACCGAGCCGGGCCGCAACCCGGACCCCCGGCCCCAGGCATCGAGAGCCATCATCAATCAGCGGGCAGGAGCAACCATCACCGACGGGGAGTGACGGGGAGGGAAGAAGATGCATCAGGCCAGAGAGCAGCCAAACATCCAACCTGACAGGTAGACATAGACAGACAGAGACACTCATACGTACCCTCCCTCTCATGCGTACACATTCTTACAAATACAGGACATACGAAAAAAGGACGCTATACACTCATTCATTCCCCCCATACGTACACTATACTCCATACTCCCAGGCCCAGGGACAGACGCCCCAATAGAGAACCCTGCCCCTGCACCCAGGAGAAAGACCCCTGGTATTGGCCTGAAATTCCAGCTGCGTGGGTTCTGTTGGAGGACCGCTAGGTTATTTTATCCTTGTTGGCTCCGCCCTGGCTAATGGCCCTCGACTATTTACTGGAGTCTTAACAGCGCTGAGCCGGGCCTCTAACTTTGAAACCCTTGCCTCCAAAGCTATGAAAATGCTACATTTATTACACTTACCATTATCACTAAAGAAGGCGGGGAGTAACTAAAAATTTGACATAGAGAACAGGAGAGAAGAGCCACAGAAGGAGAAAGAGACGGAAGAGAAGTAGCCATAGCTGCTACGAAGCTAAGCTAATGAGCTAGCGAGATCTTAGCACACCGAGAACAACCGTGTGAAAAACATAGGGTTTCCAAAATGTAAAGTACACCAACTGGAAATAAGTGTAGTAGTGTGCTTGTGTGTTAAAATAACTTAGAAAGACCTCAACACAGAGAAAGATATATCAATCGAAGAGAATCGGAGCACCAAACACTAAGCAGCTCAGCAGTGACAACAGGAAGTGACGCAGCAAATTACGCAATACTCACAATGTCCACCAATATCTATCATCAAACTACTTAGATTAGCTTTATCAAACATCTGGTCTCTAGGGAAGTAATTTTTAATTAACAACTTCATCACTGAGCATAATATACATGTTCTCTTTCTATCGGAAACCTAGATATAAATGAAGGTAATGAAACATCTGCATTTATAGAATTGACTCCTCCAAATTACAATTTTGTAGACAAGATCAAGAAAAACAAACGACGTTGAGAGGTAGCCACAACACTTCGTAACTCAATCAATTTTACAAAGGCATGTTTGCATATTCTGTGATGGACTGGCGACCTGTCCAGGGTGTACCCCGCCTCTCGCCCGTTGACAGCTGGAGATAGGCACCAGCCCACCCGTGACCCCTTGAGGAATAAGCGGTTCAGAAAATGGATGGATGGATGGATGTTTGCATATTTAATTATTTTGACCCTTCTACCTAGCTCTTCAAATTAAGGATCCTAAAAAAGGTATGTTTCTAAGCTTATGCAAACCCCCAATCCCAAATCCCTGATTTGATTTCAGTGATCTAATTTCCATATTATATTCATATACTACAAATATTTATTTTTGGGGAATTTCAACATCCACACTGACAACCCCCAAGATCAAAAACGTGCTGGAAGAAAACTGTTTTTATTTGACTCATTTGGCAGTAGGTAAATTATGACAGTTTATCAAGAGGAGGTGTATAGTTATTCAGATTAGCTAAAGCTGCTGCCATAATTATAACTATTTTACAGAGAGTGCTCAGTTCAATAAAAAAACTAATGTATTCATGGCCTCACAAGTTTAAATATTTCTACCTGTTGAGATAACTGGTCTCAGTCATATCTTTAAATACATTTTTAATCTGGATGAGGGACTTTAATAAAACAAAGAACATTTAAAAACTAAAAACTGTCCTTCTTTTTCTATCTTCCTCCTCATGCCTCAATGACATAAATTTTGTTGGAGTTGTAACATATTATTTTCAATGGTAAAGATTAAACGTTCCCCCCACTCTAACATAGCGTCTCTCTGTCTGTGTCTGCCTGTGTGAGTGTATGTTATATCAGCTCCAGCTTAGACAAAATAAGATAACGGCTAGGTCCTCCAATTACATCACTGTAGGTTAAATGTCCATGACTCTCCTGTTTTCTGGAATATATTCCCCTGCTGCTCTTACTAATAATTACTAATCACTAAAAATAACTAATCTTGACATAATTCCTTGACATTTTCAACTTTATGCACAGTTTTCATGTATGTAATCAATCAAGAAAGATTCATATGGGAGCATCTAAGGATCATCTTAAACCTGGTCATCATAAATGGTAAATGGACTAAACTTACATAGAGCTTTAGTCATACTGACCACCTAAGGTGCTTTATGGTAGAGCCAAATTCACCCATTTGCACTCAAACACGCACATATTCAGATACCGATACAGAGCTTGGTAACTAATTTAGGGTTAAATGCTTTGCCTAGTGGCAAATCGACATGTGTTATGAGGAAACTGGAATTGAAGCCACAACCCTCAAATTGCAAGATAACTACTCTACCTACTGAGCCACAGTTGCCTCATACCCAGTGCTTCTCGCTATCCGGACCTGACAGCACTTTGAAAAGTTACTGAGAATTGGAGCGCATCTGTGACTGCACCAGACAAAGACTGGTGGTGACGGATCACTGCAGCTACAGGGGGATTTCTGTTGAATCAATCAGAAAAATTGTCATGTGGAGAGCCTTACCATATCCTCATCAATTCAGTTAGAGAAATGTTCCCTGATTTCAAATTTTTCAATCTACATTCTCCCTTTACAAACAGACGGAGGGCATTCAGCTCCAGGCTGAGTGTTAAGGCCACAGCAGGTGAAACGTTCATAGATGTAGAGCTTATTAATCTTGTTTGTGTTGATTGAATATTGATTAAAGTTTATTTAAATTTAATACTACTGAACAGATCATTATTATCATTTTAAAATCTGATAGGTATAATACGATTATGACCAGATACTTTTGACCCTGTCACTCAAAATGACCAACAAGAAAAAAGCTGTAGTTGCCCTCTGAACTATATATCAATAGCATTACATTATTATTTCAATTTACATCCTTGTTTTATAATGGTTACTGATTGAAATGTGTTCATAAATATAAGATACATTACAACGGCACTACAGTCTTTATCCAAGTTAACTTTTTTAACTACTTTTGATGATTTCTTCACTCCACGATCAGATGATGAGGCAGTTAAAGAAAACACGGTCCTGGGTCAGTGATGCAGCTTAATTCATCCAACACAATTTGCCCGGGTTTAGAAACACGTTCCGGGGTGCAGCTGATGAACGCACTCTTTGGAAGCTCACAGACAGCTTCTCGGCTTGGACTGGACTGTGCACAGAAACAGAAACCCCCAGTGCAGTTTCAGAGTGATTGCTTTCGACCAGCTAGTAGAATCGAAGAAGGAGGAAGGGAGATGGGCTCGCTTGCGGATCCTTGAAATTTCCCTCCGTAACAATTCCACGCTGGTAACTGGTAACTGGTAACTCGTCAGTTAGCACTTAAATTAGCTCGCCGACGTCATCAAAGATGGCCACCAATCAACTGGCCGATGGGAAGCTATTGGAGTCAAAAAACTGCTGCTGATCCAGGGATGCTGGGAGACTGAGTCCATTTAATATATTCTGAGCACACCCAACAAACATCTAGTTTAAACAAATAATGAAAAACAAAATCCCCATAAACAAGTTCCTTAGTTGTCCTTGTTGTGATGTTTTATACATTGTTAATACGGCTGAGTTGCAAGCTGCAAAACAGTAACCTGTCATTAAAAAAGCAGCTTTCGCTAATCTAAATAACTATAAACCTCTGACATAACTACTGTCTGTCAACCACACAGAATTTGCTGATTCATCCTTACAAATTATTTTCCTTTTCCTTCCTCTGTTTTGAGCTGTGTCCACCCACCTAAGAGCTTTCTTTTTCCGCCTTTCCAATGTTGGCTAGCCTAGCTCTCACTGTGATCAGTATCAAATGAAAACAATTGGTCTCCAGCAGTGCTGGACTGGGACCAAAAAGTGACCCTGGCATTTTTGGCTATGGTGGCGCACCATAATTGTTTACAAAATCTAAAGAGCACACAGCATACAGGAGGATATTTGAGCATGTTATATCGTTTTAAAAATCTAATCTTTAATAACTGCGGTAGCCTACGCTGCTTACTGTGCTGATAATTGTGACATAATAGCCACAGTGTCACAATTCCATATCTTCAAGTGAGATTGGATGTCAAAGAAACACTTTAAAGATGTATTTTTTATGTTTTATGAAATATACTGTTTATAAAATAGCCCGCACAATTAAGCCTTTAGTGTGAGCATATATCCGCGTAGAATTATGAGCTCCAAAATTGGCACTGGAGGAAACAGAAAGCAGTGCTTACTAGATCAAGCTCAAAAATATATTTTGTCAATATAAATTGCATTAATTTTAAATACAAGACTGTGACATATGATGGAATACCAGTTGATATCCATCCAGAGCTACATGTGCTTAAACTACATACTTTATGAGCAGACAAACAACTCCACTGTGTGTGGACAGATGTGAAGCCAATAAAAGTGCTACAACATTTTTGATACCTTTCACAACCGAAAGAGAGACAGCCATATAATATTAAAAAGCAAAAAAAATATTGTGACTCAATTAAATAATTTAAAATATATTTAAACATCCATATCATCAATTAAAGTAATCTTATTGAATATGAAAAGTTAGCTGTGTTGTCTAATTAGTTTGGTGTGACTGAGTTACAGTATGAAGTGAAACTTGGTGATATTTCCCTTTTTCTTCATTCATTTATAGATGGTAAATATATCTTATTGACCATCTCTAAACCACACTGTTCAGCACTGAACATAATTGAGCTGATCAAGCCACTGTCTTAGTGTCAGAACTTGGTAAAACTTAACAAGTCTCTCTCTCAAACCAGGAAAAATGTCTGTCAAACTGAACCTAATGTGAAAAGGAACACAATAAAGTCCCAGCCAGGAATAAAATCCAAAAATACCGGGTGAGAGTCATGGATGCTAACCAATAAGCCAAAGGGACATCTTGCTGGTTAGAAAGCATTCAGTTGATTATATTCCAACAGGATCCCCACACTGTTTAAAAATTTGTTTTGGGGCGCAGGCTGGAGTGCTGTTGGTGTGTGCGAATGGGGTGGGAGGGTTGGTTGAAGGAGCAGAGGGGGGATAATTGTCAACATGCTTCAGTTATTAACACAAAAACTGCCTTGCTGCTTCATGACTTTCCTAAAATTCATATTTAGTATTAAAAGGATGAAATCATTATAATAATTTCAACCTATTTCGGTCGGAGACAATAATTTTAACTGGAAAGTTTTGTGCTGTTCTAATTTAATTATAATGTCATGGCGGGAATATTGACAGTAAGTTATTTGTCAAAGAGCATCTTGAGTAGTGTTTAGTCTATCTACAATTCCTCGTAGTCTATTCAACTTTCTTTTATATTTGTCTAATTTGAAAGCAGAGATAAAATAACAGAGATCTAAAAAAAGACCTTAGTGTTCTCAATGATATATAGCATTGACTCCAGGTCGATCAATTCATCAAAACAGACAGAATCACATGTGGGGTCCCTCAGGGTTCCATCCTAGGTCCCGTCCTATCTAATATCTACTGTACATGCTCCTACTAGCCTAGATTATAACAACCAATAAAATTAGCTACCATAACTATGCAGATAATACTTAACTGTATATTATAAAGTCACCATGTAACTTTAAACCCATCAAAAATCCTAATTGAGTTTAAGTGAGCAAATCAATGAATGAATGAATGTGCCATATTTTTTTTCAAGCTGAACAGAAACAACACTAATTATTTTTGGAATTAAAAGATCAAGTGTCAGGACATAGCTTCAATCAATAAAGGTAAAACTAATGATCAGGCCCACAATCTAGGTGTAGTAATGGACCTGAACGTCCAGGGACACATAAAGGCAATAACAAGGTCATCTTTCTATCACCCCAAGATTATATTGAGGATTCTCTTTATCTTTAGTCGGATTGATTACTGCATCAGTGTCCTCACCAATCTCCCTAAAAAGGCAATTAGAAACTTCTCGCATTCTAAATAAAACCAGATTATAAAACAGTCATAGTATCCATCCATTTTCTGAACCGCTTATTCCTCAAGGGGTCGTGGGGGGACTGGTGCATATCTCCAGCTGTCAACGGGCAAGAGGCGGGGTACACCCTGGACAGGTCGCCAGTCCATCACAGACAGTCACAGTCATTCATACTAATGACAAAACTGTGTTTTTTAGAAAGCCATCACATTCCCCAAAACCTCATTGGATGCAGACATTGAAGTGTCAACTCTTGCTTTAATTGGTCAGAATAAACATTGTTATCATCTTTTTTTTCTTTCGACTAGTTTTAACCGTTTTTTACTTTTAGCAACTTATCTTTTATCGGACACGTTGTTAATCAGAGCGAACTACTGTTTGTTTTATCATGCATTCACTTACCTGTAGCTCCGGGTGTGATAGTTGTGTCAGACTAATGAAGAAAATCTTGAAATTGGAACAGAGGATCTCACTTTACACCTGATCCAGGACCACGAACTCGACGTGGACATCTTTGGCCACTGCTGCCACCAGTGCCCAGCTGGCCGACACAATCCCATGCCAGCCCGGTGAAGCCAAAAGCCCCCCTCAGCTCCACCCTGGGGCCCCAGGGTGCGTGGTTGACGGTCGTGCCTGGTCGCAGTGGGGGCGCCCGGAACGGCTGCCACCGTTCTCCTCCACCCAGCCTTCTGCTGTTGAACCATTTCAGTGCCCTGGGGGACGACTTTCCTCCTCTGACCGTCCCTCCGACCGTGCCAAAGCCCAGCAGCTCCGCAGGACTGCCGCCCATCCCCTCCCAGCAGCCAGAGCAGCAGTCGGACTCCGGTAGCCACCCATGTCTCGCCAAACCCAGGGCTACAGCCGGGACCCGCCGAGGTGTACTCCATTACACCACCAATCCACGGAACGAGGCCCCTGTGCCCACTAAAAATGGCTGCAGTCCTGTGGAAGCCAACCTGCCCAATATCCAGCAGGTCCTGGACACCAAGGGATCTTCGGCCTAGCAGCACCCTGCACACCATCCACCCAGCACTCTCATCATTCTATTATCCGGCACATTAGGATGAGAGGAGCTGTTACTCGTTGTTGTCCTGGAGCTACCGTAAAGGACATTTCCGAAAACTTTCTGGACTCCATCCAACGTCACCCATCCATGAGTAAGGTTAGAATTCATACTGGCACCAATGACATTCATAAACAGCAGGGTTTCTTTTTCTTGTTTTTGTTTTTTTACGTGTCCTGTCTAGCAGTTTGCTACTTAGAATTGGTGCCCGGGAGGTCGAGGAGACAAGCCTACGGGCTCCGCCGGTAAACCACTACACCAGGGAAGGCCCGGCCGAGGAGGACACAGGGATGAGAGTCTGAGCTCTTAAGGCAGGATTTTATTAATCTTTTTAATCTTTTAAAAGACAAACCCCTATCTAATCTGTTTTTATTTCTGGTCCCACTCCCACCATCAGCAGAGGAATAATTCGTTTCAGCAGGCTTCTTTCTTTAAACACCTGGCTTTCCTCTGCCACCGTGATGCACAATATTGTTTTTTGATCAATGTATTTTCATTGATTGTTAAACACACATACTTTAAGACATTAAACAAACACTTCACCCCTCTCTGGTCTGTGTACAAATTGTAGAGATTTTTAATTCCATTTGCAACCAATATATTAAAAACCTCATCAGTCATTGAAGGGATAAACATATCATTCCCAGAAACAGGTGCTGAGAATAATAGTTTTGAAAGATTAAAAGACTGCCTGCACTGGTTCCAAATGTTGATTTTGTGACTGACAACTGGATTAGAAGAATAAGAGGAAATAGACTGTCCAAGACGCAACTCAGAGCAGAGCACCAGGGGAACTTGATGTAATTGAGTTTCTCTCCAAAACATCCCACTCAGGCACATTGGCATCCCTTCTCACCCAGTACAATACAGCTCTACAGTTAACTGCCCAGTAGTACCTTACTGGGTAACTGTAGTATTTTTTTCCCAATTCTTGGATGTTTTTTTATCCCATATAAAGGAAGATATCTGGCTATATAAAATAGTAAAAAAAGGACTTTAAAAGGAAGATGGGTAAACTTTGGAACAAATGAAGAAATGTAGGCAAAATAACCACTTTGACAGAGTTAACTCTTCCTCCCAGAGAAAGAGATAGCAATTCCCACCGGGACAAGTCTTGTTTAAGATTTGACAGCAATGGCAAAAAAATTGCTTCTACACAGATCCTTGTTATTACGTGTTACCACAATACCAAGATAATTAAACTTTTTAGAATTGATTTTAAAAGGAATTGATTTTTTAAAAATCCCCCTCTGATGAGGCACAATATTGGTTTTATAGACAATTTTAATATTTTCTGGGGCAGGAGTCAATTGATTGGGGTAGATGGACTACATTTAAACAGACAAGGCACACACATGCTGGCACTAAACCTGGCATTCCCTTGCCCACCCCTGTCTCCCACACTGGCCCCAGTTGCTCCTGCCCTCTCTGCCCCATCCACAACATCCTGATGTCCAGCTGGTCCCTGTTCCTATGAACTCACCCCTGATTTTAACAGTAACTCACATATCCGACTTGGACCTTGCCCTACTTCAATCATACCTGTTATTATCAGCAGAGAGCGAACAAGTAGTCATAAACTAAAAAAATGCAACCCAAATAATCTTCAACGATGACTAAAAATCCCACCTTCCGTCAATCATACAGTCACTTCATCTCCAACCACTATTAATATGGCTCTTTTAAATGTTCGCTCTCTGTTCAATAAAACTTTTATAACAAATTATTTGACTTTAGACTTCATTGTTTATTTTTAACGGAGACATGGCTGAGTGCAGATGCCCCTGCTGTTCTGACAGAGGCCTGCTCACCTAATTTTAACTTTTGTTATTCAACGAGGAGTAGCCAGAGGGGAGGTGGAACTGCTTTTATAAGTTCATCAACTCTTTTCGCCAAACCTGATTTACTTGATAATTCTACCACTTTTGAATACACTGCCTCTGTTTTTAGCACTACTCAGATTTTATATGTCACAGTTTATAGGCCACCGAAAAGGAATGCACTTTTTAAAATCAATTTTACACAACTCCTATGAAAGGATAATTTTAGCTGGTGATTTTAATCTAAATATAGATAACCTTTTAGATCCTTTATCAACACATTTTTTAAATATTTTTAATTATATGGATTTTAGCCAGCATGTCATGCAGCAGACTCACAACAGAGGACACACCCTGGATTTGGTCATCACGTATGGCCTGTCCACCAGTCTGTCCTCTGATGTTGACTTGGCTGTCTCTGATCACTACTGTGTTTTTCAAAAACAGCTGTTTTATCCAATTACAAACCTCTGTGAGAACTTTCAGGAAGCATCATCTAACACCTGAAGTGGCTGCAGGTTTTATTGAAGTTTTTAAAAAGTTCCCTCCTATACCTTTACCTGCCCGCTGTGATTTTATTGTTAATGATTTTAAGAGTAGGCTTGAATCTGCTCTCAACCAGCTGGCTCCACTTAAAGTTGTAAACTTACATTCAAAAGGTACAGTACCATGGATAAACTAAGCTCTTAAAAGATAAAGAGGAGCTGCAGGGTGGCAGAAAGGAAATGGAGGAAAAATAAAATCACAATAAATCATCAGATATACATGGAACATCTCAAATCATACAATAGCGCTTTAAGAAATTCAAGAAATACATACTCTTCCAGAATTATCTGAGGACATAAAAATAATCCAAAAATTCAGTTTTCCACCATTCACAACATTCTTAATCATTCCTCTAATACTTTTCAGGAAACCCCCTCAATCACTCTCTGTGAGGAGTTTGCAGACCACATCAGAGGGAAGGCAGACACCATCAGATGTAATATTTTATCCTCTCAAACTAACATGGTTTTAGACAAATCTTTCTGCCTTCACCAGAAGAAACACTGGACAGTTTTGTCCTGTTAGAAGCTGGGACCCTTGGTAAAGTTTTCTCCTCAGTGAGGCCCAACACAAGTACTGTGGACCCGATTCCCACCTGGTTTTTTAAGCAATTTTATGGTTCTTTTAAAGATGAGATTTTAAACTTTATGAATTGCTCCCTTTGGACGGGGTGTTTTCCTGACGCCTTTAAACAGGTGGTAGTGAGGTCCCTGCTGAAGAAGAGCAATTTAGATTTTAATGACTTAAAATATTACCGACCAGTATCTAACTTACCATTTTTAAGCAAAGTTTTAGCAAAACTGTTTTTTATTACTTAATGAGTTTATTAGCGCTCATAATGTCCTAGAGAAATTTCAGTCTGGTTTTAGAATTAACCACAGCACAGAGACGGCTCTTTTAATGATTTGAAATGATTTTAGACTAAACTTTGATACTAAGAAGGTGACAGTGTAGGTTCTACTGGATCTAAGCGCTGCCTTTGATACAGTAGACCACACTATTCCTTTAACTCGTTTAAAAGAGATCGGCCTCTCTGGTGCTGTTCATAAATGCTAAATCCTATCTCACAGACATGACTTCTATGGTAAGTTTAGATAACTGTTTGTCTAAGGTCCACAAGATCACATGTGGTGTGCCCCATGGTTCAATTCTGGGCCCAGTGCGTTTTAACCTTCATATGCTCCCTCTTGGTGGTGTCATCAGAAGACATGGAATTAACTTTCACAGTTATGCTGATGATACACAGTTGTACATCTCGGTGTCTCCTAATGAGCGGACACACTTTTTAACTGCATTTTAGACATCAAATCCTGGATGGCAGAAAACTTTCTCCAGCTCAACCAGGACAAAACTCACGTTTTAGTTATTGATCCTGAGGCTCAGAGAGAGAAACTTTTACCAAAACTACAATCACTGTCTTGTAATCCTTCTTTAAAAGTGAAAAACCTTGGCATGATTTTTTACTCTGAGCTGTCTTTTATTCCACAGATTAAAAATATTACTAAAATAGGTTTTTATCTCCTAAAGAACATCACCAGAATTCAACCAATTCTGTCTCGGGCCAATACGGAGACGCTAATGCATACTTTTATCACCAGTAGAATTGATTATTGTAATTCCCTGCATTCTGGTCTTCCGAAAAAGACTACCTCAAGTTTACTGCTTTTACAAAATTCAGCAGCTCATGTCCTGATGGCGGGAGCACATTACACCTGTCTTAGAATCAATGCATTGGTTCCCCATATGTTTTAGGATTGAACTTAAGGTTATTTTAATGGTTTTCAAGTGTCTTAATGGTCTTGAGCCTTCTTATCTTTCAGAAATTATTTTACCATTAGAACCCTCGTGGTCTCTGCGCAACTCTGACAGCTGTTTCCTTATGATCCCCAAAGTTAGGACACGGACTCATGATGACGCGTCTTTCCATTATTATGGCTCTCACCGCTGGTACAGACTGCCAGAGGACCTCAGGGCCGCAGAGAATGTTCATGTTTTTAAGAGCACGTTCAAGACTGACCTTTTTACCCGAGCCTTTAACTGATAATTATTTATTAATATCTGTTTAATCGCTCTGTATGTTTTATTTGATAGAATTTTTTGTTTAGTTTTTAACTGATGATTATTTATTATTTATTTTCTTTGCATTTTTATCTGATCATATCTTATAATTCTCTTATATTTTATAATTTGGGATGCTATTAGTCTTAACATTTTATCAGTATTTTAATACTTAATCTTATTCTCTACTATTTATTTTAATATTTGACTTCTTATTTTAATCATCCTTCCAGTGTTTTCTCCCTCCTCTGGGCGCCCTGGGTCAGTGCCTTGGCTGCTGTTGTTGATCTGCTGCTGCCGATGTGGATGGCTCCAGTGATGGCGTGGACAGGGGCTATAGTTGTGATGATTAATTTATTTTCGGTTTGGGAAGGGTGGGGCTTGTGGTATCACTTTAACCTGTAAAGCACTTTGAGAAGCTATGTAGTTGGAAAAGCACTTTATAAATAAAGTTTGATTTGATCTTTCTCTGCTTAACACTTTGGAGATTCTGTATGAACAGTATGAACTAATCATAGAGCCCGCTGACAGACATTCTATACCTTATTGTTACAAAGTTGTTCTAAAAGCCATGACAGCCATAAAAAAAGCATATAGTTCATTCAAACTTGGGTGAAGTTTGATAGCTGGTGTAAGGAACCCTCAATCCATCCTACAGGATACGACGGTAGCGGAACCCACAGAACCGGCAGGAGGCCCGGGCGACAGGCACGGTCCTCACCGACCCACCAAATGGCACCAAAATACCTTGCAACGCTGGCACGCCCGTAAGAGGTGCCCCAGTCAATTCAAGGAGGACGTCGGCCTGAACAGCGGCCGCCCGACATACCAGCTCACCCAGGACCAGCCAGGCCTACACCAGGACCGAGCCGGGCCGCATCCGGGCCCCAAGTCCCAGGCATCTAGAACCACTATCGACCAGCGGGCTGGGGCATCCGTCATCGACAGGGAGTGACGGAGGGGAAAAAGATGCAACAGGCTGAAGGGCAGCCAAACACCCAACCTGACAAGTAGAAATAGACATACAGAGACAATCATACCCAGCCTCCCTCTTACGCGCACACATTCTCACCAACACAGGACACCCGAAAAAGGACGCTGTACACTCATTCATATGCCCCATACATACTCTATAGTCCCAGGGACAGACGCCCCAATAGAGCAACCTGCCCCTACACAGGGAGACGAACCCCTTGCCCACCAGGACGAGGACAAGCAGACTGCCAAGGCCCCCATCCAGAGGAGCCCACCAGCCCAGGTCCCCGACCAGATGGCCTGATATGACATCCGGGCTCCAACCCCTGATGGTCCAACGAACAGGGGTGTGGAAAGACCCCCAGCTTCTCTCCCCCCACTCGATTTTGGTGTTGTTCTAATGTGCACTTAAAAAAGAGGGGTGGGACATGGGATAGCTGCCGGGCACCCACATCTCCCACCCCGGGCCCTCGGTGTCTAGATGCATCTATAAGCAGTGGGCACCGGCACTACAGGCGAGGCCCCTTTTAAGCCACTAGGAGTCACCACCCAAAGCCCCCAAAGTACCACCGCAGGAAAGAGCCATGGCACCTACCGCCCCAACCTCAAGTGGACCCACCGTCGAGGACCTCTCGCAGATGCCACCAACCTTTAAACTCCACATCGGCAACCGCGTCCCACAGAACAAAATCAAGGGGCCCGCCCCACAAGGGATGGAGCTGATAAAGGGAGACCAGAAAGATTGATCAGATGTGGAGGCAGAAGCCGTTTCTAAACCAATGTAATCCAAAAGGAGCTCTTTATATTTATTAATATTCATAGTATTTTTAATTTTCCAGTTCAAAAGGATATTTTCCTTGGTGATGCATAAGGCAATGTGAACTAACTGCATAGACTTTGTATCCATGGTAACTTCATCTAAATTTCCCAGCAAGTAAACTGTGGGAGAAGCGGTGATATTACATTTTAGACACTTTGATAGGTCTTCACATATCTGGTACCAATATTTCTTGTGGGCAGAACCAAAGAGCATGAATATAATTGTCTGGTATATTTCTTGTACTTTTCAGGTATTAGACGGTGTAAAACCCATCTCTAACATCCATTGGCCTGTATAATGTACTCTATGAAGGATTTTATATTGTATTGTTCGTAGATTAGGATTTTTAAGAAATTTAAAGGTTCTTAAAGAAATCTGAGACCAGAGGTTTTGGTCAAATGAGATGAAGAAGTCCATCTCCCATTTTGAAATAGGAAGGGCTATTGATTCATCTATTCTATTTAATATTTTGTATATTTTAGATAGCAGTTTGGGAGGGTAAAGATTAAGAGTCTAAAACTAAGTCTAAAATTAAGTCTATTAAGTCGAAAACTTTTCCTGGAATTTGTAATTCAACCGTATTGAGCCTAAATTTGTTTTTTATAATTTATTTAATTTGTTGATATTCTAAGAATTTATTCTTGTTAATTCCGTTTTGTGGAACCAGTGTATTAAATTGGATAAAGTCTGTTCCATCAAATATGTGCTCCAGGTATTCAATTCCTTTACAACTCCTGTTTGGAAAATTGATCATGCATTTTTTTTGTAAGATGTCTGGGTTAATGGGCTGCACAGTGGCGCAGTGGTTAGCGCTGTTGCCTTGCAGCAAGAAGGTCGTGGGTTCGTATCCCAGCCCAGGGTCTTTCTGCATGGAGTTTGCATGTTCTCCCCGTGTATGCGTGTGTTCTCTCCGGGTACTCCGGCTTCCTCCCACAGTCCAAAAACATGCATGATAGGTGAATTGATCACTCTAAATTCTCCCTAGGAATGAATGTGAGTGTGAATGGTTGTCTGTCTCTCTGTGTTGGCCCTGCAACAGACTGGCGTCCTGTTCAGAGTGTACCCTGCCTAACGCCTGATAATTGCTGGATAGGCTCCAGCTGCCCCGTGACCCTGAATTGGATAAGCGGTTAAGAAGATGGATGGATGGATGTCCGGGTTATTCCAGATGGGTGTACTACTGCATGGGACTAGTAAGGTGTCTGTCATTTTAAGAAATTCCCACCAAGCTGTCAGAGAGGAGCTGATACTGATACTGCTTAATACTAAAATGTATAACGAGTTCATATCCTGTACATAGGTTGTACATTCACTGCACTTATAGTTCTTCATAGCTTGTACATTCACTAATTACATACGTTCACTTATAGCCTGTATATATATTTTTAACATATCTACAATATATCTACATTTTGTAATATATCTACACTGAACAAAAACATAAACGCAACCCTTTTGTTTTAGCTTCTATTTTTATAAGATGAACTCAAAGATCTGAAACATTTTCTTCATAAACAAAATAACCATTTCTCTCAAAAATTGTTCACAAATCTGTCACCTCAAAATAGCAAATGGACTGAACTTATATAGCTTTTCTCGTCACTACTGACCACTCAAAGAGCTTTACATTGAAGCTACATTCACCGATAGCCAACATGGACGATGTACAATTTTTTTTCAGGGGGGGTTAAGTGCCTTGCCCAGGGGCACATCGACATGTGACTGGAGGAAACTGGAATTGAGCCTGCAACCCCCCGATTGCAAGCCAACTACTCTACCACTGAGCAACAGTCGCCCCTGTGTACCATATGAAAATGCAGTCGTGCGTTACACATCTCGAGGAATTTGGCAGTGTATTATGTAACAACACCAGCCTAGAACCTCCACGTCCTGCTTGTTCAGCTCCAAGATCGTCTGAGACCAGACACTCGGACATCTGCAGAAAAAAATCGGTTTGCATAACCAAATAATTTCTGCGCAAACTGTCAGAAACCATCTCAGGGAAGCTCATCTGCATGCTTGTCATCCTCATTGGGGTCTTGACCTGACTCGAGTTCGTCTTCATAACCGACTTGAGTGGGCAAAGGCTCACGTGCGATGGCGTCTGGGACGTTGGAGAACTGTTCTCTTCGTGGATTAATCCTTGTGGCGTCGTGTGGGTGAGCGGTTTTCTGAAGTCAGTATTGTGGAATGGCCCATGGTGGCAGTGGGGTTATGGTATGGGCAGGCCTACATTATGGATGAAGAACACAAGTGCATTTTATTGATAGCATTTTGAAAGAACAGAGATACCATGGCAAGATCCTGAGGCCCATTCATGGACTGTAAAAAAGAATAGACAGCGCCTCCTCACTCCTCCCCGTTTACCAGAATTACACACTTTCATGGGGGAATCATGGCGTATTCAAAGACTCCTCCTCCCCAGGTCTGACGAAACATGTTCCTAAAAAGGGCATAGGGGCGGGATCTTCACTGTAGACTCTGCCATCACGGGGCCGTTAGTTCGGTCGTAATCGCGCCCATTTTGCTCCCGCATCTTTAGCTCTGATGCTAAAGTTGGCTAGCTAAGCTAAAGGATAATAGCCCCATGCCTGACTGCTGCCATATCTGCGCTCCACCGACGGTTCTCCTATTTCTCAAGCCTCAAAAGGTAAGAACTAGTAACTTGAAATAATTGTTAAAATGTAGTGTTACTGTAATTAAAATCTAACGAAACAGCCGGTTAATTAAAGTCCGGCCCCCTCATTAATTATGCAAGCTTTCAAAAAATCATCTTACGAAAACCAGCCTGGTGCCTATTTTTTTGACGAGCCCAGCGTTATCTCAGGAAAAATATGTAGCCATAGAAAGTTTTTAAAAAATGGGCACCAGGCATTAAAGATGTTTTTAACGTGTCTAAAGTCCATTGCTTTTCAATGTGGGCCTAGCGGCCAAATGGAGTTACTACAGCAATGGAGGAGCAATGGCGGCCTTCATGGTAGGCGGTCACAAAGCAGAGCAACCAGCGGCCATTGGGCCCATTGTAATGCCATACGGCCCCATGTTACAAGGATCTGTACACAATTCTTGGAAGCTGAAAACATCCCAGTTCTTGCATAGCCAGCATACTCACTGCACATGTCACCCATTGAGAATATTTGGTGTGCTCTGGATCGGCATATACGACAGCATGTTCCAGTTCCTGCCCATATCCTGCAACTTTGCACAGCCATTCAATAGGAGTGTACCAACATTCCACAGGTCACAATTAACAACCTGATTAACTCTATGGGACGGAGAGGTGTAGCACTGCATGAGGCGAATGATAGTCACACCAGATATCATTTAAATCGCATATTAAGCAGGTTTCTAAGATTGCTAAAAATATTGCTAAAATTAGAAAAATCCTGTCCAGAAGTGATGCAGAGAAACTACTTTTCTTCTCTCATCTACATATCTCTGCTACTACTCTCTAGATGTATTTTTTCTGCTGTTATTGCGATTGTTAACACAGTTTTCTCTCAGTATTTCTCTCCCCATAGAAGCTCCACACAATCTGGTACCCTGCTCAACTATAAAGTCCCCTGATGGATGGGGAACATCGGTCCAGATGATGCTCAAAGTGACCGAGCATTCTCCAAGCTGTCTCTTCTCTGTCTTCTCAGATCCCCAGACGGTCGTGGCAGATGACAGCTTGGACTGAGCCAGGTTCTGCCGGAGGTTTCCTCCAGTTAAAGGGTAGTTTTTCCTTTCCACTGTCGCTACATGCTTGCTCAGTATGAGGGATCACTGAGGAATTGCTGTGGTCGGAGTCTGCATGATCCTGGCACAACCTCACGTTGATTACTCATCGCAACCTGCTGGGATTCTTCACATAGAAACCTTTTAACTGATTGGAATGTTTGTATAATTGTATTGACATGACTACTGTTGTAAAGTGCCTTGAGAATACATTTGTTGTGAATTATGACTATATAAATGAAAGTGAATTGAATAGATACTGACTGGTTTTGGAGTACCCAGACCCCCCCAATTAAAAAAACCCTGAACATTTCAGAGTGGCCATTTATTGTGGTCATTCTAAGGCACACGTGCAATATTAATGCTGCATAATCAGCATCTTGATATGGCACACGTGTGGGATGGGATGGATTAATGGTTGGAGAGGAGACCATCAGACACAGCTGTTCTAAGATGAGCCTGATGGGTTCTTGACAGAGCCCCCCCTCTCTAGGCCCTGCTCCTGAAGGGCCTGGGTGATGCGGATGGAGACGGTGGAAGTCCGAGATAATGGTGGAGTCCACGATGTCTCGGGAGGGAACCCTGGAGCGCTTCTCCGGACCGTACCTTTGTCAGTCCACAAGGTACTGGAAGACCCTGCCCCTGGGGCGGGAATCCAGAATGCATCACACTGTGGAGACTGGGCCACCATCAGCGAACTGAGAAGGTGGAGGGCGATCCTCCAGAGGAGAGAGGGGTGAGGTGAGCCAGCGTTTGAAGAGGGAACAGTGGAACACTGAATGAATCTTCAGAGTCGACGGCAGGTGGGGGCGGTAGATAACCGGCTTGATGTGGGAGATGACCGGGTACGAACCGATGACGCATGGGGCCAGCTTCTGAAATCCGGAGGGCAGTCAGAGGTTTTGTGTGGAGAGCCACACCAGGTCCCAGGGTTAGAATGACGGTCCGGTTCGGTGGTATTGATAGTGTTGAGCTACATAGCCCGCATTGACCTGTTTGATGGATGCCTGGCCTTGGATTCATCCTGCTATGGCCTGGAGGTTCAGCGCGTGGGCTGCCGGGACCTCCATCTCGAGTTCCTGATGAGCGAACAGTGGTGGTTGGTAGCCATAGCAGACCTCAAAGGGGGATGACCCAGTGGCGGAGGAGACCTGCATTTTGAGGGACAGTTCAGCCCAGATCAACGTACAAGGCCAGGAGGAGGGCTGGGAAGAGGTAAAGGAGCAGAGATACTAGCCCACCATTTGGTTAGCCCTCTCCATTTGACTGTTGGTCTCAGGATGGTAGCCGCAGTTTCAGTAGATAAATGTACATGTAGCGATCTTACTGATTACTGTAATTGTTTTTTGACTGATTAAACATTTAAGTTGTTAAGTCATACCAGACAAAATAACGGCTAGAGGATGGCGGGACCACAGGCGAACGTAACGTAAACATCTGGGTCAACATATATCATATGGGTCAAAGGACATGCAAAATGGTGGCGCAGTATGTCTGAATTCATGCCTATTACGCGATCGTTTGCTATGCAGTATTACATTAACAGGTGAGTAATAGTTGCCACGTAGCAATTAGTAAATACTAAGGATTTGGATGCAGGGAATGTCAAAGGCCTTTTCTGTAGAAGCTGTAATTGTTTCCCATAAATTGTACTTTGAGATTGCACTCTGCAATAACATATTTAGCTTGTACTTATATATATATATAGATAGATAGATAGATAGATAGATAGATAGATAGATAGATAGATAGATAGATAGATAGATATTGGAGTTGGTTTTTGTTAGTTTGTTTGCATTATTAATCATCTAATCTAATCTAAAGTTTTATTTTTCACAAATTTTTTTTAAAAGTTTATAACTGGTGCAATAAAAATAGATATTTTACAGGACTGGATGAATGATTGTGAATAATAATCGTGATTACAATATTGATCAAAATAATCGTGATATAATTGTGCAGCCCTAGCTCAGAGGTCTGTTTGGCTGTGGGTAGGCAAGAGCAACCAAGTGTACTGCCTCAGAGAAGCATTCCACAACCGGTCCACAAAGGTCATGCCATCAGCGGCAGGCAGGCCGGTGATGAAGTCCACTCCAATATTTGACCACGGCCGTGCTAGGACCGGAAGGGGGCGGAGCAGCCCGGACCTACTGTATGTTGAGTCGAGGTTTTGGCTCTGGCTCAGACAGGACAGGTGCTGAGGAAGATGCACACATCCCTCGCCATGGTCGGCCACCATAGAGCGTTGCGGAGAAACTGGAGCGTTCTGGTGACGCCAGTGTGCCCAGCCACCAGAGAGGAGTGATCCCACCGTAGAGCCTCTTGGCGGTAGCTAGATGGGACATAGAGATGGTTAGGTGGTGTCTCAGGCGGGGCCGGTTCCAGCACCTGGGCCGAATGGATGGAGTCCTCTAAGGGCCAGCAGAGTGATGCCAAGACTTTATCCGGAGGGATAATAGGGTTGGAAGGGCAAGGCGTCGGATCCTTGGAGTGGCGGCAGGAGAGTGCGTGAGCCTGCCCGTGTTTGGAGCCACGTCGGTAAGAAATTTGGAAATTGTAGTGCACGAAGAGGTGGGCCCACCGAGCCTGACGAGGGTTCAGCTGCTTTGCGTTCTGAATGTGGATAAGGTTCTGGTGGTCTGTCCAGATCAAAAAAATGTTCTGCCGTCTCCATGAGCCAGTGGCGCCACTCCTACCGAGCCTATTTGACCGCCAACAACTCTTGGTCGCCCACCTGTAGCGTTGCTCTGTGGTGGAGAACTTTTGGGAGAAGAAGAAGCATGGGTGAAGTTTCCCATCTGGACCCTGTTGGGAGGGTACAGCTCCGGCGCCGATGTTGGAGGCGTCCACCTCCACGGAGAAGGACTTTTCAGGATCAGATGTGAAGAGGATAGAAGCAGAGGTGAAAAGATGAATGAGCCGGTTGAACGCCCACTTGGCTGCAGCAGGTAGCTGGAAAGGGCATGGTCAAGCAGCTGGTCTGGTGAGATCTGTCAGGTGAGCCACTACTGAACTGTAGTTCTGGATGAACCGCTGGTAGAAATTGACAAACCAGATAACGTCCACTGCGGATTATGGTGGAAGGATTGGAGTTGCCTGAAGTCGGTGAGTCTTCACTGCAGACACCTTTGGGGGTCCATGGTCACGCCCTAAGCTGAGATGATGTACTCAAGGAAGGTAGTAGAGTGTTGGTCGAAGGCACACTTCTCCAATTTTCAGAAAAGGTGGTTTTGGAGAAGGTGCCCCAGGATAGCTCTGACGTGACGGATGTGATCCACCTCAGACGTGGAGTATATAAGGATATTATCTAGGTAGACATAGACCCAGCGTCCGAGCATCTCCTGGATGACGTCATTGACGAGGCGCTGGAAGAACGAACCAAAAGGAATGATCAGGTATTCCCAGTGACCAGTGGGGGTGCTGAATTCCATCTTCCACTTGTCACCCTCACGGACCACGAGCAAGTTGTAGACATTACGTAGATCAAGGCAGGTGAATATGGAGGCACGAGAGAGAGAGTCAAGAACAGTAATGGCCAAATGGAGTGGATGACAATCTTTAATAGTAATTTGATTCAACCCACGATAATTAATGCATAGATGCAAAGTTCCCTCTTTTTCATTTACAAAGGAAAATCCAGCCAAAGCTGGTGAGGTGGAAGGTCTGATGAACCCCTGGTTCAGCGCCTCAGAGATGTAAGCCTCCATCTGTGTTGTTTCTTCTAATAAGAGAGGAAACAGCTGACCATGTGGGGGCGTTGCTCCTGGCAAGAGGTTGATTGCCATATGGTCGGTGAAGAGGAAGTGTGGCTGCTCAGCTCTTGCTGAATATTTCTACCGATACTCACTAAGGAGGCGGGATCTTTTCAGCGTCTAGAGTGGATTTGGTCCTCGACAACTTGGTGGAAGGAGGGCGACAGGGGGAGGAGGGAGACAGCAACTTGTGCAGGAGGGACCCCAGCTGAGGAGCTGTTGAGTCGATGAGGAAATGTGCAGGTTGTGCGCAGCGAACCAGGGATACCCCAGGATTTGCAGGTTGGAGCTGGGCTATAGTGGATGACCATCAATGGAGGTCTCCAGAATGGGGCGGTGCAACAGTTCCAACGGGAGGTGGAGATCCTTGGCCAGCTGGATGGAAATAAAGTTGCCTGCCATGCCGGTGTCGAGCAGCGCAGAAAACGTCCACTGTGGATTATGGTGGAAGAGTTGAACAGTGAGGAGGAAGCGGTTTGGGATGGAGGCACCAGGCAAAACTCCTCCAACTTTCACCTGGTTTGGTCTTTTCCCGGGTCAGTTTGTGCACTGCCGCCGAAGATGAGATGATGCACCGCAGTAAGCGCACAAACCCTCTCGGTGCCGCTCTTCTCGTTCCTTGGGAGGCAGGTGTCTGAGCTGCATCTGTTCCACTTGATCCTCTGAGCAGGTGTAGAGAGGAGTAGTGCTGGGTTCAGCGTGGCGGGGCTAGAAGAGTCGATGCATCGGAGAACGAGCAGATGTCTTAGAGTGGCTCATAACTCTGCATCGTCAATCTCCAGAGCCAGGGTCACAGCTGCATAATCAGCCAGCCCCCCCAACAAGCAGACCTCAGTGTGTCGTCACCCCATGTCAGCTGTGCAGCAAAGGTGCGGAACATAGCTGCAAAGAGGTGAACTGGTCGTTTGCGCTGGCAGAGATGAAGGAGTTGTCCCTTTGCGCCGACCTCGCTGCTGGGTGAGATGGAGGTCTTGTGAAGAGCAGTCACGAACTGTGCATAATGGTTGCACAGGTCCGACTTCTGGTTGTACAGAGCGGCGGCCCATTCCTGTGCTCTCCCGGAAGTGAGCAAACCCACCCTTGGGGCAGATGAGGAGTACATGGATGGCTGGCATTTAAAGATCATGTCCAAAGTCACCAGCAACCCATCCAGCTTGCCGTCAGTTCATTCCACTTGTCAGGAAGGCAAATGCGGTGTTCGGCAACAGGGGTGGTGGTTGTTGGAGAGTGGCAACCAGGCAGGCTAACCTGATGTGCGCATCGGAAATAGTCTCCAACTTGGAGCCCAAACGATCCACGAGGCCGTGGAGGTGGGCCACCTCAGCCAGGAGCGTCTCCATCTCTGCTGGAACACTTAGCTTGGGCTTAGTCATCCTGTCAGGGAGTCTTGCAGTGTTCCACATGCAGGCGCCGAGGAGACAAAGAGACAGACAGGACAAACAACCATGCACGAACACACTCACACATAAGGACAATTCAGAGAGACCAATTAATCTAACAGCCATGTTTATGGACAGTGGGAGGAAGCTGGAGCACCCTGAGGTAACCTGCGCATCCGTGGGGAGAACATGCAGACTCCATGCAGAAAGACCTTGGCCTCACAGTTAATTCATTTTCTAAACTATTTTGCCATTATTTTAGGCTAATGTTTGTCTTTGACTTTCTGTCAAGTAACACAATAAAAGCAATGTGTTTTTCTTACAGCTGAACATCAAGAAGCACTCGTTTGTCTTCGCCAACATGTATCCTCCAACTGCAGTCCTCTCCTTCTCCATACCACTCAGGCCAGTTTGGGGACAGTATCACTCCTCCCGGACCCGTCAGATCCCCGCCACACTGGGCTACAGTGGGATAGATGGAGGACAGAATAATGAGAAACAAGTTTTTGTACAATTTGGTAACAGGTAGTGGACCGACAGCATCAACCACAGACATGTTAATAGCTAGTTTTGTTTATCTGATAAGATAGCTAGTCAGTGTTATGTATTTTAAGTCATTAAGCTAAAACAGCTTCAACAATAGCAGTTCAAAAGAAAACTTTTTTTTACAAACCTTTAGTGTTGCCACCTTGGAATTAGCTAACTGTCTTTTTTTTTATATTTAATTATTTTCATTGCTCTGTGCTTTGTTACAGATAATTTTTGTGTAGGGGAAACAATGCTGTGAAGCATGAAATATGATTGAAGAGTGTTTGGCAATATCCCTCAGAGAGATGCAGAATGATTCACTCATAAAAACCAAAAGTGTACCGGATGAAGCAAACATTCACTCTTCTATTTTGGTTACTAAATTTCAATCTCATTTCAGATTCAGTTTCTCTAGCAGAGACCTTTCCATTTAAGTCTTTCAAACAGTTTCTCAAGACAGAAACCAGTCACTCATTCATTCAACAGCAGTCCTCTCAAGTCATACACAATGAGCGTGAAACACACGCATTTCACTGACTTCCCACGCTCACATGCCACACATGACATTTCTCACGCTGATAAATGATTAACCCTCTAGGCACCAAAGTCACAAAATTTCGACAAGCAACATTGCTGACTTTAACGAGCCACAGCTGGAGATAGGGCCACTAATTTAATTACTACTTTACACCAGGAGATGGCGGACATGTCTACCTTTAATCTTGGACACCTTTTTGGGTGTGTTCCCATGGAAGCTTTTGTAGTAAATCGGCCTTTAAGTCAGCGGCGCGAACGGAGGACGCGAGGTGTAGCTGCTGTGGTCAGAGTATAGAGAAAGCGAGATTTAGAAGGATAAAACTTATGAGGCCGAGATGTCGGAGTTCCCCGGCGGGAAGTATTGGCTTATTCAGATTCTGAAGAGAAATATTTACCTCTGATCTGTTCAGTTGTCCCGGGAGAAAGTGAAACTAAAATGTCCCGCAGCAACAGCAAGTCCCGTTTCGCCATGACGCTCCAAAAGCAGCAACATTTCAGCTCTGCATCACATTCTCCCGGTGAGAGAAAAGTATGTGTTCGGTTAGCAAGGTGGTCATCACAACGCTAATTGTGACCGAGGTGGGAGGGATGTTAAAATCAGTGGAAATAATAGCAGATGCGATCGAAAACAGGAGAGAAAAAAGACCGCTTATAACAAGTAAACAGCAGTAAAGTTGTCTGTCCCGCTGCAAGTGAGGATGATGATGGTGATGATTTTGGCGAGGTTTGCTTGACATATGAGGAAGAGTAGAATCACCAGTGGATCAGACAATTTTATGAGCCTGTATTTTTGGGACAAATCTTTAAAATTCTGTAGCCAATATTTTCTTTCTGTTGATTTTATATAGTGAATAGAGTAACGGAGCCAAATAAGAATGGAAATAAACAGATATATCCATTTGTTCTTGAAAAAATAAAATAAAAAATGAAAGGTATAGATGTCGAAAATACATATATACAAAAATCTAAATAAAAAAATAAAATTGTTGATGAAAAAAAGTTTTAAACAATGTAAAAAAGCAAATAATTGTAAAAGTCATGCAATCCAATAGTGCCAACGCCTAATGACGTCATAATATGCTAATTAGATGTGTGATTTTGCTCGTGTCACAAACTTTGGATCATACTGAACATTTTTCTAATTTACAGTGTACCTTTATCTATAACCATATTAAAGCTACAACATTTTGAACTAGTGATATCAAAATTGAATATTTTATAGAAAAAACCCCGGCGCCTCGCCGCGTTACTATAAACACTCAAAGCCCACCACAGCTGTGCGCTTGTACAGCTCATCAGCTTTCTTGAGTTAGCAAATCAGAACATAACATTTCTAAACTAATCAGAAAACAGAATGTCTTGTTGCTAGCCGGGTAAGATCCAAAATAGGCAGTGTTGTCGCTGGCTGACGAAACTTGACGAAGACAGACCTGCTTCTACAAAGGTGCTAATATTAAAGCGTCCAACTAGGGGCGTGTGGCACGTTTTTGACACTTCGGTGTGAAAGAGAGCAGTGCGTGAACACAGCACGCAGTGGCACAAAAAGTGGTTATGCACTATATAAGGCGCACAGGGGGGCACTACAGGGGGCACAGAAGTGGATGGGAAACATTTTGCTGGTTTGCATTTTCTGTCTTTATCAGCTGTTTGTGTATGTGGAAATTATTTTATTAACATCAGAGGCACCTAATTGTTTGGGCACCCCTCTGCTCCTTCATCGCCCCATGCCACGCACCAACACTGTCGGCATTCCAGTGTGTGAATGAGTGAATGTAGTGTGAAGCACTTTGGGACTTAATAAAGTGCTATACAATTACGGGCCATTTAAAGTTCTTTACTTGGATAAACACAACAGAGCTATTGTAATGTATCTGATATTTATGATCAGAGTCCGTAACTCTGTCCGTAACAGAGTCAGTAACTGATATAAAACAAGGATGCTTATGAAAATTCGAATGTAATGATATGTATATACAGTTCAGCGGTTGCACTAAAATGTTTTATATTTTTTGTGGTCATTTTTGACTGACTGGGTCAAAAGAAACCAGTCATAATTGATTTTTACATATCAATTTTTAAAATAATGGCATATTCAGTCATGTTTAATTTTTATTTATTTTAATCAATATTCAGAGAGAATTCACATCATACCATCACGCAAGTAGATTAATGAATTATTTGAAAAATTAAACTGGTTATCTGCTGTAATTTGTAACATAAAATAGGTCTGTAATAAAAGCTGTGTATTTTTTAATTCAATCAATTAATAAATCATCTTCATGTCAACAGGGGCAGGTAGGTAGTTGCACCCCTGACCGCACAAATTGAGTTTATTAAAGACATTAAAACTATCACAACAGCCATAGACTTTTACATGTATTTAGTTTTTTCCCCCTTTCTTTTTCTTGGTAAAATATGCATAATAAATCCCGTGTGCCTATTCCTCAATCTCTGGCTGTGATACAGTGCATGGGTAAGTTGCCCGACTATTTGGAATCGCCAGTGAGACCACTGAGAGACTATGAACTGAGATGAAGTTCACAGACTCACTTAATGACACACGCACACACACACACACACACACACACACACGCATGCACGCACTCCTTGACTTCAGTGTACTCGCTAATCCCCTGATCCTCCCTTACCCTCCTTGGCAGTAGACTGGGCTGCACCGATCAGCTGCAACCTTGTCTGTTCTGCAGAGGAGACGCCGCATGCGTTGAATGACAATAAAGGTTTTCATTCATTTCTTTTTCTTTTTTTTTGATTGAATCTGTATGTTTCTATATACATTTCACTTGTTGATGCTGCACCTGAACTTCCCCACTGTGGGAAACTAAAAGCTATTTATTTTCTTCTATTTTATTTTAAATTAGTAATTTCTTCTTTGTTGGTAGGGGTTATGCCTTCCATAATGGTCCCACTCTTTTTTCATTGCTCCTGCCTTACTCCATGCAGGTTCTTAATTAAGCTTTTGGTTACTTGTAGTCTCTTTTCTGGTCTAGATTTGCTTGTGAGATTATAAATTAGCTGCATGTACCTTAAATGTTTTCAGGGTTTACTTCTGTCCAATCCCTTCATTGTGAACAACAACCTAATTTTATAATGCATCTGATTTAAAAAAACATCTGATTCAGTTTCTATAATTGGTAACAAAACACTGGTTTTGAGAGGAAACAGAAGTTTGCTTTGTGAGGAACTAGGAAGCAAGATTATTAGACCTGCTTACATGACTCAAACACTGTAAATACATATCTATTGAAGCAAGAGAGGAATTTACAAATAATTGTAATAATATTTATATGGTCCACAAATTTTTAGGCCAATCGGGAAAGCAATCTCTGGCCGCCACTGCATTAGACAAATGATTATACAAATTTAAGATAAAAATAGGAAAACCATAAACATGAAGGTAGTATGTTATCTTCTGCACCCTGTTAATCCTTCAATATATTTACCTTTGCAAATAGGCTCGGTGTCATTCCAATATGGGTCCCTTGCACTTATGCACTCAATTACTGGAGGGCCTTGTTCTAAAGAATGACCCAGATCACAAGTGAATTGAACCACTGTTCCGACGCCGTACAAGGGGTCTGATGTTGTAAAGTTTCCATTCTGGAGGTATGGCTCGTAGCAATGGCCCCGCTCAAAAGCTGAAACAGAAAAAAAAAAACGAAGGATGTTAGGAGCATTACTTAATATTGTTGTCTTTCTAAATTATTCAAAAAATAAGTCTAAGTGAAAAAATATAAGTCTTAGTTAGTTTGTTATACCGACTGATTGGTTTAAATTGGTAGAAGAAACTTTATCATGCTTTGGTAACATTAAGCTGCATGGAAACAGAAACTGTATTTCCTCTTATGAAGATAAGCAGCTCCCTTCCTGGCAATTTGTCAGAAATCTTCTTGACATTAAGATAAACCTAACCCAGCAGTGATCTTTTTTGTATGCATAATCAGTTTTATCTGTGTTATCTGTAATCGATAGTCCTGTACCTTCATAGCGGATGTTAAACCCTGTTTCATGGTTTGGCTGATCAGTGATGAACTGGACTCTTACTGCTGGACCTTCGCTGATCACCCCCTCAAAAGGTATCTGTCCCCCCCGCCCCGAATCGAAGAGCACCACAGAGCCAGCGTCTAGGCCACTCCATAACACCAGCCTGCAATTAGACAAATAAAACAGATTAGCAGAATACTTCAAACTTGTCTGTTCAAGTACTTTCAGTAAAACGCTATGAGATTTCTGCTTAAAAGAAGATATTGTGTCACAGTGAAGGCAAGAGGAAACAGACGTTTAAAAAATATATAGCGTCTGATTTAGCAAATCAAACATTTCGATTTGCTAAAAAATCCCTAACCCTAAACCTTTTCTTTCATATGCGGGTAATCTGCTAAGATTGTGTGCACAATTCCTAACAGGTGCAAAGAGCAATATTCAAATGAGCACTTTGCGTCCGCTGCTGGGTGTGCCAATTTATCTGCCACATTCACTTCACCACAGCCATGGAGAGGAGGAAGAGAAACAGTGGATTTATGATGCATCTGTGGCCAAAAAAAGGGGAAACAAAAGACATACATGTCAATTCAATCAATGTTAGAGAGTTAATTACTATTGGCTAGAATGTTTGTTTTTTATTTCTATTGAATAAATGTAATGGGTGCACTGCTTTCTTAATCATCCAGGCACCATATTCCATATGGGCTTTTCGCTAAGTCCTAACATGTCCATATTCTAGTAATAGTAATAATTTATCATGGTCTCTATTAAATTTCAAGTAGCAGAAAAACTTACTCATATTCTTTTAAAAAATCATTTTAACAGGTCAACCAGAATTATTTTGCAAAGAATTAATTGAATCGGATTAGATAAAAATCCATTGTACTAGATATACTTCTGGTACTAAATCAATGGCGAAACATGTTAACGCATCTGCCGCCTACAGAGTATCTTAGGTCCTATTGACACCAACCTTGATTAGTTCACGACAAATGAATTTGTTTCCTCCGGTTTGCACCAAGTAAGCAAACCGAGACCAAGCAGAAGAGGTGGTCTTGGAGCGATTCCTAATGAACCCTTCTTTCTGGGGCATTAGGATAATTAATTGTTCAGGAGGCATTAGGAGAATTAATTGCTTATTTATCGCATTTTCGTAGGTGGTGACATCAACTCAGCCTATTCTTATTCTTTACATATTTTTACGTTATGTTAATTTTACACAATCCATCTATAGTCTCTCCATCGTATTGCACACATCAAGTTACATCAAATGGACTTAATGCTGAAGCTGCATCAGAAGTAGTGCTGCAATCTTTGGTTTTCAGCCATCACATATTATGCAGATATAAAAGATGGATGTATGAACATTTCACCGGGTTGAATACGATGGAAGGAGCAGATTTGCTTTGTCTTTGTGTAACGGCAGTTGAAACGTCAATTCAGCCATAGTTTTGAAATCAGGGAACATTTATCCTAGTGAAGATATCAAAATATGACAAAACTCTGTGAACGAGGGGCCAATGGATGCACACTTTTTATATTAGTATTAGTCTGTGATGTGTCACCTGCAGTTACAGATGCGCTCCAAAAGTGCTGTTACCTTCAGATTTTTCCAATGAGGTATTTTCACATGGCTTTCTGGTTTTACCCTGCTTACACGCCTAACTGTCCAACTGTCCAATGGCTGAAAGACCTTAGCACACATATTTTTTGTTGAGAAATTCTGATCCTGCTGCATTTAACTTACAGTGTACATAGGAACCGAAGAAAAAAAAAGGAAAAAAATAATTGAATCCGGAGTAAATCAAGCGGAGCAATGGACCTTCTTGGTGTGAATACGCGCTTAGGAAGAGAATAAAATATCTTAAACTATTAGAGAAATTGAGGGTATCTAGTATTTTTTAAAAGCATTAAAATCACATCTTAGCTTTGTATCTACCTGCATGTTTTAGGTGTTATGAGATTGGACATTTGATTACATCTGGCTTTTGTATGTAAACTGCTATGTAGTTTAGTTTTAGTTTAGTTTATTGATTTAGCACACATAAATATAGTACAATATTGTTACAAGTAAGTAAGTAATTATTATAAATAATTACTTATTCAGTGCAGAGAGGAGAGGAGACAATATACCCATATGGACCTATGGTAAATGAACTGAATTTATATAGCGCTTTTCTAGTCATACTTACCACTCAAAGCCACATTCACCCATTCACACTCACATTCATACACTGAGAGCCAACATGGCTCAGTAGGACAATATAGAAATTGTGCAAGCCAACTACTCTACCACTGAGCCACAGTCGCACCAACCCTATCCAGGGTCTACACTCAAAAAACAGTCAATAGGATACATTTCATAAAGAAATTAAGATAATGTATGAATTTTGTTTGTAAAATGTCATATATGTAATTGTCCTTGTTGTATTATACATGAGTATTATACTTTTTTAATTGGGAACTAAACAGCATTTATTTGTTTAAAAAGTATTATGTATTATCTTTGTATCTACCTGCATGTTTTAGGTATTTTATTGACCAATTGAATTTTTACAATTTAATTACATCTGGCCTTTGTATATAAACTGCAATGTAAGAATGTTGTATGTAAAATGTAATTTATGTATGCAATTTTCCTTGTGTTAATATACATGAGTATTATAATTTAATAAATGTAACCCAGGAAGATTAGTAACCAGTCCAGTGGAAACTAATGGAGATCCAAAATAAATAAACAGCAAGTGCAGATGCAGTGTGCGCGCAGTGAGTTATGATCCATCTTCGGAAAAAAGGCAGGAAAAAAATCAACATAAATGTCAAGTTTATGGCCAGTAGAGCTAGGTTATAATGTGTCTAAAGGATATTTTTAATTTGTCAGTAATAAACTTATTTTGAATCGTCGTGTCGCAAAGTCCAGACATAATTTTCAGAGGTGGTAAAAAGATCTAAAACAGTTTGCTCTAAAACTTTGATCGATTAATCAGACTGTGCAAGGAATGCCTACTCATTTGAATGTTCTCCTTTCAGAATTTTGCACCTTGTAACAGAAACGCCCATGTTGCATAATCATCAAGGGCAAAATCTGCGTTTTCGACAGGTGCAATGTTCTCGGGGCCTGGTTAGTAAACCAGCTGCAGAATGTTTATGTGCCGCTGTACAGTTTTCGTCTGTTTTAACAAGCACAACCTTTGATAAATCAAGCTTTTAGTAGGATATTTGCAAGTGTGTCTGGTATCATCTTTTAATCACACCGTTTTGTATCCAATAATTTCTTATTCCCCCCACCTGTTAAACAAAACTACTAGTTCTTTCAAAATCATATGCTCCTATTTGTTCACAGCTTGAAAAACTGAACCAAAACTGTTAGATGGTCACCCTACCCAACCAAACTTTTTCAACAAAACCAGGGTTCTAAATATGTCTAAGTAAACTGACTCTAGCAGACTCTAGAGGTGGATCTTAAAGGCACAGTGTGTAATTTTCGGCCAGTAGGGGGCAGTGCATACCTAAGTTATCACAAGCATGCTGTATCTGTGTCTTTGAGTAGGAAATTCAACAACAGAAGCCCGTGAGAAGTATACGTGTGCTCAGCCATTTCACTCCGTGATTAGCTAACTAGCCATTTCACTCCGTGATTAGGTAACTAGCCATTTCACTCCGTGATTAGGTAACTAGCACCCGGTGTGTGAGCTCCAGGTTAGCTACTGATTCAAACTTCCTGTAGCAGATGGGGAGAGCGTGACTCAAATCATAGTTGTCACCAAAGTTGTGTTAGAAATAAAAACAATCCATTTGTTCCGGGCGCTTTGTCCATCGGGGCTCTTATAGAAGTAAGGTTGGCGTCTAATATGGCTCCCCACTGAAAAGAGGATTTTAAAACTGATTTTTAAAGTCATATTTTACAATATCGCCAAAATTTTACAATTAATTTGCTTTACGTAATTATTATTTCATAATATTTTAATGGCTATTTTCAAAGATGTACTGCCAAAATTACACACTGTCACTTTAAACTTTATTCTTGGATTTAACAGGGAGCCAATGGAGAGAAGCCAAAACAGGAGAAATGTGATCTCTCTTTTTAATATTCATCAGAACTCTTGCTGCATCATTTTGGATCAACTGAAGGCTTTTAATTGCATTTTGTGGACTTCTTGATAATAAGGAGTTACAGTAGTCCAGCCTTGAAGTAACAAATTCATGGACTAGTTTCTCTGCATTACTCCTGGACAGGATATTTCTAATTGTATTAATATTCCGAAAGGGTAAAAGAAAGCAATCTTAGAAACCTGTTTAACATTGGATTTAAATGTCATGTCTTTTTACATTATTACCAGAGGCCAAATTAATGCCATCCAGATGAAATTATTGATTTAGCAGTTTCCTCTTTAAAGCTTCTGGTCCAAAGACCACAACTTCTGTATTGTCTGAATTTAAAAGTAGAAGATTCAGAGTCATCCAGGTTTTAATGTCTTCCAGACATGCTTGTAATCTACCTAATTGATTGTTTTCATCAGGCTTTATGGATAAATATAGTTGTGTATCATCAACATAACTGTTGAAATGCATTCCATGTTGTCTAATTATTTTTACTAATTGGAAGCATATATATTGTAAAGAGAACCGGTCCAAGCTCAGAACCCTGGGGTACTCCACAGGTAACCCTTGAGTATGAAGAAGATTTATCATTGACATGAACCAACTGGAATCAGTTGGACAGATATGATTTAAACCAGCCTGGTGCTGTTCCCTTGATCCCTACAACATGTACTAGCCTTTCTAAGATAATATTATGATCGACTGTATCAAAAGCAGCACTGAGATCTAACAAGACCAGAACACTTTCAAATCCATTAGCTGAGGCCATTAGAACATCATTAGTAACTTTCACCAGTGCTGTTTCAGTGCTATTATGAGCTCTAAAAGCTGACTGAAATTCTTCAAACAGGCTTTTGCTGTTTAGATGCTCACATACTTGATTAGCAACTATTTTCTCAAGAATTTTGGATAAGAAAGGAAGGTTAGATATGGGTCTGTAGTTAGCTAAGTCATCTTGATCCAGGCAGGGTTTATAGTTAATAATTAATAATTGTAGTTAATAATTGGTCTAGGGCGAATTTGCAAATCCGAATGAAAGATGGTTGCAACTCATCCTCCTCGCCCAGTACTTCATGGAATATGAAAATTTTGATAATTGGAAGGAGTTGACTCATTTATAATTACGAAATCCGCCTGCTGCAACCAGGTTTCTGATTGACAAAACAGATAAATTTTATCATCACATATCAAGTCATTTACTAATAAAGTATTTCAGGAGAGGGATCTTATATTTAGTAAACCACATTTAATTGCTTTATTTCCTTTTTTGGTCTGAGTCATATTTATTTTAATGCGATTTTCTTAGTTTGATTTTGTCAGGTTAACTTTTAGTCTATTTGATGTTGGCCGTGCGAAAGACACTGTCTCAATGGGGTATTGAGTGGGTAACAGTACAGAAGCTGCAGAGAGGTTGTTTACACTACGACTCTGCTTCCTGGTCTGGACCCTGGTTTGTTTTGAAGGAGTAATAAATCTGTCCAGATTCCTAGAAAGAAGAGCTGCTCCAGTCAAAGTGGAATGGATGCCGTCTCTGCGGATCAGACCAGGTTTTCCCCAAAAAGTTTTCCAATTATCAATGTAGCCCACGTTGTTTGCTGGACACCATTCAGACAACCATCGATAAAATGACAGCATGCTGCTAAACATGTCGTCACTGGTCCGATCGGGCAGGAGACCAGAAAAAAATTACACAGTCCGACATCTTTTTAGAAAACTTACACACGAAGTAACGCTAATTTTAGTGACCTCCGATTGGCGTAACCGGGTTTCATTACTGCCAGCATGAATACAATCTTAGTGTATTTACGCTTATCCTTAGCCAGCAGTTTCAGGTGGGATTTTATGTCGCCTGTTCTGGCCCCTGGAAAACATTTGACTATGGTTGATGGTGTCTCTAATGCCACTCGGACTATGGAACTGCCAATTACCAGAGTCTTTTTCTCAGTGGGTGCGTCACGGAGTGGGAAAAATCTGTTAGAAACGCAGACAGGTTGGTTGTGTCCTGTGGGCTGGGAACTATGTTTTCTACCTACCGTCACCCAGTCGGCCTGAGATCCCAGGTGCGTGGGTTCTGGTGGAGGACCGCTAGGTGATTCTATCCTTGTTGGCTCCACGCTTGCTGACGGACCTTGACTATTTACTGGATTCTCAACAGCGCAGAGCCGGGCCTCTAACTCTGAAACCCTCTCCTACAAAGCTACGAAAATGCTACATTTATTACACTTACCATTATAACTAAAGGAGGCGGGGAAGTAACTAAACATCTGACACAGAGAACAGGAGAGAGGAGCCACAGAGGGAGAATAAGACAGAAGAGATGTAGCCATAGCTGCAACGAAACTAAGCTAACGAGCTAGCGAGATCTTAGCACAACAAGAACAACCGTGTGAAAAACAAAGGGTTCCCAAAATGTAAAGTACACCTACTGGAAATAAGTGTAGTAGTGTGCTTGTGTGTTAAAATAACTTAGAAGGACCTCAACAAAGAGAAAAATAGATAAATCGAAGAGAATCTGAGCATCGAACACCAAGCAGCTCCGAGGAACTCAGCAGTGCCAACAGGAAGTGATGCAGCAAATTTTGCAATTTTCAATGTCCACCAGGAACACCAACAGTTGAACAGTTATCGTCAGCTGTTTCCTGTTAGTCTTTCCATTGTTGCCTTGCCCTTTGAAAACCCCATGGTTTCAGCTGCTCTCTGCCAGTTTGTTTCATCATTCCCTTAGTCCAGTCCCCAGTCTTCCTGTCAAACCGTCCTGTTATCATCTGCCACTTCCGTTATTAAAATTATGCCTTTGATTAAAACCCATTTGTCTGCACCTGCACCTAAAGCTGGGTTCATGTATTTCTTTTTTAGGTTAGAATTCACAGTGTCTCACTTGGTCTTCTTGCATTGTATCAGATTTGCATGTATACATCAGCAATTTCAAAAATCGCCCAGCACAAGGGCAGTTATCTTGAAATTAGAGGGTTGGAAATTTTATTCAAGCTTCCTCCTGTCACATGGCAATGTTCCCCTGGACAAGGAACTTGATCCCAAGTTGCCTATAGATCTGCATATCAGTGTATAACGTGTGCACGTTTGTGAATGCAAATGGGTAAATGTGGCTCAAGTGTAAAGCGCTTTCAGTTTTCATAATGAATAGAAAAGCAATACATAAGTTCAATCCTTTTATCAGTTACATGAAGATAAGTGCCCCTACCAGAGATGGTGAATCAATTTTGAGATTCCAACTCAGGTCACACATAAGTCACCAAAGCAAAAACTTTAGCTTAGAGTTGTGTTCTGGCTAGCACAGGATTCAGGGGCTGAGACTCGAGTCTTATTAAGTGCTCATAAACTGAAATAATGTACAAACTGCAGCTCTAACAGGAGACATGCCTCATGGTTGTACATCCAATAGGAAGTTAATGGTTTGCAGTTAATGCCTCATTACAATCTGTTCATGTTGGCTTTAGCTTAGTAATAAATGACTACATGGATCCCTCACTGTCCAGCTAGCTGAATCAATACAAAGGCACTCCCTGCTTATCATACTAAAAGTCCTTGGTGCTCTGTTTACGTTTACTATGTACTCTCATAACAGCGCCTGTCTTGCTATGTTGTAATTTATGGTATACTTTGGAATGTGCTTACTATTCAGAGTGAAATGTAAATGTAAAATTCAGAAACTCAATGCTTACAGATGTTAATCTATTTTTACTACATAAATATTATTACATAAATGTGATACTATATTTCTAATGCTGGGAAAATCATTACTTGTTCCTTACCTGTCAGTTGGTCCCAGGGCCAGTCGCTCCAGGTGGAGATGAAGTCTTTGGTCTTTTGGTGCCTCCAGGGACCAGGAGCAGGAACGGTCCAAAGTGGCATTTCGCCCATGATGGGGAGATGGGGATAGTACCCGCCCAACTGTTGCATTCTTTACTGTGCCTCCGCAAAGAGCTACAGGGAAGAGAGTATAGTTTACACAGACTAGAATATGAGATCATTTAAACAATGCTTAAACTGCTGACCACCCAGGGTGGTGTTATTATTGTGAACCACACATACTTACTCACCCCTGCAAGTCGGCTCCTTGCCACTCCAAACAGGCCTCGAGGCATTAATGCAGGTGAGCTGAGATTCCCCCTGGAGGTGATAACCCATGTGGCAATGAAAGCTTGCTACACCTCCAGGGAGCAAATCCAACACTGTCACCTCCCCAAAGTGAGGTCTCTTCGGAAGTGAGCAACTCAGCCTGAAGACTACAACACAACAGATTAATTATATGTTAACGTTTGACCAGATCTGTGTGGTGTTACTGCAGATAGTAAATGTAGAACCACAAAGGTACTATTTTCTCTTCACGAAATGGTGACCAGGTGCCAACTTGCATGTTAATAAATGTACAGTACCGTATACCATATTCTCAGTAACTAATAATAATGTTTAATTATTAATTACTTACATGTTGTAATAAGACATCTAACAAATTCTGAGAGATAATAAGAAGATTATGTTTACTGTTTTTCTGGCTGTATTTTAGACTTAAGTACTCTATTTACCATTTTATTATCCCCTTGTAGCAACAGCTAGTGTATCTAGAACCAGAAATGTTTAGTTTAAATTGGCCCGTTTAGTTTCTAAGTCAACCTAAACGAATGTACATCAACTGAAGCCTCACTTCTGTGTTCTACAAGGTGCCATTCTAGGTCCTGACTTAAATTCATTATATGCAGCAGTTTTCCTTTTTGTTTTTTAGAAAGTATTTTATACTCACTGCTTTGTACGTATTGTTTAAAAAAAACTTTGCAAATCAATGCAACAATATCAAATGTAAATAACTGGCCAGTTCTTTATTGAGACACACGTATAGAAAGCATAAACCACAACGGTGACATTTGAGTTCTTATAGCCTCATATGCTGCTTTCTCTCCTCCAAATTCCGAACTGTTCTTCATGATTTAAATGTTTTTTTTCAGTATTCATCACCACATCATCACAAAAATATGGAGTTCCCAAACAACAGTAGGTAATACTTCATACGCTTTGCAGGTTTAATGAGATAATATTCCTAGACTGTTAATTTTAGCATTATTGTTTCTTTTGTCTTATTTAAGCATGCACAAATCTTTCTCTTCAAAGAGGTTTCTATCTAAGTCAGCACCACCAGAGAAGAGATGTAAAAGCATTAGGTGGCTGTTATTATTCCCACAGGTGGATCCAGCACTCTGATGTCTTCTCTGCCCCACCACTCATTACATGAGCAACTGTGTCCTTAGACATACATGGAAACAAGGAAAACACAAACATATCACAAAGTTCAATTTTCTCAGCCTCCTAATTAGATGAAAGACGATTAATCAGAGCTGTAATCAAGTAATTCATATGACAGATTTAATGCTGATTCATATGACAGATTTAATAACTGTGCTGAGTGATTCAATGAGAAGGTATTTGATTGAAAAATGAACACATACAATTTGGAGAGCTTAAACAACCTATTGGCTCCAAATGAAAGGGCTGTTGGATAATTCTATAATCAGTTTATATTAACACATGATTAGGTTTTCTGTGTTTCTTTAAAAATGAAGTGTGGTGACTTACTCTGATAGTGCAGCTGGAAGAGGCCCATGCTTCCCTCCGGAGCAGAGCGGTAGTAAACAGAAAGAGAGTTGGTGGGACTGCGAATCACCTGACCTTCTACCAGCAGTGTGTGGTTGGCCAGAACCAGCATGGCACCATGATCATCCACACCTCTAATGGACAGCTGCTCACTTTCCGACAGATTCACGTTCTTCACCTGACCACAGAGCAGAAACACTACAGTAATACAAGATGATTGGAGTTCCTGTTTAACCCTCATCGTGCAGACGTACCCGTCCCAGAACATACCAACTTTTTGACAACATTACAGGCATGTGCATGCCCCACCATGATCCAACAATATAAATCAAATGAATGAAATGAGCACCTGGACATGTCTACATAAACACTAGGGTAGAAAAATTAATTTCATAGACAGTCTTTAAAAATTTTATATGTGAGTAGTCACCAAGTTATTTTGTTGGCACATAGTGTGTTTCAGTCCCCAACTACCTACTGTTGCTATAGGCACTTTCCTTTTCACAAAGAAAATTTAGGCAAGGACAAAGAAATGCATTTTTATCTGTGAGTTCTAAAGTGACTAACTTTTTATCAGTCATACCTACAGTGCTAACTGCTATTGGTGAAACTAGAAGATGTTACCTTTACAAAGTGCTCAAACAAGTTTTTATATTCCATAGGGTTTGATAATGGCAATATTTTTGATTTGGTAAGGTCATATTACATGTGATATAGCCACATGAACCCACTTCATAAGGGGTTAAATTCCATTTAATCAAAAGCATAGCTTTTAACTGATTATTACTTATTATAGTCTTGTTTAAATTCCTTTGCATATTTTACTTGGATATATTTTATCGGTATTTTATCAGTGTTTTGCTAGGTATAATCTTATATTTTTCCACTGTTTATTTTTATATTTTAAGTTGTTATTTTAATCTTCCTTCCAGTGTTTCCTCAGTGAGAGCCCTGTTCTCCGGAAGTGGTTATCAGCTGTGGCTGTTGGGGTGCTCTCCCGGTAGTATTTGGGTGCAGGTGGGGGGTATCAGCCTTCCTCCTTGACTCCCTTGAGGGTGTTTCCTTAGCCTGGCTCATCTATATTGGTCCAATGCCCAAGGACTACGGGACGAGGGGTGGTGTTGGGGGCTATAACTGGGATCGTGTTTGTAATTGGTGGGGAGGATTGGAATTTGGTTAATGTGGAGTAATTTGAGTCTGTATTGCACTTTTGAGATGTGTTTCTTATATGAGAAGTCTGATTTGAAAGGCCTCCAATGGTACTTTCTGCAAATTAACAGAAAAAAATCCCAGTCTAATGTCCTTTGTATAATGCCTGCTGCTATTTATGAATTTCCATTCTGAATATTTAGTACATACTGTGGTCAATGATGTGAAATCCAGTATTCTGATATGTTACAACCAGGTGCTTCACTTTTTTGTTCAATTCAATTCAGTTTATTTATCATAACATATATCATCTCAAGGCACTTTACAAGAAAAGTTGTTTTGTAGGGATACCAACAGTTGCAATCCAATCATACATACATTGGAATCGTGTTCATGCCGACTTAAAGCACAGCAGTCCCTTATACTGAGTAAGCATGTAGTGACAGTGGAGAGGAAAAACTCCCCTTTACAGGACGAAACCTCCAGCAGAACCCAGCTATGTACGAGTGGCTATCTGCTACGACCGTCTGGGGATTTGTAGCAACCGAAAATGTAATAACAGCCAATAACGTAATAACAGACAATATTACAAATTTGGCCATTTTAAATGTAGTTAAGCCAATAATGTAATAACTTGGAACTAATGTGATAAAACCTGTGAGCCAATAACGTAATAACCTTTTGCCCATAATATAATAAGTTATTACAGTATTGGCTTAGTATTAAAAAAAAAACCTTGAAAATCTAATACCTGGTGCAGATAATGTTATGACACTGCAGTTCTTGGAAATAAAATACTTATTTGCAGTTTGCTAATCAAAAATAGCCATAATGTATGGCGTAGATGTCATTTATTCATACAAAATGTGTCTTATCTCTTTTTTTCTACTGTGTAGTCTCTCCCCTCTTTAACCACATAGATATTCTTGTATAAAAACATATGTACCATGTGCAATATATACCATGAAGTCAGTGTCTCATTGCTTACGTGTGTTTTAGGATTGCCATTTTTATTTTTTTCCAATCCAAAAACTCTGAACTGCAATATAATATCAGGGACTCAAAACAGCTCAACAACCTGATAAAGAAGGCTGGTTCTGTTCTGGGGACAACTGTGGAACAACTGGAGATAATGATGCAAAGAAGGATTCTTCTTAAAATTAAAAAGATTATCAGACTATCCTACAGCAACAGAGTATCTTACGTCAGAGGCTTCTTCAGTTTCGCTGCAACACAGACCGCTACGGGAAATCCTTTTTCCCCACAGCCATGATGGTCTACAACAACTCATTGAAAAATTAATTAATAGTGAGCTACAACAACACTTAATTTCCCCCTGGGATCAATAAAGTATTTCTGGATTGAATTGGATATAATATACTGTACATAGAACATGAACAATACAAATAAAATTACTGTAATAACTGTTCCTTCTAAAACAAAAAATAGCTTTCTCCCATTTGTAAATGTAAAAAATAAATTGACAACAGAGGAAACATTAACAAATAATGGATGGCATAGTCATCTAGTTGTTATCTTTATATCATATTTCCTTTTCCAAAAACCTGAAAAAATTAGTTAGGCAGATACACTATTATAATGTATTCTGTGTATTGCAGATTAATTGAAAGTTATGTCTGTGTGCCATGTTTATATGTAGCCTATCACATATGTATATTCAAATATTCATAATGCCATAATTGATGAAACCTGGTGTAAAATGAAACTTGATAACAAAATGAAGAATAAGTGAATAATATGTACTAACTCTATGAGTTAATCAGCCTCCTTTATCATGAAATATTGATATATATTATATATCATTGATATATATATATATATATATATATATATATATATATATATATATATATATATATATATATATTGGACCAGTGGCTTGCATACTTCATTACATTCTTGCATATTTGAAAATCATTTTTGGTGTATTGTAATAAATGTCAGATCCTACTGCCTAACACTCTGCTTAGAGTTGTCTCTAATGCTATTGAAGGCATTTGACTCATCTGGAAAAAATAAGAATACTGCAAACACTGCTTATCCTCTTCTGCATCTGAGTGGGGAGGACATGGACAGAGACCAATGGGTGATGAGACCTATAATGTGATACTGAAGGCGCTTATGGGGGAATTATAAGTTCCTGTCGCAGAGAGATACCGGATTCAATGCTCTGCACTCATTAAACTTTGGCGGAAAAGGGAACATTACGCTCTCAGTAAGGATTGTCAGTCACTTACATTTGATGAAAAAAAAACCCACAAAAGACTCTGTTGTAAGAAAATTAAACCTGCGCCTAAGGCAACAGTACTCTAGCATCAGCTGAGCAAGTTTGAAAAACGCCTTGGACCAATCAAAACTTTACCAAGTTCAAAAAGCAACATTCAGGAACCAATCCATTCCAAAGTCTATCAGGGCTAAAGCAGTTCAAGATTGACATCAGGTAGACCTTGTTGACAAGGGTAAATAGAGAGTGAAGTATAGGTGAGTCACATATAGGTACATTCTGACTGTAATAGATGTGTTCAGTGGACATGTATGGCTGCGACCACTAAAAGATAAGCACAGTGCAGAGATTGCTACACCTTGAAGAAATGTACAATGAAGAAGGGAAGATGTTCAAAGGTGCTGTACAACAACTTATGGAGACCTTGGAGGTGAAAATAATTCAGAATTCTGCATACAATCCTCAGAGCCATAGTAAAATGTGGAGGATGATAATGTATGACCTTGTCCAATATCACAAAGGAGGAGTCAACTGGGTTAATCACTTGCCAATCTATGCAAAGATAATGAATGAAGACCCAAAGGAGGTGTTGAGTTAGGTGTCTCCTTTTTGGGGTTTATTATGGAAGGTGTTGGAACTAATTGACTTACTTAGAACTCTAAATTATATAGTTACTTATTAAAGATGGAAGGAGAGGAATCCAGTTTCTTAAGTTTATTAAACAGATCAAATATTCATATTACAGAGTGTCCGAGTAGGTCACTCAGATGGTCAGCCCAAGGAGTCTGACAAAAATCAAATATGAACATCAAGTTTTTATAGCTTACAATCATGTTTAACATATCTGCTTACAGTCATGTTAACATATCTGGGAGCTTCCTCTTTCACTTTAGATATGGTATACAAAGCATGATTGGATCATTCAAACTGTCGCTAAGTCTTGCCTCCTTACAGTCCTGCATATCTGAGTAATCAACTTCGTATAGCCTTATTTGGGTCATTCCTTACAAACTAGTTCTAACCCAATGGCCAAAGAGACTTCTGATTTTGGCCTGTCTACATGACTTCTTATTCAATTTCTAATTTTACAAATTCTGCACAGAGACAGAGCTGCAACTTCCGTTTTTTTCACACTGAACATCAAGGCTCAAAATGTCTCCATATAACACAAAACAAACAAATAAAACGTAAAATACCTTAAAAAGGACAATTATGCCAAGTCTAACCAGTTAATTTCTCAGGAAGGGTTTGAAGAGCGTTCATCACAGAGTCTCAGAGAAGCATTTTGTTATACCAAAATGTTATACCAATATTGCTGCTTTTTTCTTATCAACTCACCACCATTGGAATTGTTTGTTCTGCAGCAACACTATGCAAAGAAATAGTAGCTAACCTAACATTATACCCATATAGAGTAGATGGGACACCTGTCAGAATAAGTTGATATGTGACATGGACTGAATATTCACAGAGGATGGAACAGCATGGCATATATGGAGAACACCTGACTGCACAGAACATCCCAGATATTCCATGTTCAATTTCTTACTTTGTTGACTCTTGGTTTGGATGATACTTCTTTGATATCACCAATAGGTGATCACTCTGAAAGCTTAAATTGTTTTACTTTTGGACATTTTGCTGAGGCACAGGGAGAACCTTATGTTACTTTAGATTAATTTATTCACCAATATATTCAGGCCATTCAGGAGGGAGAGATGCAGAAAGTGCCACGACCTGGACCTTTGTCTGACACTGACCTTGGCTCTCAGTGTGATTCCCACCCCTCTGCTGTATCTGATGCACATGAATGAACCTGGGTTTCAACATAATTTTGATTAGTCTATGGCTAATCCTTTGCTTGACATGGTTGCAGATGTTAGAAGTGAGTAGAGAGATCAATACCTAGAAATCTTTAAAACAATTATTACGTTTGCTCTCATTCAAGATACGTCCATGCTGGGGACATTCAATTGCGTCTCACACTTATTCCAGGCACTGTCTGAACCTTTTAATCCCAACTTCTATATAAGAGAAACAATTGCCCAGAGCCAAGAACTAGAGAAAGAAAATGACTGTTCCATTAGCATTATGAGTACGCATAGTATACACGTATTCTAGAATTGCGCTGCTCTGGTTGGCTGCATGTTGGAGTGGCACTGTTAGCTACATATTGAGTTTTGTTTTTTTAGGAGATTCCTTTCCCTGTTTCATAAGAAACATTTTCTTTTTTTGTACTTGTATGCTTTCCATTTTTTTGTGTTGTGAATTTGATTGTTATCAGATGTTACTGATTACTTTAATTGTTTTTTGACCAGTGATTGAACAACACTAGTGGATGGTGGGACCACAGAAGACTTTTCATAACATAAACATCTGGGTCTACAGAAGTGTCATACGGGTGAAAGGACCCGCAAGATGGTGGAGTACTAGGTCTGATTTTATGCCTACTACTTGGTCGTTTGCTACACAGTGTTTACTACATCAACTCTTGAGTGGTAGTTGCTACCTAGTATGTGAGAATACTAAGGATTTGGATGCAGGTGTCATGATTTGTTCCTTTGGACTCTAGTGCGGACACACAAACGACCAGCAGAAACAAGGAATAAAATATAAACAATGATTTATTGATTGCCCCACGGGAAATGAACAGCGGAAGAGACTCCACAGAGCTCAGGGTAGGAATCCCCTCGGAACGGAGCTTAGGAGGGAGGCGGCCACTGGGGGTCAGAGGAGATGGAAGGTGAGTGGGTTACAAAAATGAAATCAGAGGGGAGGGGAAGCGGGAGTGGAAAGTTGGCTTACTTGAATAGTCTGATCAAGCTCTGGGGGAAGGGTGTCGTGGTGTGTCCAGAGTGGAACTGCGTCCAGTTTGTTCCGATCTCCTATGTGGTTGGAAAGTAGGCTAAATAGGAGGCTGTGCTTGGCTGGGTCTCCACACACACAAACATGGAGCGACAAGAGGAGACCCCGTAATTAGCAGGCGCCCGCGGCTGAGATTTGCTAACAGCACAAGCTCACGTATGGAAGCTTCTCGGAAGGCGATCGAACCTGCTGGCAGGAAAGAAGGCAGGGTGAGAGTAACCTACGGCAAAAACACAGAGTTTCTAGGGCTGGAACGAAGCTTGTTACCCATCCAACAAAGCGAACGATCTGGCGTCTGCTCCCAGTCACCGCTCCCCTTTTAGCTGCCGCTCCTTGATTGTCCTAACCGCGATCAGCTGGGAGATGACAACGAGCTGCGTCCTCTGTGGAGAAACCGGTGAGGGAACACCAACACACACACCCTGACAGTACCCCCCCCCTCAACGGACGCCTCCTGGCGGCCAAACCTGGCTGGACGAGGCAGAAGCCCTTTCAAAGTCCGTTATGAGGGAAGGATCCAAGATGAAAGAGCGGGGAACCCAACGGCGCTCCTCGGGGCCATAGCCCTCCCAGTCCACGAGGTACTGGCGACCACGGCCCCGAGGGCGCACATCCACTATGTGCCGAACCGTGTAGGCAGGGTGCCCATCAATGATCCGGGCGGGAGGAGGGGGTTCGGAAGGAGGGCACAAGGGACTGGCAGAGACAGGCTTAACCTGGGAAACATGAAAAATGGGGTGGACACGGATATGGACCGGGAGTTTCAAACGGAGCGTCGAGGGGCTGATAACTGCCTCGATGGGAAAAGGCCCTAGGAAGCGAGGTGCCAGTTTCCTTGGGACTCCTTTCAAGGGAAAGTCACGAGCAGACAGCCATACTAATTGGCCAGGTGTATATTGGGGAGCAGGGCGACGGTGAAGGTCAGCAAAACGCTTGTTTTGGGCGGATGAGCGTTGGAGGGCTGCCCTTGTCTGCTCCCAAACTCCTCTGCAGGACCTGATATGAGAACGGACAGAGGGTATGGTGGAATTGGGAATAGAGTCAGGGAGGAGAGACGGTTGGAACCCAAGGGAGGCCTCAAAGGGGGAGACCCCGGTGGCTGCTGAGATGTGGGCATTGTGTGCGTACTCGACCCAGGGAAGATGGGAGCTCCAGGTGGAAGGGTTAGTTGCGCAGACGCAGCGAAGGGAACTCTCCAGCTCCTGGTTCAGCCTCTCGCACTGGCCGTTAGATTGGGGGTGGAAGCCTGATGTTAGTTGGGTCCGGGCCCCAAGAGCTGCGCAGAAGTCCCTCCACACACGGGAAATGAACTGAGGACCCCGATCCGAGAGGATCTCCACAGGGATGCCGTGAAGCCGGAAAACGTGAAGGCTGAGGAGCTTGGCGGTCTGGGCTGCAGTGGGTAATCTGGTAAGTGGAATGAGATGGCAGGCCTTAGAAAAACGGTCAACAATGGTTAGAATGACTGACTTGCCATGTGACGTGGGCAATCCGGTGACGAAGTCTAGGGCGATGTGGGACCAAGGCCGAGCTGGGATGGAGAGGGGTTGAAGGAGACCAGAGGCGGGCTGATGAGAACCCTTGTTGCGGTTACATGCAGGACAAGCCAAAACATACTCTCTCACGTCTTTATTGAGCCCTGGCCACCAGAAATAACGACGGAGGAGTGCAATGGTTCGACTAGTACCTGGATGACAGGAGAATCTGGAAGTGTGGCCCCATTGGATGACTCTGGAGCGGACAGATGATGGGACGAAGATACGGTGCGGAGGACCCCCCCCAGGGTCAGGTTCGTTGACTTGAGCGTTCTTGATAAGGGACTCTATGTCCCAGGTGAGGGATGCCACCGAGCAGGAGGGTGGAAGGATGGGTGCAGGAGCGTCGGCATGGTCGTCAGATGAATGCTGGCGGGACAGAGCGTCAGGTTTGATGTTCTTGGAACCTGGCTTGTAAGTTATATTGAGGTTAAAACGGGAGAAAAAGAGAGACCAACGGTATTGACGGGGGTTTAATCTTTTGGCTGCTTGGAGGTAGAGTAAGTTCTTGTGGTCGGTCCATACTATGACTGGGAGCTCCGAACCTTCCAGCCAATGCCGCCACTCCTCCAGGGCCAACTTGATAGCGAGGAGCTCTCGGTCACCGATGCTGTAATTTCTCTCTGCAGGGGTGAAACGCTTTGAGAAAAAGGCACAGGGATGCAATTTCTGATCCAGTGAAGAACGCTGTGAGAGGACAGCTCCGACTCCGGTATCCGAGGCGTCAACTTCTACAACGAACTGAGTTTTATTGTTGGGGAAAATGAGAATGGGTGCTTCTGTGAACCTCACCTTTAGATGTTGGAAGGCCTGGTCCGCAGCCTGGTCCCAGACGAAAGGTCGCTTAACGGAGGTGAGGGCGGTTAGAGGGGCTGCAATGATGCTGAAGTCCCGAATGAAGCGTCTGTAAAAATTAGCAAACCCCAGGAACCGTTGCAGCTGCTTTCTGGACGTGGGAATGGGCCAGTCTTGGACTGCCTTAATCTTACTGGGGTCAGTCTTCACCTGTCCACCCTCAAAGACATAACCCAGAAAGGAAACGGATGACAAATGAAATTCGCACTTTTCGGCCTTCACATAGAGAGAGTTCTCTAGCAGTCGTTGAAGAACTAGCCGGAACATGCTGGCAATGCTGTGGCAGATCCTTAGAGAAAATAAGGATGTCATCAAGGTAGACAAAAACAAAAATATTTAGAAAATCACGGAGCACATCATTAACAAGATGTTGAAAAACGGCCGGGGTATTGCAAAGGCCAAAAGGCATGACCAAGTATTCGAAGTGTCCGATGTGGGTCTTAAAGGCTGTTTTCCACTCATCGCCCCCGCGGATGCGGACGAGATGGTAAGCATTCCGCAGGTCGAGCTTGGTGAACACTGTGGCCCCCTGTACGGCTTCAAAAGCTGAGGTGATGAGAGGTAAAGAATACTTGTTTTTGACTGTGATGGCATTTAGACCTCTGTAGTCAATACAGGGACGTAAGGTCTTATCTTTCTTCTCCACAAAGAAAAACCCTGCGCCCAGGGGAGAAGTGGAAGGCCGAATAATGCCTGCGGCCAGGGAATCGTTAATATATGTCTCAAGGGCAGCTCTCTCCTTGGCGGATAGGTTGAAGAGGCGTCCTGAGGGAAGAGGGGCCCCAGGGAGGAGATCGATGGCACAATCATAAGGCCTGTGAGGAGGGAGAGAGAGCCTTGGATTTGCTGAAAGCTTGCTGCAGATCATGGTACTCGGGAGGGATCTTAGTCAGATCTGGCTGAGCAGAAGCTGCGACTGTTGCAGACGAACCAGAACTGGGGATGGCTGAACGCAGGCAGTTTTGGTGACAGAACCCACTCCAGGACTCAACCCGTGCTTTGGCCCAATTAATGGTCGGGTTGTGGGTGGTCAACCAGGGGTAACCCAGAACTAAAGGGGCGTCTCTAGTTGGGAAAACTAAGAAAGAAATCTGCTCATGGTGGTTGCCGGAAAGGACAAGCTTTAAAGGGGCAGTTTGATAAGTAATCTCGGTCAGGGTCTTTCCATCAAGGGCGGTTACTTTTAAAGGAACAGAAAGCGCTTCCACCGGAAGGTTATATTGATCCACAATTACAGGGCTAATTAAATTCTGCTCGGACCCGGAGTCAACGAGTGCTTGGAGAGAGATGTGGGTCTGGTAAACTAAAATCAAAGCGGGCAACATGGGCCTGGGGTTTGGATCAGGGGCCCCGCCCGACAGGACCCCCAGGCTCACTGCCGGACTGAAACTTTTGGGCGGACTGGGCAGGTTGAAATAAAATGACCGGTTGCACCGCAATATAGGCAGCAACGGCCTTCCATACGGCGCTGCCGCTCATTTGGAGAGAGCCGAGCTCTGCCGACTTGCATCGGCTCGGGAGAGGGTTGACGTGCCGGAGCAGCTGGGAGTAGGGAAGCGGCCGAGGAGACGGCTGACTGAGGGGAAAAGAGGAACTGCGGTCTAGATCGTGCCCTGGATCGCTCACGCAGCCTGTTGTCAATCCTGATCGCGAGATCAATTAAACCATCCACGGACTTGGGTTCATCACGATAGGCAAGCTCATCTTTAATTTTTTCATTCAGGGAATTAAGAAAAGCAGCCTTAAGAGCCGGTCGGTTCCAGCCAGACTCAGCAGCTAGAGTGCGGAACTCCACAGCCAAGTCGGCCACTGAGCGGTTACCTTGTTTGAGTTCCCACAGAAGCTTGGCAGTCTGTTCCTCACCCCTCGAGACGCAGAAAGTCTGCTTGAATTGTCTCAGAAACTCGTCAAAGGCGGTGCTGCTGAGGGAGTCCTGGTCGAAGCTCGCCTGAGCCCATTGAAGAGCTCTGTCTCTCAACAGGGCTACTATGAAGGAGATCTTATTAGCGTCCTCACTAAAAGTACGAGGGGAGCGCTCAAATGCCAGAGAGCATTGTAACAGGAAGCCCTGGCTTTTCGACAGTTCGCTGGCGAAGGGCTCTGGAGGTGGTGAGATTACCTCACGAAATGCTGGAGGATTAGACGGATCGGCAGTGACCGGGGAGGGAGGTGTTTGGGTGGTGAGGTTGGAACTGAGATCGTGGATTACCTTGGTTAATTCGTGGAAGCTTTGTAGGAGTGCAGTCTGCTGCTGCTGCATACTCTGAAGAGCGGCCTCATGACGACCCAGGAGCACGCCCTGCTCGGAGACAGCTGAACGTAAGTGTGTCGCAGAGTCCGGTTGGCCAGATCGTTCTGTCATGATTTGTTCCTTTGGACTCTAGTGCGGGCACACAAACGACCAGCAGAAACAAGGAATAAAATATAAACAACGATTTATTGATTGCCCCACGGGAAATGAACAGCGGAAGAGACTCCACAGAGCTCAGGGTAGGATCCTCGGAACGGAGCTTAGGAGGGAGGCGGCCACTGAGGGTCAGAGGAGATGGAGGTGAGTGGGTTACAATGAATCAGAGGGGAAGCGGGAGTGGAATGTTGGCTTACTTGAATAGCCTGATCATCCTCAGCTCTGGGGGGGAAGGGTGTCATGGTGTGTCCAGAGTGAACTGCGTCCAGGTTGTTCCGATCTCCTAGGTGGTTGAGGGTGGACAGGCAGAGGCGGTGCTTGGCTGAGCTTGGAGCGAACAGCGGGGGAGCGACAAGAGGACCCGTAATAGCAGGCGCCGCGGGCTGAGACTGCTACACAGCAAGGCTCGATGGAAGCTTCTCGGGAAGGCGATCAACTGCTGGCAGGAAAGAAGGCAGGGTGAGAGTAACCTACGGCAAAAACACAGAGTTTCTAGGGCTTGAACGAAGCTTGTTACCCATCCAACAAAGCGAACGATCTGGCGTCTGCTCCCAGTCACCGCTCCCCTTTTAGCTGCCGCTCCTTGATTGTCCTAACCGCGATCAGCTGGGAGATGACAACGAGCTGCGTCCTCTGTGGAGAAACCGGTGAGGGAACACCAACACACACACCCTGACAGCAGGTGTTGGGGATGTTAAATAAAAATATGATATTTGGCTATTTATATTCAAAGACTGCTTATGGCAGTTAATAAAGTTAATAATTTATTGAAAATTATTATTATTCGGGGCGCCACCTTTATCAGGAATTATTTTAAATAGCCAAATTTCTAGATCAGTCTCATAATTCCGAAGGAATGAATTCTTAACGTCTATTTGGTCATACACCTTACAAAATGTGTGAGTGTTGAACAAGAATGACAACTGTTACTTTCCAAGCAGAAGATTTATTTACACGAAGGAAAAACATTTAAACACTCAAACTAGTAATAAGAGAAACACTACTGATTAAAACAAATGTATAGTTAAAATAAAGGAACACAAAAGATGAATAATGCAATAAACTGAGGAACCATGGATTCTGTTGTGATTATGCATGCAGATCAGACTCAAGATTCGATTTGCAGATACTGGAGGGAAAAGATGAATTATTTTCACTAATTACAAGAGAAAATCAAAACATTCTTTGGATAAAGAGATGTTAGTTAAAAATTATCTGGATCAGAGTAATTAACCTTTGGGAAATTACTTCTATTCATGCACTGGTCACCGAAGTAAAAAATTCAGTTCCAGTATTTGATTAAAAAAAAAACAAGTTCAAACACGGTTAATAAGATTAGTTTGTGTTCTTAAACAATCTATTTAAACCGAATTCTGTTTGAACAGTTATTAGCAACCTTTGTTATGAAGTGTTGGCCTGGACGAACACGTGAGCTTTTCGGCTTTCAGGTAGCCCTCTGCAACGCACGTGGGGCACTTAGAGGGACTCAAACACATTTATTCAACATTAAACACAAAAAGGGAAAACTTTCAAAATTAGCTAATCCTAACTAATTGCCTCTGCCCAAATAGACCTCTGAACGATTAAGTCTCCAAGTCGCTGCACGGCGATGAGGGGAAAGGGGGGGTGAGGCAACGTTAGCCTAGCGGCCAAAAATGGCTTCGATTTTGTTAGCTACAGTGAGCTCCTGGCTTGCTGCTCCGTCCAGCTGCGTGGCAATTGGCCCCCGGCATCCACTTTTACAGTACCTTTTTGGTAGCTTTTCAGTGCAACGATGGTTGTAGTGGGTCTCCTCTGGACGAGCTGGCCGGTGCCCGTCGTGAAAGAGGCCGAGCTGGGGGAAGCGGGCTGTATCTATAGGGCAGGTTAGCGCCACCTGATGGCTGTGTGTGACCCAACACAGGGTTTTTGCCAGTGTTTACACGGCCGTGCGTGACCAGGTTATTGCTAATATGCCGGTTTTTAATGGGTTAATGTAAACACAGCCAATGATGATGATAAAATACTACTGGAATGACTGAGGAGCTGGGTCGGACTATCTGGTACAGTACTCAGCTGCTTTAAGTCTTACTTTTATGAACAGGAAATTGCTTGTGTCAAAAGGTATTTTCTCATCAGAATAAACCAAAATCACATGTGGGGTCCCCCTGGGCTCCAACCTGGAACCCCTTCTGTTCAATATGTACAGCCAATAAAATTAGCTACCATAACTATGAAGATGATACTCAGCTATGCATCACAATGTCACCAGGTGACTTTGATCTCATCCAGACCCTAACTGAATGCATTGAACAAATCAATAGCTACATGTCCCTTATATTTCTCAAGCTGAACAGAAACAAAATTGAAGTAAGAGGAACGAGTAAGAGTCAGCACACAGCTTCAGGTAATCTAGCTAGAAACTGCTAATGTCGCAACAGAACTTTGAAAAACTCATCCATGCATTTATCTTTACTCGGATTGATTGCTACAACAGCGTCCTCACAGGTTTACCTAAAAAGTCAATCAGACAGCTGCAGCAGATCCAGAACGCTGCTGCTCGTATCCTCAATAGAACCAGAAAAGTAGAGCACATCACCCCAGTTCTCAAGTCCTTACACTGGATCCCTGTACCTCAGAGAGTAGACTTCAAAATACTCCTACTCGTTTATAAATCATTTAATGTCTTGGCACCAAACTATGTTGAAGATCTGCTGTCTTTATACCGACCCCCCCCAGATCACTCAGGTCCTCCAACTCTAATTTATTAATAATCCTTTAAATCAGAAACAAACATGGAGAAGCAGCTTTTAGGTTCTATGCTCCCCTTATCTGGGATAAACATCCAGATGACTACAAAGCAATTGTGGTAATTCTGCATAAGGTTTAAACTTTAATTATTCAGAAGGTAAAAGACTGTTTATATAGTTTGCATGGTTGTAAAAATGGGTCTGTCACTATTGTTTATGCAGGTAAGCTTTTAAGTCATAAAACTCTGGGGTGAGTTTTATTGCAAGGCTGTAAAAGCAGGATGTGTAGATAAAAACTGGGAGAAGAGTTTGGGGGAAGCAGATAGCCATTTAACCATAAATCTTTATAATGAACCTTTGACCCAGAACAGAGACGACCCATCTTCGGACTGCATAATTCTCTGACAGCAAATCATGGCTAAGAGACTGTTTGGAAATGATCTGATTGGAGTAAGATTCGAGGGAGAAGAAACGCCTAGAGGCCCGGTTGTCTATAAAAGTGATGACATGAAAATCATTCAACGTTCAGATTTCTTTAAATCTGGACCACAGGGGAACGACGGGGGCAAAATTCCTCTGTAAAACTGCAATTTGTTAATCTGTTCAAAATAAATGTTAAACGGGAAATTGGCTCCATTTTGTCTCTGCTTGAACATGCATTGAATTACTTATGATAATTATTTAATTCAACACTACCCAAACACTGGGCTGCTTTAAAGCAAAACTTAAAACGTACCTGTTTAAAGCTGCCTTTGAATAAACAATTCTAGTTTCTCTGTTTTTCTTAATTGATTCACATCACTAGGTGGTATAAGGTGTACACTGGATTTTTTTTCTTTCTGAATGGATATGAGTGCTTGTGTGCATAGAGGTGTATGTATGCGTATGTATGTATGTATGTATGTATGCATGTATTTATGTATGTGTGTATATAAGTATATGTATGTGTGCATGTGTATGTGTAGGTGTATGTATATGTATATGTGTGTATATATGTATGTGTGTGTGTGTATATGTGTATGTGTGCATGTATATGTATGCATATATGGGTGTATGTATGTATGTATGTATGTATGTATGTATGTATGTATGTATGTATATGTGTATGTGCATGTATATATGGGGTATATGCATGTATATGTGTGTATATAGGAATAAGAATTATTGATTTTGGTGAATATTTTGTGTTATGTTGTTTAAAGACACATTTCTGCTTAATGGCCTGCAATCAGAAATAAGAGTGATTATGGTTGGGTAGTTTATTTCTATATTTTTTTCTGGTTGTTGTTATTAACCTTTGAGGTAAAGGGGTGGGAGTTTATAAGTTATACTTCTTCTTACTCCCTTTGGAGTATATGCCTTATGTCACATGTTTAAATGTTTAAATGTCTGTTGTATGTATGTATATTTGTATGCATATATGTAATTTTGGTTGACTTTTTCTTTCTTCTCTTTTTTTAAATACTCGAAATAAACAAATAAACAAAATGTTTTATGCTTAATTGCTTTTTTTCATACATTTTATGCTGTTTTTTGTCTTATTCCTAATTGCTGTTTTTACTTTCTATGCATTTATCATATGTTTGGTTTCTTTACCACCGAATCATGTAAAGCACCTTGAATTACCTTGTGTTTAAAGTGTGCTATAGAAATAAAATTGCCTTGCCTTGCCTAATAAACCCTGGATCAACAGTGAGCTGAAGGAACTGTTAAACAAGAAAAAAACAAACTTTCAAGGAGAGAGATAAGGAGTTATTAAGAAGTATAAAAAAAGCAACTAAAATTCAAGATCAGAAACAGCAAGAAGGCTTACAGAAAGAAGCTGGTGAGAAAATTACAGAGGAAAAAATATCAGAGATGTCTGGTGTGGAATGAAAAAAGATCACTGGCTTTAAGTACAGAATGGATTAGACAGATGCAAGTCCGGACAGAGCTAATGTCACATTCTTCAACAAGTTTAGTTCAGGAAAAAGCTTAACATCCTCCTCTCCTGTCCCCAGACAAAGAGACATCCCACTCTCCTCACCTACACCTGTCCTGTCACACCTCAGATGTTTTATCTTCCACCTTAGTCATTGACTCTTCTAGCTGGGTCGGACTCTCTGTTACGGCACTCGACTGGTTCAAATCATACCTCAAGAAAAAAAATGTTTTTGTCAATAGGTAAATTCTCATTACAAAAAACAGAAATCACATGCCGGGTCCCCCAGAGTTCCATCCTAGGGCCCCTCCTATTTAGCATTCACATGCTCCCACTAAGCCAAATAATAAGAAATAACATTAACTACCACAACTATGCTGATGACCCTCAACTTTATATCTCAATGTCACCAGTGATGTTGAACACATCAAAAGCCTCAAACGCATTGCTAACAGCTGGATGTCCCAAAATTTCCTCCAAGTGACCAAAAACAAAGCTGAAGTATTTATCTTCGGACTGAAGTACTTATCTTCGCACCCAAAAAAGATAGATTAAATACCAGTACACAGTTTTTAGTTGTCCAACTAGAAACTACTGACCAGGCAAGACATCTAAGTTTAATAATGGACCCAGACCTGAATCTCCAAGGTCACATAAAGGCAATAACAAAGTCAGCTTTCTATCACCTGAGGAACATTTCTAGGACTAAAGGGACTGATGACGCAAGGAGACCTACAAAAACTCATCTATGCATTTATCTCTAGCTGCCTTGATTACTGTAACAGTATCTTGAAAGGTTTACATTAAAAAAATCAACCACACAGCTGCAGCTGATCCGAACACTGCTGCTCGTGTTCTCACCAGAACTAGGAAAGTAGAACACATCACCCCATTTCTAAAATCCTTACACTGGCTCCCTGTAGCTCAGAAAATAGATTTCAAAGTGCTTTTATTAGTTTATAAATCATTGAACTGGTTAGCACCAGTGTACAATAGAGATATTGTATTCTTATATATTTTATTATATATTTTTATTATATTTTACTGATTCTATGATTTAATGTTCACATTTTTCTAATCATGTAAAGCACTTTGAATTGGCTTGTGTTGAAAGTGTCCTGCCTGCTTCTACAAACTTGTCTTTAACCAAGTCAGGAAGTCAGGAGACACTGCTACCTCGTTTACTCACTTTCCCACCTGTGTGTCTCTAGAAGTCAGGGCAAAAGACAGGTGGAGAAACTGAACCAGAACAAGAGTGCAGGTCCAGATGGTGTCAGCCTGAGAGTCCTGAAGACCTGTGATTCTGCAGCACCTCTTAAAACCTTAAGCCTAGTTTATGCTTCTCCGTAAAGTTGCACAGACATATTTATGTTCTCCGTTTTTTCCCCCTCCACTCTCCATAGTTTTTTCAGTGTTGCTCGACCAGGATAGCAGGGGGTGCTAACTTTTCATGGCGTCTCTGCCTACTATCACAGCGTCGTTTCAGTTTTTTTTCTAGGGTTGTGAATGCATTTCTCCATTAATGTAAGTTAATATGTTAAGTTAGGTTCGTGAGCTGGACCACGCCCCATATTCAGTATCCTCTCAGTAATCAACTCGGATTCGACTCACCTGGCATCTCACACCTGAATTTCATCCCTAATTACTCCATGATCTATTTAAACCCTGAGCACCTGGCCATCAGCGTCGCTCAGACTCTGATCTCGTAAACCAGCGCTGTTTCGCAAGACAATCTTTACTATAATGGATGTGCTTACCCTCGATCCTTCCGAATCTGATGAGGAGCTCTTCTCCAGTGAGACTTCCATCATCGGACCATCACCTACATCTGTGGTCCGTCAAGTCTCTCGCCGTGTCAGGCTTCCATCGGCTCATCGGGATTCCAGCCAGTCCTCTCAGTCAGCCAGAGCTCTTCCATCTCGCTCTGCTCGGTCGGATCCCTCCTCAGCGACTTCCGCGCCTCGGGGGCGTACACTTGTCCGCCTAGATCGGCGCCCTTCTCCATCTCCTCCCCGCATGTCTAACTCCCTTCGTTCTCGTTTCGAGGCTTCGCCTCCCCTTTTTCCTTCCCTGGCCTTGGGCCACTCGGTCCAAGTTTCCTCCCATTCCCGCAGAGCGTCTTCGTCACGCCCTGGGACTTCTTCCGGAGTTCAGCGGTCCTCAGTAGGTATTGTGCAACAATTTCAATGACCTCGGTTGCTCAGCCTCTAGCTGCAGGCTCTTGCATACCTGTTCTTTCTGCGGAGGGGCACATGCTCGGAACACCTGCCCCCATAACCCCACTTCCAAAGCAGATTGACTGATACAGCACCTCGCCACTCCCATCAAGGTGAGCGCTCTGATCTCTGCTTTGGCCAGCCACCCCGATAGGGAATGTGTCGATTTCTTGGTTAAGGGTTTCACACACGGGTTCCACCCAGGCATTTTTTTTTCTGATTCCTCAACTTACTGTTCTAACCTTTTATCCGCCCTTTCTGATCCCGATACAGTCGATTCTTTACTCCTTAAAGAGGTTAAGGAGGGTTTCATGATCGGTCCTTTCGTCGCTCCCCTTTTGCATTTTTTTGAATCAGCCCCCTTAGGGTAGCAACCCGCAAATACTCGGGAAAGAAAAGACTGATTATTATCTGTCGGCACCTCACAATTCCTCTGTTCCCAGTATCAATAGCCTGATACCATTTCCTGATTTCTCAATGCAGTACGTCACTATAGATCATGCTATTCGACTCATCCGTTTAGCAGGTGGTAAAGCATTGGTTTCTAAAGCAGACATTACTAGTGCCTTCAAGGTCCTTCCCCTTCATCCAGACTTTTGGCGTTTCTTTGGGGTCTTTTGGAAAGGAGCTTATTACTTCACAGTCAGACTTACCTTTGGTTGCAGAAGTAGCCCCCGGATCTTCGACTCCCTTTCCGAGGCTTTGTGTTGGATTCTCCTTAACACTTACCGCCTCCCTTACGTCCTTCATCTCCTTGATGATTTTCTTGTCATCACCCCTGCCTCATCTCCTTCTTTTCTCGGCCTCCGTAACCTAACCGAAGCATTCTCCAACATCGGAGTTCCCCTGTCGGAAGAGAAGACTATAGGTCCTCATACTTCTCTAGAATTCCTGGGTATTACTCTCAATTCTTCCACTTTTCAAGGTTCTCTGCCACTCGAGAAGGTTCACCGAATATCTCTGATTCTTTCTAACTTCATCTTAGCCAACTATTGCTCCAAAAAACAGATTCTGTCTCTTTTAGGTCATCTCAACTATGCAATGCGAATTATTCCGCAGGGGGGATCTTTTATTTCCCACCTTCTTTCAACCGCAGCAAACATCCCTTCGCTTCATGGTCGTCTTGCCATTGAAGAACCTTGCCGGATGGAAATGCGCCTCATTATATTATATTATATTGTATTTCATTCTTCTATAATGACTTCATTTCTTATCCAGATGACATCCAGCTATTTACTGACGCAGCACCCTCTACGGGCTTTGGCGGTTTCTACAATGGAAGGTGGTTTGCTTCAACATGGCCCTCCGAGTTCGAACGTTTGCAGCTCCAGTCAGCCTCTCTCTCATCCGCTCATTATGAAATCTATCCTGTTGTAATTGCAGCCCTACTTTGGGGGCACGAATGGTCTCAACACTGTATCCTTATTCATTCAGATAACTCTGCTGTTGTTGAGATCATAAACAAAGGCCGATCACGTTCAACCTTCATCATGCAGTTCATTCAAAGACTCACTCTGGCGTCAGCCAAACATCAATTCATTCTCCGTGCTGCTCATGTACCTGGCCATCAAAATTCCATAGCTGATTCACTCTCTCGTCTTTCTTTCCAGAAATTCAGGTCCTTGGCTCCAGACGCAGATCCTCTTCCAACTCCGATCCCACCGTTTTCAGCAACCATCTACAATTAACTTCACTGCTTCAAGACCTCTCCATCATTTCTCAGAACGCTATCATCAACAGTCTCGCTCCTAGAACTCTCTCATCTTATCTTTCAGGATGGAACAGTTTAAAAGTTTCCATGTAACGTATAACCTTCCATTTCCTTCCCTCATCCCATCTTCTATTTGTCACTTCATCACCTATTCACATACAATCCTACAAATCCGCATTTCCACTATCCAATCATGACCTTTCTGGCATTAATTTCTTTTTCAAACTGGCTACCGGCAACCCCTGTCCAGCTCTCTCCCATAGCCATATATCCATGCTACTTAAAGGTCTTAAAAAGCAAGAAGACTATTCAAGTCCTAGGTCGTTGGTCATCTTCAGCATACCGTACTTATATTCATAATAATCTGGACGATCTCCACCATGCTCATTCCTTGCTTTGTTAAATAATGACCAACTTTGGGGGTCCTGAGCAGGCTCGAAAAGAAGACCGACTTCCGAAGACTGCACCCCCACACAGAGTCAACAAGCCTCCATCGGGGCATCCTTCCAGACACACCATCTATCTAACCTTTGTCAATAAATGAACTAATCAAAACAAATCTAATCTCTGTAAGCGTGGTCCATGCTAATGAAATGTAAGTTAATATGTTAACTTAGGTTCGTGAGCTGGACCACGCCCCATATTCAGTATCCTCTCAGTAATCAACTCGGATTCGACTCACCTGGCATCTCACACCTGAATTTCATCCCTAATTACTCCATGATCTATTTAAACCCTGAGCACCTGGCCATCAGCGTCGCTCAGACTCTGATCTCGTAAACCCCACCCTCCCTCCCCCTGATCCTTTACTTTGTCTCGGTATTACATCCCCATTTTCCCATTCTTTCATCCCTTCATTTCCTCATTCCTTACATCCCCTCATCCCCTTCCTCATCTCCTTCGTTTCCTCCCTCATCCCCTTCTTCATCCCTTCGTTTCCTCCCTCATCCCCTTCTTCATCCCTTCATTTCCTCCCTCATCCCTTCATCCCCTCCCTCATCCCCTCATCCCTTCATCCCCTCCCTCATCCCTTCATCCCCTCCCTCATCCCTCATCCCTTCATCCCCTCCCTCATCCCATCATCCCCTCCCTCATCCCTTCATCCCCTCATCCCCTTATCTGCTTTTTAGAAGTTCCAGCACTAATATCCGTTTCTTTCAGGTTCTTCGTCTGGGGGGGTCCTGAGCAGGCTCGAAAAGAAGACCGACTTCCGAAGACTGCACCCCCACACAAAGTCAACAAGCCTCCATCGGGGCATCCTTCCAGACACACCATCTATCTAACCTTTGTCAATAAATGAACTAATCAAAACAAATCTAATCTCTGTAAGCGTGGTCCATGCTAATGAAAGGAGCAATGAATGAGAGAAAGTAAGTTTTGATTAAGCTGTAAAGCTTTTTACTAAAAGTTCAGTTCGTACAATAGTCTAAGAAACAGAGGAGCCTTTTTTGTTGTTTTCCTACATCTCCTTGTGTTCAAAATCACCAAAAGAACAGATTAGATAAATTATCCTTTCGCTATTTTCAATTCACTTTTATTTATATAGTGCCAATTCACAACAAATCTCATTTCAAGGCACTTTACAACAAAATTCATTTCAATACAATTTTACAAACATTCAGGTCAGTTAAAAGTTTCTATGTAAGTCTATGTACGTTTCTATGTAATCCCAGCAGATTGTGATGAGTCATCGACGTGAGGTTGTGCATTTAGTGGCCAAACACTGCATTAACTACTGATTACAGCGACTATAGAGCACCGTTCTGGTGAAGCGATCTTTGGCTGTTACTGAACAATCAGATGCATATACGTTCTCCATTGACAGAGACCGATAGTTAGAAAATGGGGCTCTACTCCGTGCGTCCTTGCGTAGGTGGCGGAGATCCCTTGCATCGACGGATAATGGTGTTGGTTCAATATGTTTCATTCAAAATAGAGAAGCATATGTGGGCCTTTAGCCTGACCAACGAGAAGGTTCCAGTGTTGTGGAAGATGTCCTGCCTTGTTCCAGGCAGCACTAACAGAATCATGTTCTAAGATTTCTCCAGTGCATTACACTCTCACTATTTCTTTTCAGTCTATACACCTCAGACTTCCAAAATAAGACAGAGATCTGTCATCTGCAGAAATACTCAACTGACTCTACAGAGAAACTACTCTGCAATTGTGGGGTGTATCAGAGATGAACAAGAAGCTGAGTACAGAGAGTTGGTGGACCTATTTGTGACTAGACTGGAGACTCAACAGTGACGCCATCTACAAGAAGGGAAAGAGCACACTGTACTTTTTGAGAAAGCTTTGGTCCTTCTAGGTTTGCAGCAAGATGATGTGAATCCTCTTTGTGGACCAGAACATGACGGCCTTTGTTGACAAAGACCGGACCGTGCCTTACAGAGGGAAGTTGTACTACAACACTAAAACATGTAGCTACTTTGTGGACGAGGCCTTGATGGTGACAGCCAACCTGCACCTTAAAGACTCCACCTGCACGGGTGAGTTATTAAGAGGCATGACACTGTAGATATCTGTGTACTTGATCATATATGTCATTTATCCCTGGGTGCTGGAAGTACTGTGTTGAAGTTTTTCTTCTTATGATTCCGATACCTGCAATGTGAACGAACCTGCACCCCTGCCGGAGAATGACTACTTCGACAGGGTGCAGACCGTCTTCCTCATACACCTGATGGGAGTCCACTTTCAGGTGGAGTGAGGGACCTGCGAGGACTCACCTCAACCGGCGTCTGAGTTTGGTAAAGCAGACAAAAAAGCTGCTGTGGGAGGAGCCGGCTGAGAAGCTTGCCAACCAGTTTGGGTGGCGCTTCAAACCACACAAGGTGTCGTGCAAGTGGTCTACCCTGGTGGAGGGCTAAAAAAAGGTGAATGACAATAATGCATCGACAGGAAGGGGGCCTATCCGCTTCCAGTTCCACACAGAGATGGACGAGCTGCTTGGTGCTTGGATCCACCTGTTGTGGGGGGTGATGAACTTGGTGTAGTGATACGCCGGCCTGAAGCCCTGCGCCAATCCAACACAGCAACCTCATCAGCTCCCTGCACCAGCGCTCCCTCACCAGCGCAGCTCACCGGAGCTCCCTCACCAGCGCAGCCCACCGGACCTCCCTCACCAGCGCGGCCCACTTGCTCCGGTTCTTCAAGAACTCTTGTTAGAGACCCCAGTAGACCATCTGACTTTCCGAGGCCACGGAAGCGGCAGAGACAGGAGGACGAAATCTTAGCATACCTTCAGAGGTCTGATAATAAGTCACGGAGCAGGCACGAAGACACTATGGCCGGGTTAAATACGTTGAGGGAAGATCGTCTTTTGTTTCTGGACTTGTTCAAGAAAATGGTGGACAAAATGTGAGGTGGACAGTATAATGGACCATACTTAAGTGTTGTTCTGGTCTTTAAAAAATATTTTAATCCGTCTTAATTGTTGCTAGTTTTTTATAACTGGTTTTCAACTCTTGTTAATGTTTTTTTGATGTATGCCAACAAATTTATTTATGTTCTTCTATTTTGTTTTATAAATAAACATTTTAAAACTCAGCCTGAGTGTGTTTGAATGTCAACAAATTGGAATGGTGAAAACACTTTTGTGTGTTGGAGCTGGAGTAAAAATGCAATATTCCACAGAAAAAAAAGATAATGCAAATTGAATTAAAATTCAATTCAAACTTACTTTATTGATCCCAGAGGGAAATTAAGTGTTGTAGTTAATTAATTAATTAATTTTTCTAGGAGTTGTTGTAGACCATGATGGCTGTGGGGAGAAAGGCTTTCCTTTAGCGGTCTGTGTTGCAGCGAAACTGAAGAAGCCTCCGACTGAAGATACTCTGTTGCTGTAGGACTGTCTCATGGAGAGGATGCTCAGGGTTGTCCATGATCTTTTTAATTTTATGAAGAATCCTTCTTTCCATCACTATCTCCAGTTGTTCCACAGTCGTCCCCATAACAGAAACAGCCTTCTGTATCAGGTTATAAAGCTGTTTTGTGTCCCTGGCTCTGATGCTGTTACCCCAACAGATGATGGACGAAGAGATGACACTCTCCACCACAGACTTGTAGAAGATTTGCAGTATCTTGCTGCAAATCTTGAAGGACCTCAGCTTCCTCAGAAAGTAAAGTCTGCTCTGTCCCTTTTTGTAGACGGCTTCACTGTTGATTCTCCAGTCCAGTCTATTGTCCAGGTAAATTCTGAGGTATTTGTACTCCTCAACCACCTCAACTTCTTCTCCCATGATGGATACTGTCTCTGTTTCTTCTGAAATCTACAATCATCTCCTTTGTTTTGTTCACATTCAAGGTAAGATGATTGTTTCCACACCATGCCACAAAGCTTCTCACCAGCTCTCTGTATTCAGCTTCTTCACCATCTCTGATACACCCGACAATTGCAGAGTCGTCTGAGTATTTCTGCAGATGACAGGTCTCAGTCTAATACTGGAAGTCTGAGGTGTACAGAGTGAAAAGGAATGGTGAGAGTACAGTCCCTTGTGGTGCCCCTGTGCTGCTGATCAACTGGTTTGACATACAATCCTTCAGTCTCACAAACTGTGGTCTGTTTGTCAGGTAGTCATTGATCCAGCTGATTGTTGAGGCCTCCACCTGTGTTTTCAGGAATTTCTGACAAAGTAAATCAGGCTGAATTGTGTTAAATGATGATGGCATCTTCAACACCAACACCATGGCGATAAACAAACTGCAGGGGGTCCTGATAGGTTCTAGTTTGCTTACTCAAGTGGGGCAACAAGAGTCTCTCCAGGACCTTCATGATGTGGGATGTCAGGGCGACAGGTCTGTAGTCATTGATGACTGATGGGTGAGTTTTCTTTGGTACTGGAACAAGGCAGGATGTCTTCCACAACACTGGAACCTTCTCTTGGTTCAGGCTACGGTTGAATAGATGCTGCAGAATCCCACAGAGCTGCTCTGCACAGGTCTTCAGGACTCTGGGGCTGACACCATCTGGACCTGCAGCCTTGTTCCGGTTCAGTTTCTTCAACTGCCTCTTCACCTGACTTTTAGAAAAAGATAGGTGGGAGAGTGAGGTAAAGGGGGTAACGGAATCACCTGACTTGGTCGAACACAAATTTGTGGAATCTAACCCTAACCCTAAACCCAAATTGAGAAAAAATTGCTCCAATTTCTTGCAATTAATTTAAGTTTATACAGGTCACTTTAAGTTTTCAAGTTAAACAAGTGAAAATAAATTTAGTGTAATCAACCTACATCAATAATTTGTAACAAATTGAAGCAATTAATTTAAGTTACAACTGGGTTCTCTTTCTTTCAGTGTAAATGGCCCATTGAGTCTGGAATGTGACATGTTCCTGTATGCAGAAAACTACTTAAGTGCTGGGGCATCTCTACACAATAACAGGTGCAAATGGCTTTAATCCGCCATTGAGTCTGGAATGTGAAATACATTCACTGAAAGGTTTTTATCTGGATCTACAATGTGATTACTGTATCACCAAAGCCTATCTGTTTCTCCCACGAAATACACTAGTGTCGAAATAAAAAAACTAACTTTATGGTTTAACAATTTTATTTCAAAACACAGGAACAGTAAAAAGCTAGAAAATGGGAAGTAGATAAAAGACTATTTATGGTACAGTCTTTGACTTTGACTTGAGAACAACACTCCCTACTCATTTGCATTTTCTTCTCTTGGACATCCATGTGGGTATTCTTCACATCATGAGAAGGCCCCCATGGCAAAGTTGTGCAGGTAACATGCAGCCAAGATGATCTTCACCACAGTCATTGTGCATGTGTTCCGCAAGTCTCGCATACACCTCCACTTGCACTTCCCAAATGCATTCTCCACAATGACTCTACCCTCGCTGATGTTGGTGTTGCAGCGAAGGTCTGCATCCGTGGGAGTCCCGTTGTCACGTTGGGGGGTGATGATGACCGATGTAAGCACTATCCCCCAGCAGATGTTACCACCCCCCCCCCCCCCCCCATCTTCTCCTGCCAGCCTTGGAAAAATGGGGAGGACCTCAGCATTCTGGCATCATGCACTCTGCCAGGCATCCCAGCGAAGACGTTGATGAAGCGGCCTTCAGCATCAACAATCCCCTGGAGGAGGACAGAGTAGTAGGACTTCCTGTTCATATAGTCCCCCCCTCTGACTGGTGGCCTTTGAATCCTGATGTGGCCGCGATCAATCGCTCCGATGACTCCCTCAAGACCAGATGTGCTTCTAAAGCGGGTGGAAGACACCCTCTTCTCACAGCCTGCAGGCACACGGACAAAATTCTGACCAATGGTGGACATGATGGTCAGCACCTGGAGTACGGCGCGATGTGCTGGTTAAATTGAGACATGAAACTTGTCAGACATCTCCCGGAAGCTGTTCTGGTCGGCCATATACCACAGGAACATGAGCACCTTCTTGTTGACAGGCAGGGGAGGCAGCCCTTGGGAGTGGTCAACTTGCAGGCCATCCTCCTATAGGTAACCTTGAAGGATCTCAAACCGAGCTTTTGGGAAACGGAAATGCAGGGGAAATGTGTGGGTATCCATGTCCAGCATAAGCTGCCATTCAGTGCCAGACTTGAGGATGATCAGACTGCAACACATACACAGCCAAAGCCCTCCTATGTGAGACGGAAGGAAAATGAGAGGAGAGCTGATTAATATAGATAGCACAAACTCATTCATACCAGCAAGTATGTTCATTGTTGTTTTTCTATTGCATTACATCACAGGGCAATCCTTAACTGCATACATTCACATTATATTAAGCTTTTGAAGTAATTGTACTTTAATGGGAAAAAAATGCCTTTCTTCTAAAGTTGTTACAAGTAATGCATTACATAGGAGAGTAAATAGCAACATGCATTGCAACAGCCAACGTAGCTATTTTTTTTAGCACAGCAGCTAGTTTGCTAGCCTTTGCGATGAATAATGCAATTTAGAACGCTGCAAACATACTGAAACTAGGACCTACCATTTGCGTTTTCTATTTTCTTCCTCCTCATACTCCTCAACAATCTGAGCCATAAGCTGCCACTCCTGTTCGTCCAGCTCCCGCACTACGACAGCTGCTGCCCTGGCGGCGTCCAAGTTTTCTTCCGACTGGGCATGTAGTGAGACAACTGGAACGCTTAAAGTCGGGAATGACGTCACAATCTCGTGTACAGCAACTCGGACGGCCGAGTTTCAGAGACAAATGGAATGCAGCAATAGACCTCCGCTGCCAGCCGCTCTTCCTTCTCCACGCAGCCTCCCGGTCAGGGTTGTCTAACGGAAGACCCTCATCTCCCTTCTCCACGGCAGGTAGCGGCCGACTCGCTTCAGGCAAGAAAATCACCAAACATCTTCTTTTGCTGGCAAAAAAAGGCCCGGGTTTCTGGGAGAAACTCGCTCCAAAGGAACCCAAAGACCACTTCAGGTAAATCTTAAACGTTGATAAACAAAGACCTTGTTTCATCTTCTAAGCTGACGAAACCCCCCCTGAGTTGACCGCTGAGAAACAGGAGCTGAAAGCGGAGTCTGGACCAGCCGAGGGCACATTCAATCAACGCTACAGAGCCAATAAGAATTGCCGTGCTGGAAACCGCCAAAAGGTACCGTCAGTAAAATAAGCTGCTGTTGAATGTTGCTTAACTACATCGGAGAACGGGCTAACAGCGTCCCCATGGCCACGAGGGTCACTGTAACCAGCTACTGCAGCCATTTTGAGCCGCTAAGCTAACACCACCCGACCCCCTTCCCTCATCAACGAAGACATCAGGATGACTTTAAACATTCATAAGCTCTGTTAGGATAAAAAAAATTCTTATTATTTGTTGTTGTTTAAGTTTCATCTGTATCTGTTTGGGTAAACCAGGCTTCGGCCTGAAGTTTCAACTAGTATTTTGAAAAGACTTTCCTGTGTTAAATCCTACAATTTGAGCTACTCGATTAAACAGGAGTTTTTCCTTTTTTGTCAAATGATTAGTAAATGTATTTCAGCTACTTCAATGCCCCACGTGTGTTACACAGAGCTAAAGCTAAGATTAGCTCACATGTTCAGCCCAGGCCATCCTCAATGCATAAACAATCAGAGGTGTTCAAATAGAGATCAGTTCAGAGAAGATTAAGAACAGAAACTAATCTTATTAGCAATATTTGAAACCCCTTTTTGTATCAAAATACTGGAATAAAATTGTTTACTGCTATTATCAATCCAAATAGAAGTCATCTCCCAAAAGGTCAATGACTTCTTATCCAGATAACTTTCAAACAAACATTTATTGATCCAAAGAATGTTTAAATTTCCCTTACATTGTTTTATTGGTTTACACATATATCAATGATGATAATTAGTTAAAATTAATTACAATTGGTAAAACTAACTTAGCTTTCATTCCAGCATTTGCAAATCAAACATTTGTTCCTAAATGATCCAGATTCCTCCAGAACCATAACATCAGAATTCATGGTTTCTATTTTTATTGCATTTTTATACATTTGTGTTCTTTTATTTTTAGTTATTCATTTAATTTTATGAGTTTGAGTGATTAAGTGTTTCTTTTACTTATTTTGTAAACAAACTTTGGACCATAACCTTTAAAAAGGAAAATGCTAAGTCAATCACTTCATCTGGATGGCATTAATTTGGCCTCTGGTAAAAATGTAAAGAACCTCGTTGTGATTTTGGATGAAGACATGACATTTAAATCCCATATTAAATACGTTTCTAAGATTTTTTTATTTCACCTCCGGAATATTGCTAAAATTAGAAACATCCTGTCCAGGAGTGATGCAGCAAAACTAGTCCATGGATTTGTTACTTCAAGGCTGGACTACTGTAATTCCTTATTATCAGGAAGTCCAAAATATCCAATTAAAAGCCTTCAGTTGATCCAAAATGCTACAGCAAGAGTTCTGAAGATTATTAAAAGGAGAGATCACATTATTCCTGTTTTAGCTTCTCTCCATTGGCTCCGTGTTAAATCCAGAATAGAGTTTAAGATTCTCCTCCTTACATATAAAGCCCTTAGTAATCAAGCTCCATCGTGCATCAGAGATCTGATTGTTCCATATGTTCCTAACAGAGCACATTGGCTGTCAGAATGCAGGTCAACTAGTAGTTCCTAATATTTCTACAAGTAGAATGGGAGGCAGATCTTTTATTTATCAGAGTCCTCTCCTGTAGAACCAGCTCCCAGTTTTAGTCCGTGAGGCAGATACTCTGTATTTTCAAGACTAGGCTTAAACCCTTTTTTTTGATAAAGCTTATAGTTCGAATGGATTAGGTTATCTTGAGCTATTATTTTTAGTTATGCTGCTATAGGTTTAGACTGTAGGAGGACGGACTGACCATTTTTCTTCTCTCTTCTACTTTTCTCTTATGCTACTCTCCAGATATATATTTTCTGCTGTAATTGTGATTGTTAACCCAGTTTTCTCTTAGTATTTTTCCACCCATACAAGCTCCACATGGTCTGGTACCCAGCTCAAGTATAAAGTCCCCTGCTGGATGGGGAATATTGGTCCAGATGATGCTCAAAGTCACAGAGCATCTTCCATGTTGTCTCTTCTCTGTCTTCTTAGAGCCCCAGACGGTCATGGCAAAAGACCACTTGTACTGAGCCAGGTTCTGCTGGAGGTTTCTTCCTGCTAAAGGGGAGTTTTTCCTCTCCACTGTCTCTACATGCTTCTTCAGTATAAGGGATTGCTGAGGAATTACTGTGGTTGGAGTCCGCATGATCCGGGCACAACCTCACGTCGATCACACATCGCAATCTCCTGGGATTCCTTACATAGGAAACTTTTAACTGATTGGAATGCTTGTATAATTGTATTGAAATGACTTTTGTTGTAAAGTGCCTTGAGATGACATTTGTTGTCAACTGGCGCTATATAAATAAAAGTGAATTGAATTAAACATTGTATTTTTGAAAGTCACTGTTGTCCCTTTTATTCAACACACATACATATGACATGGGTTTAATGTTTCAACATGCGGTCAGAATTCACTCTTCATCCAATTTATTCACCTCAGCCTTATCTAGACAGGTGCTAGACTATTAGAGACTGATGTAAATATCTATATATTTGGCTATTAAAATAGTTCCTGGAAACAGGTGGTTCCCGGAATATTAATAATTTCGTATAAATTATTAATATCATTGACTGCCATAAGCAGTCCTTTAACTATAATAGCGAAATTGCTGCATTTTCCTTTAGGAACCCCAACAGACTGCTACAGGAAATCCTGTCTCCCCACAGCCATTACGATCTACAACAACTCCTTGAGGAATGAATTAGTATGATCTACAACAACACTCAATTTCCCGTTGGGATCAATAAAGTATTTCTGAATTGAATTGAATTTAAAAGAAGCTCTACAAGGCTGCTGGACACAACAGTGGTATAAGCACACAAACAAATGAGTTGTTTAGCCAGGACAGTCCATGGATAAAAAGTCTGGCTGGTTCTCAGTCATCTAACCCTTGGGTAGTAAAAAGTGAAGGACATCTACTGGATGAAAATTCTTCTGTCATCAACTCCTTTTTTTTCATGTACAAATTTATGAAAGCTACTTTTTGCTTGTGAAGGAACAGTTGTAAATTTACGTTTACTGTTCATGTTCTATGTATATTATACTGTATATTGCAATACAGAGTTTTTGGATGGGAAATAAATAAAATTGGTAGTCCTTTAGAATATGGTGAATTCTTTTGACACCTAAGCAATGAGACACTGATTTCACGGTATATAATGCACATGGTACACTTGTTTATATACAAGAATATCTATGTGGCTAAAGAGGGGAAAGACCACATAGTAGAAAAAAAGGGATAGTACACGTCATGTGTTGAGGATTTAGAGGAGCTATCGCTGTCTGGTTAATATTAATTTGGAATAATTATACCAATAACCTAATACTGGGATAATTATTAATGAAACTCGAATTTTTAGTGATAGCAAAACATAGCACCAGTTTCCTAATCTATATAAAATTGGGAAAAATGGTTAGTAAAAATAGATTATGACTGTATAGTTTTGACCCTGTCATTGATAATAACAGAAAGGAAAAAAAATTGTAGCGCAGACTCTGTGTTGAAAAATTGTTTACATGTCTTTATCTCTTCCACTTGTATTGTTGGGCAATTACTGAATGATTAAAGTCTCAAATTATGTTACAGTTAGCATTTTATTTATGCAGAAGTGCCAAAGCCAACAGCACACAGGGTTGTAGCAGTTTAATTTTGTATCAAGCTCAAGATGAAAAACAACACAGAATTTTGGATCCACTAGCATGAGTGTTGTTTAGCAGTAATATTGTTAGAAATAAAGATGCCCAACTTTTTTTCTTCGGTAATTTAATGTATATCACAGCTTAAGCTGTGTATTGAATATAGTATAGAATAATCCAGTACAGGTTTGACAGATCCATAAAATACAGCTTTTGTGTTTGTCTAGTTTTAAGATGCTCCTAATGCCAACAAAGTGTTGAAAATCTATAATAAAGGTTTTAACACTGCCAAATTATGTTTTTATGTATTTATAAATAATGTACAACAAAACCGCACAGGTTTCGCAGGAACACAGCTGAAACCAGATATCCACTTGAAAATAAAGATTCAGATTTGCCAGGTATGGGACATAGAAAATATGTGAAAGTTGCATTCAAATGAGTCGTACTGTGTCATGTGTGGTGACAATGAATATGAGGCAGCGGAGATATTATATTGCTTGATGTTGAAGACATCAAATAAATATCAAAACTGGGGGAAAAAAATTAGATTTTAGACATTTCTTTAAAAAAATTGTGAAACTCTTTTTATATAAGAAACCTATCACCCATCAACTCTTCCCTAAACAAATTCACAAATGGCAGCAATGGCATATATTTGACATCAAAATTGGATCAAAAATAATTCCTTAATCAAATGTAGCCATTTGAAGAATCCTGCTCTTGCCCGTCTTGCTTGTGGGATTTACAAATGTATAAACTACCACTAGGGGGCAAAAGTGAGCCTTCAGACTAAAGGCTTCCACATACTGACAAGAACATAGCAGCATCCGCCAATAAAACCATGCTAGTTCTGCTATTTAGATTATCTGCAGGCTGTGAACATGTCCCACACTGCAGTCTGCTGGTGTGGGATTTCCCAGGGGCTGATACATACCTGTAATTCCACTCCATAGCCAGTGTACACAGTCACAGTGTAGGTGCACTGCAGGAAGAGGCCATCAGGCAGAGGTGGGTTGTCGGAGGAGTCTATGTATCCCTCTGGGTCTGAGAAATTCACCATACAGCTGGATGCAGCTGAGGAGAAAGCAGAGTGTTTAGATTATTTCCCCCAGTGAATTTGTTTGTAATCCCTTTTAATGGCATTCTAACTGGAACCATTCTGGAAATCCCTGCTTTGTGTAATTAAAGACAGCAATTACAAGGATTTTAAATAATACACAAAAAAAGGCACAGCAATGACCCCTGGGTGTCACTGGCTCAGAGTAAATAGCTATATTCTCCTTTCCTGCCAGCCTGTTAGGAAGTTATATGGCAGTCCGAGTAACATAAGTCTCTCCTTATAAGCTTCTTGTAAATTGTTTTAGTTTAATGTATTATTAACCCATCTTTTTCAATGAAAGATATCTTAAGTTGTATTTATTTCTAGATAAACTGAGTGGATTTATAAACATATTTATTTCTAAAACCGTTTTCATTTTTTACTGATGCAATACCTGGCAAAACTATACGACTAAATATTTTGAACTGTTACAACCAGGTGTAAATGTATTTTCATTATATTTTGACCAAAACTAAATTGCAAATAAATGTGAACTGAAAGAAAAAATATAGTTTTCAAAAATCACTGTCAAGGAGAAAAGCTGAAAAATGGGGCATGTGTTCGTACTTTAACACATTTTACTGCATTTTCAGCAGCAAGCTTTTAGGGGGGGTTCCTTTTACGGTTTTGTACATAACGAGACAGTTTTATTCCTTTCATTCTTGCTGACAAAGTATCTTAAGCAAGGAGTGGAATTTGACTGGCCCATTCTAACTCATGAACAAGCTATGTATTTAGAACCAGCTTTATTTGTCATAGTAACCACTGGTATGATATTAAGATTACAGTGCAAACAGTCATTAGTCTGCTCAAAGGTAAACCTCTGGCCCAGCCTTTAACAGGTTTGCATCCAGGATAGCCATGTGTCTGTCATAATGCTTTCCAGAGATTGCAGATTTGGCAACAAACCAAGACAGCACTCAAACTGTTTTAAAATGTTTATTGAAAATTCTGAAATTGGGAAACTTGACAGCAACTGCAAGAGTATGGACAGCAACTCAGGACAGAAAAAGGATCTAGACAAAGGACTAGTAAGCATGAGGATGGATGACAGAGCACTGGAGGAGGAACAGGTAAGCGATTAATATGAATGCTGACATGGTTTGAGATCTGGAGCGGTAAGGAGTGGATCTCATTTGATGCTTGGAGTAAGGATGATTTGGAAGAGGTATATTGGAGTCATTAATGTGCGACTGGCCTAGGGATGGCTGGTTTGTAGATCTGATGTTTCTTTTGTCCTGACTCTGCTGATGCTGAGCGTTCGAGGGTGGACTGACAGCAGCTTCGGGAGAAACGGCCGAGAATGTGAGTATGGTTTGTTAACCCGGTGGCACCAGGCTTCAGCAACAGCTCTCCTTTTGTCCTGCTCAGGTAATGAGGCTGATAGGATTCACCTGTAGCAGCAGCTGACAGTCCTGTGGAGAAAAGGTAGGCGGAGAGAAAGCACACCCATGCACCCAGCACACAGCCACTGAATAATAACAATACCTGGCATCATTCACGTTCTCATCAACTCTGAGGTTTTGCTGTTAAAGAAAAGCATCATCACAGCATATTAATGCTATTGACTAAAGATAATTCTAAAGTGAGTTTGCAAAAACCTTAGCAAAGTTAACTTACAGTTACAGATGAAGTATGATGTTTTTTTACAAATTCATTTGTTGCTTTGTGTTCAACTAATTCAACATTTCATCATTCTTAACTCTCCATGTTTTTTATATTTTGTCAGTACATGTGCATCTAGAGTTTAGGGTGAGGGGTTGATTGATGATTGCAGATCGAAGGTTAAATGTGAACTAACACAAGAACTGTTCACTGATGCCTTGTTATCCACTGAGTGGTAAAATGCAGGTTGATACAATTCTGTATTACTTTTATAGTCTTTTATTCTCTTCCATTGTGAAAGTGGCTCATATAACTGACCTGTCCTGGGCTACATTAAGTTGTATAGGTAAATGGTATGGTAAAAATAGGGTGGAGCTACCGGTATCACACAGAAAAGTTCATGGGTTGTGGAACAAAAACAGTTTACTACTTGCAGCAAGTATGAGGCGTCACCTTTTTCATTGCATTAGTATGACGCCATGTTAAGTGTTTGTGTTTAAACTCAATTGGCCAAGTGGTGGTGGAAATGCTCTCCTGCATACGTTGGAACATAAAATAATACTAAAATTCACTACACTGACCCATGCCGTATTGCTTAATGGATTAATTTGAAATGTCCTTGATGGGCCTTTCATATTCACAACAACCTGTTATCCTACATATAATGATGTAATGTTGCCATGAATATTCAACATATGAATGCCTTTATGATAAGTCTTTTGTGATGAGAAACCACTCAAAGGTCTCATTGTCTGGTAACACCGAATGTGTCAAAGAATCTCTTATATTAATTATCTGTTTTTGCTAATTTAGAACTTTTGAAAGCTTACAATAGAATAATAATAATTTGTGTTAAAATCTAAAATGGGAACTTTAATGAAAATATTCATCAGAGTGATATATTTTAAAACTTTGAATGTAAAACAGCTCAGGATGGTTGATCAACTCTGAAGGTTTACAATTATCTCTCCCTAACAGCTGCAGTAGAAACAAAACAGGATATTTTTATTTTTTCTAAAAGCTGACCAGGGGTCTCATTTATAAACGTTGCGTACGCACAAAACGGGGCCTGAAACTGATATACGCCACTTTCAAAGCAAAAGTTGTGATTTATAAAAAACAGACTTCACGGGAAAATGTGCGCAACCTGTACGCCAACTCTGAACCGTGCGTGCGGACATTTTGGAGACAGGGGGGAATCAATGACGCAGTTGGTGAGGGGGTGAACTGCAGACAGACTGCATATTACTCTCACACATATCATTTCACCTCACACCAAACATTAATTATGGAGTCATGTTATTATAAACATCCAAGCCAGCAATGCTATCTATATTGTAGCTTTGCAGTGAGCTATAGCTCTTCTAAAAATATTTTTCAATATTAAAATAGATGCATAAAATTTATCTCAAAACCTTAAACTCAGATAAAAGGGCCGGGACTGTGTGCCAATTAATAAATTGAATCATTTGCCGTCCCTGAGCGCAATAATGCCTGCAGTCTTGGATGGGATCATTAAAATGAGCAGGCAATACATCACGTTTCCATATACTGTGGGGGAGCAGGCCTAAATTAAGATGCAATTTGCAGCAATGTCCGGTGTCCCAAACATAATCGGCGCAATTGACAGCACCCATATTACTACAAGGGCCCCGTCCGAGGAAATTCCCCTCCCTCCTGGCCTACCACCTCCCCAGCATGAAAACCCCGACCCACAGCCGCCTCTTCCTCGACAGGAAGCCTTCACCCAGGGAGCAAGGATCGGCCAGGATGTAAAATTGTTTTATTGTATCATTTAAGGTACCAATGGCTGTCACTAGACGCTGGGCAACCTCATCTTCCTCAGCCTCCTAATCCTCGCCACCTAAGAGCTGAAAAGACGCCACCTAAGAGCTGAAAAGACACGGCATATTAGTCTGTCTCCTTGAAATATGCTTAAATTTGGTGTCAGCTCGGGTGTACACGTACCCCCTCCAGTAGCAGACCCACTCTGGCGGTGGGAGGCAAGTATTTATTTATTTTTTCTCGACTTTGAGGTCTGGGGGGGGGGGGGGGGGGTTTCCGTTACTGTGCTGTCAGTTGCACTGACAGTCTGCACTGCAGACGCCACATGCTCCCACACAGTTCTTCCTTATATTTGTGAAACCGCTGCTGTGTCCACCATATAAAATGTCTCTTCCAGCCTCCACTTCACCCACTAGCACTTCAATCAACATCTCCGTAAAGTTTCTCTTCTTGTTTTTTAATTTGTTTTTGCCATATTTCCCCTCTTCTTCAAATGCATCAATATTCATGTCCAGCTTTGCTTTGACCTTTTTATAGCCAGATTTGGGCGTGCTCAGGGTGGGATATGAGCCAAATTCACGTGCGTAAACTTCCAAGAAGACTGTGATTTATAAAGGGGAAATTGCTTACACCTGTGCATAGGCATGGTTTTATAAATCAGAAAATCTTTTTGGCATTCGCAAACTTTTTGTTTTGGTTGTACGTACACTTTTAGTAGGGATTCTACGCAATGTTTTATAAATGAAACCCCAGATGACCAAAGATTTACCCAAGTACTTCTAACTGGCTGATCAGGCCCTTGTGAAGCTGTCGGGTCAGGGCTGAGTTTAGGAACTGACATCACAGAAAACAGAACTACGTAAATAACAATTTGCTACCTGGCAAAGCCTGATCACTGTGCTAGATATGGTTGTGAGAAATGTTTCATACTTTCAAATTTGTGTATATATAATTTTAAGCTTCGATTTGTTTTCCTCTACATCTCTGGCTAGCTCAGCTACACTCAGCTACATTCTTTAAGAGCATTTTTTTCCCCTTTATATCACTTACTGAGCGATCAAAAGGGGCAAGCCACATGAAACAAACTGAACCAGAACCAAGATTCTTCCATTCTGAGTGACTGGTTCGAAAAAAACATCATCAGCTGCATCAGCTGAGTAAACAGAAGTCCTTATCCTGGTTCTGGTGTAATTGACATGTCCTGGGAAATTATCTGACCTGGAATCCTGGAAATCTTGGATTCATCTGTTCTTTATTTTGCCCCTCAAAAAAAATTTGTTTTTCTCAATTTGAAAATGGATATCAGATCTCAAAATTAAAAGGTCCGAAACCCTTTACTGAAACTCCTGAGGAGAGGCAAACTTTGATCAATGTAAATAAAAATGTTAACATTTATTATTCAGAAAACCTTCCCATTTTCCTCCATACAGGCAGATTTCGTAATAAGTGTTAATGTTTTTATTTTCTCTTTTTTGTGTCTTTTTATTTTATTAAAACATTATGATTATTATAAATAATAATAATTGTATCACTAAGTATTAAGTTGTATCACTAATATATCTTAATTATGAGAGCTATACCAAATCTCCTGGCTTCTTTACAAATTAAATGAAGTCATCCAATACCCTAGAACAATATTTTATCCATAGGAATTCATTTTGACAGATTATAAAACAGATTATGTTGTTTGTTATTGAAACATAAAGTAATGATATTTGTTATTTATATATAAAATGTACTAATCTAGCAATTGAACAGGTATATTTCAATTTTTTGCAACTTTTGCAGCTTTCTTTGAGACCAAAAAAAACCCCACATCTAATTTCTCTACAAATAGAGGCAAAAAGCATATAAACAACATGGGCTAAAACAATTAAACAGAAGATGTCTTAGTATTAATATTAGCTACCTTAATATAATAATGCTAGCATAAAACTGCTTCTTAGGTTTGTATAAATTGTTGACTTAATGTATTTCTTTTAAAAGAAATTCTAGCTGTCACTTTATAGGGAAACAGAAATTGACAAAATGCACCAACATTATTTGTTATTGGAGACTACAAAAGTCTAAATTTACTTCAAACGATGTTATTTGTCCTTAATCTCTTGCATGTTCTTTAGGTTTCCTGGGGAAGCATGTCAAGAGGTTAATGAAGGATTTATAAATTGCTGCAGCACAAAACAGCTGAAAACTTTCAGATTGCAACATTCAGACATTCTGAGTTTTCAAAGCTCAAGAAAAGAAATATATTTTTATTTAAACTCTTTCAAATATTGTTTTTAATTAGGCACGTACCTGATAAAGGTGTTTCAGTGTCCAAGTCCAATGTAGTGCCCAAAGTGGTTATTTCAGCCTTTGGTTCGGGCGTGTTTGTCTGTGTGTGAGGCAGCCGAGAGTGTGTGTCTGTGGTTGGAGGTTGGCTTGGACGGCTGCCTTGGGCCAACGCTGCAGCTGATGCTGGGGACTTTAATCCCTCACTTTTATGCTCCTGGGGGTTACTTCCATGAAAGGAATTGAAACTGAGTCCTCTGCCCAGGAGAGGGAGCAGATTCTGGGGGAGTGCAGAAGGCATTATCTCCCCTTTCTTGGACACAAGACGTCCTTTTTGGCCCAGCACTGTATGTAGTAAACCTCCTGCTGCAAGGCTTGAAGTTTTGCCTTTTGTGCTGCCTTCCCTTGTGCCACCCGTTGTCACCACTGGAGACTGAATTGAGGCGGGTACTGTGGGGAGAAGAGAGGAAATTGAAGGATACATTAGTGTGAGTGATAGGACAAGAGGAAAGAAATAAAATATATGGCAAGAGGAGTTAGATCTGGGTAGTTCTTCCTCTGCATTTAAGCTCTTACAAGAACCTGAGTTTACTGCAACTGGATATTTGATACATTTTGGTATGTAACAACCACAAACTTCAATTTGTTTTGTTAGGATTTTGAATTACAGAATAAGGAAAGGCAGTGCATAATCATGAAGAAGAAAGGAAAGGATACAGTGTTTCAAAATATATTTCAAATAAAAATATACAGAGTGGCATGTATTTGTATATAGTCCCCTTTAATGAGATGCTACTAAATAAAATATATTTCCCCTACTTGCATTCAGAAGTCACCAAATTAACAAACTCAGTCCTTTGGTATAAAATTGAATCTCAGTATTAAATGCCAGTATTGTATGAACATCTCAGATGTTTGTTAGATAACATTACAGAAAAAATTAACAGCAAGAAGACCAAGGAACACAGCACACAGGTCAGGGAGAATGTCGGGTTGAGGTTTAAAGCAGAGTTAGTTAATAAAACAATATCCCAAGCTTTCAACGTTTTACGGAGCTCTGTTCACTCTGTCATCTGACAATGGAGAGTATGGACCAACTGCTGACCTAACATGACACATCTGCCCACTTTGCCTGTCAATTTAGATAAAGAGAACATTAATCAGAGAAGGACCAATGATTACTCTGGATGTGGTGCAGAGTTTGATGGGTTAGAATGGAGAATCTGTTAACTTAACTATCAGGCATTCCACAAATATGGCTTTTCTGGGAATGTAGCAAAAAAGAAAAAGCATGTTTAAAAGTAAGCCATTAGAATACCTGTTATGTTCTAATTAAATCAGACATAAAACTAAACTTTTTAGTCATCATACAAAACCTTACAAAAGCATAAATCTAACACTGAACATGGCCATTCCCGCAGTAAAAAAAAGAAAGAAAACAAAAACGTGTAAACAGAAGTATCCGATCTAACTAAGCTCGATTAATTTAGCAAAGAAAGATAGGGAAATGCCTTCTCCTCCGGCACTCAGCGAGGACAGGCACTTTTTATCTTTCTCCCTCCCTAGTGTGTCTTATCCAACAGCTCTTTGTCTGTCTACTGCTATGGAGCCTCTTTCTGCATTGTCCTCCGAAATAATCAACGGTGGATCTGGATATGGACTGGTCAGATGGTCTCTTAAAGCAAATTTATGACTTTTCCCGGGGAAGGCAATAATGGAGTGCCCAGCTGTCCCAATGGATTATTGTGGAGGATCCTGGGTTCACTGGGTCTCTTACTTTGACCATTGAGACACTAGAAACATCTGTATAGTTGGATTCATGATAAGTGGATATCTGCTGATTGTCGCATGGTGGATTTTCTGAGATATCATAAACATTGTAACATAGGCGAAAAGACTGTGGGATTGAGCTGTGTGGAGTTCATGGGCTACTGACTACACATGCACGTACACCCTTACATGTGCACACACTCCCTTGTCATTACTGGCTGTTCCTATGAAGCTCCCTTAACTTCAGTGAGGAACTGGTGCTTATGCTGAGCCTGGTTCTGCCGGAGGTTTCTTCCTGTTAAAAGGGAGTTTTCCTCACCACTGTCGCTTCATGCTTGGTCAGTGTGAGGGATTGCTGAGAATTCACGACGCAATCTTTTGTGGTTCTCTAATTCCTAAATTAAAAATTGTATTGTAATAACTCTTCTTGTAAAGTGCCTTGAGATGACATCTGTTGTGAAACGGCGCTATATGAATAAACTGAATTGAATTTAATTAAATGTTTTAGAGATGTTTTTTTTCTATTGGCTCGGTCTTGCTTCCTACTAAGGAATAAAGATACAAGATAACTGCTTTTTTTCACCCTTCCATCCCCACCCCACCCTGTGTAATCTTTTCTCATCTGTATACAAGGGAGCGCTGCTCATGTGACTGCATGCCCTTCATTAACCTGGATCTGTTTGTAATGTCTGTTTGTTTGTTATGATCTTGGACAGGTTGTACTGTAAACTTAATTTAATTGTACCTTGGTTTCAATGACTAATAAAGCAATCTGAATCTGAAATACTTCTTTCTGTCTGTCTGTCTGTCTGTCTTTCTGTCTGTCTGTCTGTCTGTCCGTCCGTCCAAAGCTGGTAGAAATAGACCCAAGAAGATTATAGCTATAACTGCAACAAAAGCTGGTTATAATCATTAACTTAGTGGGTTACAATGGTGCAATTTTGTACAGTTTTTTTTAATAATTTCACAAACACATGCAAGTTTTGGTATTTTTTCACATAACATCAGATAAAATACATTCAATTATGTGGCTGCAAAACGTAAAAATGTTCAAGGGAGATGAAACAGCCAAAATCTACTTGAGCTCCACATTTAACACACACAAGATGCTGATTATACACACAAATAGACATACATTGTAGCACAGAGACTAAGCAGTTGAGCATGACAGGAGTCAACCCTACATGTGGGAGGAAGAAAAAGCACAGACAGGGAAACCGCTCTACCTTGCATTTTAAAATGCCATATCCAGCAGCTTGGTTAAAAATATAGCACACAGAGCAGCATTTACAAACACAAGCCTGCATGTACGCAGTCACACGCACCCTGTGTCTTCCCCATCACCCCTGCAGCAATAAAGAGCAGGGTTACCTAAACTGTATCTTAAAGCTATACATGTTGGAGTCTTCTGTAATTCATAAACTCTTGGGAAAGCATCATTATAAACCATAGGAGCTCCATCCCTGCCATCTTAAAATAGGATAACAAGGATATAACATATTTTTGTGCTGTCAACAGTACCAGATATTTTTTTATGTCCTGTTGACTCTTTTTCATCGGTTGATTTTTTTTTAAAGAAACCTACTTACTATTCATTAATGTAAAACGACAACAAGGTATGAAAAGCTCAGTGTGTCACACCAGCAAGAAACTGGAAATGAAGTCAAGAAATTAATTCCATTTTTTTGCTCATCAAGTCTTTATACATTTGAAGCATCTGAGTTACTTTCGATGTGGCTCTTTTGTATATTGAGTGTGTTTTGGGATGAAGTGTTTAGAAATCCCAAGGTTCAACTATGTCAGGACAAGGTACTTTTGCCTTGACGCCATTGCATAACTTTTTTTCATAATAATAATAATTAAGAATTAAAGGGGCTATATCATGGAAAATCAAGTTTTGCGAGTTTTCAACCATCTGGTAATGCAATTTTCTCAACAAAAAAAACCCACCAGAGTGGTTTTTCGCTTAATTCACGAATGTCTGAGTAATCCTCCTGAATGCTGCACTCTGACCGGCTGCCCCTCCCTCTCCTAGATATCGACTGAGTGTTCAGCTAGTGACATCACTTGTTGAAAGTTGAGTGCTAGAGGTGTCTGCACCGTCCCTGCAGGGAGAGCGGCTTACTCCTGGTAGATTTTCAAACACACCCTCCTCTTTCTCACAGTTAATGGCAGCTTCGGTTTTTGGAAGCTTAAAACACTTTTTTATAGGATTTTTTTTGCTTTCTCTGTGGAAAGGCCCATTTGGCTGCATGGATTAAAAGATTTTATTTTACATTCCTAAAGAACAAGGACGCCTGATGGATGGAGAAGTAAGTTGCTACGTGCTAATGCTAATGTGGGTTAGCCATTTATCAAGCTGCTTATTTGATCTTATAACAGCATTATGTGGTTACTTAATTTGTCTGTAGCATCTCAGAATGTTCAGTAAACGGGTGCAAACAACACCCACAGCTTTTTTATATACTGGGCTGGAAAAGATTTGATTTGTGGATGCAGCTGTGTTGGTTTGGGCTGTGTCTAAAGCCTGGAGTTTTAACAACTGAGATAGGCTTTATTTACTCCGGTTTTTTTTTACCAAAAAAATAAATAAATAAACCAAACATCTGAGCCCTTAATATAACAGAATTTCATTGTGGTGCTTCAAATTCTTGTGATGAAGCTTAGCACTGTTTCTTTCGATGTAATCTCCTCCCACCTCTGAAGCGCAGCAGAGCGGGGGAGCTGAGGGTAGCGTTGGGGTGCAGGAGGTGGGTTTATAGAGAAACGAGCCGTTTCACTTCGTGGTCTAACATTAACTACAGGATACAAGTTAAATTTCAGGACAAATTAATACGGTATAACCCCAACGGTAAGATTTTATCATATATATTTCTATCCCAGAAGTTGAAAGCTGTAAAATAGCATGATACAATTCAATTCAAAAATACTTTATTGATCCCAGAGGGAAATTAAGTGTTGTTATAGCTCATTACTAATTCATTTTTCAAGGAGTTGTTATAGACCATGGTGGCTGTGGGGAGAAAGGATTTCCTGTAGCAGTCTGTGTTGCAGCGAAACTGAAGAAGCCTCTGACTGAAGATACTCTATTGCTGTAGGATAGTCTCATGAAGATTATGGACAACCCTGAGGATGCTCAGGGTTGTCCATAATCTTTTTAATTTTATGAAGAATCCTTCTATGCATCATAATCTCCAGTTGTTCCACAGGTGTCCCCAGAACGGAACCAGCCTTCTTTATCAGGTTGTTGAGCCGTTTTATGTCCCTGGCTCTGATGCTGCTACCCCAACAGATGATGGACACTTTTCACAACAGACTTGTAGAAGATTTGCAGCATCTTGTTGCAAACCTTGAATGACCCCAGCTTCCTCAAAAAATACAGTCTGCTCTGTCCCTTTTTGTAGACTGCTTCACTGTTGATTCTCCAGTCCAGTCTGTTGTCCAGGTGAACTCCGAGGTATCTGTACTCTTAAACCACCTCCACTTCTTCTCCCTTGATAGAGACAGTCTTTGACTTATCCCTGTTTCTTCTGAATTATGCAACCATCTCCTTTGTTTTGTTCACATTCAAGGTAAGAAGATTGTTTCCACACCATGCCACAAAGTGGTCCACCAGCTCTCTGTATTCAGCTTTTTCTCCATCTCTGATATACACAACAATTGCAGAGTCGTCTGAGTATTTCTGCAGATGACAGGTCTCAGTCTTATACTGGAAGTCTGAGGTGTACAGAGTGAAAATGAATGGTGAGAGTACAGTCCCTTGTGGTGCTCCTGTGCTGCTGACTAGCTGGTTTGACACACAATCCTTCAGTGTCACAAACTGTGGTCTGTTTGGCAGGTAGTCATTGATCCAGCTGATTGTTGAGGCCTCCACCTGTGTCTTCAGGAGTTTCTGAAAAAGCAAATCAGGCTGAATTGTGTTAGATGCACTGGAGAAATCAAAGAACATGATTCTCACAGCGCTGCCTGCTTTGTCCACATGACAGGGAGTTGGTTGAAGCAGGTTGATGATGGCATCTTCAACGCCAACTCTATGGTGATAAGCAAACTGCAGGGGGTCCTGATAGTTTCTAGTTTGCTTACTCAGGGGGGAAAGAGGAGTCTCTCCAGGACCTTTATGATGTGGGTGTCAGGTCTATAGTCATTAATGACTGATTTGTGAGTTTTCTTTGGAACTGGAACAAGGCAGGATGTCTTCCACAACACCTTCTCCTGGGTCAGGCTAAGGTTGAAGAGGTGCTGCAGAATCCCACAGAGCTGCTCTGCACAGGTCTTCAGGAGTCCGGGGCTGACGGCTGACGGTGGAATGTAAACAACTGCCAAAATAACATTGGTGAATTCTCTTGATAAATAATATGGACCTAAGCTTACTGCCAAGAGTTCAATATCTGGGCTGAAGAGACAACACTTCACAGTAACATGTCCTGGATGACACCATCTGTTGTTAACAAGCACTGCTACTCCACCTCCTTTTCTTTTCCCGCTCCTCTTCAGTTCTCTGTCTGCTCATACAGTCAGAAAGCCTGGCAGAGAGAAGTTGGAGTCGGGGATATAATCCTGTAGCCACGTCTCAGTGAAGCACATAAAACTGCATTCCTGATACTCAGGCTGAGTCCTTGTCAGGGCTTGGAGTTCATCCATCTTGTTAGCTAGTGATCTCACGTTTCCCATTCTGACTGATTTTTTTTTATGTTTGTGTGGAGCCAATTAGATGATACTTTATAGGCTGATACACAACACTTCCTGTAATAATTAGACTACCTTGTCACTTTTGACACAATTATGTAATTAAGTCTTAGACTAAGACTGATGACTGAGCTTGAAACTATTCTAGAGTAGAACAGAGTAGAATATAAAATGGATCTAGCTTGTGTTTTAAAGGAGCAGGGGGCTGGATTAAAAAAAATAAATTATATTCATGTTAAGTTTTATAATTGTATTGGGTAATGAAGCATTTTAAATTAAGTAAAATAAGCCCACCCATGTGTAATCCCGTTATATTGAACAGCCTGTGTGCTGCAAAATAGTCCGCGATTTGGTGGCCGAGTTTCCCACGCTTACACGTGGATGTGACATCAATCTACAATTCTTGTGCATTCTCGATTTAACAGGAAGAAAAAGAACCTGAACTTCCGACGCGGTCGATTAAACATTATTACTTACTGGCTTGCTAGACACGTTGCTTGTTGTTGCACAGCTGGGGATGTGCGTAATGTGTGGTGGACTGAAAGTATGCTACATCACTGATTTATTTACTTTTTGTGCATGCTCCCGTAGTAGCTGCAGTTACTCGCAGCGCTGGCAGTGGCAAGTTTAATTTCTTCATTCCGGCCCCCTGCTCCTTTAAGGGTTGAAAAAATATTTTGTTTTTAAAAATATTTTGTTTTATTCTACAGTCTCCAAATGTAGCATTAGTGATGGTCTATTAACCTTTTCTGTAGCTGTGTCCAGCACATCTCCAAAACCTAGAATGTAGTGTAGAATGTTCCACATTTTTTTTAACATCTAAAACTTATATATTACTTAGATTTATTACATATAGAATAAAAAATGTATACCTTTATGTCTTGTAATGTTGATGATTATGGCTTACAGATAATAAAAACCCCAAAACCCAGGGCCTCCGAAAGTTAAAATATTTAATAGCAGCTTCTTTTTTTTATCAGAAATGTCAGGCTTCTCAAAAAGCTGTTCATTTCACTGCAAACAATATTTGGTTCATGCTTCTTTAGAATGAATTACTGCATTGATGGCGTGTAGTGTGGAGGAGTACAGTCAGTGGTTCTACTGAGGTGTATTAGAAGGCCCAGCCACAGTGTGACTGGAGTTCAAATACATTGTTTGGTCTGGGTGTCTCATCTTACTCTTGGCAATACTCGATACGCATAGATTCTCTATGGGGTCCATCTAAGCCCAGTTTGGGCCAATCAAGCTCAGTTCCACCATAGTTAATTAGTCAGCTTTTGGCACCTTTAGCAGTGTGGGCTGGTATCAGGTCCTGCTGGAAAATGAAATCAGCATCTTCATAAAACTTGTCAGTATAAGAAATTATGACATACTCTAAAATGTCTTTGTACATTGCTGTGTTAACTGATTTCCAAATGAAATTCAAACTTTACTTTCATCTGAAAAAAATATCTTTGGACCGCTGAGCAACAGTGCATTTTTATTTCTCATTTCCCCAGGTCTTGATACACGGGGACTCCAGCCTCAGTCCACTCCTTATGAAATTTTCCCAAATTCTTAAATGGATTTTGCTTGACAATACTCAGAAGGCTTAAGGTATCCCTTGTACTGGAGCACCACTTCCTACCACACTTTTTTCTTACACTTAACTGTTTATATTTTTTCTTTGATCCAGCCACTGAAAAACAAGTTTTTTTAGCAGTGTTTTTTTATGGCTTCCTCTCCCCTACCCCTGGAGGGTAAATCGTAAATGGCCTGTATTTGTATAGCGCTTTACTTAGTCCCTACGGACCCCAAAGTTCATTACACTACATTCACGCACACATTCGCTCACTGGTGATGGTAAGCTACGTTGTTAGTGATCTTCCCGATGATTGTGTCCCAGGCTCAGATGAAACCTTTGCAGGTGTTTACTGGCTGCTTAGAATGTTGCACCATGAGTTTTGAGTATTTATTTTTTCTCAATATTTTAATTTTATGAGACACTCAATTGTAGGTCTGTATTATCTGTAGCCATAATCTTCAAAATTACAAGAAATAAAGACTTGAAGTAAGAAACAGGTAGACTGAGGGAGCAGCCAGGTGCAGCACTCTTTTAACAGGTAAGAAATAATCACATAAGGTGGGAGGACAATTGGGAGGCGAAAAAAATAGGATATATTTATATCATACCTAACAGGGGGAAGAGCAGATGTGAAGAAAACAAACTTCTATATATTGAAGCGAATGTATAAAAAAATAGACATGTACTGAAAACACATGAGATTGGGGGATCTCTTTTTCACTAGCCTTAAAGTATGTCTGTGGTCCTAGTCTGTCCGTGGTCCCAGTTCAATCCAAATAGCCAGATCTGGGGATAGTTTCCTTCCAGCGGGCTGAGAGCTTCTTCTTATTGTTTCCCAAGCAGCAAAGCAAGTCCAATTTTGTTGGCACATTTCATATAAGTGTTTATGAGTGTTGACAGCACAGCACCCTTCCTGTAGCACGGGTTGCCTTCCAATTGCTGCCTACAAGCTTTGAAGTTCACAATACCTCAGAAATCCACCTGCAACAATCAGCAGATATCTGGTTATCCTCAATCTAATTATATAGGTGTTTCCAACGTCTTCGATGATTGAAAGCGAGAGACACAAGATCCTCTACGATGTTCCATCACGGCAGCTCTGTTCTCCCTTATCTGTTCTCTGGGTAAAAAATGTGCTTAATTGTGTTAAGAGACCAGCTGACTAGAACCAGATCCAGACCCTCGGTTGTTTCTTTTCAGGGGAGAATGCAGAAAGAGGCAGCAGGTAGTTGACAAGACAAAAGAGTGTGGAAAACAGGCAGGCAATTGGGGAGCAAAGAAAAAAAACTAAATTGTTCCGGAGAGCAGGAAACAAAATGAGTGTATATGATATGAGTTTCATTTTGTAGAATTAGGGACAACAAATATTGACTAGTTCATGATACTCAAATCTTTTGAGAAGTGCCTTTATAAAAGAGCAGCAGTCTTGTAAATTATGTTACAACCTCTTTAAAAACAAAAATCTGAGCAGAAAAATTATTGTGGTTCTTGATCCTCCCAACAAGATTTATTTGTTGACAGGTTGTACCTTCTTCCTGCTCTTAGCAACAAGGAGCCACATCTGAACAACTTTGCTTAAACTGATGCTCATTAGCTCTGAATCTACATATTTTTTCTAAAAGAACCTCCAAGATTAATCTATAGATATTCAAATATCCTTCTTAAATCTTAACAAAATTCTGTGAACTGTCGTTATGGGAACACAGATCAATAAAGTGAGCGCTACTGAATAAACCCTTTTTATGCAGGCAAAGCAGAACTACCAGCCCTCGTGATGAGTTAGGAAATGTTAAAGAAGGCCTTGGTGTTATTAATTTAGTAGAGATTCTGGAATCTATTAAATGTATCGTTAAAATAGATATGAATGTAAATGTTCACCTGCATGTGTAATTATGACTCAATAGGAATTTGAGATAGTAATTTTAAATTGGCCGACCCAGTTTTTGCTTTAAGCATGAGTGAAGATGGATATTGTGAACTTATTCCACCCTGGTATAAAAACAAAATAAATCATTAAAAACTCTACATATCTACCACATTGGACCCATAAGGAGGGTATGCAAACTGCTGACTGGAACTGTAAACTCTTTGCTAAGCAGTTTAATTCTGACTACAGAAAAGCAATTCAGACAAGCTTGACTACGCCCATTTCATCCATTTTTATCTTTACTGCCAGCTTTCCCTTCTTCCTGAAAAGATTATGTTTTACTGTAGCTAACATCTAATGTTCTGTTTGATTTTAACTTTTCTAAACTCAGAGAGCGCTCAAATCAGTGAACTTTTTTCTTCCCATTGTTTACAGCTGTATATTAGACTTAAATAAAGCCTGAAGTTAACATCTTTGAGCAAATACACTATTGAGATTAGTGTTTTCACAGTATGGATTACAGATATACATAATGAATTATGCCCATTCCATATGTCTTAAAAAAGTAATTTTCCAAAAGATATTCTGCATTAACTCCCACAAACATACTGCAAACAATGATGTGATAGCATTCCGGTAGAATACAGAAAAAAAGGAATCACTTAACTTTTCCATTCTGGGTGAATCGACCCTGTCAGGCTTCGTGTGACAGTTTGTTTCCTGAAGCCTATATTCGTGGTCTCATTTGCTTTATAGTACTGACAGTATTTTCTTGAAAGTCATTTGTGGCCGACAATATTTTATACTTAATTGGTCTCCTGTGTGAGTGCATTTGCATTTACTGTGCTTTGTTTTGTTATTGCACTCATCCCAATTACCTTATTTATAGCAATATTTCTGCCTTTGAACCATCCTAACAATGATGTCTAATGAGTGGGAGTCATAGATGAAGACAGCACTGAATGGAGAGGCTTTTTATACAGAATCAAAAAGAGATTTTAATGTGGTTTTAATATTGTAATATGCAATGGAAACAAAACAAATGATGCTACAACATCATTAGACATTAAAAAGACGAATTTTGCTGCTTACTGTGATATCGGTGGTGCAAAAATTAAGTTTACTGAATGCAAGATACATTTATTCTGTTGAGACTGACAATGGATGTACTTTCACAATGCATGCAAAGAATTGTGAAGCATCCGTCAATCACGAAACTAGTGGTACATGAGTAACTGGGTTCAGTCATCAGATTAATAATTGAAGCCCAGATGCTTCTTAGTCTAATTACAGATAAATTGCAGAGTTACGGGTTAGATTTAAGATGGGTTTTTAGCATTTAGTTAAAACAGATTAATGGTGGGAGAAAAAACAATAGCTATAGTGATGACAAATGAAAGCCGGGTTGTTTCTGTGCTCCTTTTAAGAAATGATATTAAGTGTTTTGAAAGCAAGTGTTGAGAGATCTTTCGATTTCTGAAAGACTCAGTCAAAAGGGGAAGGGAAAAAAATATAAAGTTTGAGATCTTGTTCGGATATCATGCTTTGTAAAGGCTCAGAACTGATCACAGTGATTAAAGCCATCGGAGAGAGGGAAACAATCAGCAAATTCACTCTGCTTGTTTTTTAACAAACTGTTCTGTCTGCAGAATTATGACACGTCACATGAAAGAGCAGCAAGAAACACTACAAAGCTGAGATGTGACAAATATAATAAAAAAATGTAATTTCTGATCTGTATAAGTCAAACATCTCTGTGTCCTCTCATCAATATTTTACTTTTTTAAATAAAGAAAGTACTCTTACATCGGTTAGTTTTGTTCTTTCTGTGTCTTTGCTCTGTCTTCTCAAACCCCCAGACTGTCATGGCAGATAACTGCTTGTACTGAGCCAGGTTCTGCTGGAAGTTTCTTCCTGTTAAAGGGGAGTTTTTCCTCTCCACTGTCACTATTCCTTAAGTAGAAAACTTTATAATTAATTGGAATGTTTGTAAAATTGTATTTAAATTACTTTTCTTGAGATTACATCTGTTGTAATTCACTGCTATATAAATAAACTGCATTATTGCTGACAGTGCTTAATTCACTGTCAGATGAGAAAATGAGGTATATACCACACATATGAATTGACAGAAAGCTGCACTGATCATCCTAACTTTAAACAAATTAATTGAAATTGTTGCCATGGCTGCCCAGGTGAAAAATAAATGTACTAATTTGTACTCTAATTTAACATACTTTTGTGTGCATCATTGTACTTCAAGTGTGTTCATGATTATTTAAAAGCTATTTTGGAACAACTAATTTTGTACTAAATATATTGTAATAGTAATTAAATTGTAGTAAAGCTCAACTTTAAGTGTATTTAGTATACTTTTATATGCTAAAATGGAACAACTTAAAATATATTCAGTATACTTTAAATATATGGTTTCACATGTACTAAAATATACTTAATTAGTCAAATTAAAGCACACTTTGTATTGTAAGTAGTGTACATTAAGAATTATTTGTTAACATATTAAAAATATATAAACTTTATACTACTTATATATTATTACTATGCTAGAATGTTTCATTATGTCAGTTTATTTAATACTTTAAATTATTACTAGAATTTTATATTATCTACCTTGCAACCTGTGATGCATCAACTTAATGCCCCAAAATGCCATTGGGTAATGCTATCTGTGCAGGTAGTAATGACTTCTCTGAAATTAAATTGAGCTTTTCCCCAAGACGTCTGTTTTTTTGTAACGTTGCTTTGACTCACGGTTCTGTGTCAGGTTTCTCCCAAGTGAATTATGGGTAATTTCTTCTGTTTTCCTGTTGGACACATTTAAAACCATATACATTAACTAAAACCCATAAAATAAGGTTTAATTACAGACGTGTTAACTTCTCTGCTTTTATATATATGAATATCATATTTGTTAACCAAACTGATTAAACATTACAGAATAGCTGCAAGAATTACTATCTCTGTAATATACACACGGTAAGAAATTTTTAAAAGAACGGAAGAACTAGCGTGAATAACTTCACTTCATAATTAGACTCAAATGTAACTAAAAATACACTCAAACTTAATATTACAGTGTTGATATTAAAATGTGTACTTTTAAAGTATGCTTTCAGTGTATGTTACAATAACAATTCTGAGCATACAATTTAAAATATATCATAAATATGGGGAAAAAAACAAAAATCAGATAAGTACACTTTAAAAAATAGACATAACTTTCATTTAAAGTACATTTTAGAATAATCTATTTCTGTAAAGTGTAACATAGTACAAGTTTGTGTTAAAGAGTGATGCTAGTACACTTTTTATATATTTACAAAAAGTACTATTTGGGTAAGTACATTTTCAACATACTATTGGAAATACAAACATACTTGAAATACACTAAAGTACTCTTTTTTTCACTTGGGTGGAGAGGGCAAACGACATTGGACCACTTGTTACAAAAGGATTCAAATATTCAGAATGATGATTTGTTTTCATTCTTAAGAGAGTCAAGATCTGATTTATTCCTTGTTAAGTTTAGATATGGTTTATCATTTTCTAAAGGGAAAATAAATGTAACTAATCATTTAAATCAGAGTCACTGTGGAAACAGAAACAATATTATACTGTAGCATTTTTTGTATGACACCATCAGCTGTTGACAAGCACTGCTAATCCACCTCTCTTGCTTTTGGAGACCCCTGCTGGAGTTGGAGACAATAGCACCTATATTGAAATGGTGACGTTTTGAATAATAATCATCTGACAACCCTTTCATCACACAGTTAAGACACTCACTGACTGAACTCCACATTGGTATTAACTTGAACATGGCGCTTTCAATTAATGTCCTTACACCGAATCAGCATCATGGGTGTCATGGCTGTTTGGTTATTTGGTTTTCTATTACTTTGCAACATCTACATTATTTTCTATGTAGAAATATAAATTAAAATAATAATAATAAACATTTTGAAATGCTAGTATTGAGAACATCTGCAATTGAACATGGTCATGTGATGAGTCCAAGTACAAGATATGTCTTACATTCAATGTGTTTACATTCAGTAAGAGAAAGCCAAGTTATTGCCTTAGTCTTATGACGTTGGACTTTTGAAATGCAAATGTACACCTTAGTCTGGCTGAAATCGAACCAGACTGGATTTATGATAATTGGACTAACCCATCCAGATAATGTGGTTAGAAGATCAAATACATGTAACAACAAGTGCAACACAATCAAACAGTACAATACTTAGGAAATGTACTTTGCTGCAGCTTTGTCGTTGTCCATTTCTTCGCTCATGTTTTATATACTGGTTTTACTCCATATGCTTCACTGTTGCCAGCATTTGTTTACTTTCTACATGTCCAACATGAAGAATGCCAGTGTGAAAGGGCTAAAGTAAGCTCCTAGTATCACAATGTCGAATGCACTCCATTCTATCATTCGATTTTCTGAGTGACATATAGTGCACTGTTGATTCTGCAGTCCAGTCTGTCGTCCAGGTGAGCTCCGAGTTATTTATATTCCTCAACCACCTCCACTTCTTTTCCCATCATGGAAACAGTGTTTGATTTGACCGTTTCTTCTAAAATCTAGAATCATGTCCTTTGTTTTGTTCATATTCAAGGTAAGATGATTATTTTTGAAATATGCAACAAAGAGGTCCACCAGTTCTCTGTATTCAGCTTCTTCTCCATCTGTGAAACATACCACAATTACAGAGTCTTCTGAGTATTTCAGCAGATGACAGGTCTCTGTCTTAAAAACCATTCAAATAACTTTAAAATCTATCCTAAAACATACAGGGAGCCAATGCACTGATTTTAAGGCAGATGTAATGTGTTCCCACCTCCTGGTCTTCATCAGGACACGTGCTGCTGAGTTTTATAGATGCTGTAAACCTGAGGTAATCTTTTTGGGAAGACCAGAGAGCAGGGCATTACAATAATCGATTCTACTGGTGATCAAAGCATGCATTAGCGTTTCTGTATTGGCCCGAGAGAGAATGGGGTGGACCCTGGCAATGTTCTTTAGGTGATAAAAACCTATTTTAGCAATGTTTTTAATATGAAGGATACAAGTCAGCTCAGAGTCAAAAATCATGCCGGGGTTCTTCACTTGTGAAGAAGAATTTTAAAGACAGTGATCGTTGTTTTGGTAAACGTTTCTTTCTCTGAGCCGAAAGACCAATGACTAAAACTTCAGTTTTGTCCTGATTAAGCTGGAGAAAGTTTTCTGCCATCCAGGATTTGATGTCTAAAATGCAGTTAAAAAGTGCATCTATTGGCCATGTGTCATCAGGATATCATCAGGAGACATACACAACTGTGTATCATCGGTATAACTGTAGAAATTAACTCCATGTCTTCTGACAACACTGTCAAGAGGGACCAAATAAAGGTTAAAAAGCACTAGGCCTAAAAATTTAACCCTGGGGCATACCACATGTAATCGGAAGAAGGGTGCTGAGGTTGGAGCCACTAGGCAGGAGACAAAATTGGTGTGAGGGCAGGGGTTGCAGAGGATAGGACTAAATAGAGACAGATTATTCGCTGTTGCGATCCCTGACGGGAAAAGCCAAAAGAGAAAAAAAACCTTTTCCTATAAGGCTACCAACTGTGCCACTATGCATCCTTTATCTTGTTCTGTAAAAGTAAAAGCTATACAGTGCTGATCACTAGACAGTAAAGATAGAGGTTTCTGAGGGCTGCAACAAACAACATGCATTTAAACTCCAGATCCTAAAACCTCTGAGATTACACTGGTAAACAGTACCAGCAAAACTGATTCTACCAAAACTGATGGTTCCACTGATAGAGAATGTGACTGGGAGCCAAGTGCATCAGCAGCAGCAGATCAACATCAGCAGCCAAGGCTCTGACCCAGGGCGCCCAGAGGAGGGAGGGCTGGTACCCCCGCCTCCACCCAAGCGCTACCTGGGGGTCACCCAGGCAGCCACAGCCGACCACCGCCCCAGATGCAGGGGGTCCCCCAGAGAGGGAACACTGGCAAGAAAGGTCAAAATACGACAAAATATAAAGTTTATAAAATATAAAGTATATAAAGTATAAAACAATAAGTGTAAAACAAATAATAAAAATGCAAAGGAGATTAATAAATAAACAGTTAAAAGCTAAACTAAAAATTAAATCAGGTAAAACATGCTGAGCGGTTAAAAATATATTAATAAATAATAATCAGTTAAAGGCTAAGCTAAAAAGGTGAGTCTTGAGCCTGCTTTTAAAAACATGAACGTTCTTTGCGGCCCTGAGATTCTCTGGCAGCCTGTTCCAGAGGTGAGGGCCATGATAATGGAAAGACGCCTCACCATGAGTCCGTGTCCTGACTTTGGGGATGACAAGGAGACGGCTGCCAGAGGAGCGCAGAGACCGCTAGGGGTTCATACGGTAAAAGCATTTCTGAGAGATAAGAAGGCCCAAGACCATTAAGACACTTAAAAACCATTAAAAGAACCTTAAAATCGATCCTAAAACATACGGGGAGCCAATGCAGTGATTCTAAGACCGGTGTAATGTGCTCCCGTCTCCTAGTCTTCATCAGGACACGAGCTGCTGAATTCTGTAAAAGCTGTAAACTTGAGGCAGTCTTTTTGGGAAGACCAAAAAGCAGGGCATTACAGTAATCAAGGGTTAGCATGATGATTCATGATTCAGAAGCTCTGAAAAAGAAACTACTTCGTCAACCCCTTCAACTGGACGGCATTAAATTAGCCTCCAGTAATAAAACAAAGAACCTCTGTGTTATTTTTGACCAAGATATGTCATTTAGATCTCCAATTAAAGAAGTCTCTAGGATATCCTTTTTTCACCTGAGGAATATTGCAAAAATTAGAACCACCAGGTTACTTCAAGGCTGGATTACTGTAACTCTTTATTATCAGGTAGTCCACAGAATACAATTAAAAGTCTTCAGTTAGTCCAAAATGCTGCTGCAAGGGTTCTAATGAATAAAAGAAGAAGAGATCACATTTCCCCTGTTTTATCTTCTCTTCACTGGCTCCCAGTAAAATCTAGAATAGAATTAAAGATCCTTCTTCTGACATATAAAACTCTTAATAATCTAGCTCCATCATACATAAGAGACCTGATTGTTCCATATGTTCCTAACAGAGCCCTTCGCTCTCGGACTGCAGGTTTACTGGTAGTTCCTAGGATTTTTAAAAGTAAATGGGTGGCAGCTCTTTCAGTTATGGAACCAGCTCACAGGGCTGGTTCGTGAAGCAGACAACTTGTCTATCTTTAAAACTAGGCTTAAAACCTTCCTCTTTGACAAAGCTTACAGTTAGAGACAGGTTAGACAGGTAGTTAGAAAGAGAGAGGTTAATGTTATTAGTCAGGTAGAGTGTCAAAAGCTAGGAAGAGATAGGAAGAGGTAGAGTAGAGACGAGGTAGAGATAGATTAATGTAAGCCAGGTAGAGAGTGTTAGTAGCTAGGTCTCCTAGTAGCTAGGAGACAGGTTTATGTTAGTAGCTATGCTGCTTTAGGCTAGGCTGTTGGAGGACATTATTAGAGTCAGTTCCTACTTTCTCTCCTACTTCTCCCCAAATGCATGATGTGCTGTCAATTCAAGCGTTAACCTTTTTTCTCTTAGTCTCTTCCTACAGTAGGTGCTCCTGACCCTCCCCGCTTGACGACCCTGACTAAGATGGCATTTTAGTGGAGGAACGTTCTCCATGTCCTGCTACCAACTTCTGCTTCTGCATCAGTTCTGTTGCTGTTTCTGTGTTTCTGCTGCCTTCTCCAAACCCCAGACGGCCTCGGCAGATGACCGCTTATGCTGAGCCTGGTTCTGCTGGAGGTTTCTTCCTGTTAAAAGGGAGTTTTTCATCTCCACTGATGCTTCATGCTTGCTCAGTGTGAGGGATTACTGAGAAGTCACGACACAATCTTCTGTGGGTCTCTAATTCCTAAATTAAACATTGTTTTATAATAACTCTTCTTGTAAAGTGCCTTGAGATGACATCTGTTGTGAAATATAAATATATATATAAATATATATATATATATATATATATATATATATATATATATATATATATATATAAATAAACTGAATTGAATTGAGTTGAATAGTTCAACCCAATCATGGTGCAGAATAATGATGATTGACGCATCGAATAGCCAATGGACTGCCTGGCTCTTCACTTGCCCCCATAAATGAGACCATTTTACTCCTGTTCTGTACTCTTTACACCGGTTCCCCATTCATTTCAAAATCCAGTTTTAAATTCTACTCACATTTTTTTTTTTCATCCACAGCGTCTTTATAGCCCGTTGTCCGAATAACCTTTACCGGTAATTTTGTGGCTGAAGGCCTAGTAACAGGAGCTCTCCTTGCGTGGTAGGGTGTTTGCTTCCCGAATGTCAGATAATGTTTTGGAAAAGCTGGAGGGGTGTGGGGTGGGGGGGATAAGGAAAGCTGTGAGCCCACACACTGATGACATACATATCCGCAGTTTTGCAAAGCGCAAACCTTCCTGGATTTTAAAACATAAAAGTATTAAAATGAATCGGTTTCTTTTTCTTTTTGCTCTAGTGCATCTTTTTCCACTGACTGTCTTGGTGCAGGTCTCTGTAAAGAAAGCATTTAAAATTGTATCTAAAAATCGGTCAAACAGCGAGGGGGAACCACGTTGTGGGACAACTGTACACCAAAGGCTGCTTCTTAGTCCTTTCGTTTTGCTTCTGTTTTCTATTCAGCTTTGTCTTTTAAGCTTGTGCACACATAATTGCACACAAATACAAGCACTGTGAGGAGTTTTGCTGTTCCGTCTGTCCAATTGCAAAAATGTCTTTGTTGGGGGAAATGACATGTACACCCAACACACTGTTTACGTTGTTTTTATTCCTGTTTTTATCTCTGTCCAGCTTTTTAGAATTGAATAATTGCTGTAATAGCACATATCTCATGAGGGGTGGGCTTTATCATGGGATTTGTTACTACCATACTTATAAGGACTTGTGTACCTGTGACATATACAGACATATATGTTTGGTACAAAAACAACCCTGCATACCATGTCCAAAGTAATGCATGGTGGTGGCAGTTTCATGCTCAAACTCTGACTGTTTCAGCCCCAACCCTTCAGGGTGGTGTTAAGATGCTTAAAAAGCAGAGGTATTTCATTTTTTCAGCATCAAAACAACATTAAAGTATACAGTATATCCTAATCAAGTTGTGGGATGACCTCAGTCCAGAACTATATCAAAGAGTAGAAATATTACTAAGACAAGAAAGAGGAAGCTGATAGAACAGACCAACATCCTAAGAAAACTGAAGGTAGAAAATCAATCAAATAGCATATTTCCCCTGATGAAAGTTTTTTGCTTTCAGGTGAATTTTGTAGGATAGGTATACCTATTAAATTATTTGATGCTGTCCTTTTTACCTCTCAAAAAACCTGGCATTTTAACAGGGGTGTGCACCCTGTGGCTGATCAGTGCTTCTACCATTTGTGTCTGTTGTTAGCATTTTAAAGTAATGTTATACAATATTTATCCAAGGCTGTGTTTTTTTCACTGTTCAACTTCATGGATGTCCTGTTTCAGATAATAACTAAAAGGCAACATTTTTAGTATGTAAAAAAAAAAAACATGTACGTCTGTTTACAATAATCAGGAAGACTAAGCTTATTTCAGGACATCCGATAGGTATTAAGACATTCCTTAATTTAACTACTACAAGTCCAAGAACAGCCTATATGTTGACAGCTATACACAACACAGGTATGACCTACTGCTGTAAAGACCAGCATTATTAAGATTGTTTAGTTTAGTTCAAATTGTTGTGTAACTTAAATGAACGGACAAAAAACGGTTTCTCATTAAAATTCCACCATATACGCACATCTTTTTCTTGTTAATTGGAAAATAACAAAATCCACACTCTAACTTTAGTTTCTGGTTGTGCAAAATGGCTAAAAAACACAGCCAAAATGTTAAATGGAGCGCAATGCTTTCTTAGATCTTGAAGATACTTCACGCCACATCTTCTGCACTGCTGACAGATACAGAGCTCCAGGCTCATCAGCTGTCAAACCTCAAAAACCCTTTAAAATTACACATGTAGCAGTGAATCACCACTGGATTGTGAGGGGCTTTGGTTTTATCTATCAGCAACCAAAATGTTTCTAGTATCGGTCAGACAGAGAAAAATGCCAGGCAGCAGCGCTGTGATCAGAAACAGATCAATGATGAACAGATTTGAAGGCATTGTTTTCCTACTAAAGATTATAAAACTTAAACAGCTTTTAAGTAAAGGGAAATAATATTTCAGATAGATATTTTAAACATCTTTAAATACAAGGAGAAAAAACAACATGGTATTTAATTCATAGACCGGGGATTTTGTAATTCCTTTTTTAATCATTTTGTTTCTTAGCATGAAAGTGATCAAATAAAATAAGGTTCTATGTCCCTTCAGCAGAAAAGCATCCTCACAGGATGATGCTGTCATCTATTTGTGTGATGGTGGGGATTGTGTGTTCAGTTTGTGCTAAAATTTGTTTTTTTTGGGGGGTGGGCCAAAAGGTTTAGTTTATGGCATAATTTGACCAACGTTCACAGAGTTACTCAGGAGCCTCAAAACGTTCTTAAATTGCTTTGGATTTTTACATGTTCCAAAAGCGAAGTCTCTCCATCTTAATACTGCGAATATTTGATATTGTCAGCACTAAATATAAGATTGTTCATGCTGCTTTACGTGTATATGCAGCATTTCATTGCAAACCCAGAAAAGCACTATTAACCAGAGGAGAGGAAAGGATGACATAAAGAGGTAAGCAGGATTTTTATGTATTCCAGCTTTTCACCCTTGATTCCCTGCATCATCATAAAGGGGAAAGCAACAGCAACACAGAACATCAAAACTGGTCCGCGACACTTCAAGTGGATCATTGTGATTGTCAACTAAATAAAAAAAAATACATAAATCATAATAGCCTGGTTTTACAGAAATTTGATAAAAATACATACTCCAAATCAGCAGGCATTAATCCCTGTCAATTGTTGTGAATAGCTAAATATGGTGACAAATTCAACTATCTTCCCAAATTTGACTGATATGACCAGTTCTGATCCCTACTAATCAGATTAGCAGGGTATTCCAGTGAAGCTTATTACCCATTCTGATGGTGAGGATGATTTCTTCCTACATAGCAGCTATGCTTGTACCTTATCTTTCTCTCAGTGTAACAGAATATTGTTCTTAAAAACATCAGAACACTGGGTCAGAAAATGTTTCTTGATTAGTCTAGAATTTTGAGGTTTTACAGCTTCCAAAGTCCCAACCTCTTCTCATCAGGATTTTTCATATCATGGCATTCCTACAGCTAATTTTTCACTCTTCTAATTCATGGATGTCCTGTTTCAGTAGCCTGCGACTCATGCATGCAGTTTAATCACATCTTTGAGTGGATACTAGATCATTTGATTGGCTGTACTAAATTTCCCTTCACAGTTTCTGTCAAAAACAACCTGAAAGGAGCTTTTAAACATATTTTGGGCTATATTTTAAAGCTGAACATCGCAACATATCAGAGAGATCTCACCACCCACTTCATCTCCCACTCTATCTTGTACCAAAGCAGAATAACAAAAAGACACGTAGCTTTTCTACCTCTGTTAGCAGCTCTAAGTATGTTGTTTGACTAAACCTTTTATTTTTATTTTTAATTTTTAATTTTATTTTTTTTTACGTGTCCTGTCTAGCATTTTGCCACTTAGAATTGGCGTCTGAGTACCAAGTAAAAGCACAACAGATTTACTTTCCCAAGCAGAGAATTACATCTTTGCTGTAAAACTCTACTTGATGTATATGTATGAAATAATCTTTATTAGTAATTCAATTTCCTGAAGTCATGGACACAAAACCAAGAAAAGAAGGAAGAAAGGAAGAAGGTGAAGAAAAGAAACCGCACCAGCAGAGGCGCGAACTGACGACACAAGACAGGGAGGCAAACAAAGAACACAAGAAAACATCCCAGTCCTCCGCCTCTGCCGGATGGCAGAGAAGCGGTAAAACAAAACAAAGAAAAACAACGAACTGAACAGAACCCCACCAATAGTTCAGATCCAGTAATAAAAATAAAGAATTACACATTCACTACACACAAGCATGGATTAATAAACACAATACTAATGTTTCTGTTAAGCTCCTGGTAACAACTAACTAATGACAATAACCTCAACTCCAGATATGTCCGTCCACACCAATGTCCCCACACCTATGTGTGTGTGCGAACATGCAGGTCTGAATAAGGTTTTCCCATGCAAGTGATTGATAGCTGGTGTAAGGAATCGTCAATCCGTCCTACAGGAATCGACAGATATGAAGGAGGCAGGAGACACATGCATCCCACAGAGTCCCACAGAGCGCAGGAGCCGCAGGCGGACCAGCGCAGGGCCGATCACCCACTAAGAGAGGAACAGATGGAAGCCCCAGGGGAACACCAAGCAGCCGCAATGCTGGGGCCCCGAGAGATCGCAGGGACGAGCCCACGGGCTCCGCCGGAAACCGGCTACGCCAGGGCGGGCCCGGAACAGAACCCGGAGGCCATGGGGATCAGGGGCACCCTGCCCCCCAGCAGGGCCCCGACCAGGGACCCGCCGAGAGGGGTCCCCTGCCGCCGCCGCCGGGCAGGAGGTGCCTGCAGCCGATCAACGGACAATACACGCCGCCGCCACCCCAGACCAATACCCACCCCCAAAAACCCGGCCCCCCCCACACACCCACACGTGCCCCGATAGAGCACCCTGCCCCTGCACCCGGGAGACGGACCCATTGCCCACCAGGACGGGGACAAGCAGACCGCCAAGGCCCCCACCCCAGCAAGATGAGCCCACTAGCCTAGGTCCCCAACCAGACGACCTGATAATCTCCCCTGGCTCCAACCCCTGATGGTCCAACGAACAGGGGTGTGGAAAGACCCCCTGCCTCCCTCCCCCTGCTCAATTGTGGTGTTGTTGCGTGTTGTTCTAATGTGCACTTAAAACAGAGGGGTGGGACATGGGGATACTGCCAGGTACCCCCATCTCCCTCCCCAGGCCCTCAGTGTCTAGATGCATTTAAACAGTGGGTACCGGCACCACAGGCGAGGCCCCGTATAAGGGGCCCCGCCTCTAGTGCCGAGGCGCACCCACCGCCAGGTCCCTACATGTGCGTGTGTCATGTAACCGCCAGCACCGCCAGCGCCCGGGGACCCCCGTGCTGAGGCCGGAACCCGGCGCAACACCAACTCGGATACCCCGGATATGCCGCGCCGGGCACGTGAGCAGACCGAAGCCCCAGGTGGCCAACCCCCCAGGCCAACACCCTCCAGCCTTGCTACTAACGCACGATGGCCGGGAGGCAACCGAACCCAACATCCCCACCCACCAGCCCACACCCCACCACCCGGTCAGTCCACCGCGGAGGCCGACCAGCACCGGTCAAAGGGCCCCCACCCCAGCACCCCGCAGAGTGCTTGGACCAAGACCCAGGAGCCATGTCCAGTGCCAATTTGACTGATTGGGCCCAGAGATGCCGGCCACCCACCGCGGCCACCCGCTGACACCCCGACCCGCAAGTGAGGGGCCATCGGGGAGCCAGCGACAAGAACCAGCCCAGGGAGATGGAAAAGGCAGCAGCGCCCACCGACCACCGGCCGACCACAGCCCCCCGTCATTGATTAATATTCAGAGTATTTTTATTTTTCCAGTTCAAAAGGATATTTTTCTTAGCGATGCATAAGGCGATGTGAAATAATTGCATAGACTTTGTATCCATGGTAACTTCATCTAAATTTCCCAGCAAGCAAACTGAGGGAGCAGGTGTGATATTACATTTCAGACACTTTGATAGGTCTTCACATATCTGGTACCAATATTTCTTAACAGGTGGGCAGAACCAAAGAGCATGAATATAATTGTCTGGTAGATTGCTTGTACATTGTAAACAGGTATCAGACGGCGTATAACCCATCTTGAACATCTGTTGCCCTGTATAATGCACTCTATGAAGGATTTTATATTGTATTAATCGTAGATTAGGATTTTTAAGAAATTTAAAGGTTCTTAATGAAATTTGAGACCAGAGGTTTTGGTCAATTGAGATGGACAAGTCCATCTCCCATTTTGAAATAGGAAGGGCTATTGATTCATCTATTCTATTTAATGTTTTGTATATTTTAGATAGCAGTTTGGGAGGGTTAAGATTAAGGAAGTCTAAAACTTTTCCTGGAATTTGTAAATCAACTGTATTGAGCCTAAATTTATTTTTTATAATTGATTTAATTTGTTGGTATTCTAAGAATTTATTCTTGTTAATTCCGAATTGTGTAACCAATGTATTAAATTGGATAAAGTCTGTTCCATCAAATATATGCTCCAGGTATTCAATTCCTTTACAACTCCAGCCTGGAAAGTTGATCATGCATTTTTTTTGTAAGATATCCGGGTTATTCCAGATGGGTGTACGCCTGCATGGGACTAGTGAGGTCTTTGTCATTTTAAGAAATTCCCACCAAGCTGTCAGAGAGGAGCTGATATTAATACTTTTAAAACATTCATTTTGTTTTATATTTGAGCTAACAAAAGGTAGATCTGAAAGTTTTATCTTATTGCATAGTGTCTGTTCTACATCTACCCAGCACTCATCGATATAACTGTGTTTTACCCATCTTGATGTGTATTGGAGTCTGTTGGCTAAGAAATAATGACGAAAGTTTGGTAGGTCTAGACCTCCTTTATCTTTGGACTTCTGTAGTGTTTTTAAGCTGATACGTGGGGGTTTATCTTTCCAAAGAAATTTAGAAACAGAAGAGTCCAGAGATCTAAACCAATCAGGTGATGGTTTGCTTGGGATCATTGAGAATAAATAATTGATTCTAGGCAAAACCATCATTTTTATTGTAGCTACCCTTCCAATAAGTGATATTGGAAGGGATTTCCATCTTGCCAGATCATCTTCCACTTTTTTTAAAAGTGGGACATAGTTTAGCTTTGATAAGTCTGCCAGTCTTGGTGAGATATGGATACCTAGATATGTAATATTTCCCGACCGGAGTTGCACAGCAACGGGACCCTGGAAAGAACAGTTGATTGGAAGGACTGTAGATTTTAACCAATTTATGGAATAGTCTGAAACTCTTGAATAAGATTTTATCAACTCAATTACCTGAGAGAAGGAAGTTTGTGAATGCTGTAGAAAGAGTAGTACATCATCTGCATACAGATTAATTTTATGTTCTATTTTGTTGCATTGTATACCTTTAACATTATTTTTTTTCCTGATTGCTGCTGCTACTGGTTCAATAAAAATAGCAAAGAGGGAGGGAGAAAGTGGACATCCCTGCCTGGTACCTCTCTGAAGGAAAAACCTTGATGATGTTTGATTGTTAGCTCTAATACATCCTGTTGGTGAGCTGTATAATATTTTAACCAGTTTACAAAAGAATTACTGAACCCGAATTTATGTAAGGTTGCAAATAAAAATTTCCAGTTAACTCTAGCAAATGCTTTTTCTGCATCTAAAGATAATATATTGGTTTGGACGTTTTTACAGTAGGAATAATCTATTAAATCTATTAATCTACGTGAATTTGTTGAAGAGAGCCTACCTTTTATAAAACCTGTTTGATCAGGATGGATTATTAGAGGTGTAGACTTTCCAATCACAGCAATCCTCCCTGTAATAACTTCGGTTACCCTTGTCCTTCTGTATATAGTGGGTCTCATGATGTGGTTGAGTCATGGATGACAACCTTTAGACTTTGATTTCAGCTCTTTTACTTATAGCTTAGTGGCAACCATCACACATCAGCTACAGCCTCATAACAGCGAACATATCCCTCCGGATGTAAGATGGGACTACACTCAGTATATGAGTGGCACTATATACTACACTCTGAGCAATCTCTAATCCTGAGCAAGCATGTAGCGATAGTGGAGAGGAAAAATTCCCCTTTAAGGAAGAAACCTCCAGCAGAACCTGGCTCAGTATGAGTGGAAAATCTGCCACGACCGTCTGGGAGTTTTAGAAGACGGAGCTGAGACACAGAAAGAACAAAAGGAACTAAGGTAAGAGTATTTTCTATATTTAAAAGCAATGATAGCAGTTTTTCGATCCAAGAGATATATGCTGGTTCAACAAATGTCAATTGCCCAGATGTATGTGAATTTGGTTGAACCAGCATAAATCTATTGGATGGAAAAACTGCCATAATTTAAATTGTGTTAATCCAATTAGTCATTTTTTGAGTGAAGTCTTTGAGAAGAAAATTCAAATCAAGTATCGAGTTTTGAGCCCAATTAGTGTCAAGTCTCTAATGCCTGGAATAAACATTGTCTCATCAAATCCATGATTTTTAATTCACCTGAAACCCTGTACCACTGATTCCAGATCTGTACTTTTCCCTAGACCAAAATACCACATTAAACATTAATCAAATATATATTTTAATAGCAATTGATTGTGATCTTTTAATCATTGATTTGTTATGTTAACCTGCTAAAGCTGACTGTTTAAATGAATCCAACAAAATGTTTTGGTCTTTGTAATAACAAAATAAACACCTGTTTATCTTTACCTTCATATTATCCAATTTTTCATTACGTACGGTTTGAAGAGTGTTGTGGATTTAAGGAAAATTCAGCTATTTGGCTATTAATAGTTAAGGGACTGCTTATGGCAGTCAAGGAGATAAATAATTTATGAAAAATTATTAATATTCAGGGCCCTACCTGGTCTACCAGGAACTATTTGAATAGCCAAATATCTATATCAGTCTCTAATAGTCTAACACCTGCCCAGCTGGGGCTGAGGTGAAACTTATGAAGGAATGAATTATTTATTGTATATTGACCATGAAACCTTGCCATATGTGTGGAAAAATGAAAGTGACTTTCGAAAATAAAAAACTTTATTTACAGAAAAAAAGAAAAATAAACATTTAATCACTCAAACTAATAACAAACAGACTACTGAGCAAACTAAATGAATAACTAAAAATAAAAGAACACAATAGGATAAAAATGCAGTAAGAATAGAAATCATGAATTCTGATATGCTTTGGAAGAATCTGGATGCAAATCAAACCAAGGGCTTGAGTTGCAGATGCTGAAATGAAAGCTAAATTAGTTTACTAATCGTAATTAGTTTAACTAATTTAGCACCACTGGTTTACCTCTGAACTAATAAGCAATGTAAGAAAACATAAAACATTCTTTGCATTAAGAAATGATCTGTGTGAAAGTAATTAACCTTTGGAGAATTACTTTATTCATGGATTGATCACCACAGTAAACAATCTAATTCCAGTATTTTGATAAAATAAGGCGAGTTCATACACGGCAAAAAAGATTATATTCTCTTCTCAAACAATCTATTTTAAACCAATTTCTGTTTGAACCGTTAATCGTGATCTTTTTTTATGAAATGCAGGCCAAAACCTACGCTTCCTATATGCTACCTGTAATGCACGTGGGGCGTTTGAACTGGCTCAAATACATTTATTAAACATTTAACAAAGAAAGGAAAACTCCTATTTGAGTAGCTCAAATTGCAGGATTCAAAACTCTTCAAAACTCTTTTTTTGGAAAATCTTTTTAAAATACTGGTTAACACTTCAGGCCGAGGCCTGGTTTACCCAAAGATAGCAGATTAAATTTATACAAGTTAACAATAGTAAATCACACACCTTTAAAATTTGTGATCCTAAACTAATTTGCCTCTGCCCAAACAGACCTTATGAACGTTTAAAGTTCTCTCCTGACGTCTCTAACGATGAGTGAAGGGATCCGTGCGACATTAGCCTAACAGCTAACAATGGCTGCGGTGCCTACTTAGTGATCCTCTTGGCCGTGAGATAGGCACTTGTCTTCCGACTGGTTAAGCAGCAATCAGCACCAACTTTCTTTCACTAAACAGTACCTTTTGCGGTTTCCACCATGACAATTATTTTCGGCTCGGTGGCTTCTTCTTCTTTTTGTTTAAATGGCGGGTGGCATCCAACTTAAGGTGCATTACCGCCACCTACTGTGAAGGAGTGTGAGTCAAAGTGAGTAATAATAATAAAATTAAATTAAATTTAAAAAAATCAATAAATAAAAATCTAAATTCTAAATTCTATTAACTAACTTACTTTTCCTAAGAAAGTCTAACACTAATTTATAAATTTTGTTATCTCCATTCAATACCGTTTTTAAATTCCAATCTCCATATCCTTTAATTTTTAACTTATCTTTTAATTTTTCTCTAATTACTTTATACTTACTACAAAAACACAGAACATGCTCTACAGTTTCCCTTTCTTTCCCACACTCACACAGACCTGTTTGATGTTTCCCCATAATATACAAAGTTCTATTTAATCCCGAATGTCCTATCCTTAGTCTTGATATTATTGTTTGCTCTCTATAATTAAACTCCTTTATCTTCATCTTACCTACTTCTTTCTGTATATTAAATAAATGTCTTCCCTTTTTTCCTTTTATCCACTTTTCCTAACATTCATTCATAATTTGTTTCTTAATTATAGATTTCACTTCTTTACTACTAAAAGGACTCTCTATTCCTGTTTCTAACTTTATCGCTTGTTTTGCGTAATAATCTGCTATTTCATGTCCTTCTATCCCTCTGTGCGCTTGAACCCACATAAATCTTATTTCAATTCCTAATTTATTTAATCTCATTGGCATTCAAATATTTCTAGAATAATATCAACTCTGTTTTCATTTGTTCTTGAGTTAATTGTTACCAAAACTGATAATGAATCTGTACATATTATACTTTTTGTAACTCTATTTTGCTCAATCTGTCAGGGTGTGTGTGTTGGTGTTCCCTCACTGGTTTCTCCACAGAGGACGCAGCTCGTTGTCATCTCCCAGCTGATCGCGGTTAGGACAATCAAGGAGCGGCAGCTAAAAGGGGAGCGGTGACTGGGAGCAGACGCCAGATCGTTCGCTTTGTTGGATGGGTAACAAGCTTCGTTCCAGCCCTAGAAACTCTGTGTTTTTGCCGTAGGTTACTCTCACCCTGCCTTCTTTCCTGCCAGCAGTTGATCGCCTTCCCGAGAAGCTTCCATCGAGCCTTGCTGTGTAGCAGTCTCAGCCCGCGGCGCCTGCTATTACGGGTCCTCTTGTCGCTCCCCCGCTGTTCGCTCCAAGCTCAGCCAAGCACCGCCTCTGCCTGTCCACCCTCAACCACCTAGGAGATCGGAACAACCTGGACGCAGTTCACTCTGGACACACCACGACACCCTTCCCCCCCAGAGCTGAGGATGATCAGACTATTCAAGTAAGCCAACATTCCACTCCCGCTTCCCCTCTGATTCATTGTAACCCACTCACCTCCATCTCCTCTGACCCTCAGTGGCCGCCTCCCTCCTAAACTCCGTTCCGAGGATCCTATCCTGAGCTCTGTGGAGTCTCTTCCGCTGTTCATTTCCCGTGGGGCAATCAATAAATCATTGTTTATATTTTATTCCTTGTTTCTGCTGGTCGTTTGTGTGTCCGCACTAGAGTCCAAAGGAACAAATCATGACAGAACGATCTGGCCAACCGGACTCTGCGACACACTTACGTTCAGCTGTCTCCGAGCAGGGCGTGCTCCTGGGTCGTCATGAGGCCGCTCTTCAGAGTATGCAGCAGCAGCAGACTGCACTCCTACAAAGCTTCCACGAATTAACCAAGGTAATCCACAATCTCAGTTCCAACCTCACCACCCAAACACCTCCCTCCCCGGTCACTGCCGATCCGTCTAATCCTCCAGCTTTTCGTGAGGTAATCTCACCACCTCCAGAGCCCTTCGCCGGCGAACTGTCGAAAAGCCAGGGCTTCCTGTTACAATGCTCTCTGGCATTTGAGCGCTCCCCTCGTACTTTTAGTGAGGACGCTAATAAGATCTCCTTCATAGTAGCCCTGTTGAGAGACAGAGCTCTTCAATGGGCTCAGGCGAGCTTCGACCAGGACTCCCTCAGCAGCACCGCCTTTGACGAGTTTCTGAGACAATTCAAGCAGACTTTCTGCGTCTCGAGGGGTGAGGAACAGACTGCCAAGCTTCTGTGGGAACTCAAACAAGGTAACCGCTCAGTGGCCGACTTGGCTGTGGAGTTCCGCACTCTAGCTGCTGAGTCTGGCTGGAACCTACCGGCTCTTAAGGCTGCTTTTCTTAATTCCCTGAATGAAAAAATTAAAGATGAGCTTGCCTATCGTGATGAACCCAAGTCCGTGGATGGTTTAATTGATCTCGCGATCAAGATTGACAACAGGCTGCGTGAGAGATCCAGGGCACGATCTAGACCGCAGTTCCTCTTTTCCCCTCAGTCAGCCGTCTCCTCGGCCGCTTCCCTACTCCCAGCTGCTCCGGCACGTCAACCCTCTCCCGAGCCGATGCAAGTCGGCAGAGCTCGGCTCTCTCCAAATGAGCGGCAGCGCCGTATGGAAGGCCGTTGCTGCCTATATTGCGGTGCAACCGGTCATTTTATTTCAACCTGCCCAGTCCGCCCAAAAGTTTCAGTCCGGCAGTGAGCCTGGGGGTCCTGTCGGGCGGGGCCCCTGATCCAAACCCCAGGCCCATGTTGCCCGCTTTGATTTTAGTTCACCAGACCCACATCTCTCTCCAAGCACTCGTTGACTCCGGGTCCGAGCAGAATTTAATTAGCCCTGTAATTGTGGATCAATATAACCTTCCGGTGGAAGCGCTTTCTGTTCCTTTAAAAGTAACCGCCCTTGATGGAAAGACCCTGACCGAGATTACTTATCAAACTGCCCCTTTAAAGCTTGTCCTTTCCGGCAACCACCATGAGCAGATTTCTTTCTTAGTTTTCCCAACTAGAGACGCCCCTTTAGTTCTGGGTTACCCCTGGTTGACCACCCACAACCCGACCATTAATTGGGCCAAAGCACGGGTTGAGTCCTGGAGTGGGTTCTGTCACCAAAACTGCCTGCGTTCAGCCATCCCCAGTTCTGGTTCGTCTGCAACAGTCGCAGCTTCTGATCAGCCAGATCTGACTAAGATCCCTCCCGAGTACCATGATCTGCAGCAAGCTTTCAGCAAATCCAAGGCTCTCTCTCTCCCTCCTCACAGGCCTTATGATTGTGCCATCGATCTCCTCCCTGGGGCCCCTCTTCCCTCAGGACGCCTCTTCAACCTATCCGCCAAGGAGAGAGCTGCCCTTGAGACATATATTAACGATTCCCTGGCCGCAGGCATTATTCGGCCTTCCACTTCTCCCCTGGGCGCAGGGTTTTTCTTTGTGGAGAAGAAGGATAAGACCTTACGTCCCTGTATTGACTACAGAGGTCTAAATGCCATCACAGTCAAAAACAAGTATTCTTTACCTCTCATCACCTCAGCTTTTGAAGCCGTACAGGGGGCCACAGTGTTCACCAAGCTCGACCTGCGGAATGCTTACCATCTCGTCCGCATCCGCGGGGGCGATGAGTGGAAAACAGCCTTTAAGACCCACATCGGACACTTCGAATACTTGGTCATGCCTTTTGGCCTTTGCAATGCCCCGGCCATTTTTCAACATCTTGTTAATGATGTGCTCCGTGATTTTCTAAATATTTTTGTTTTTGTCTACCTTGATGACATCCTTATTTTCTCTAAGGATCTGCCACAGCATTGCCAGCATGTCCGGCTAGTTCTTCAACGACTGCTAGAGAACTCTCTCTATGTGAAGGCCGAAAAGTGCGAATTTCATTTGTCATCTGTTTCCTTTCTGGGTTATGTCTTTGAGGGTGGACAGGTGAAGACTGACCCCAGTAAGATTAAGGCAGTCCAAGACTGGCCCATTCCCACGTCCAGAAAGCAGCTGCAACGGTTCCTGGGGTTTGCTAATTTTTACAGACGCTTCATTCGGGACTTCAGCATCATTGCAGCCCCTCTAACCGCCCTCACCTCCGTTAAGCGACCTTTCGTCTGGGACCAGGCTGCGGACCAGGCCTTCCAACATCTTAAGGTGAGGTTCACAGAAGCACCCATTCTCATTTTCCCCAACAATAAAACTCAGTTCGTTGTGGAAGTTGACGCCTCGGATACCGGAGTCGGAGCTGTCCTCTCACAGCGTTCTTCACTGGATCAGAAATTGCATCCCTGTGCCTTTTTCTCAAAGCGTTTCACCCCTGCAGAGAGAAATTACAGCATCGGTGACCGAGAGCTCCTCGCTATCAAGTTGGCCCTGGAGGAGTGGCGGCATTGGCTGGAAGGTTCGGAGCTCCCAGTCATAGTATGGACCGACCACAAGAACTTACTCTACCTCCAAGCAGCCAAAAGATTAAACCCCCGTCAATACCGTTGGTCTCTCTTTTTCTCCCGTTTTAACCTCAATATAACTTACAAGCCAGGTTCCAAGAACATCAAACCTGACGCTCTGTCCCGCCAGCATTCATCTGACGACCCTGCCGACGCTCCTGCACCCATCCTTCCACCCTCCTGCTCGGTGGCATCCCTCACCTGGGACATCGAGTCCCTTATCAAGAACGCTCAAGTCAACGAACCCGACCCTGGGGGGGGTCCTCCGCACCGTATCTTCGTCCCATCATCTGTCCGCTCCAGAGTCATCCAATGGGGCCACACTTCCAGATTCTCCTGTCATCCAGGTACTAGTCGAACCATTGCACTCCTCCGTCGTTATTTCTGGTGGCCAGGGCTCAATAAAGACGTGAGAGAGTATGTTTTGGCTTGTCCTGCATGTAACCGCAACAAGGGTTCTCATCAGCCCGCCTCTGGTCTCCTTCAACCCCTCTCCATCCCAGCTCGGCCTTGGTCCCACATCGCCCTAGACTTCGTCACCGGATTGCCCACGTCACATGGCAAGTCAGTCATTCTAACCATTGTTGACCGTTTTTCTAAGGCCTGCCATCTCATTCCACTTACCAGATTACCCACTGCAGCCCAGACCGCCAAGCTCCTCAGCCTTCACGTTTTCCGGCTTCACGGCATCCCTGTGGAGATCCTCTCGGATCGGGGTCCTCAGTTCATTTCCCGTGTGTGGAGGGACTTCTGCGCAGCTCTTGGGGCCCGGACCCAACTAACATCAGGCTTCCACCCCCAATCTAACGGCCAGTGCGAGAGGCTGAACCAGGAGCTGGAGAGTTCCCTTCGCTGCGTCTGCGCAACTAACCCTTCCACCTGGAGCTCCCATCTTCCCTGGGTCGAGTACGCACACAATCCCCACATCTCAGCAGCCACCGGGGTCTCCCCCTTTGAGGCCTCCCTTGGGTTCCAACCGTCTCTCCTCCCTGACTCTATTCCCAATTCCACCATACCCTCTGTCCGTTCTCATATCAGGTCCTGCAGAGGAGTTTGGGAGCAGACAAGGGCAGCCCTCCAACGCTCATCCGCCCAAAACAAGCGTTTTGCTGACCTTCACCGTCGCCCTGCTCTCCAATATACACCTGGCCAATTAGTATGGCTGTCTGCTCGTGACTTTCCCTTGAAAGGAGTCCCAAGGAAACTGGCACCTCGCTTCCTAGGGCCTTTTCCCATCGAGGCAGTTATTAGCCCCTCGACGCTCCGTTTGAAACTCCCGGTCCATATCCGTGTCCACCCCATTTTTCATGTTTCCCAGGTTAAGCCTGTCTCTGCCAGTCCCTTGTGCCCTCCTTCCGAACCCCCTCCTCCCGCCCGGATCATTGATGGGCACCCCGCCTACACGGTTCGGCGCATAGTGGATGTGCGCCCTCGGGGCCGTGGTCGCCAGTACCTCGTGGACTGGGAGGGCTATGGCCCCGAGGAGCGCCGTTGGGTTCCCCGCTCTTTCATCTTGGATCCTTCCCTCATAACGGACTTTGAAAGGGCTTCTGCCTCGTCCAGCCAGGTTTGGCCGCCAGGAGGCGTCCGTTGAGGGGGGGGGTACTGTCAGGGTGTGTGTGTTGGTGTTCCCTCACCGGTTTCTCCAGAGGACGCAGCTCGTTGTCATCTCCCAGCTGATCGCGGTTAGGACAATCAAGGAGCGGCAGCTAAAAGGGGAGCGGTGACTGGGAGCAGACGCCAGATCGTTCGCTTTGTTGGATGGGTAACAAGCTTCGTTCCAGCCCTAGAAACACTGTGTTTTTGCCGTAGGTTACTCTCACCCTGCCTTCTTTTCTGCCAGCAGTTGATCGCCTTCCCGAGAAGCTTCCATCGAGCCTTGCTGTGTAGCAGTCTCAGCCCGCGGCGCCTGCTATTACGGGTCCTCTTGTCGCTCCCCCGCTGTTCGCTCCAAGCTCAGCCAAGCACCGCCTCTGCCTGTCCACCCTCAACCACCTAGGAGATCGGAACAACCTGGACGAAGTTCACTCTGGACACCCCGACACCCTTCCCCCCCAGGAGCCTGAGGATGATCAGGATCTATTCAAGTAAGCCAAAAACTTTCCACTCCCGAATTCCCCTCTGATTCATGTAAACCAACTCACTCCCTCTCCTCTGACCCTCAGTGGCCCGCCTCACCTCCTATGCTCGTTCCGAGGATCCTATCCTGAGCTCTGTGGAGTCTCTTCCGCTGTTCATTTCCCGTGGGGCAATCAATAAATCATTGTTTATATTTTATTCCTTGTTTCTGCTGGTCGTTTGTGTGTCCGCACTAGAGTCCAAAGGAACAAATCATGACACAATCCAATCTAAACTAAAATAAATTGACAGCATTTCAACTGTAAAAACTGATATTCCATCTGGTGTTCTTATTTTTCTACATTTTCCTACCGCAGGAATATAAAACGAAAAACCTGTTCTCCCACTTTCAGACTCTTTTTATCCATCTGTCTATATTGGTATATAGTTTTTATGTATACTATTTAATCTATTATTTATAATATTATCCCAATTTGCTTTTCCCTTATTTATATCTATCATATTTTTGATATAAAAGTCAATATAACATCTAGGAAAAATGCATTTAGGAGTCACTGATTATAAATATTTATTTATAAATCTAATATCATTTATTTTATACATTTCTGCTAATTTGTTTGCTTTTCTATCATACTATCAAATTTTTCATTTTCCCTATATAAATACATATCGTTTTTGATCATATGATCATCCTTTGAACATCCTTTAATACTAGCCCAATAATTTAATAAATGTATAAATCTTAGTCCTATTGGCATTTCTCCCATTTCAACCTGTAAAGATACTATAGGAGATGTTTTTATTGCTCCACAACATATTCTCAATGCCTGATTTTGTATTCTTTCAATCCTCATTAATAATGTTTTACATGCAGAGCTATATACAATACTCCCATAATCTATTACTGATCTTATCATTGTTATATATATTTGCTTTAATGCTTTTGCACTAGCCCCCCAATCATTACCCTTTAGACACCTCATTATATGTATTACTTTTTTACATCTTTCCTCAATTTTAATTATATTTTCCTTCCAAGTTAACTTACTGTCAAAAATAACCTCCAAACATTTAAAACTCTTTACCTGTTCTATATTTTCTCCATATAATTTAAGATTCATTTCCACATTTCTTTTCTTTGTAAACATCAAGCTTTTTGTTTTATCAATTGAGAATTTAAAACCCCAATCATACGACCATTTTCTACTTTTGATATTTCTTCTTGTAATTTCTTTTGCACATGTGTCATATTTCTTCCCCTTGTCCACAATGCTCCGTAATCCGCAAATAATGCCCTTCCAAAATCATGCCTTATATTTTCAAATTCATCATTTATCATAATAGTAAACAATATTGGACTAATTATACTGGCTTGAGGTGTTCCATTTTCTACTAAATAACTTTTTGATACTTTATCTCCTATCTTTACTCGAATATATCTACTAAATAAAACAATTTAAACCCAATTATGAACTCTTCCTTTTATTCCCAATCTCTTTAATTTTATTAGTAAACCTTCCTTCCAAACCATATCATAAGCCTCTTCAATATCAAAAAATACTACAACTAAACTTTCTTTATATTTCTGCGCATTTCTAATTTTATTTTCTAAATAAACAATTGGATCCATTGTGCTTCTACCTTTTCTAAAACCACTTTGATATTTTGTAATCAATTTTTTACTTTCAAGATAACAATTTATTCTCTCTTTAATCATCCTTTCCATAATTTTTCCTATATGTGATGTAAGAGCTATTGGTCTATAATTTTCCGGATTATTTTATTCTTTTCCTGGTTTCAATATAGGTATAATTATTGCCTCTTTCCAATTTTTTGGTATTTTTCCCTCTATCCAAACTTTATTATGTAAATTCAACAACCTCATTCTCATTTTATTCCCTAAATATTTAATCATCCAATAAGTAATTTTATCATTACCTGGTGCCATATTTTTACTTTTCCCTAAAACTTGTTCTAATTCAATCATATTAAAAGGAATATCTACTACTGACATTTTACTACTTTCTTCATTCGCTACCTCATATTTTTTCCTAGTTTCCTCCCTTTTCGTCTTCTGATAAATTATTATTACTATTTATTTTAACAAATGTCTTAGCTAGAACTTCTGCTTTTTCTTCATTTTTAACAATTATTTCATCTTTTATTTTTAAAGTTGAATAACTCCTCTCTCTGTATATTCGTTTCATTTTCTTAATCATTCTCCAAACTTCACTTACTTGTGTTGTTCTTCCGATTTTATCAAAAAAAGATCTCAAACTTTTCCTTTTAGCATTTTTAATTGTTTTTCTTACCTCTGCTTGCAGTGTTTTATATTTTATTATACAGTAGTAGCAGTTTAAACGTTCTAATGTTTCCATGATTGGTCCTTGACTGGCCCTTGACTGGTACGTGCCTGATCCGTCAAAGGTCCCTGACAGGTCCGTGGTGGTAATGTAATCCCCCGCTATGACGTCTTCAGTGAGGCCTCGCCCCCAAGGAGCCTGAGTGAAAACCAGCTGCAATGCCTCTTTTGTCCACGGGGAGGAGCAGTGATTTTAATGTTAATGATTTATTGATGTATCAGACTCAGGGTAGCCTATATAAATGTCATTTAAAAATGTTCCCCTATCTGTTCCTCAATGGTTTGCTGGTTTGTATGTAGCCTAAGTTGGAATGTAACTCAGAAACTCAGGGTTCAAATAGCCTACCACTGTAGTCTTATACTCAGATACAGTAGTTTTATAGCATAAGAGTGCTCTGTAATGTGAAACGTATGACAGTACTGTAGGCAATTAGCCTACTTTTTGGGTTTCATAGGGTTAGGGAACCTGGCCAGGTTCGGGCTTAATTTCTATCATTGTCCACGGTCTCAGGACGGGCTTTAGTGGTCAGCTGATCATCTCAGCGCGATCATTTATACTGTAATAAAGTGCTGCAGTGGGCCACTAACATTATTCCGACAATACCTGTTGAGATGTTGCAGGCACACTGCATGTGTCACGATGTGGAAGACCCACTCCTCTCAGATCAAAACAGAAAACATGCTTCGACTGCTGCGTTGCGCTCTCACAGAAAATACTGAAGTGTAAATGCACTATTATCCCAAGTTTCAAGTTATAGAAGTCTCCTGCATTTATATAGCAGCTCCCTGATGGCCACAAGTCAGACAAAATCTCCTGAAATCTAGAGCAAGCGGTGAGAGCGCACACAGAGACTCACACAGGCGAGACAGACTTTTACGCAACAGAAGCAAGTGGTTAAAGCTTCATATAGCTGCAGACAAAAAAAACCCCGTTATAAATCAACATGCCTTGAAATTATTCTTATTCATTTATAATTTTAAGTTTCAGGTAACAGGTCCTTTTGACCGGAGTTTCAAACATTTGTCCAGTAAATTGAAAACAGGTGTCAGTTTTTCTAACGCATGGATTCGTAGTCCTGCAGGAAAGTACTATATAGACATATGAGTCTTTGTAGCTGGGGTAATATTTATAAATTACAGTTTTTTCCCAACCACTTAAAAACCTGATAGTTTTTTGTTTTTTTAAACAGTTTGTCCACTAGCGCAATTTTCATCCAGTCAGTCTCCAACTTTTAAGGCCAGAATACAGCTCTACTCTGAATCAACGTGTGATTCACAGATGTGATTTACCTGTGACTAATAATGGTCATCTACCATTAATAATAAATGAAACTGTGAAGCTATAACTTTTTTTTCTTCCATTTTTATTTAAACTAGCATATTTCACACAACACAGCAAAAAAAAAATTAAAAAAAATCACATTTTGAACGTTTTTTTTAACGGCAATAGCCAAGGCGCTGTGCCTCAGGGTCAGTCTTGCGGGGACTTCTCAGTCTCTCATTTATTTTGTTTCTGACTCTTTGCCAATGGTCCCCAGACAGGTTAGGGAAGCGCTTTAAAACCTGTTGGTGGACCCGCTCCTTTATAATTTGACGCAGTGGACTTTTTCCGTTTGAGCCGCTCCAGTTTGTCATCTTTCCCCAGCTCTTGTACATATTAAATGGAGTAAACTATAAGTATCCTTCGCTGGTCCACATATCCCAAGATTCATTGCGGGCTGAACGGGAGAATTTACTTCCAGTAACATGGCGGACGAAGCGGCAGGCGAAGCGAGAGAGGAGCACAGTTTTAGATGTAAGTATATTAAAATCTGGCGGTTCAAAAATGAAAATCTTATAGCGGTTGTGTTGTTTGCCTTTTATTCTTGGCTTAGACATGTATTTTAATATTTTTTTGTAAAGCATCGCTCATAAACGAGCTTGTATGGTAGTGTAAAAGTTTCTTCATCTTTACGCAGCCACTTTCTGCTTTGGTAAATTAAGTAAAAAGTCAACTCCTCTTAGGAGAAATTATTACCTCTTTACAGAGTAAAAATCGGGGCACGGTGGCTTGGAGGTTGAAGATTAAATCCAGTTACACAGCTTATGCTAGAGGACTCTTATTGAGCCTCATACAACACAGAACCTGTGATCTGCTGTGAAAACTATAGTTCTGCATTCTTAAATCAATACAGTTGTCACGTTCCTCTGGTATTTATTTTCTATCTAATGAAGAAAATTCAGGAGGAGTTGTATCTGCAGGAGAAATTAATCCCTTGCCGGAAAAAAAAATTGAGAGAAAAAAATAAACCTACTGTATGTATATTTGCAAAAGCGCAAATAACATAATTTATGACTGATCACTTTAACAAATATAGATTTCATAAATGTTGTTGTGTTGCTCTTTTTGTAAACTGTGTTTATTGTCTTCTTGTTTAGGATAAGAAGCAGCAAAGGGAGACTGGAGAGGAGAGCAGGGACCGAATGGATGGACTGTTTTTCTTTTTCATTCATGTTTTTGTCACATTTTTTATTTAGGTGTTCGATGGTTTTGAATAAATGAATTTCTAAAAATGTTAAATATCATGAAGTCATTTCATTAAAAGTTGTATTAGTGTTTTTAAAGAAGCTTACGTTGAACAGTTTAAAATAACAACATATTGGCATTAGGATAAGTTTTTTTGCAGTTATTTATATCTATATAAATGACCTATTTAAGCTTAATTAGAACAAACGGGCAGTGTTGCTGGTTCAGTTGAATACAGATTAATTTCTTATTTTCTGGTTGACGAGGGGAACATCATACAGGTTGGTCTGCAGAGAGAGTTCAGAGCAGCTTCGTCATGCTGTCCACTGCATCCATCATCAGGGTTTACAGTCTGCTTAAGTCGACGTGCACAAAAGACAAGTTTTTCCAACCAGAGAGCCCCACAGACCTCCAGCAGCTTCATCTTGAAGCACATCCCAAGAGGCAGCTGTGGAGAAAAGTGTTATGACCTGCAGTTTTGTTAAAACACAATGTTAGTTGTTGTTGCAGTGGTTGTTTACAAAAAACAATTCAGTTTATTTAGGAAGAGCCAATTTGGAATATGCTTGGTAAAAAAAAAATCATAGATATATAAAATCAAATTAGAACATGCTGTTTTGATCTAAAAGGCATATATAATTTTAAGCTCACAAAGATTTTTTACAGATAAAATGAATATAAAAAATGTAATATTACAAATTTGTACATTTGATCACTAGTCATTCAATTACAGAAATTATCATGAGAGTAGATGTCTTAAGTATTAACCTGGATTAAATAAAATTATCTTGATATGATCACCTCTCAGCCAGAAATATAAAACATTTGCGCAGACAGTAAAACTTGTTGTTTCTCTAGAGTAAAAAAGGTGAGTAAAATACTGGGAAATATTTCTTGCTTTACCAGCTGGTTTAGCGTGATCGCGGTTGCTAGGAGACAGGACGTTCGGCAAAGTGGGGGCGGGAATTCAACGAAGGCTAGACCGTCCAAATTCACAGCCGTTAACATCCGGTCTACCGTGTCCACGAAGGACCCAGGCCATGTAGACCGAGTAGACCGGGTCCTTCGAAGGATCCAGCCGCTGGATTCGGACACAGCCTCTGCTTTCTTACTAGATGAAACGTTGACTGTTCATAGGATTGAAAGGATATATCAAAGTCTAAAAATAATTTTGCCGCTATATATATATATATATATATATATATACTTTTGTAAGATTTTAGGAACTTGTAATGTAACGTTGGGCCTAAAAGGCAGAAATTTTCTGAACAGGGCTTACACATTCACACATATAATAGTCACACAACACTGTCTGGGTAACCTATTGTACTCGCTGATGATCATCCTGAATGCATCCCCCAACTTAACAACACACCATAGACTCCAGATCATTCACACCTCCAAAAGAACATTACCATCTCCAAGCATCCCCCCACCAAGCTTTCGTGACCATCCCTACAGCATGTAACCATGTCTATTCTATTGTTATTGTGAGTTGTTATATGATTATATTAATATATAATATACACAACAACGTAATTAAGAATTTATTATAAAATATATAAATTGATAAATATGATAAATACGCTATTACGTTGTTTTTGCGTTGTGTATCTCATTACCATCTTCAAGCATCCCCCCACCAAGCTTTGCTCCCCATCGCTACAGTATGTAACCAGGTCTATTCTGGTGTTGCAAACATTCCGTGGTGAGCCGAATAGTCATGTGATTGCATAAATATTATAAATAGGCTATTACGTTGTTTTGCGTTGTGGAACTCTGTCATTTTCATCCAACAAAAATAACATAAAAAACCACGAGTTTATCACAAAATTAAAGGAAAGTACATTAGGTTTAAAAAAAAGATATACTTTAGGTTCATAGAAATAAATCAAATTGTTTACAAATATAACGTTTAAGGCTACTTGTTATAATATTTTACAGAACTCATATGGTGAAGTTTGGCCTGTGTTAGGAGAACTTAAGTTTATGGAGCCTATGATAAACTTTGACAATAGAAGAAGCAGGTTAATTACAAAAAAGTAAGCAGTTTGTGTTGTTACATCCAAAATGGTTTGCGCAACCAGCTCGGCTTTTTCTGCAGTGGACGTGCATACTGATAATAACATCATGTCGATGAGAATTCTGTGAGAGAAGCGCCATCTCCTGGTCATACTCTGTATTTCAATTAATGGGTGGAGTTGCAGTAAAACTTTGACACTCCCAGGAGAAAGACGGGAGGCCACTCCGGCCACTGGGATTTTGAGGGAACTCTGCCGTTAATGGGCTGGAAAGGGCACGCCATTCGTCCGGCGTTTACTCTGAATGAGAACTTTTAAACTGCTACTACTGTATGTTCATAATTATGATTCTTGTTTAATTCTTTCATACTCTTATTTCTTTCTTTAATTACTTTTTCACATTCATCATTCCACCAAGGCACATTTTTCTTTTTCATATTCCCTTTACTTTTTGGAATTGTTTTATCTGCTGCTTCAATAATTATTTTTCTAAATGTTTTGTCTACACTATTTTCCGTATTTATTTTATCTTGATTCTTGTCACATATACTTTCAAATGTATCCCAGTTTGCCTTTTTAAATACCCACCTTTCTTCTCTAACTTCAGTTTTTGAATCCCTAAATATTATAATCTTAATCAAAATTGGATAATGGTCACTGCCCATCAAATTTTCCTGAACCTCCCACTCACTTTTCCCAGCCAATTCACTTGAAGTCAACGTAATGTCTATTGCCGAAATGTATCCTGTATTAACATCTATTCTTGTTCCTTTTCCATCATTCAAACATACCAAATGTATTTCATCCATTATTTATTCAATTACCTCACCATTTATATCTGTTTTTAATCCTCCCCATACTGTATTATGTGCATTAAAATCACCACATATCAATACATTTTTTCAATTATTTTCTAGCATCATTTTTATTTTATTTATGTCTAATTTCTTGCATGGATTATAATAATTTACTATATATTAATTTCCACTATCTGTATATATTCCTATTCCTATAAATTCTTCTTCCTTCCCTATTTTGACAACTCGATAATCTAAATTATTCTTAATAAAAGTTGCACATCCTCCTCCTTTACCATTTTCTCTATCTTTTCTAATTATATTGTATGATAATAATTTAAAATCAAATTTTTTATTTAACGTCTCCTGAATACATATTATTTATGGTTTTTCTATTTGATCTTCTAACCATCTTTTTAGTTCCTGTCCGTTAGCTATTACACTTCTTGCATTCCATTGCAGTATTAATACCATTCATCCTGACCCTCCACCTTCTTGATTTGACTGAGTACTTAAGTTTTGTCTGATTTCCTCCCATGATAACTCGCTAAAGTCTAAATGATTTGCTGCTGCTTTTACAATAATTTGGATTCTTTCAGTTTTAGATCTTGTCTCCATCGTAGCGTTAATAACTCCTGCAATGAAAGTTACACGTTTTTTCAAATCTATCCAAACTTTTCACTCTGCTTCTTTTCTAATTTCTTTCTTTTTTTCCTCCGTTATGATCTCCTGTTTTTTCCCTCCATTTCTTCCAACCATTTTCACTGCCTCTGCATATGAAATCTTATTTTGAACTTTTGCCTGTTTAATATTAATCTCTATTTTCATTCTTAGACAACCAGCATAAGCAGCACTATGCTCACATCCACAATAACAACATTTGGGTTTTAATTTATTACCACATTCCTCAAATCCGTGATTTTCTCCACATCTTGGACATCTCTTTCTTCCTTTACAGATATTTGCTGTATGCCCAAATCTTTGGCAGTTGTAGCATCTGATTGGCTTTGGTATGAACTCCCTCACTGAATACGACAAACAACCCAAAAAGACAAGATATGGCAGAATCTCTCCCTCAAACATCACTATAACCGCTTCCTTTTCTTTTTTAACTCCATCTCGTAATTCACTTAGTCTTTTAACACTAGAAGACCCAGGATTTTTTGCTATACCTGTAAAACCCAGAGGTCAGCCGATCGGCTGTAAGGCCACCTGTGAACCCTCCTTTTGTTATGTGAACGAGGCAATCACTGGGGCACCACAGGACGTGACGTGAGCCACTTCACTCAAAACACCTTGACATAAAATGGGGGAGGAGGAGAATCAGATTACAGCAAGATTGCTCTGTCAGAGCTGCTAACTGACTGGGCAGAACACATGAACTGAATCAAAATGTAATATATGTAATATATGTAGAAGGATGTAGAAGTTATCAGGACCCTACAACACTGGGCTTCCAACATCCCCACCAGACAAATAGGAAAAGTAAAAGAATAGAACCCCATCAAAAAAAGCACTCAAAATCTGTGGTAGCCCCACCAGTCATTTACAGAATTGCTCATCAAGTTGATATCTGTACAAGATAATGATTTATTTTATGTAACATTTTTTTCTAACTGAGATACACCAGAAATGTATTTGATATGTTTTATTTTAGAATTTGTATATTGTTTTTGTCTGTTTTGCTCTGTCCCTCTATTTTCTTTTTCCCTGTCTCTCCCTGTCTCAACTTATAGAAAACCAGACTGACTGTTGCTTTTTGCCCACACTGTAATGTGATGTTATGTCAAAGATATGATATTATATGTCTGATTTCAAAATACCAGTTATGGATTTGAGCTGTGCCAGGTTCTGCTCAACTCCTCAGGTCGCCTTTATGCTGCAATTTCTGGTGTATGGGGATCGTTTGTCACCAACTGCATCACATCCTACAACCCTGGTCGACACATCACCATTGATGAACAGCTTTTCCCGTCAAAGACTCGCTGCTTTTCACTGCAATACATTGCAACGAAACCTGACAAGTTTGGGATCAAGTTTTGGGTGGCTGGTGACTTGAAATCCAAATACATCTGCAAGTCCCATATCTTGGCAAGGACCCAAGTCGTCCCAGTGGGGAGAGGCTATCTGAGAATGTAGTTATGAGGCTGATGGAACCATTCCTGGACAATGGCAGAAATGTTACCATGGACAATTTCTTTACATCGCTGTCACTTGCACAAAGACTGCTTAGCCGGAAAACCACCATCCTTGGCACAGTCAACAGGATTCGGCAAGAAATTCCACAATCAACAAGACAGGGACCACAATGAATTCCCCACTCAGGTATTTTCAACCACGGGTGCCACGCTGACGGTGTATGCGCCCAAACGGAAGAAGACAGTCTACATTCTCAGCAGCATGCACAGTGTGGTTCAGACTGAAAATACCACCAAAAGGAAGCCAAACACTGTCACCCTTTACAACACCATAAAGTGTGGCGTTGATGTGATGGACCAGATGGTGCGGGAGTACACTGTCCGCACATGAACACGGCGCTGGCCAGTCGCGGTGTTCTATAACATGATTTATATGGCAGCACTGAATGCATATGTGCTCTATCAAGCATGCACCGGGAGGCAGGAGAGACGGGTGGACTTCCTGGTGGAGCTTGCAAGAGAGTTGGCTCACTCTCATGTGGGTGCAAAGCAGGCACAAAATGGAACAATTGCTTCGGCAACAACCTTCAACACCTAGCCCTGGGAAAAGACCAATATGTCAGGTTAAAATTCCGTGTACAAGCAATCATGCCACTGTGCGATGTATTGACCGCTACAAATACACATGTGGCAAACGCAGAAAGGAGATGGCATAGCAGTGCCAGGATTGTGAGTGATTATTGACATGTACTCACCTCACTTACTGTTACTTACTGTTTAGTTTTCTCTGTGTGCTTGAAAACTCAAATTTCCCTGAGGGAGTCACCCCAAAGGGATCAATAAAGTTTTAAGTATAAGTTCTAAGTCTCACTCACTTCCACTCTCTAACACTGTATCCTGATTATACATTTTTTTTAATTATTATTTGTAAATATCATGAAGGCCCAGTTGGGATAACCACAGATTTTGAGTGATTTTGTTGATGTGGTTCTGTTCTTTTCCTTTTCCTATGTGTCTGGTGGGGATGTTGGAAGCCCAGTGATGTAGGGTCCTGATAACTACATCCTTTTATATATATATTACATATATTGCATTTTGATTCAGTTCATGTGTTCTGCCCAGTCAGTTAGCAGCTCTGACAGAGCAATCCTGCTGTAATCTGATTCTCCTCCTCCCCCATTTTATGTCAAGGTGTTTTGAGTGAAGTGGCTCATGTCACGTCCTGTGGTGCCCCAGTGATTGCCTCGGTCACATAACAAAAGGAGGGTTCACAGGTGGCCTTCCAGCCGATCGGCTGACCTGTGGGTTTTATAGGTAGAAAAGCCAAATGGCTGCTCTCTGGGAGTTCTAGTGTTAACCTCTTTTACCTTAGCTCCTCTTATATTAACTTTTATTTCATCCATTGACATCTCAATTGGAATACCCCATATTATTCCCTTTGGACCTTGTTCTCCTGACCCCACCTTACTCACACTGATCACTTTATGCTTCCCTACATCTTTCATTTTCCGAGCCTTCTCTCTCTGTTCCTCTGATTTACACACTATTAACAAATTTCCATCCCTAAATACTTTTTGCCATTTTAATATCTCCCACTTGATTTTTCAAAACAGTTGTTAACTTAACCGGACTTTTTTTGTTTATACCATTCCCCTCACTGAACCTCAGAATAATGTTGTATTCTCTTTCATCATCTTCATTACTTTCACTTGGATTCACCTTCCTTTGTTTCTTTATCTTATCTTCATCTGTAATGTATCCTCTCTTCCCTTTCAACATCTTTCATTTTCCAAAATTCATTTCCATGCTATCTTCACTCTCATACTCCTCTATCTCTCCCCACTCCTCATGTCCTGAACAGCCGTGCCCACCCGCCATACCTTGATCTTCTTTTCTTTGTCTTGGCATATCTTCCACTTGAAGTCCTTTTCTTCTGAGCATCAAAATGTTTTCCAATCGTTTGTTCCTTGCATTAAATATGTCTTTATATTTTCACAACGAATGTCGTTTCACTATTAGTTGTTTTACTTAAACTTTTCTTTGATTTTTAAACTGCCAAACTATCACAAGCTCCTTCCGCTTCCGCCAACGCCTCAGCTCTGTGGCGATGATTGAATGTGGCCTTGACTGGCTGACTGTCTTCTTCTCACCATCCTGTTTAGCGAGGTTTCTTTTCCTGTGGAGCTAGAATGTAGATTAGAGCCACCCGATGGTTGTGTGTGTGACCCAACAAGAGTTTTCTTCTCACTTTGAGCTGGAAAATTTTATATAATATTAGAAAAAAAATTCCTCAATTCTAAATAGAAACAATGTTCAAATTTAAGATAAAAATTACAGCAGAATGAATGAGTAGTCTTATAGGTGATTTAATGAGTTAAAATTCTAAATTTACAGAGCAGGAGGTAGTTTAATTTTGACATTATCAGCATGGAATGCCCTTGTAATGACAAAGTTTTAGAGTGAGAGAATGTCAAGGAAGATCTGTTATTTTTTTGTTTTTCCAAAATGAATACAGCCTTCAATTGGAGAACCATCAATATGGTCATTATCATGAAGATATAGTTAACAGAATGTTATGAGCCATTATCAGCTCACAACATATTAACATCACTGGCTATTAATCAAGAGCATCCTTTTACTCTTAACAGTCCATCCAGAGCATCACAAGACTTTTTACATTTTTTATTTGCAGGAACACACGTAAGATGACCCTATGGATTATGTGTGAAATTTAGGTGTACTGATGGACTAAATTTATATAGCGCTTTTCTAATCCTTTTAGCAAGTTACTCTTTTGTTGAATTAGATTAATTGTATTAATTATTAAGTATTAATTATTATTAATTCTATTTTTCTGCATGCAGAAAAATACATTTGTGTTTTATCTTCAGATTTATACAAAAAAGGAGGTTTCAGAATAAAACTGAATGGCTTAAAATCTGTTCATGATTTTATTCACCTCAAAAAAAAGTCTACTTCCATCTGAAGAGGAGTAACCAGAGATGGGCGTAAATCCCATACATGCAAGTCTCACGTAAGTCCCAAGTCTTAGCCCTCAAGTCTCAAGTAAGTCCCAAGTCATCTTTAAGGAGAATCAAGCAAGTCAAGTCCAACCATAGCTTTAGTCAAGCAAGTCAAGTCAAGTCACAAGTGAAGTCATTATCAAATTAGTCGTTTTTTTAAATAGGTTTCTGCAAGCAAAAATTTGATTGCGAATATCTTTAATTTAAATTCTTACAGGTTGGAATGCAATTTAGACTAGGAACAACCTATTGTGGAGATCTACCAAAGGAACAAGAGAGAGGAGTGCGCTTTGAATAAATGTCAAAACGGCCTGCCAAAAAACTACTCGCCATAAGAGCGGGGCAGACTCCGATAAAGCGCACCGGTCATATTTGAGGAGGAAAAAAATCAAAAAACAGAAGTCGCAAGATCATGCTTTGGACACACCAACATGAAAAACGTCTCCAACAAATCTGGAACACGGCCATTCTTAAAATTACAGTTAATTATACATTTTAGGAATCATGATGCTTTTAATTTCATGGTATCCTTGGCAGCTTAACACCAAAAAATTGACACTGACAGCAGGGTTCGATTTGCCGGTGGGGATTTTCCCCACCTCTGGTTTTTACATCCTACCCTCTGCTGAATTATTTATGTCCTTGGTGGGGACAAAATTTATCCCTCTGACCCAAAGTATTTTTACCATTAAGCTACATTGATACTGAGCGCAGGATGGGTGAAAACGGCATCATCTCTGAGGCTGCTGCTCTTAACCCATCAAACTGACCATCCACAAACCTCTTGCGGTTGAGGCCGCAACCAGACCTACACTCATGTATGCCGGCAAAACAAAACTAAAAACATTCTTCGAAATACAGTTTACACAATCAAGGCAATTACAACGGATTCCATGAGGTTAGTTGTGCAGCTTTGCAGCAATATACAGCACATTACGGTGGTGACAACTTTGCCTCGCAGTGAATGTTGGACGTGTGTTTCCTACCCACACACGTACCACCATCATAACGTCTGAAAAAAAGTTTTGATTCTGCATATTAGCTAATCTCATTACAAGCGTACATTCATGCGTAGATAATTAGCCCTAGTCTGGTTACAGCTGGCTAGCATTAGTGCTGCTAATCTAGCAGCTACTTTCTACCAGATTTGTAATTTCAGACAGATGTAAATATTTAGGCCAAGATTAATTCCAAATAATAATAATAATAATAATAATAATAATAATAATAATAATAATAACAATATTCAGGACCTAATGCATAGCATGTTACTCACCTTGCTTTATGTGCTGTCCTAAAATGTCGGATGAAATTTGATGTAGCGTTTGCAGTATCAGCAATTTTAAAATAGCAGATTTTGCAGGTAGCTCCTCTTTTATTTTGTGTTGTAGCATAATCTTTGTAGCCAAAATGAAAAATTTTCCGAATGTTGTTGCCGGTCAGAGTGGCTTCAATCATTCTGCAGATCACTCATTAGACTAATGTAGACATGCCTTCTGTCCATTGCAGGGAGGAGGGGTTGCCAGGTTTGCTGATATGCTGCAAGTCAGGCCAGCGTGCACAATAAAGCAATGTTCATCTAATTATTTATTTGTTGATAATACATGAAAAATTAACAAGACTGATGTGACTTGGCAAGTCACATGACTCAAGTCAAGTCGCAGATCAAGAAGAGCAAGTCAAAGTCATGTCAAGTCTTTTGTTGATGTTGATCAAGCAAGTCAAAAGCCACAAATCTGGACTCGAGTCAAGTCATCAACTCCAGTTCCCCTATCTCTGGGAGTACCTACAGATCATGATGCTGCCAAACCTGTATTTCCCTTTGGCTATTGTGTTGTTTTGGATTTGTTCTTATTTTATCAATCCTATATTTTAGATTTATGACCTAAAAGATGAAATGTTGTTCATCAAGATTAGGGAGGATTTTAACCTGCCCTTTATGTTTTATTTAGAGGAAATCTAGAGAATACCTATGTAGAACAGAAGTAATAACCTGAAGAAATTGCAGCTCCTTAAGTACCGCTGTCAGCCTCTTTGAATCTATTATAATGAGCAAATATTCGGAATGTCCTACTTAGCCTTATATCAAGTTTATCAGATTCATTGTAAATGATGGCAGGAGTGAGTTCAAGGCAAGCAGTTATGATGCTAACATCAAATTAAAAGTGCTTCAACAAAGTATTAGTTTAAAGATCTTGTTCACTGAGAAACAATCTAATATTTGCTCTTTATTAAATAAGATCGGTCACTCTGAGTTACATAAGCATGCTGCACGTGAACAATTTCCCGAACCCCCGTTGCCTGCGTTAGCCGCAATGAAATTAAATAGGTGTCTGTAGTGGGGAAATTATTTCATGATTAGTTCTGTTAAGTGATTAGTAATTATTAGTAAAAGCATCTGGGGAATATGGCATAATGCTTGGGACTTGGAGACTGAAGTTGGAAGAGACTTATTGACATTTCCTGCACCTGGCGCCACCTGAAAAAAGGACGCTAATAGTGCTTTGGGTAAGACTGACACAATGTGCTGGACTCAGAAGATGGACCTTTAGGACTGTTTGTTATTTTTCCTGCTTGTTTGTTTTCTCTCTTCTGGACATGCGACTGGACAGCAGCAGCTCATACTGAGTTTTGAAATAAGCAGGAGACAAAAGGACAGAACAGGTGGACAAGCGTTTCTAAGGATTTTGAGCATTAATGGAAACCCTCAGTTAATGTTGTTGAGAGGAAAACAATCATGTAGGGTGATTGATTTAAAGAATAAGAGGGAAGCAATTTAACACAATTAGCAAAAAACAAGATGACATATCCTAGGTTCAAAACCTGGAACAGAACGACATTGGTCCAGTGTTCACTTGTTATGTAAGCAGCATAGCAGACCCAACCTACATCTTTGGTCCAGGACAACATCTCTTAGCAGACTATAGAGACACGATTATGTTTATATTTTTAGCTGCACCAATTGTCTGAATAAAGCAACATGAAGGATGAGGTATTTTCAACTGACGTCTTCCAAGAGAAAGTAAAAGACGTTTTAACTATGAGTGATCTGGATAAACAACTGGAACAAAGAGCTTATAGATGCAGAAATCTACAGTGATCACTAAACACGGCTAACAAACATGCTAACATCATTGGGTTAAAGACAGTTGGTGTTACTTCCCTCCCTCAGGGGGACTCTTTAATGTGGGTCATAACAAACTTGGAAACAAAGCAGGAGTAAATAAGAAATAAAAGACATTAAGTTTTACATTCAGGTAACGTTCAGGTAACTTGACTCAACAACCGACTGAAAGATTAATGGTCAGAAGAGGCATACGTAGACGTGATCGTGGAAAAGAATCCACACATTTCTGATGTAACTTTCCTTGGAACCACGGGAAAAAGTAGAGCAACTCAAAAACGATCAGAGATCTAAGATAAGAGGAGCAACACAGGCACATTGCTTATTTTAAAGATCTTCCTTGTGAAGGTTGGAAGAGAGACAAAAGGGATAATTTAAGATATAGGGAATTTAATAAAGAAAGGAACATTCAAGGCACTCTGTGTAATCTAAAAGTCCTTCACTGATTAAGCAAGGGACATGCCAATGCGTTTCGGCCGCGTACCACTTTCCTGAGGGCTCATGGTATAGCAAAGCACAGGTGTACTTAAAGACTCAATCGAGTCATCTGATGTGAACATGTGTTAACAAGCTGTAATGCTCTGCTTGAGAGAGTGAATCTGTTGGGCTTATACTTGGGACTCAGATGACAATTCTGAGTACCACACTGCCAAAATAAAAAATAAATAAATGTGACACCAAAATTCAACATAGACTTTTAATTTTTGTAATGACTAAAAACAAAGAAATCAATACAGTTGTTTTATTTTGTCTAAGCTGGAGCTGATGTAACACTCACTCACTCAGGCAGAGGCACCCAAGCAGGAGACACGCTATGGTAGGGGAGAGAGCGTTGAGCCAACTGGGCTTATTGTACTGTGAAAATGAATAAGGCTAAAACTCCATTGGAGACTGTATCATCCTTATCCTTATTTGCATCTATATGGAATTCTGCCATATCACCAATGTGAAGATTGGGGGTGGAAAAATTATGCTTTACAGCTGCTTTTTTGGATGATTACGGCAAGGATGAACGGGGCCATGTATCGTGAGATTTTGGCCAAAAACATCCTTCTGTTGGGTCTGACTCATGAATGTTGAAATTAACCCTCTAGGCGCCAAAGTCGCAATATTGCGACAAGCAACATTGCTGACTTTAACGAGCCACAGCTGGAGATAGGGCCACTAATTTAATTACTGCTTTACACCAGGAGATGGCGGACATGTGTACCTTTAATCTTGGACACCTTTTTGGGTGTGTTACCATGGAAACTTTTGGAGTAAATCGGCCTTTAAGTCAGCGCCGCGAGCGGGGGACGCGAGGTGCAGCTGCTCCGGTCACAGTATAGAGAAAGCGACTTTTAGAAAGATAAAACTTATGAGGCCGAGACGTCGGAGTTCCCCGCCGGAAAGTATTGGCTTATTCAGATTCTGAAGAGAAATATTTACCTCTGATCTGTTCAGTTGTCCCGGGAGAAAGTGAAACTAAAATGTCCCGCAGCAACAGCCAGTCCCGTTTCGCCATGACGCTCCACAAGCAGCAACATTCCAGCTCTGCATCACGTTCTCCCGGTGAGAGAAAGGTATGTGTTCGGGTAGCAAGGTGGTCATCACAACGCTAATTGTGACCGAGGTGGGAGGGATGTAAAAATCAGTGGAAATAATAGCAGATGCGATCGAAAACAGGAGAGAAAAAAGACCGCTTATAAGCGAGTAAACAGCAGTAAAGTTCTCTGTCCCGCTGCAAGTGAGAGATGATGATGATTTTGGCGAGGTTTGCTTGACAGATGAGGAAGAGTAGAATCACCAGTGGATCAGACAATTTGATGAGCCTGTTAGTTATTTTTGGGACGGATCTGTAAAATTCTGTGGCCAATATTTTCTTTCTGTTGATTTTATATAGTGAATAGAGTAACGGAGCCACATAAGAAAGGACATAAACAGATATATCCACCTGTTCTTGAAAAAAAGCCAAAAAAATCAAACATATAGATGTAGAAAATACATATATAGAAAAATCTAAATAAAAAAATAAAATTATTGATGAAAAAAAAGTTTTAAACAATGTAAAAAAGAAAAAATTGTAAAAGTCATGCAATCCGATAGTGCCAACGCCTGGTGACGTCATAATATGCAAATTAGATGTGTGATTTTGCTCCTATCACAAACTTTGGATCATACTGAAGATTTTTCTAATTTACAGTGTACCTTTATCTATAACCATATTAAAGCTACAACATTTTGAACTAGTGATATCAAAATGGAATATTTTATAGAAAAAACCCAGGCGCCTAGAGGGTTAAGACTGATTGCTAAGATCAGACAAATTTCTTTTCCCCCTCGACGGCACGCCCCTCTTCCCCTGGCCATGCCATTCTAACCAATAGGAGAACTATCCACTTCTTCCCCGTTTCGAATCCGCTGAGCGCTGGATGATCTGCTGCGCCTTTTGGCTGGGATGGCAATCTATCAAAGACCTGTGCTGCTGCCGTGGCCCGATTCGTCACCAACTCAAGGAAAGGGGGCGAAGCGCCCACAGCCAGCATAAAAAAGTGATGGATGAGTATCCATCGTCCTCTTCAAAACTCGCTTTAGTGGGGTTTAGTTCTGTCCTTGGAACTGAAAGAAGAGATCTTCCTTCGCAACACGTGTTCTGGATTTTAGTCTTTCCTCCCTGCAACCAAGTTTTATAGTAAGACATAGTTTGGTTGGCCGCAAACTATGTCTTTTTGATCTGCTTAATTGCCCTCCTTTTTGTTTTTTCTCTCCGCGCGGCTGACGAGCCAAGCATCTCGTTTTACCGACTTTTTCTTCCAAAACTGGGAGTCCCTCTCCTTCTGAACGAAAGTAAGAGCATTCCTTTTTATTTTTATCTTCTGTTACCTGGGTGGAGAGAGTTTAGAAAGCTTTCTTTATAATTGTATGCATGCATGATTATTGATGTGAAGTGATTTGCCTTCCTTGAGCGCTCTGTGATTTTTCTGTGCTGTGTTTCTACTTACGGGTAAACTTGTGAGTTTTGTACTTGTTGATTGTAAGTTTCCTGGATGGATCGTCCTTTATTAGTAAACAGAATTGTTAGTTTGCAGAAGTTTGGTTCCGCTCCTTAAGTTGATAGTAAGTGTTTGGTGTCATAGGCATTTGGGTCAGCACCCACGGAGCGCCTGTCAGGAACGCGCAGCACGCAAAGGACATTTTAAACCATTTTCCTCCAAATTTCCCAACCAGTCTTTATTAGCAGAAGCTAACTCACTGATAAGAGCCATGAGTTTTCTTTGTTAGACAGGAACCACAGGCCTCTTGCTCAGAATAAACAATTGGTCATAAAACCCCCCGCGTTCTTTTCGACGAGCTGCGCATTCGCATCGTACACCACCTCCATGCATGCACGCGGTGCGGTTGTAATCGATTAATCTAGCAATTATTTTTTTAATCGAATAATCAAATTATTAATTTTTAAATTCGATTTGATTTTGATTCGATTTGATTATCGATTATTTACCCATTATTTGATTTTTATAGAAATTTGACATTTATTAATCTATATGTTTCAATGAAATAAACAAATTTCTTCATTTGAACACATTTTAATTGTAAAAAAAAATCCCAACTATAGTTGTAGTATTAGTACAATCTTATGTTAGAGGTTGAATTTAACAAGAAGTTAAATGTGGTGCAAAGAAATCATATGAATATAGGAGAGAAAATACCCCCAAGAATATATATGCACAAAATTTAACATTCACTTAGTAGTCAGTCAAAAAGTGTTCTTCATTCACAAAAATGTTTTATATTGCTGCATTTTCTTTTGTTTCTGACATAAGATTTGCAAGAGAGAGAGAAAGAGAGAGAGACACTGTTCATTACAAGAAAATGCTGCATATTTTTCTAGTTTTTAGATGACAATTTTGAAAACATGACCAACTGGAGAAGCATGAAGTAAAAAAATAGTATTCAAACAGGATGAGGCATTATTAAACGTGACAATCAAGAGTTCGTTGTCGGTTTGCTTTAGCAAGCACTAAAATAATGTTGTTTTAATGTCCACGACGGCTATGTTTTGCGGGTAGGTAGTGCATTACCTTTGTTAACAAACATGTTTACCGCGACCAAATAACACTCTCTCACATTTTCGGCTTTTGCTCATAATCAGTCTGTGCACATTCCGACTCATTCTGCCAACACGGGTCACAAATAAAAACCAACAAAACAGATAGCAGTAACATACACCAGACGCAGCTGTGTATGAGTATCTGCCCTCTACGTGGGGGTGTTTGGGTGATTTATAGGGTAGGTAGGGTAGTTTTATAAGCCATTTCCACTTTGCAAAGCTGGCAGACGACAAAATTGCTCCCTTTTATTGCAAAATAGGTCCATACCTTTGAACTGCGTGTTCTGGTGGAGGTATTCAAGTCAACTGACTCACTCGTGCGGACACCCGCCATGTTTTTTTTTAAAGTGATGACGCTTCGACGCAAAAAATGTGGATCGTATTTTACGTTTCGACATAATCGATTACATTGACGCGTTGTCCCAGCCCTACTCCAGACCTTAATCCAATAGAGAATCTGTGGAGGGAATTGAAAGTCCATGTTACTCAGCGACAGCCCCAAAACATCACAGCTCTTGAGAAGAATAGGCCAAAATACCAACTACAGTGTGTGAAAACCTGGTCAAGACCTAGTGGTAATGTTTGACCTCTGTCATTGCCACCCAAGGTTACTTTACAAAGAAGGGTGTCACGATTCTCCAAATCTTCGATTCGATCTGGTTTTCGATTTTAGGATCACGATTCAATTCGATTCTCGATTGTTTTGTCTTTTTCTAACAGCACAGAGGCCTATGTCATTTTTAGACTAGTCTAGTCTATGATAATTTGTTTTATTCATTCAATTTTGTACAGTAAGTCTTATTTCAAAAGGCTACAGGTAGATGATGGTCAACTTTTTATAATTTATTTGACAATATAAATGTAACAGTCTTATTACAATCTAGTGGAAAACGGCAAACTAAGACAAAATGTGTGTAGTTACAGAGGGTGCCTGCCACCTCGTGACTCCTTTTTAGTTACCTCAGCGTGCACAACTCTTACTAGGTGCGTTTCAACTATCGGAACTTTAGAGTAATTTAACCAGAATGTCACGATACCCGTGTGTCTCCACTTCATTGGCCTGGTCCGACAGGGTTGTTTTTGATGCCATTTCAGGAGCCAAAAGAGTATCTGATTGACTTTAATTAAAAAATCAAGATCGTGACACCCCTAGTTACTTTGTAAATAGTGAACTTTTGTTTTTGACCAAATATTATTTTCTGCATCATTAAAGAAATAAACTCTTGAAAAAAAAATCCTGCAATGGGATTACCAGCCCTCACAGTTGAAGTGTACCTACAGAATGATGAAGAATTACAGAGCTCTCTCATCTTTTTAAGTGGGAAAACTTGCATTATCGGTGGCTGTCAAATACTTTTCTGCCAAGCTGTATATTATGCCATTAAGATCTGTAAACTGAGAGTAAATGTTGAACGTTATACAAAGGATTGCATAGAGGTATACGTGAAAAGGTGGTTGACAAGCTCATACAGATTTTTGAAGTACGAACATTAAGTTTTAAAGGCATCATATATATTTGGACCATTTAATATTGACTAGAGAAAGAAAAAAAATGGTTGTAACATAAAGACAACATTCAAGACTACTCAGTAACTGCATACTTTCTCTGCCTCTCCAGTATAATCAGGTATGAGACATTGAAGCTATGTGAACACAAAGATTTCAGTGGGATCCAAACAACTATGAAAATTGGCTCCTTTACGGCTTTGTTTATGCAGATTTGTGTCTTCAAAGCTTGTGTTAGATACAGAAAAATCTAAGCCTTTTGTTCTCTTTGTTATTTTGCTTAGTTTGTATTCTAAAAGCTGGTGGCTGTTTAAAAGGTTTTATCAGTGCAGAGACTGGCAGCAATAGTACCTGGAACACATTCTCTGTCAACCATGTCTGTTCCCCCTAGAGATGCTCAGTGATAAACACACACATAGAGAGAGAAAGGTGGGAAGAGCGAGCAGAATTCAGCCCTGGCTATCAGTGTTTTATGCAGCAGGAAAATACAGGTCAAGCCTGTATTTGTGTGCAACAGGGATTGACAACAATGTGTTCTATTTTTATAAAGAACAAGCACAAAGTCCAAAATATAGACATTCAATATTCAAATACAGATATTCTCAAAGTCTGAAAATGTACAAAAATGTTTCACTTTACCGTAAAAATGTTAAACCAATAAACAGTATACCTAACTACCGAAAAAATACAAAGCCAAAAGAAAAAAAAACATATCGGCTAATTAGCAAACTGATAAAATCAATTACCTAATGAATTAAGATAGTAAACCAAAATGGAATATTAAGGAATAACTGGGAATGAAGGGCTGCACAGTGGAGCTAGTAGTGATAATACCTTGCAGCAAGCATATCATGGGTACGAATTCCAGCCTGTGGTCTTTCTGCACAGAGTTTGCATATTCTCCATGTGCATACCAGGGTTCCCTCTGTGTGCTCATTAATATTAGGTTAACAACTCTAGTCTCTAAATTGTCCCTAAGATCCAATGTGTGTTTTTTTCGCAAAAAGAAAGAGAAGAATTGTCAGACACAAAAACAACAAATCCTAAATATTTCTTCAACATATCCTTTGAACATATCCTTCCTGTTCAGCAGCTCGGAAGAACAATTCACACATGAGTTTATGCTCACCCTGGGAAGCTGGAATGCTGAAGGTAACTAGCAAAGAGTGTCTAAAATCAGAGTCCTATAACATATCAGTGACAGCAGCAGAATAATCACTGTACTATGAATGCTAGGAGGTGCCGTTTGATTAGTACATTTTAGAAAGTTGCAGCAACACAGTGACTAAATGTGACAATTTGAGAAACATCAGGGGAATGATCAGCACTTTATCTATTTATGGGTTTACGCTCAAGAGCAAACATTAATTGCCTGCTAACTGAAGTAGATGTAAAAACACCTGGAGACACCATTTCAAAAACATACTTCCCCAAAGATACGATTAAAAGATTGTAGGTAGGTAGATCAATGAGTTGGTATTTTGAGTGATCCAGCAACACAAAGCATCACATATTTGCATGATAAACGGAAAATAGCTTTCAAAATATTTGACAACTACTATCAGTTACATTTTATTTTTTGAAGATTTTAGGCCTTTGTAGTACAGCTGCAGTAATAATCCATCATTTGGGATATCAAATGCACTCGTATCACAAATGTAGTTGATAGGAATGCACACTGCACTGATTTAATGATTTACTCTCTGCGAACACCCTTCCCAACACACACACACTCACACACAAAAGACAGTCAATATTGTATTTAATTTGTTGCTTGAATTGCAGTGAAGGTCAGCAAACTTAAAGCAGAGCAACTATCAAAGCAACCATTCAACGATGACCGCAGAGTACATGCCTGCAGCTCAGAAATCCCTTTCTCTAAGTGGGTTTTTCCATTGGAGATTAACTTGAGTTGGTGCTAGAGCCAGAGTTTAACCAGTTCTTAGCTCGTTCTTTAAAATAACTGGTTCGCTTTTCTACTCACACAGCGTATAGTTGGTGCTGCGTCTCAGTGTCATTTAAAGCGTTGCAACCCAACTGTATAGGCAACAGCCATATATGGAGAGGAAGGAGGAATCCAGAACAGAGACAGATTTTAAGAGTAGTTTATCAAACCTTTCATCTGCTTCTTTTGTGCTTCCATATTTTTCTGGATTACCAAAGATTTGTACAGAACATGTTCTTGCTGCTCCTGAACAGCTGATTACAAGGCGCAGATAGCAGCAATTAGTTTGCAGAAAAAGGTAAAACATGCAGCTTAACTGTATCATGTTTTAGCTACATGCTGTAGCCCTCCTTAACACAAGAAAGTTTTCTTCAGATACTGTTATGATGTGGTGTGTCCCACACAGCCATTGGGTGGTGCATTCTAGCTCTACAAAAGAAGAAGAAAACTGTTATAAGGGCTCTGTCCAGCACAGATCAATCTCTATTACTGTGACCAGGAAAATGGCTCACACAGGGGAGAAACTGCTGCTTCCAGATCCTTTCTTTGCTAGCAAGGGAAAGGACTCCAAAGGAGACAAAGACTGCTGAGCAATTAGGTGAACCACAAACATTGATTAAACAAACCCAATGTTTTACCCTCAAAGCCTGCCAAAGCTTCCTATGTTACAGATGCTGCTGTGAGAGTGAAAGGAAGATGAAGCCACATGCAGTAGGACTTCAACTAACCAGAAGCCGCATTCATTCCCGATATGAAGTGGATGACGTGCTGGAGGACTCCAAAGGTATTGTTTCAGTGAAGGCTGGAGCCGATCGCTGTGTAGCCAAGCCAGAAAGTACGAAGCCGACTTCCCTGTCAAAAGCTTCCTTCACTACCAGCCACTGGAAAACCATGAGTCTACTAGGCCTTTGTGGCCTATTATTAGCCTGTCGGCTAACGTATTGAGCCTTTCCCCTTGCCAACCACGGAAAAACCTGAAGAACTTTAATCATTCAATAAGTTCTGTCTGTGTAGAGGCAAGATTAGTTTAGGATAAATTGGATTTAATGGTTGTGTTTTCACTGTGATTGGTTACTGTCTACTGTGATGAACTGGCAACCTGTCTAGGCACCAGCCCCCCGCGACCCCTGGAAGATTAAGCATTTCAGAAAATGGATGGATGGATGGATACTCTCTATTATTTTTATCCGCTATTGTGTGGATAATGACAGGCCGTAGGCCTGTAAGTTTTAACCACTGTTTCAAAGATTTTATGACCAGGAGTTGTCTTAAATCCTGCAATCTGAGTTACTCGATCCAGCAGGAGTTAATGTAGAAATTAGAGAACCACAGAAGATTGCATTGTGTAATTCACTTGAATTGACAGCACATCATGCAGTTGGGGAGAAGTAGGAGAGAAAGTAGGAACTGACTCTAATAATGTCCTCCAACAGCCTAGCCTAAAGCAGCATAGCTACTAACATTAACCTGTCTCCTAGCAACTAGGAGACCTAGCTATTAACACTCTCTACCTGTCTTACAATAATCTATCTCTACCTAGCTACTCTATCTCTTCCTAGCTTTTGACACTCTACCTGACGACTAACATTAACCTGTCTCTTCCTAGCTACCAGTTAACCTGTCTATAACTACCTATTAACATATCTCTAACTGTAAGCTTTGTCAAACAGGAAGACTTTTGATTGTATTCTGTGGACTACCGGATAATAAAGAGTTACAGCAATCCAGCCTTTGTAGTACCAAAGGCATGGACTAGTTTTTGAGCATCACTCCTGGACAGGATGGTTCTAATTTTTGCAATATTCCTAAGGTGAAAAAAGGAAATCCTAAAGACTTCTTTAATGTGAGATCTAAATGACATATTTTAGCTGTGTTTGAACCGCCTTAACGCATTAAAACAGTGAGATTAGATTGTCTACTGCCGTGATCAATCTATAAATAGAAGTTATTTCCAAAGGTCACTTGTAATCCAGAGAATAAATAAAAACATTACTTAATCCAAACAATATTTTGGTATTTTTTACATTGTTTATTGGTTTAGACAAATCAATTGTACTCATTAGTTTAAACTAATCCATCCATCCATCCATTTTCTAAACTGCTTAGTCCTCCAGGGGTCGCAGGGGGGCTGGTGCCTATCGCCAGCTGTCAACGGGCAAGAGGCGGGGTACACCCTGGATAGGTCGCCAGTTCATCACAGAGTTTAAACTAATTACAATTAGTAAACTAATTCTAGCTTCATTTCTAGCATTGCAACATAAGTCTTGGTCTTTTGCATCCAGATTCCAATAGAACTGTGATATCAAGCTTTATGGTTTCTATTTGTATGCATTCATTGTTTTCTTTATATCGGTAGTTAGTTATTCATTTCTCCTAATCAATAGTGTGTGTTACTAGCTTGGTTGTTTAAAATATTTGTCTTATTATTTTTCTTTTTTTGAAAATAAACTATTGTATTTTAAGTCATTTGTCCATTAATTCCACATAAATGTGTAGTAACCTGCTGTTCCATAGAACTCGAGAGCTCACTCCTTCGTTTTTGCTTAATTACTTCAGCCTTAGCCATGCATGCGATTATGATAATAGTTGAAACTGAAATATTAGACTATTAATTTAGTTCCTGACTATCAGTATACAATAATTTTCCATAAATTGTAAGCAATCCTTCATAAATACTTACAGCCAAAAAAATCGCCTCTTTCTGTAGTCCCCAACAGGCGGATATCAATGCGGGGCTAACTTCCACCTCATGGCTGATGGAGGATTTCAACACTGATTTGGTATAAATATCTGGCATGTTTTTAACAGCTTCCAGTGTTTTTTAAATGGCGATGGGAAAAATCTGTAGGGTGTCGTCATTTTGGTAGATTAGTATGTCCACCTGCTGCAGAGATGTCAAAAACATTTTCAACTTTATGTATTGAGTACAGGTAAATGGATCATTCAGAAACCGCGCTGCACCGGGAGCTGACAGTGTGGAGGCATGAAGCGCAGCTGAGCATTGACAGCAGCTGCAGCTTATTGATCTGCTATGGGACAATATGGATTTTTTGATCACTTTGGATTTAATATTAATTAAGATGGATGACAATGAATACAACTTAATGTGTTTACTTTAGATAATGAGTAAAATAACTGATCCTATTTTTTTGACCACAAAAGTACAAATGAGCTACAAGAAAAAATGATAGCGCAACTTGTGGTATGAAGAATGAGTAAATTATTCAATAACCTACTCAAGTACAATTGTGCTGAAGCTTTAAAAGGTTACTGATAAAATATAACTGAAAATTGGTTATGGAAAGGATTTATTCTAAAAAAAATATATGGAGCAATTATTAATGCTGTGCAATATTCCTAATTTCTTTAGGGACTTAAATAAAAACTGATGTCAGTCGCTCCTCAGTTTTAAGATTTTCCTACAGACTTTCAGCTCACTTTTGCAGGTATCCCAGTTCCATGTCCCCCGTCCGCACACCGGTGTAAAATGAGAAAAGCCAAAATTGATTTAATAATAAATCAACTTAATTTGTTATCATAGCCCAAATGAAGGCATAAATTACTTCTTACGAGTGCTGCTCTAAGCGCGATGGAGCATCAGCTACTGCAGAACTGCAGGTTTTACATTGCCCATCAATTCTGTGAAAATAACACCTAATATTAGTTTTCAACACTACAACTGCTGATTTTAGACGGACAAACGGTTGGGTACATTATAAACAGTGTCATGTTTGTTTTAGCAATTTATAGGTGTGCAACACATCACTCACACGTTACCTAACATGCAGCAGTCGGCTACCTCTGCTAAAAGAGAAAGAATATCTGAACTTTATACATGACTTGCGTTGTAGGCAGTAGCATATACTCTTACTCGATCTGTGGTGTTGGATGATGACCAGTAAGCTACAAAACACCGGGTCTGACCAGGATGGACCAACTCTGCTTATTTCTGGCCTCCTTTGTTTAAAATCAAAACGTCAGTTGTTTGTTTCTCTACACTACTAAGCCTTTGTAATCCCACCTGACATCCTGGGTGTGTCACATTGTGGGCGGGGAAGAAACCGGTTCTTAGAAAACACTAGTTTGGTCCAACTTAATTTTGGTGCTCAGCTAAGCACCTTTTTTGGAACAGAAAAACAGGTTCTTAGGCAGTGGAAAAGGACCGGTTCTAAGTCAGACTCTAGCACCGAACCAACTCTGGAACCAGGTCAATGGAAAAGGCCTATAACACACCTATTCTGTAGTCTCACACCACCACAAACGCTTAAGCCTACTTTATACTTCTCCATCTGCGTAGGTGCAGAGACACGCGACACAATTATCTGTCAATGTAGGGCTCTCACTCACGCAAGAACTCATGCAAGAATACACATAGTAGAGCCCAATTTTTTAACTATCCGTCAAACACAATGGAGAGCGCACATCTGTGATTGATCAAAAACATCAGCCCCAGATCATTTCAACAGAACAGTGCTGTATAGTTAATATAATTATTAGGCAGCAGATGCGCAATGAGCATCGGGAGAGGCGGGACATTTCCCGGTGGCCTGACCACTGAACTGACCTGCTCCTTGACTGCAGATGGTCAGGTTTGGATGGTGCTTGAATTTTAAATAAGCAATCCATCCTGTGGCTCATTAGGGCATGTGCCGTACAGGACATTGGCATAACAGATACAGGGTACTTGTGGGATATGTCTCCCACACTTTCTAGGTCAGTGCCCTCTGTCGCCTTTTTTTTTAGGCATTTTAATCCATTAATAAGCAATAACTTATTTTTTCCTAGCCATCTATAAATGCACCTCAAACATACACAAGATAGCAGGAAGCAGTTGATCTCAGACAGCTGCTGCCTATCAGCAGAGCACAAAGGCATGTACGGCAAAAGACAGAAAACTTTTCACAGTTTTTCTCCACACAAGTTGTAAGTTTAGTTATATTGTTACTTGCAGATAGTGTTAGCTAACTGATGACTAGTTAATACATTTCAATATATAATTATATATTATATATATATATATATATACTGTATATATATATATATATATATACATACTGTGTATATATATATATATATATATATATATATATATATATATATAATGATAATCCATATTAGGGCTGGGCTATGATGAAAATAAAATATTCACGGAAATTTTCAAAATATTGAATAAAATTGATTTTCGATGAGATTAATGTCTTATTAAAACAGTAATAATAAAAAACAATTAAGTACAGCCTTCTTTATTAATGTCACATACAGAGGGTGTGTCCTGCTACTGTTGTATTGCTACCAACATCACATAATTTCAAAACTGAGTGCCTCTCTTGTGTGTTTGTTACAGTATAGGAAATCCCTGCCTGTGATTTCAATCATGTATGCCAATCAAGAATACAATCATAACAGTATAGTCGGTACACGCTTTTGTCAAAAAATTCAGAAAGTCAAAGCCATCAGCCCTCTGTCCTGTATTTTAACCCATCACCTCATTTCACTTACTGTTGGATTACACTGTGTCTCACCCTGGTTTTTCTCACCTGCTTGTTCATATGTGTCTTGTGCCTTTTCTCATCATTCATTGCCATCCTCATCTTTTTAATAAAAACCTAGCATCTTACCTGCGTCTGTGTTTGGGCCCATGCTGTACCCTGTCAAACTGACACAGAAATCAAATACTAGTAAATTATATCAAATAATAGTAAACTTGCCATACAAATCCACATATCACAAAATAAGACTGAGCCTTTTCAAACAAAAACTGTCTTTATCGATGGACAACAGTCCAAGTAAAAAAGCTAGTCTACAGTAAGTCTTATGTCCCAACTTAAACATAATATGCTTAACATATTGATAATGCCCTTCCTTATACGTATTTCTCACAAAGTTTTCACAAGAAATACTGTTAGCATGCAAATAGCAAGGCACACTTCTTCTTTGTGTTTACTAGCAGCCTGCAAACTACAAGTTGGTACAATACTGCCACCGACTGGAATGGCGTGTCAGGGTACATATTGATCTTTGAAAATGCTTGAATTTAACAATGTGTTTTCCATGTTTTGAAAGTGCTAGATTTTTGCACATCATATTTGAAAATGCTCTATATTTTACATGTAATGTTTTACCCTGAATAACACCTACGCTAAATACTTAAAACAAAAATTTTTGTTTTACAAAATAAAAAGCATTGCTTGGACTTAAACTGGTATGTTTACGCACAGTTGACGCACAGTAACTCGGAAAACTTTAAACGTTCATAAGGTCTGTTTGGGCAGAGGCAAATTAGTTTAAGATTAACTCATTTTAAAGGTGTTTCCTTTTTATTGTTAACTTTGTATAAGTTTTCTTTCTGCTATCTTTGGGTAATCCAGGCCTCGGCCTAAAACTTTAATCAGTGTTTTTAAAAGACTTTTCCCGACAAAGAGTTGTTTTAAATCCTGTAATTTGAGCTACTTAATCAGACAGGAGTTTTTCCTTTTTGCGTTTAATGTTTAATAAATGTATTTGAACCACTCTAAACGCTCCACGTGCGTCGCAGAGAGCTACAGCTAAAGAAGCCCACGTGTTGGTTTGGGCCGGCACTTCGTGTACTAAGATCGCTTTTAAAGGTTCAAACAGAACTCGATTTAAAAATAGATTGTTTAAGAACAGAAACTAATCTCATTAGCCGTGTTTGAACTCTTCTTATTTGATCAAAATATGGGAATTAGATTGTTTTACTGTCGTGATCAAGCAATAAATTAAGAAATCATCCGAAGGTTAATTTCTCCTATCCAGATCATTTTTAACCAAACATTCCTTAACCCAAAGAACGTTTTGCATTTTCTTACATTGCTTATTGGTTTAGAGGTAAACCACTGGTGCTAAATTAGTTAAACTAATTACAATTAGTGAAACTAATTCGGCCTACATTCCAGCATTTTCAAATCAAGCCTTGGTTCTTTTTTTTTTTTTATGTGTCCTGTCTAGCAATATGCTACTCAGAATTGGTGTCTGAGTACTTAGTACAAGCCCAACAGCTTTACTTTCCCAAGCAGAGTATTACAGCTTCGCTGTAGTACGCCACTTGATGTATATGTATGAAAAATGTTTATTAGTGATTACTGTGGGTTCAATTTCCTGACGTCATGGACACTAAACCGAGAAAGGAAGCAGGTGAAGAAAAGAAACCGGACCAGCAGAGGCGCGAACCGACGACACAAGACAGGGAGGCAAACAAAGAACACCAGAAAACATCCCAGTCCTCCACCTCTGCCGGACGGCAGAGAAACAGTATTACAAAACAAAAACAACAAACTGTACAGAACCAAACCAATAGTTCGGATCTAGTAGAATAAACTAAGAATTACACATTCACTACACACAAGCATGGATTAATGAACATAATACAAATGTTTCTGGTAAGCTCCTGTGAACAACTAACTAATGATGATAACCTTAGCTTAAGATATGTCCGTCCACACCAATGTCCCCACACCTATGTGTGTGCGAGCATGGAGGCCTGAATAAGGTTTCCCCATGCAAGTGATTGATAGCTGGTGTAAGGAACCGTCAATCCGTCACAGACATGGAGGGGGCAAGAGATGTATGCATCCAGGGTCCCACAGAGTACAGAGGCCACAGGCGGATCAGTGCAGGGTCGATCACCCAAAAAGAGAGGAACAGATGGAAGCCCCAGGGGAACACCCACCAGCCGCAATGCTGGGGCCCGAGAGATCGCAGTGGCGAGCCCACGGGCTCCGCCGGAAACCGGCTACGCCAGGGCAGGCCGGGATAGGGGCCCGGAGGCCACGGGGACCAGGGGCACCCCGCCCCCCAGCGGGGCCCCAACCAGGGACCAGCCGACAAGGGCCCGCCGCCGCAGGCAAGGGGGATCCGCAGCCAACCGACGGACAACACACGCCGCCGCCACCCCGGACCAATACCCACCGCCAACAACTTGGCCCGCCCCCACACACCCACACGCCAGGGAGCCACAACAAGAGCCACAGCGGATGTACTCCCTCCCCAGGCCGCGCCCAGCCAGTACCTGGACATCCAGATCTTCCAGCTCCTGGGTCCAGATCCCGCCCCACGCAGGGCGCCAAGATCAGGGGCCCAGCCAATGCCGGACAGGCCCCCCCCCCAGATGAACCGACCAGCCAGCAGAAATCCTGGAACTGGCAGGAGGCCTGGGCGCCAGGCACGGTCCCCACCGATCCACCGGACGGCACCAACCTACTCTACAACCCCGGCACCCCCATAAGAGGTGCCCCAGTCAAGGCCCCCACACCCGCAAAAGCAGCCCACCAGCCCAGGACCCCGACAAGACGGCCTGATTTTCTACCCGGGCTCCGACCCCTGATGGTCCAACGAACAGGGGTGTGGAAAGACCCCCCAGCCTCTCTCCCCCCGCTCAATGTGGTGTTGTTGCGTGTTGTTCTAATGTGCACTTAAAACAGAGGTGTGGGACATGGGAATACTGCCGGGTACCCCCATCTCCCCCCCCGCGCCCTCAGTGTCTAGATGCATTTAAACAGTGGGTGCCGGCACCACAGACGAGGCCCCCCACAACGGGCCCCCTATAAGGGGCCCCACCGCCAGCGCCAATGCGCCCACCGCCAGGTCCCTACATGTGCGTTCCATGTAAATGTTGCAAGTGTAAGTGTCTAAGTTGCTCAATAAAATCGGGACCCAGGCCGCCACCGGGTAGCGAAGACGGAAGCTCCATCCCGCACCCCAGTGATGTGCCCTGGTGCCCTGCAGCGGGTATGTCGGTTAGAGAAGGAGCAGGTGGACAGAGGCAATGGGGATGGGGAGAAAATAACTGGGGCGACCATTCCCAACCCCAGGGAGCCAGCTCCCCTGCTGACTCCAATAGGCACCCCCGTTCGGCCCGATCCACCAGGGGTGGGAGGCCCCAGCACGTCAAGTCGGAGCCCACGGCAGCGGCACCCCCGAGCCCCATGGGGGCTCCGGCAATCCACCAGCCCGCACCCCAGGGGCACACCCAAATCCTTCCCAACATTCACACTGCTAACAAAACACATGTCACCAGACACCCAGGTTGAGTTTAGCCCCCCCCCTCCCCCTCCACGACCTCCCCCCCCGTCCCAAGCGCACTCCGTTAACCTGTGCTAGATGGTAAAACAAAGCTCCCGGACAATCAAGAGCGCACCAGGCCATCTGCACAGCGTCGAGGTCCTCCCCGCCACTTAAGCCGGAACCCGGCGCCCACCACCCGACTAGGTACCCCGGACAAATACGGCCAGGTTCCCGTGTGCAGACCGAAAGCCCCAGGCAAGCCAACCCAGGCCGACATCGTACAGCCTTGTATACCGCCTGATGGCGGGACGGCAAACAGAACCAGCACCTCCACCACCTGCCCACCACCCCACAACCGGTCAGTACACGCGGAGGCCCGTCACAACACCGGCCAGGGGCCCACACCACAGAACCTCCGAGCGCAAAGACAAAGACCCAGGAAGCCATGTCCAATGCCCAAATAGCGATCGGCGCCTGAGACGCGGCCCACCCGCGACCGCCCCGACGCAAGGCGCGGCCGAAGGGCCACCGGGGAGCAAGCGACAAGAACCAGCCCGGGGAGATGGAAAGGGCAGCAGCGCCCGCCAACCATCGGCCGACCACAGCCCCCCCCCCAGCCGGCACCGACGGCAGCGGCCTCCCCCGGCCAAGCCCCAGCCAGGGCCCCAGCCGGGGGGCACGCCGCCCCAGAACCCCGAGCCCCAGGCCCAGCCCAGACCCCCCCAGAGCAGCACAGCACCAGGCCAGTAACCAGTGTCCGCCAGCACGACCCCCCTAAGGTGCCGCATGCAGCCACCAGGAGTCACCACCCAAAGCCCCCAAAGTCCCACCCCAGGCGAGATTCACGGCACCTACCGCCCAAACCGCAAGCGGACCCAACCCCGAGGACCCCTAGCAGTCACCACCAACCCTTAAACTCCACATCGGCAATCGTGTCCCACAGAACAAAATCAAGGGCCCGACCCCCAGTGATGGAGAATGATCCAGGGTGACCAGAAAGATTGATCAGATGTGGAGGCAGATGCCGTTTCTAGACCAATGTAATCCAGAAGGAGATCTCTATATTGATTAATATTCAGAGTATTTTTATTTTTCCAGTTCAAGAGGATATTTGTCTTAGCGATGCATAAGGCGATGTAAAATAATTGCATAGACTTTGTATCCATGGTAACTTCATCTATATTTCCCAGCAAGCAAACTCTGGGAGCAGGTGTGATATTACATTTCAGACACTTTGATAGATCTTCACATATCTGGTACCAATATTTATTAACAGGTGGGCAGAACCAAAGAGCATGAATATAATTGTCTGGTAGATTGCTTGTACATTGTAAACAGGTATCAGACGGCGTATAACCCATCTTGAACATCCGTTGCCCTGTATAATGCACTCTATGAAGGATTTTATATTGTATTAATCATAGATTAGGATTTTTAAGAAATTTAAAGGTTCTTAATGAAATTTGAGACCAGAGGTTTTGGTCAATTGAGATGGACAAGTCCATCTCCCATTTTGAAATAGGAAGGGCTATTGATTCATCTATTCTATTTAATGTTTTGTATATTTTAGATGGCAGTTTGGGAGGGTTAAGATTAAGGAAGTCTAAAACTTTTCCTGGAATTTGTAAATCAACTGTATTGAGCCTAAATGTATTTTTTATAATTGATTTAATTTTTTGGTATTCTAAGAATTTATTCTTGTTAATTCCGAATTGTGTAACCAATGTATTAAATTGGATAAAGGTTGTTCCATCAAATATATGCTCCAGGTATTCAATTCCTTTACAACTCCAGCCTGGAAAGTTGATCATGCATTTTTTTTGTAAGATATCCGGGTTATTCCAGATGGGTGTACGCCTGCATGGGACTAGTGAGGTCTTTGTCATTTTAAGAAATTCCCACCAAGCTGTCAGAGAGGAGCTGATATTAATACTTTTAAAAAATTCATTTTGTTTTATATTTGAGCTAACAAAAGGTAGATCTGAAAGTTTTATCTTATTGCATAGTGTCTGTTCAACATCTACCCAGCACTCATCGATATAACTGTGTTTTACCCATCTTGATGTGTATTGGAGCCTGTTAGCTAAGAAATAATGACGAAAGTTTGGTAGGTCTAGACCTCCTTTATCTTTGGACTTCTGTAGTGTTTTTAAGCTGATACGTGGGGGTTTATCTTTCCAGAGAAATTTAGAAAAAGAAGAGTCCAGACATCTAAACCAATCAGGTGATGGTTTGCTTGGGATCATTGAGAATAAATAATTGATTCTAGGCAAAACCATAATTTTTATTGTAGCTACCCTTCCAATAAGTGATATTGGAAGGGATTTCCATCTTGCCAGATCATCTTCCACTTTTTTAAAAAGTGGGACGTAGTTTAGCTTAGATAAGTCTGCCAGTCTTGGTGAGATATGGATACCTAGATATGTAATATTTCCGGACCGGAGCTGTAAAGCAACAGGACCCTGGTAAGAACAGTTGATTGGAAGGACTGTAGATTTTAACCAATTTATGGAATAGTCTGAAACTCTTGAGTAAGATTTTATTAACTCAATTACCTGATACAAGGAAGTTTGTGAATGCTGTAGAAAAAGTAGTACATCATCTGCGTATAAACTGATTTTATGTTCTATTTTGTTGCATTGTATACCTTTAACATTATTATTTTTCCTGATTGCTGCTGCTAATGGTTCAATAAAAATAGCAAAGAGGGAGGAAGAAAGTGGACATCCCTGCCTGGTACCTCTCTGAAGGAAGAACCTTGATGATGTTTGATTATTGGTCCTAATACATGCTGTTGGTGAGCTGTATAATATTTTTAACCAGTTTACAAAAGAATTACTGAACCCGAATTTATGTAAGGTTGCAAATAAAAATGTCCAGTTAACTATATCAAATGCTTTTTCTGCATCTAAAGATAATATATTGGTTTGGACATTTTTACAGTAGGAATAATCTATTAAATCTATTAATCTATGTGAATTTGTGGAAGAGAGCCTACCTTTTATAAAACCTGTTTGATCAGGGTGGATTATTAGAGGTGTTATTTTCTCAATCCTTCTTGCAAGACCCTTGGTTCTTAAAGACCCAGATTCCTCCAGAATCATATCAGAATTCATGGTTTCTCATCTTATTACATATCCATCTTTTTGTGTTCTTTTATTTTTAACTCTTCATTTGTTTTAATCAGTAATGTGCCCTTTTTCTAGCTTGGTGAATTAAAATGTTTTTCTTTTTTTTTTTTAGAAATAAATCTTGTATTTTCGGAAAGAAACTGTTGTCGTTCTTGATTCAGCACACACATATTGCTAAATTTATGGTCAATAAACGGTAAAGAATTCATTCCTTCAGATTATGAGACTGACATAGACATTTGGCTATTAAAATAGTTCCTAATTAAAGTGGTGCCCCAAATAATAATTTTCCATTAAGTATTGATGTTATTGATGCCATAAGCAGTCATTTGACTATTAATAGCCAAATGACTAAATTCTTGGTAATATCCCCAAAAACCCCAATAAGTTCAGAGAATTCAAAATTTATCAGGAAACTGATTACCTAATCATTTTTGAGTTAGCTTACTTATAAAATATAAGTTAATCACATCTTAAAAATGTGAATTGATTAAAATCAAAGCATTTAACTACCTCCAACTCAAAACTTAGTAAACTTATGAAATTTTATTTAACTAGTGTATTCTGATTTAAAAAAATGTACACATTACTTTACAAACTCAGATGCTGAGATATATGAACCCTAAATCATATGGGCTGCATTTGTATAGCAAATTTTCAGCTAGAAGAATATTAAGAGTTTTATCCCATATTCAGTGTGATGGAGAAATTTATCATTGTGATTAATCTGTTAGTATGATTAACACTGCGAGCAGAGCGTGTGAAAAACAGAAGATGCAGATGGGCCAGAAAGCAGGTGCTGAGTTCACATGGGAATTGAGGTTGGAGAAAACCTCACTGCCTGAGAAAATTGATTCTTCTTATATACTTAGTTTTGACAGTTTATCTTATTGTTACGATTTAACCCAAGCTATTGCCATTGTTTTGTATTTGCCAAGATTCACTTATCCCCAGCTAAAGAGTCAGGAGCCTTCATCCTGAGAAATAGCCACCCTGAGAGAATAGTTTTGTCTTCAGAAAAGATAGAGGCAAGGTTGCTGTTCTTTATAAATACCTGTTTTCATTTGAGCTGGGATGAGGCAGCATTCAGCATTCACTGTGATCTGTACTGTTCTCCTTTATGATCGATTCAACTTTTATTAAAACCTCCAAACGCGTAAAGGAATCTCTCTCATTTTTATTAAGAGTCTTAAATCCGACTACATTCTTGGCGCTGTGGTATTATTCTACATATGTTTTAAACTTCTATTATTCAGAAGGTAAAAGTTTGTTTGATATAGTTTGCATGGTTGTAAAAAATATATTGTCTGTCAGTATTTGTTATTGGGATAAGCTTTTAAGTCATAAAACTCTTGGGTAAGTTTTATTGCAGGCTGTAAAAACAGGATGTCTGTAGATTTAGTATGCGGAACCAAGGCCATGAAGCTGGGAGTGTTGCCGTAAAACCATAAATCTCAGAATGAACTTTTGACCAAGAACAGGGAAATGTCTCATCTTATGACTGCATAATTCTCTGACAGCCAATCATGGTTAAGACACTGTATGGAAATGTTCTGATTGGAGGGAGAAGAAACGCCTAGAGTCCTGGCGAGGCCCGGTGTCTATAAAGTTGTGAAATGAAGATCATTCAATTGTCAGAAATATTGTCTGGCCCAGAGAAACTAGGGCATCTTTCTCTGTAAACTGCAATTTGTTAATCTGTTCAAAATAAATGTTAAGAACTGGAAATTGGCTCCATTTTGTCTCTGCTTGAACATGCACTGAATTAATTTTGATAATTATTTAATTCAACAGCGCCTAAGCATTTTTCGGCTCCCAGCGGCAGATCTGGGTTCGAAGAGAGAACCAAGTCGTGTGGACAACCCGGGATCAGCAACCGGCCCGTGACCTCCCATATTCGGAGAAGTGGGGATTTGGTCCTCCCTGGACCTCTGTACTGGAGGGACCCAAAACCTGGTGAGAGAGATTTCCTCTTTTATAATTATATTTTCATTAATCTGGCGAAGTGTAAAAATTGTTCAGTGTAAATGCTGTGCTGCGTTTTAATATTATTTCACCCTAAAAAGATTTAATTAACAAGAGTTTTTTTGCTGGGTTTCATACTGTTGTGTACAGAATGGGATCAGCAAAATCCAGTCTTTCGGCTCCCAACAGCGCTGTTTGTCGTTCGATGAGAGATAAGTACGGCAATGAATGTTTAGAATTTGTTCACTATTGGATTAATGAATGGGATTTCCCCATCAGGGGTAGTCTTGAAATTGAGGACATTGAGAAAATAGAGAAAAAATTTATCTCAGAGGGGGAGAGATTACAATCTAAGGCTTACTTGCGGGGAGCTTCATATAAACGGTTTGAAATACATAAACGTGTCCTGAGGGTTTGGAAGGATGAAGAGGTTCGCTGTGAGCGAAAAGCCGACTTTAAGAAGTTGGGCGGTGTTTGGACATGTCTGGTGATATTGCTGGACTTTGTGACAACACGTCAATAGAAGTCAAACGCAAAAAGAATTAAGATTTGTTCTGTTAACAGACGCTCAGCCATCAGCCCCACCAATACATACAACAGACACCGATGTCAGACCTCCACTTCCTGATCCTAAACAAAAACGTAGATATACAAATGATAAGCCAGCCACATTGACTCTTTGAAAGAACTGTTGAATGTTTCGGAGTCAACAACAAACAGGTTTACAGAGTCTGCAGAAGAGCCTTTCCCTCCACCTTTGAAGGAAATACCGGAAGAGCTTGCTAAACCGACCCATTGCGTCGCAGAACGGCGGGTGACGAAACTGCAAGCATTTTCTGCACCCCCAACAACACGGCAAGCTGCCGCATGTAAATCTTGCAAGGTAAAAGACACTGAAAATGATAATAATGATGTTCAAACTATACCAATGATTGAGGTGGCTGGACCGAACGGACCAACGATTGTTTTCCGAGGCTGGAGCGATAAAGATTGGGCTGAAGCAACCGCAGGCCTGCCAACCATTACCGGCAATGGAAGAGATTTCGCGAAGGAATTCGAAGAAATTTGTTAGTCGTTCAAGCCCACCGGTGCAGAGATCGGTCGGATTTTGAAAAGGAAACTCAAAGCCGTCAGGCTACAGGTCCTCGAGAATACCGGAGAGGAGGCAGACAACAGCAGCCGAACTTAAACCGACGTCGCCGCCATTTTTCCCCAGACAGGCGGCACTATCAAAACAACTACGACAGGGACTACAACAGAAAATCAGGTGATGATGACAGTTTGTTTCTCTTGTGGGGGATGTGGCCACTAGCGAGACCAATGTCCCAGGAGGCGGAGTCGTGGCCCACGTGGAGGACGTCAACAAGCTGACTGATCAAAGAGGCGGACCTTCACTTCTGAACAGGAAGGAGATTTCTCTGTTTCACCAGCAGTTAGATTTAGAGGTCTGACGCACACACAAACACACACAAACACACATGTTCACTTTGAAAGTGATGAACAATCTGAATGTGATGATGAAACACATTCTGAAAGTGACAATCAATCTGATTTTAGTGATGATGTTATTGATAAAAATGTTTTTTGTAATAAACACCCTGTTGATGATTGAGAGGTTGTTTTTTGTGATGCAAATCATGATGCCAGCAATGAAAATGCTGCAAGTTTAAATGAGACTGCCAGAAATGAAGAACTTGCTTCCTGCGATAACCATTCAGATCAAAGTTTTAACCCCCACACTTTGATTACAGAAGCCATTGCACATTTAGAACAACAACAAATGCCATTGTCAGGTACTTACTTACAACTGACTTCTGATGCGTACAAAGCCTTACCTGTCCTGTCTCTCACTGTCTAAGGTACACCTATAGAATGCATGGTCGATTCTGGCGCCACACATCCAGTGATGAAGCACACAGCTCTACGTCCGTCGCCAAAACTAAGTGGGAACCATGTTTTCTCAATTTCAGCATCTGGTCAGGTTGTGAAAGAACAATTTAGTTACCCACTCCGTTGTCAAACATGGATTCTTAATCTCTGAGCAATGTCCTGTGAATTTATTAGGCAGAAATTTAATGTGCAAGCTTAACATTTCTCTTTTTTCATCATCCCAAGGCATTGAGGTTGTTCCTGCCCAGGAGAACCCAATCCTAAAAGCACTGAAACACATGCCTCCTGAGCTCACACTTGAATACCAGTGGAAGCTGTTAACAGGTACCACGACCAAAATCCTCCTCCTTGAGACGGCTCAGAACCTGGTACGTCCAGCTTCTGTTTTTTATGCCAAAGGAGGAACTACATTGCACATCACACATGGCATGGTTCACCTCTGACACAGACACTTTGAACATAACTTCTATTTTGTGGGACACACATTCATCAGCCGTGACCGTCTGTCTCACACCTGAACAAAAAACGCTATACCGATTCCAAAAATTTGATCCATACAGTGCTCTCTCTAAACCTGAGGGTGAAGAGTGGGAAATGGTGTCAGACCTCGTTCATCGCGCTCAGTTGGCTTCTGATTGGGAGCGAATTGAAAATGACCATTCGATCCTCTACTCCAGATCTGCTAAACTTTACAAACGTTCGCTGATCTCCACCGTGCATGTCATCAGGGTGATTCATTTAACTGAGGACCCTGATGAGATGCTTTCTCGTGTTTTTCTACATGATGAAGTTGCGAGCGACGGCTCCGAAATGCATCCTTTGCTCAAAGGGGTTCCGAATGATTTGTGGACAAAAAATTCACATGATGTAGGATTAATTAAGGGTTGTACCCCTGTTAAAATAACACCAAACCTTCTTTTCGGCCGGTACAACACCAGTACCCTTTGAAACCAGAAGCTGTGCGTGGGATCAAACCAGTGTTTCAATCTCTGCTAAAAGCTGGGATCATTGTGGAATGTAATGTTTCCCCTGTCCGTAGCCCGATTTTTCCATTGAAAAAGATCAGAGAAAAAGGGGAAGAGTGGCGTTTTGTGCAGGATTTGAAGCGTGTAAATGCTGCTGTGGTGCCTAGGGCATCTGTTTTTCCAAATCCATGTACAATTTTGTCTCAGGTTCCTCCTTCAGCCATTAATTTCTCAGTTGTAGATTTGAGTAATACTTTCTTCCGTGTACCAGTAGACAAACAGAGTCACTTTTGGTATGCTTTTGAGTTTGAGGGAAAGTTGTATTCTTTCAGCAGACTTCCACAAGGGTATGTAGAATCACCTGCCATTTTTAACATGGCTTTGAAAGAGAGCTTGGCTGGGTTGGAGCTGTCTCCTGGATCCACCTTAATAATTTACGTAGACGACCTTCTGGTATGTTCTCCGTCAAAGGAGCAGTGTGAGGAAGACTCTGTTAAGTTGCTGAAGCATTTGTATGCATGTGGACACAAAGCTAGCCTTTCAAAGCTGCAGTTTGCAAAACCAGATGATTTTGGAGAAGCCACTTTCTGAGTTAAATCATGGCAGAGATATGATGGCATCTGATGCCATCCAGTGGACTCCTGAGGCATTGCAATCATTTGAGGAGCTGAAAAAAGCTCTGCAGTGCCCTCCAGCTCTGGCTTTGCCAGATGCAGAAAAAACATTTTTTCAGATGGTTGATGAAAAGAACGCTTGCATGACGTCTGTTCTCCTTCAGAATCATTGTGGTTTGAAACAACCTGTGGCTTATTACTCTGCTGAGCGTGATCCAGTTGCATCCGGTCTTCCGGGTTGCTTCAGAAAAAGCGGTTTTGGCTTCGAGAGACATTGTGATCTATTGCCCACTAACTGTGTTTGTACCCCACAATGTAGCCATCATTTTGTTGGAGCAGAGGACTTCTCACTTGTCAGCTGCCAGGTGGCTGAGGTACACTTCTGTTTCGCTGGATTTCCCTAACATAACTGTTAAGAGGTGCAATGTTCTTAATCCTGCCAGTTTGCTGCCCACTGAGGATGATGGGACCCCGCATGACTGTCAAACAGAACTAGAGGTACTGTGTACACCCCATCCAGATTTGACTTGGCAGGCTGTTTCAAAGATGAAGGTGTGTGGGTTTCTGTTGAGAAGAAGCCATGTCTGCCTAACCATTTTTTCCCAGTTTTTGCTAAACTCAGTCATGGGCTGGATCACTGTTCCAAAAATGGAATGTTTGATCTTGTTGCTACACATTGGTTCAATAAAGGTTTCACATCTTTTGCTGAAAAATTTTGTAATTCTTGCAAGGTCTGTGCTACGCACAATGCAGGTCGAACAGTGTCCACTCAACCTGCTGGTCATCCGGCTCCACGGAGACCTTTTGAACATCTGATGATGGACTTCATCGAACTTGAACCTGCTGAAGGTAAAAAATATTGTTTGGTGATTGTTGACATGTTTTCCAAACGGACAGAAGCGTTGTCTACAAAACATGCTGACACTGCTGCGGTGGTGAAAGCTTTGCTGGGAGTTGTTTTTCCAAGATGGGGAATTCCTGACAGGATTTCCAGTGACAATGGCAGAAATTTTGTGGGCAAGGCTCTTGAAGAGATTGGTGAGTTTTTGGGTGTGAAATTATCCACACATTGTGCATATCACCCGCAGTCGGGCGGGGCGGTAGAACGAGAAAATTGGACTTTGAAAGCTAAGCTTGCAAAGTGTTGTGAGGAAACAGGACTGTCTTGGGTCAAAGCTTTGCCTTTGGCTTTGTTAGAAAAAGAGCCAAAAACAACCTGAGTCCTTTTGAGGTTCTTTTTGGTAGACCTCCTGCAGTGGGGTTAAACCCACGTGCAAAGCCATATCTCTCTACAGACCTCTGTGAGGATGCTATGATTCGTACTGTCAACATCTCTCTAAGACTCTTGCACAGGTGCAACAGCAGGTGAAGGACGCCCTGCCAAAAGCGGGACCACCCAAATGTGGGACCACTTCATCCAATCAAACCTGGAGACTTGGTTCTGATTAAAGAGCTGAGGAGACGACACTGGAAACAAAGACGATGGCAAGGGCCGTTTGAAGTGTTGCTTGTTACCTACACTACTGTGATCAGGACCGAGAGACCGTCTGCACTGGACTTCATCTGAGACCGGTCACACGTAATGTCTTACAAGAGAGCTGCGTTCGAGGAAATTTGTGGTACCAGTTTGCTAATTATTCTGCCAGATCAGTTACTAATAAACATTGTGTTGTTTGCATGGGTACAGCACTTCCCAAGTATTATGCTCCTATACCATTTGAGGAGCTGTTAGATCAATGTGCAAGTTACTGTGAGACCCCAGGTAGTTTTCCTGATCAGTGGGATACCGTACAAACTCCCAGAATTAATTTTACTATTCACTATTTGTGCCTCTCATTGTATTTTAACTGTAACAGCAGGCTTAGATAAGAACTGGGCTGAACATTGTAGTTTGGAAAAATCTGTTGAGGCTCCTGGGTTAATTGACCTCTTACAACCGGCACCAGATACATCTTATGCTTGTTTTAATGTGACAAAATCAGGGCAGCTGGTTGACATGGTTGGGTTTTCAGGAAAGTGTTCAAAAATATTTTATCTTAATGACAAAGAGAATTCTTTTTCTGAGTGTTGGAAGTCTGATAAGCTTAGGGATGATACAAAGCTTGATTACTGGACTTTCTCTTCTAGAATTCACCTGCGTAGGTGGATTCTGAATCAAGAACAGGCGGGCCCAGACGTTCACTGGGTGTGTGGTGATGGCAAGCTGAGGTCCAAACTACCCCAGAACTGGAAAGGTATGTGTGCTCATGTGATGTTAGCTTATGATGTCTCGATTGCAGTTGATCCATTCCGAAAGGATGGAGTTTTCCAGCATCACATGTCCAGGAGAACGGTGACATTTCCAGGTAGTTTTGATGAGCATGTTTACATCGATGCAATTGGAGTGCCGCATGGGGTTCCAGATAAGTTTAAAGCTAGAAATCAGATTGCAGCAGGATTTGAGTCAATTTTTTGTGGCGTACCATCAATAAAAATGTGGATTGAATTAACTATCTGTTTTACAACCAGCAGGGATTTGTCAACTACACACACAATGCTCACCAAGGCATGGCTGAGCAGCTACACGCCACTTCCCTCGTAGCATGGGAGAACCGGATGGCCATTGACATATTGGCTGCAGCAAATGGAGGAGTTTGTGCTATGTTTGGAAGAAAATGTTGTAATTACATCCCGGGGAATACAGACTCTAATGGTAGTATTACCAGAGCCTTGGTAGGCCTGAGAGTGATAAAAGAGAACCTTGCTAAAAATGCTGGAGTTAACACTGATCTGACTAGTTGGTTAGATTCTGTTTTTGGTAAATAGAAATCTCTAGCTATTTCTATTTCTATTGCCTTAGCAGTTTTTGCAGTGGTCAGAGGTTTGGCAGTTAGAGTGTTTGAAAAAGCTTTTACACATCAAATGATGGCAAAATCTTTGACTGATCAGACAGGCGCCCTGGGTTGTTGTTCTTTATAAATACTTGTTTTCATTTGAGCTGGGACGAGGCAGCATTCAGCATTCACTTTGATCTGTACTGTTCTCTTGTATGATCGATTCAACTTTTATTAAAACCTCCAAACTCTTAAAGGAATCTCTCTCATTTTTATTAAGAGTCTTAAATCCGACTACATTCAGTAATACACACACTGAGGGTGAAAGGTAACTTTGTAGCCACAGCTGACCTGGGGTAGAGTGACAAAAGTGAAACTGCCATCTTATCTGCACTACTTAACATCATCAACAGCTAAAGCAGAAGAAATATTGTGTCACAGGACACACCCTGCATCCGAATTCTATAGTATGTACTACATGCTACATAGTATCTCCTACTTGCTCGTTGATGTAGTAAATACTGTATAGCAAACGAGCGAGTCGTAGGCATGAAAGCGGCCGTACTGCGCCACCATTTTGCTGGGCTTTTACGTTACGTTACATCGACTGTGGTCCCATCCTAGCCGACGTCACTCTTCTTCTACAATTTTGGGGCTTCCGCTGCATTGTAAGATAGCAAAGCATACAGCAGATTTTACTGTGGCGGTAGTACATATCCGGGAACTTTATGCCTATTACGTTGATCCATGGTAGCGATCCGGATCTACTACATCTCTTGCTTACTACTTTTCGCCTGCTACATTGTAGGCATAGTAGTGGTATTCGGATGCAGGGACATCAACTGAAACAGATAGAGTAGAGGGTTTAACTGGCAACCTACTTTTTATGTGATGAACTCTTACCACCTGAACCATGGTTGCAAACAACCCTTCTTACTCAATGACTCCTCCTCCTCCTGTAATGAACACAGTCACATGACCTGACATCATGATGTTATTATGTCTCTTTACTCATAAGATTCCATTTACTCAGAATAATTAATTAATTAATAATTAATTCCATTTAAGATATAACTACAGTAAATGTTGAATATGGTTATACATTTTAAGTTGGCTTGACTTGGCTGCTACTCTTGATTTAAATGATTATACAACTTTTGAGTTCATTGTACTGTTCAGGTTTACAGTGTAGAGAGAAAAACATTGTTCTTTTACTGCAGAACACAATGAACACTTTCTATATGAAGGAGGAACTATGTTTACAATACAGCTAAACAAAAACATTTAGAATTTATTATTAAAAAGAGTCATGGGGATTGGATCATATCAATATAATCTGAAGAGTGTAACATGTTGTGTCTGTAAGTAATTTTAGGGTTCGTTACAAACATAAAAAAAAAACTTTTGTGATATTTTAATTATGTTTTGTATATTTTCGGTAAGAAGAATCACTGCATGATGAAATAAGTTCAAAGTCCAGGTCCTGAACTGTGGGATTACTTTTTCTTCAGACAATCAATACATAGACATATATAAAGACTAGATGACGCAAGCGGGATTTGACAACGTAATTAAACCGTGGCCATCTTACTTCAGTCAGCTGAAGTGCTTCTCTCTATGCTAGCAGGTGTTTAGTAATCAGCTTTAAAAAATACTCTTAATTCAATTAAATATTTTCTGATTTACAAATGGTTTGCCTTATTACAAACCTGACTCTACATAGGCTTGATACAGGATACTTGTACATCTTGAAAATCCTGCTTCTGTTGTCGAAAAACAACTTAACTGTGAACCAGTTTTGTCCAGCCTATTATGTAGGCTGATCAGGTTGAATGGAAATACTCTTTACTCGATGAAATAGTAACAGATTTACAAACAGTTTCCCTTATTACAAACCTTATTATACACAGGTTTCAAGAATTTTTACGTCAACACAAATATGGCAAGAATTTCCTGATAAAATACAAGTTGAACGAACTTTTCCCTAATTACAATAAAAAACTGAAAATGCATTTCATCACATTATGATAACCTTAAACAAAATAGTTCTTAATTAAATGTTCCGGGATAAAGTTTTGGAATAGTTTTGATATTATTGTTAAAATATGTATACTGTATGCATGCTGTATACTGGGCAGCATGATCCCAAAAATGATTTTGTAAGTATTTATGTTTTTTGAGCATGTTGTATTTAAGAAATATTTGCAGTGAGTTATTCAATCTTATTGTAGCGCTACCCCATAATTTCTCCATATTCAGGAGAAGCAGTTAGGGTAACAAGAAAATGTTGGATTGCCTAACTTCAATTTTTTGTTTTTCAAAAGCAAAAAACATATTTACTCTCTCTGTAGCATTTACCTTGCCTTTGGTGAGAGGGCTTTAGACTAAAACAAGCCTTTGCTAAAGTTCTTTTGACCTATGTTTACACTTGGTTTGAATGGGTTCCTGTCATGGCTGGAGGAGATACATGTCCCTCAGAGTAACTAAAGAAACCTATATTTGTACATTATCTGTTTGAATTGTTTTTAGCCATCTGGTATTTATATATGTCTATAAATCATACCAAAAAGCAAAACCATCTCCATATCAACAACTCGCAATGTAGACAGAATCAAGGCAGGAGAAGCATCCTTGGGAGAATCTTTTGAAATAGGAGGATTTTTTTCATTTAATGTATAGTGTTTGGATTTTGGTTTACTTCATCCCTTTTTTATAAAATGTCAGAAGACATAATTAACAGTAGTAAATCATTTCAAATAATGTGAAGTGAAACTGTCCTGCATTTTATCGGGGGTTTTTTCTCCAAAATATAGTGCCGGAAACGTTGGAAAAATAATCTGGAAAGGTTGAAAAGTTCTTGAATTGTCCTTTGGGAAGAGTGCTGTATACTGTTTAAACCATGGAGCGTGGATCAGAATGTCGCTCAGAGTTTTACTAGCTAGTTTTCTTGGATCAATGCATTGCATGGTTGCAACTAAATTCACATGAGTGTGGCAATTTGTTTTGGGCGGGCCCAATACCTGAATTGGAGGATCTGGCCTGACTGTCCCGCCTTCTGGCGCCAAGCCTGCCCAAACCCCAGAGGAGTTGATTGTCAGTGATTGAAATGTGATTAAAAGGCAGCTGGTGATGGAGATGGTGATGATGGCAGGAACAGAGACACAGGACAGCAGACGTGATGCAATACAACAAGGAGACATCAGTATGATCCATTGCTAAGTGAAGGGAGGTGATGGGTTATGAAGACAATACAAAGAGGCTTCATGGATGCAGCGTAGGACCAAAGAGCAGAGAGTGAAAGACGAAGTTCAAACTATCTCTTCTATTCATCATTATGGGCGAGGATCATATGCCTGACTCCAACATCTGTCAGCCTGGCTTTCCAACCGTACAACTAGATAGGTATCACAGAAGATGAGGAATAACTGTTCTTGCCAACACTTGGTGGTGTCATCCAGGACTTGGGAAAATAATTTCCGCTGCACGGAAATGTTAGGATGTCATGACAGTCATGAGACATTTATATACAAACAGTTTTCAGAGAACTCACAGATTTGTTGCAAGAATAACTGCTACCGGAGATCATTCCTGCCCACAGCATCACCCTTCAGTGAAGGGTACATTAAGTCCTAGCTTGGTGCACAGAGTATTCAGCTCGCTCATGTGGATTTCAGCAATTCTCTTTACAGCAACAAAACAGGAATTCCACCTTGTGGATGTTGGTACCAGGAGCTTTCTTTTGCTGACTTTTTCCACTGTTTCTGATGCAAGTGTGGATCTACTCAATTTGGTCCAAAGAGCTGTGCATTTTGCTGTGCTGCACCTATACACAGCCTTGCTCCCGCATTGTTAGTTAAATATTTATCTACATCACTTGTGCAAATTAAGTTAATGGTGTGCGAAGCACACCTGTGGTGCGGGGGAAGAGACAACTGACCATCATTCTCAGCCGAAAGGATTTCTGACGTATCTAAAAAGGTGACATCATCGTCTGTGGGGGTGGACTCCCCTGTCTCATCATCGGATTCCGTGACAGGCTGATTAACTTGAAACGCCTTGACAAAGTTTGATCCATTATCAGTCACTGTTGAAATTACTTTGTTAAGTAATCCATAAGAAGAGTGAATGTTTTCGATTTCTGCACCAACGACATCATAGGTGTGTCTACCGCAAATTCTCATGCATGCTAATGCAGCCTTGTGGCCCTCTAATGTGGATCTACTGATCATGTGAAGCGTTACACCCATATAGCTTCTGTTGTCAGTGGTCCAAATATCCACGGTAGTTGAAACAAAGTCAATCTCATTCAGTGCAGCCTTCAGATTTCTCTCCATCTCTGCATACTCCTTCTCCAAGTAAGAAGAAAAAGATGTTCTGTGAGCCAGCTCGGCATTAACAGCAGTAGGGTTCTTTTTTTATTATGGAACGAAACGAGGGCAAGTAAACAGTGTTTAACGGCAGCATTTCCTCTACAACATACTGACCAACCAAGTTCTTGAAACTCTGCACCACTTACTGGTTTTGTACCGAAGTCCAGTTTATGTTGTTTTGGTGGTGGAAGACCTTCTGAAGCGGTCACAGCTCTCTGCTTCGCACCACCAGGTGGGACTCTCTCTGTAACTTTCTCTGTGGCGCGCTGCGACTCCAAATGTTTCTTCAAGTTTGACGTAGTTTTTTTAAAGCTAGATAACACTTTGTCGCCAGCACAGAGTGTACAACGAACCTTAATATTATAATCTTTGGCTGACACAAACTCAAAATAGTGACAATATTTCCAGCTAGAAAACGCATATCTCTCTCCTCCCTCCATTGTTGTTTGTGTGCCGCTAGCTGCTTGGTAAGTGAGTTGTCCGCTCACTGAAAATATGTCCTGCCACGTACGTGACGTCACTCCCCGAGACGCAAGAATAAATTAAATATATATTTTGCTTTAAAGAAATAGTAACGCACAGTGGCTTGGACAAGTAACTTTAATTTGATTACTGGTATGGAAATAGTAACACGTTAGATTAGTCGTTACTGAAAAAATGGTCATATTAGAGTAACGCAGTACTAAGTAATGCATTACCGGCATCACTGCCCTTCATAATAACATTTTAAGGACACTTGGATGAAATAAGTTACGAGGAGATTTAATTTCCTTTGGTATTTAAAGGAGGAATATTATGCTTCTTCTAGGCACACATTATCATTCTGTTGCACACTAAAATACGTTCATACCCTAAATCTGTCTTAAAATAATGTATATTCGTCAACATCCACCTTTTAAGAAATGTGTCTTGTTTTGACTTCCATATTTGACGCCGTATGTGTCTCTGTGCCTCTCTAAGACCATCCTACCCTTTTTGAAACTACCCCTCCAGAACGTCATATACCGGCCACCATCACAGCATGCCCATTGAGTCGGACTCGGATATTGTTTACAGAAGTTTTGAGTGTGTTGCATTTTAGTATTTATGGAAAATAAATGACATTGGCGAACAATGGCAACACAGGGGATCGTAAGACGACATGCAAATGATCTGATATCCGACCCTGAAAGTGAGGTTTTGGAAAAAACAGAGAGAATTCTGAGGGTTTTACAAGACGTGTTGGCTTTGTACTCCCCTTTAAGTATTTTATTAATTTAATTCGGATAAAAAGTATTTTAGTCATTCTTTACACTAGAGAAATCCAGCATTTTAACTGGGGTGTTTAATCTTTTGAGCCCCTTTGTATTTTAAAAAAAGGTGTTAACCTAGATGAGTGATGGGTGGTGCTGCTTGACTCTCTGCAGTCTGTTTTTTATGAACACAAATATTTTAAAGCAAACAAAATAGTTGTTCTTATGAGCTCGGGAAAGTTGAAAATGTAGTAAACATCAAACACTAAGCCAAGCCAAGCCAACTTTATTTATATAGCACTTAAAAAACAGCTGAAGCTGACCAAAGGGTTAGTATGAAAGTTTAAAACAGTACTTTTGTACGGACCTTAAAAGATTGGTTTTAGGATAAACAACAAAATAGAATCTCTGGTACTAGATGATAATGTTGTTGAAGCACATTTCAAAAGTTTGCATTTCTAAAATGTCAAGTGCCTTCAGATGACATCTGTTGTGAAATGGCGCTATATAAATAAACTGAATTGAATTGGATTAAGGGCTGCACGGTGGCGCAGTGGTTAGCACTGTTGCCTTGCAGCAAGAAGGTCATGGGTTCGTATCCCGGCCCAGGGTCTTTCTGCATGGAGTTTGCATGTTCTCCCCGTGTATGCGTGGGTTCCCTCCGGGTACTCCGGCTTCCTCCCACTGTCCAAAAACATGCATGATAGGTGAATTGATCATTCTAAATTGTCCCTAGGAATGAGTGTGAGTGTGAATGGTTGTCCGTCTCTCTTTGTGTTGGCCCTGCGACAGACTGGCGTCCTGTCCAGGGTGTACCCTGCCTTACGCCTGTTAACTGCTGGGATAGGCTCCAGCTGCCCCCGCGACCCTGAATTGGATAAGCGGCTAAGATAATGGATGAATTGAATTAAAATGTATATTTTATATATGTTTGCAAGAAGGATTCAAAAACTATAAATCTCTGGGGGGGGGGGATTCTAAAAACTAATGTAAAAGAGCTGTTTAGTTTAGTATTAACAGGATGCTGTGAAGCAGATGCTATCTTAGCATTAGTGGCTAATGATAAGCCATCTGAAGATTTTCTTTGAGCTTACGGCTATCCTCATGTCTTTTTTTGTAATGATCTTCATTCTTTGCACAAAATTTTACTTTTTAGAGAAATCTGAACAGCAAGACGTGACAAAAGATCATATGCAATTCCTACTGAAACTACTATGGAAAATAAACAACAGTACAGATCTGCCCTTCTACAAAAGCTCTTATTATACCTATAAGACAGCAAAACTCTACTATAAGAAAAAGTTCTAAGTTCAAATGCCAAATCTTTTAATGGAAATAAAAGTTTTCGACCTACTGAGGGCTCAATTGTGTAGACACCCTAAAATCAGAGTGAAACGAAGATGTTGCAGGCTAGTCCATTTTTTCAAAGACTTCATTTCTGCAACAAAATGCTTTTCAGTATCTTGTGTGGCCCCAACAAGCTTGTATGCATGTTTGGCAACGTCGGGGTATGCTCCCAATGAGACGTCAGATGGTGTCTTGTGGCATTTCCTCCCAGATCTGTGTGAGGGCATCCCTGAGCTGTTGTACAGTCTGAGGAGCAACCTGGCGGTGCCTAATGGACCAAAACATAATGTCCCACAAATGTTCTACTGAGTTTAAGTCAGGTGATCGTGAAGGCCATTCAATTGTTTCAATTCCTTCATCCTCCAGGTACTGCCTAAATACTCTTGCCACATGAGGCCAGGCATTGTCGTGCATTAGGAGGAAACCAGGACCCACTGCACCAGCATAGGGTCTGAAAATTGGTTCGAGGATTTCATCTCAATACCTTATGGCAGTCAGATTACCATTTCCAAGGCAGTAGGGTCTGTGGGTCCCTCCATCGATATGCCTCCCCGGACCATCACTGACCCACCACCAAACCTGTCATGTTGAACGACGTTGCAGGGAGCATAATGTTCTTCTTGTCTTCTCCAGACTCTTTCACGTCTATAACAGGTGCTCATGGTGAACCTGCTCTCGTCTGTAAAAAATACACAGTGCCAGTGCCGGACTGGCCAATTCTGGTGTTCTTAAGCAAATGCCAGGTGAGCTCCACTGTTCTGGGCAGTGAGCATAGGGCCCACTACAGGATGTTGGGCCCTCAGGCCATCTTCATGAAGTCTGTTCCTGATTGTTTGGGTAGAGACATTCACACTAGTGGCTCTCTGGAGGTCATTCTGTAGGGCACGAGCAGTGATCAGCCTCTTCTACCTTGCGCAAAGGAGCAGGTATTGGTCCTGCTGATGGGTTGAGGACCTTCCACAGCCCTGTCCAGCTCTCCGAGAATAACCACCAGTCTCCTGATCTCCTCAATGTTCTGGAGATTGTGCTGGGAGACACATTAAACCTTCTTGTTGCAGCACGTGTGGATGTGCCATCCTCGAGAAGTTTGACTACCTGTGCAACTTCTGTAGGGTTAAGGAATCACCTCATACTGCCAGTAGAGATAATTACTCAAGCCAAAACTTGCCAAAAAAGATCAAGAGGGAGAAACTTGAAATGAACTCGACATGTAAAACCAGTCCTGTTTTGAGGGTTTTCTAATTGTTGCCACTGTAGTACACCTGTTGTTAAGTCCTTGAACACCAATACAGCTGAAAGTGATTAACGATGCCTTCAGCTGCTTAACCAACCAAAAAATGATCAGACAGGTTTAATTGATTTCATGCCAAGCTCACTAAAAAAGTGTTCCTTTAATTTTTGTGAGCAGTTTATAAATATGTGCCTTTTCTTTATCAAAGTTCTTTAAGGCCAAATTAGACATAAATCAACATAAAACAAGTAGCACAATAGGCCTACACTCATTCTCCACTGCCGTGCATAAACAAATACCGGACCAAATACATGACAATTTAATCATAGCTTAGCTTGTTAGTACAACTGCTAAAATAAACAGCAACAACTTCTGTACGTTCAAACATGGTAGTTAATGCATGTTGCTCACTGTTTGTTTATCTAGCCAAGCATGATGAGCTGGATGGCGAGTAGAAATACACCAAACTGTTACACACTTCTATTCAATTTTCAATTCCATCCACTTTTAATTATATAGTGCCAATTCACAACAAATGTCATCTCAGGGTACTTTACAACAATAGTAATTTCAAAAAAAGTATACAAACATTCCAATCAGTTAAAAGTTTCCTATGTAAGGAATCCCAGCGGACTGCGGTGAGTCATCAACGGGAAGTTGTGCCCAGATCATGCAGACTTCAACCACAGCAATTCCTCAGCAATCCCTCATAATGAGCAAGCATGTAGCGACAGTGGAGAGGAAAACAGCAAGAAACCTCCGGCAGAACTTCTCTTGCCGAGACGGTACGATTGATTACTTAAAAAGTAATGTGGTTTTTTGCAACTTACGCAGACACTGAGCTCTCCCCTTCCTTACTGATGACTTAGACATGCTTGCGTTCATGATGCTGCATCATCACCGTTGTACTCCCCTATCATGCAAGGTCGGACTTAAAAATGTTGCAGGTAACAAACATCTTTGAATTGTTTAAGGTAAAGTACTCCCAAACTTTTTAATGTTTTATTGTCTTAGGTCTACCTGCTCCTGCAATGCTTCTCTGCAGCCCACAACCTTCATGACGAGTTGCTTGCATTGACTGTTAAATAAAGATTACACCCGAAAAAAAACTGTGCGACTGGCAACCACATTTTATCGATTCGATGTTGCAGCCCTAACATATATATATATACACACAACCATTCGGGCTACTGGAACAATTGACAAGATGCAAGGACAAAGCTCTCCAATCAAGTAACTCTAGTCAGAGAGGTTACACAAAAAGAATGTGGGCTGAATGGTTACTTCCGAACCCACAGTTACGGTTGGCCGGAAAGTGAGTAGCTCAGTGCTCCAACAACAACAAGATTTGAGATTGATATTATGCAACACAAATGCTGTGATGCAAGGTCAGAGGGAAGAATATACAAACTCTCCAAACAGAGATTAGGAACAAAGCCTCATTGAGTGTAACAATAATGCTGAGCAAGGCAATAATGTTAAGTACCTTTTGGAAAGTTTCCTGGAAACATGTGAATGCAGAAGTGAGAGTGATCCCTACCACAAAAATCAATTAAATAAAGGAGATTCAGCAGCAGTGTTGATATAGATGCTTGGCTATAGGTGCAACCAGGGAGCCATAAGAAACAAGACCCACCATGGAAAAGACAGTTGGAAGCTAACATCAAAGGTACACGGTTTACACAGATGAGCTAAACACCGGCTCCTGGTGGTGAAAGCCTACACGTATGGATCAATGAATGCTTGGAGATGTACATCAACAGGACTCTTAGAGCGTTCACTGTAAACTCAATGGGGTTTTGGAGAACCACCCTTGAGGCCAATGGCAAGCCACTTGCACAAGCGTCCATTAAATGTGGCATATACCAAGGTGATGCTCTGTCCCCACTGCTGTGCTGCATAGGTCTAACCCCCCAAGCCATAGAGTGACTATGAATACTGCCTCAGGAATGGGGTAAGCCCTGCAGTGACCTGGATTGGACAGGTTGTACTGTAAACTGAATTTCCCCTTGTGGGACAATAAAGTCAATTCAATTCAATGATAAGCCCCCTCCACTACATGGATGACATCAAGGCGTATGCTGAGAGCGAATGGGACATAGACTTCCTGATCCACACCACCAGGATCTACAACAATGACAAGGGGGTGTCATTTGGGCTTCAAAAATGTAGTAATAGTCACAAAGCAAGTAGTCCACACTAAAGGGGTCTTACTTACTCAAATATCCATTACTCAAGCCATCCATAACCTCATCCCCCCATACCTGTCTAATCTCCTAGAAAAACTCATCCATGCATTTATCTCTAGCCGCCTTGATTACTGTAACAGTATCTTCACAGGTCTACCTAAAAAAATTATCAGACAGCTGTAGCTGATCCGGAATGCTGCTGCTCGTGATCTCACTAGAACCAAGAAAGTAGAAAAAATCACCCCAGTTCTAAAGTCCTTACACTGGCTCCCTGTAGCTCAGAGAATAGACTTCAAAGTGATTTTATTAGTTTATAAATAATTGAATGGGTTAGCACCAGAGTACATTAGAGATCTGCTATCATGGTACAAACCATTCAGATCACTCAGGTCCTCCAGCTCTAGTTTACTGATCATCCCTAGAACCAGAACCAAACATTGGGAAGCAGCTTTTAGTTTCTATGCTCCTGATATCTGGAACAAACTATTGGGAGAATGCAAAGCGTCAGAGACACTGAACTCTTTTAAGTCTAAAATTAAAACTTACCTATTTAGACTCGCTTATGAGTAACTGTTTTTACCTGCTTGTTTTTAATTGTCACACAAATCATTGTCTTAATTACTGTAAATGCTTTCTGGTGTTAAAAACTGTGAGCTTTCTTCAGCAAGATCAGTTAATGAACTTAACCTATGTTTTTTCCTCACTTGTCCCTACATTGTTGTATTTTCTTTATTATTTTCTTATTGTAACTGCTCAACAGCCTACTCCACATAATTTTTCTTTCCATTGTACATGTTCACTGTGATTTCAATATTCATTAGTCTATTTTTTATTATTGTTTAACACATTTTATTTGCCCTTACATTCTTTTCCCTTGTTGTTAAATCTTGATTTTAATTGTATAGCGACATTGAGAGTCCTTAAAGTTGCTTCAAATTAAATGTATTGTTATTACTTACAGATGGAATAATAGCAGACAGATACCTGGGAATAACAGAGGCAAATGACAACCTCGAAGAGGCAACAAGGAAAGCGCCAAAACCCAAATTCCTCCAACGAGTAAGGCAAGTCCTAAGAAGCCAGCTTAATGGCAAGAAAGAGTCCAGGAAAATATACAGCTACACCCAGTCAGTGATCATATACCCTGTGGGAATAATAAGGTTGCCAAAGGATGAGATAGAAACGATAGATGTTAAGACACAAAAGCTCCTCACTCCTCACTCCATACCAAATCCAGCAACCTGAGACTGTATGCAAGCCTTAAGGAAGGAGGCCGAGGATTAAGGAATGTGAGAGCCATTATCGAGGATAAAACATCCAAGCTCCATGAGTATGTCAAGGACAAGCCTTTAATGGATGGCATACCCAGTGAATGCCTATGACAACCGTGAGATGAAGAGGTGCTGGAAGAGGGACTATCCTTGGAGGACAAGCTCCTACATGGGATGTACTTCCAGAAAATAAATAAAGTAGCTGATCTCAAGATATCCAACCAATGGCTAGAGAGGACTGGCCTACAGGACACCACAGAGGCACTCACCTTGGCAGCACAGGAGCAGACTCTGAGCACCAGAAAGATAGAGGCCCAGATCTACCACACCAGACAAGACCCAAAGAATAGGCTGTGCAAAGAGGCCCCTGAGACAATCCAGCACATGGCAGCAAGGTGTAAGATGTTGGCAGGAAAAGCATAAATGGAACATCATAACCAAGTGTCTGGAATAGTGTACAGAAACATCTCACCAACGTCTAAGTTGGAAAAACCTCCATAGGTCTATGTGTATCTTCAGGATGGTAATGGAGGGTCAGCTTTTTCAAAACCTGAATATTACCCCTGGGGCCCCTCTTTTCTAACCCGAATAGTTGGTCAAGTTAACAAGTATTGCCATATCCCCATCGAAAGGAACATTGATTTGTGTTCTGCAAATGTTCTATTTGCAAGGAATCTCTGTCTTTTGAGTAAAGAAACTTCTTGTATGCTCCGTCTGGCATAAATATTCAGTGTATACAGAAGTAACTCTCTCTGCTTTCGCTCTCTCTAAGTATCTCTGCTCACGCATGTAAACAGGTTATTCCGAATGTTTCAGAAACCTGATTAGTGACCTTAACCCGACGATAACCCGAATATTGGCTGCATGTAAATGTAGTCACTAATTAGACATACAAATGGAATGATGGCAAGGAGAGGGAGTGAATGGGGCAGCATGACAGTTTCCATTGGTTCACATGTGGTAACCTAAAACAACATCTTCTCCTAAACTTTTTCCTTGACCTGTTTGTTGTGTTCCTTGAGCTTTAAAATTCTGTTTGCTTTTAACAATTATCTGCACAACTGTATTTAAGTCGAAATTTAAAAAAACACTGACTCACACTAATTACTAAGGGCTTCTGTATGCCACCAGAGCATTAGGAGCATCAGAGTAAAAGAGGCAAAATGTCAAAAAAGGCTTTTTGTGCTATAGATTCTAATCATGTGCTACTTTATGCTTGTTTATCACATTAAACTGTAATGTATGTTGTAGAAATATTTAAAGGGAAATAAAAAGTGCCTTTCTAGACAAAGTCTTTGTCATAACCACTGTAATGCAGACTGTAATACACAAGATCATTCCTTGTCCACAGCAATCAGAATCTAAACCTCTTTCAAGAAAATTATATAATATGAATTGTAAGAAATTGCAATTGTCCAACATTAAGTTTCCCTCTGGGAGTAGCAAAGTTTTTTTCCTGTGAATAATTACAACTAAAGAAGTGAATCCTCTTCCTATATTATGAATGTAAATCTGAGCAAATTTAGAGGGATACATTTTGACCGGTTATGTGTCAGAGCTCTCAAATGATTGGTCATAACAGATAATTACTAACACCATCTGGAATGATGGGGCTCACAATTAAGGTTTCAGATGAGATTTCTAAATCTGTCTGATGATTTTAAGAACTAAAGGGTTCAATCACTTAACAGTAGCAAACAGCGTTTAGGTTCAAAGTAACATGAATGAGGTTATAAGACTGAAAATACAGACAGTACACATGAAGGTACTGCATTCTAAGCTGCAGCGGCTTTAAGACTCCGTGTGTCTTCTCATGTGAAAATATTTAATCCCCGTGAGGATTAAATGTCCTCAAAAGACAGCATAGAGAGGCAAGCATGGCACAGTCAGAATATTTCTACTTCTTTTCAGGGCACTTCAGATTTGAATGTGGGTTTAGGGCTAAGATTAAAGCAGGATTAGGTGGAAATGTCAGAGAGGGAAAGCTTTGGGAATGAATACAGTCAATGAAATTCCTGACAAGCACGCAGTATGAATACAAATCTGTGTGTGTAAGTGTGTCTGTGTGCTGACAGTCAAGTTTGGTGGGCACTCTGTTCTGTGAAAACATTGGTGTTTGAGTACACTTGCAGACAGAAGTCATCGACACTCTCCTCACCCTCTTGCCTGTCTTCTGCGAGCTGCCACACAAGCAGATAGGGGTGGAGCAGTAACAGGGAGTGAAGATATAGAAAACAGACAACTCTACCTATCGGCACTGTTCATTTATCTTGGTGCAGATTTGCTTTACCTCCAAAAGTGGAGACAAGAAAGAAAGTGGATTTTAACTTCTGCAATAATGCTACAATGGTTTCCGCTGTGGGAATTAATGTTTATTAAGGTATAATTTGATGTTTTAACAATTAAAATGCAACGTTCAAAACATTTTTGGAGGGGATTTCAAGTAGTCACAAATTTGAGCTATTCGCAGGGGGTTGTGGTCCGCAACCCATGCAAACACCACTAAATTCATTGTAAAAATTTGATCTATGCACTGAGTTTCTTTAAAAAAAAAAATGAATTGGACGAAGAATCCATCTGTGCACTTAATCCATTCATCCATCTATCAGATAACGGAAGCTAAAGCTTAATATTTAGTCGTCTTTTATTTATCAGGCAGCAAATGATGTGTATTATTTATTCATCTATTAGTTAGATTTTTTTATTCATATAATTTATACTTAGTTTCAAATATGGAAATAACTATATTTTTCTGCTTCAACTATAAAATAAAAGGTTAATTTACTGGTAGGTTACAATATTTCCTTGTTCTTGTGAACATTTGTTAGAATCAATTGATGATTTTAAGGGAAATATCAACTTATTTGTTTCTCCTAGCATGTCCATCATAGTAGACACAGGGTTATTTTATGATCATGTATTTTAAACTGTTTGTTAACCTAATTATATTATCTGTCATTTTAAATGTACTTTTTTTCTGTACTTATCTTTTGAAGCACTTTGTGACGGTCTATAAAAGGTGGCATACAAATAAATTTTGATTTTTTGTTCTGAAACCTTTAAAGAGATATTACCTTCCTTCTTTTTTTTAATTTATCCATAAAACTACAAGATTTCTTCTTTTCATATTTTAATCTTAACATAACATCATATCACCCTGGAACAAAAAAAAATAATGCTCAACACCACATTAATGACTCACCAGACCACCACTATTATTCTGCCCTCCTGTATAGTTGGATCCCTCACCTGGGATGTCCTGTACAGGAAGCCTAGCACTCTGATCCGGACGCAGGTAGGATTCGGAGCACGGACCATCCATTGGGAGCATGCTTCCACATCCTGTCATCCCGAAAACAGTCAACTCATTGGGCTTCTATGACATTACTTCTGGTAGCCATCCCACAACAAAGATGTCATTGAATATGCCTCAGCCTGTTCCACCTGGAATCAAAATAGATCAGCTCAGAACCACTGGATTCTCAGAACGTCTATCCGTTCCCGCTCGTCCCTGGTTTCATTGCACTCAACTTTGTTTCTGGACTCTCCCACATCTGAAGGTAAAGAATGTTATCTTAACCATCAGTGACTCGTCCCTTCAAACCAAACTTCCATCTGCATCTCAAACAGCCAAACTACTCCTTCTTCATGTCTTTTATCTCCATGGCATCCCCACAGAAATCATCTCAGACCAAGGCTCTCTGTTCATCTTTCAGGTTTAAAAAGATTTCTATGCTGCACAAGGGGCCAAGTATGAATTGAATTGAATAATACTTTATTTTCCCACAAGGGGAAATTCAGTTTACAGTACAACCTGTCCAAGATCCTGACAAACAAACAACCAGCAATACAAACAGATACAGGTCACTGCAGGGCTTGCAGCCAAAAGGATGAATTCCATTTCAGTGTGTGCGTCAGTAGATGCAGGTGGACAGGGGGAGATACTCTGTTTACATTTGTCTCACGGGCATTTGATTGTGGACCAGTTGAAGGTCTACATGGGAGCCAAAATAATAATTATCTGGATACCAGGGAGAGCAAATTTCCTCTCTGCCCTTCAGTCTGTCAGCGGTTTCTTTTATGAATCCAATTCAACCAAATCAAAGTTCAGATTAAAGTTCCGTATCCATTAATTTCCAGTTACACCAATCCGCACCAACAGTTTCTCCAAGTCCGATGACAATTCGCAAATGAGTCGGAGAGCAACGGCCAGATCGCCTCTTGCAGCATCCTGTCTGTATCCCAGAGCCACAATAATGAGTTCCCATTTTGTTTGGCTTTTACACTTTAGGTGTACATCTGGATCCCAACAACATAGATGGATCATTACTGCTTGACCTTCAGAGTAACAGGTATTCATCAGTACAAAAAATACTGAAAATAAGAACAACTGCTTGCATAGAAAGTTATCCATGCAAGGAACATGTCGCTGTCCAAACTAGAGACAAAAATGTACATTTTGATTAATTATCCCTAAATATTTTGGAAAAAAAAAAACAGTCAGTGCCTCATGCAGTCTCTGTCACATAGAGTTGATCAGGTTGTGGATTGTGGCCAGTGGAATGTTGAGCCACTCTTCAACGACAGTGTGAAGTTGCTTGATATTGGCAGGAACTGGAACACGCTGTTGTATACACTGATCCAGAACATCCAAAACCCCAAACATACTCAATGGGTGAAATGTCCGGTAAGTAAGCTGGCCATGCAAGAACTGGTATGTTTTCAGCTTCTAAGAATTGTGTACAGATCTTTGCAACATGGGACTGTGCATTATCATGCTGCAATTTGAGTTGATGTTGGATGTATGGCAAAACAATGGACCTCAGCATCTCATCACGGTAGATTTGTGCATTCAAAATGCACCTGTGTTCTTCGTCCATAACGTACACCTACCCATACCATAATCCCACCGCCACCATGGGCCATTCGATCTACAACATTGACATCAGAAAACTGCTCACCCACGTGACAGCACACTCCTGCAACATGCCATACACCATCGCATGTAAGCATTTCCCCACTCAAGTCAGTTATGACGACGAACAGGAGTCAGGTTGAGACCCCGATGAGGACAATGAGTATGCAGATGAGATTCCCTGAGACGGTATCTGACAGTTTTTGCAGAAATTCTTTGGTTATGCAAACCGCTTGTTTCAGCAGCTGTCTGTGGAGGTGGAAAAGTCTCATAATAAATGAACTCATGCAGGGTTTTCCACACATGCACATACTCATTGGGAAATGCACATTGTTTCGCTGGGGTTCACAAAAATAATTTTGAGAAACACTTGTAATATAAATTCACAAATTCACACAATGTGTTTCACAAATGCACAAAAGCGGTTTCACAAATGCACACAATCTGGTTCACAAATGGACACAATCTGTTTTAAAAATGCAAACAAGCTGTTTCACAAAAATAACTTTGAAACAAACTTCAAATATAAAGTCACTCAGATTATACAGATCGTTGAATGTCCATTTATGGACCCCTTCTCATTTGTGAACCCCTCTGCATTTGTGAGAGAATTCTGGGTGGTGACTTTTGAGACTCCCCTAATGTCCCAGTCCAGTGTCACCATTGGCTAATGAATCTGTCAATCAAATTCATCACTACTCAGCTGTGTTTGCTTTCAGCCAATCATATGGCTTCTAATAATTTCTATCCTGATTGCAGCCGAACGTACGGACCCTGTCATTAATTACTAATCCATTATGTCGGTTTATTAAACTGTGTGCATGGATTACTAATCAATTTCCTTGGTTTATTAAACCATGCGCGCGGATTCGCTATTTATTCCCTCAGTTTATCAAACTCAATGTAGTTGTACAAGTTACTGTTGTAGCAGAGTGGTAAAGAACCTGGACTTCCAATCAGATAATGTGGTTTTGAATCCCCGTGTGGCTTTGTTTTGCATTTGCCACAGAATTTTTTTTAAGGTTCCTCCAGGAACCCAAAGTGGGGGCATTTCCCCAACATTATTTATTGGTCATAGTTTTGTCCCCACCATTTAAAAACCTGATGGTTTTTTTTGCCCAAAAAATTGTTGAACTAAATCTGACAGCAAATCTTCAAGGGGGCTTGTAAGGTTTTTACCCAGAGGAGAACACCCAACAGATGCAAAACTGCCAGCGTCCACTGGGATGTACAATCAAATAACCACCAAAGGACTCCACTTTAACAGATCTGTTTCTTTCTTTACTCACATTTTCTTTACATCGACAGACATGCACAGATTCCACCCTCCATATATATAGGCTATGGCTAGAAACATTCAGTCCTACCCAGGGGTATATGTACAGTTTTAAGCCTTAAAACCTCATTTAATATAAACTCAATGTAAATGCTATACACAAGACTAAATTTCATCCCACTTTAACCATTAACTTAAACCATCAAAATAACCCATTTTAATAAAAGGCAACCAAAACAAACTTATTTCCCCCAAACTCCCCCCTCTCCTCAGGCCACTTGGTAAGTGCCAGCCAGCTAATTGAGCACACCAGGACCTTATCAGCAACACTCATGGGCGCGCTTCCATGACTGTGCTGATCTCCAACAATCATCTCAGAGAGACAGAGAGAGAATGGTTAGTAGCAACCCAAACAACTGAAAATAAACTAAATGCATTAACCTACTAAATAGGATCCATCTTTAGCAAATCAATACAACAAAAACCCAAGCAAACAATAAACTAATAACATCAGGGTGTAATGTACAAGTTTGAGTGTGTACCGTCAAAGGGGGTGTCTGCATCTCCCTCACAGGGCTGTTGGCAAGACCTATCCTCTCAATTTGTAAGATTTAAAGAACTTTAAGTAGGTAGAGTGGGCAAATGTTGTAAAGTCATAATGTAAAATGCTAAAAGATTCCTATCGAAGAAGACTGAAGACCAAAACTGGGCCTAAAGTTGCTTCAACAAGATCCCAACTAAAGGGTCTGCTTACTTATGCGCTCTAGTTATTGTGTCAGGAATCTGGGGTGTTTGTGTTTTCCTGTTTCTACCTCTGCGTCATTCTGGAGAATTCCACCAGAGGGCCCAGCTGCTCCTGCCAGGTGCAGCGTATGGAGCTCATTACCTGTGGATGATATTATGAGCTGGCTGCCAAAGTTTTTTTACCTGATACCCTTTCCACAAGTAGCCGTCTGTCTCCCAAAACTGAGATATTTTTCTACAGTTTGGCTTGTCATCCGAACAAAAGCACACTGAAAATGATTCATTCTGAAAGCTCTGACCAAATTGAAAATATGTGTTTTTTCTGTTTTAAGAGTTTGCGTGTGGACAAATGTAACCGAAGTTTTAGGTGTCGCTATCCACAACAGGAGAATTTTCAAACATCACTTGTGCGACCTGTTGTTACACTAATACACAGCATTTATGCCCTCAGAGCTCTTATGGTATTGATTGTCCCAGCTCTTTTTGCTGGCTTGTTTTGTTCAAGCTCAATTATTTCTCTATGTAGAAGTTAGGGATTAGAAAGTTGTTCTGAGTGCATAGTTTTTGGGAGAACTACTGCTCCCTACAGGTTTGGCGTGTTTATGAATGCACTTAAAAATGATTTTTTACATTTTTTAAAATGAGATGGGGAGAATATATTTTTACTTTTTAAACGGCTACATGTGTACATGGCCTGAGTGTTAAAGCCATATAGAAACCTCAAGTCCTTCACGATCTCCTGTGTTTTTCCTATGGTCCTTGTGTTAAAACTTGTTCGTTTTTTTTGTGCTCCTCCCAAGGTATTCTTCAGTGAAACTCATTGTGATCCGTGCTCCAGCTTCTTTGTAAGCTTTTGTCTTCAGTCCTCGTCTGGCAGCCTTAATGTTCAAAGCTATTCCCTGTTGAATGCTCACCTCTGTTCTATACCTGCTCGCCTGCCCTGCTCACTCCCCACTCCCGGATTCCCTCGTCTCCTCATCCCCAGAACCATCAGGAAGCTCTCGCAGACATCCTGAACTCCTAGTTTACCTCCCTGGATTTTAAGCTCACCAAACTCCAACCAAGCTTCACCTGAGTTCATTCAGAATATTTCCCTTCAGTAAACAACCTGTCTCACCTCTGGATTTTTCTCCCTTGAGTTAATCTCGCATCTGTTCCCTCAAACAGTGTTTCCTGTTTCCAAATTTAAGTGCCATCATCCTATATAATTATTTCTCAAACTACTTAAACTTTTCAACTGGTCCCTCTGTTTGGTCAAGAGTTTAAATCCAAAGATGACACTTTGTTTTCAAGCTGAACTTCACAGGTTAAATGTCACATGTGGAAAAGAATCAGAGATTATTTATCATCATCATCAGGGGTGTATAGACCACTGCAGATATAATCACTATCACACAGAGTAAGAATGTGTGTCTGATGCCCTGTCACAGGTATATAGGCTCTGTGCTTTTAACACATGAATAAAATAAAAGGTATAATGGATCTCCTCACCAGCTAAATCCTTGTGAAAGAAGCCAAGAGCTGGGAGGGCTCAGAGAAGAAAGGAGGAATGCTTTTAAGGTGATGCTCACAGTGGTCATGACCCAAATGTCAACATGAAGAACATCTAGTTATAAATAATGAAGCAAAAGAGAAATACCTATATGCTGGGCCAGACAGAAACACAGACTGATGATGCTCTCAACTCACGAAAGCTGTGGTTGAGCAAAACCAAACTAAACCTGTTTGGAGGTTCTAGTGATGGAGAGAGAAATTCTACAAGGTCAAAAAAAAAGTAGCCGCTATCATAAATGTCAGACATTAGTGAATAATGATGACCTGCTTCTCTTTTTCTGAAAAGCCTGTCAGTCGGGTAAACATTGACTAGAGATTAAGAGACTTTCTCTCACTGACATCACAGTCCAGCTTTAATATATGATCGTAGTCAAGCCAATAAAAGCTCATACAAAAACATACTTTGCTGCAGTCTTTTACCTGCAACAGGATGGATTAACTTCTGCAAATCCCATTTCAAAACATCCAAAAGCAGTTTAAAAGGATCAGTAGTGTGGTTTGGGGTTGTCAGACAAACATATTGATTTGGACTGAAAAACATCAATTAATACAGCTGTACGCAGTGATGTGGTGGAAACACAGTTCATCAGGACATAATTACCTTTAAAATCCATCAGATCATGTTAAGGGCATTGTTGTAAGCTCTTCTTGAAGTTGATGATCAAGATCAGTCTTTGGTTTCCATGAACAAAGACTTGAATGTTGCTGGATTGAGGCAAATTCGGGAAACTTTAGATGTTAACGCAAGTCAGACATTACTGCACTGTTTGTTTACTTTCAAAAATGTTTTTTTTTTGTCTGCTGCTGCTTTCACACTCATCTTACCACTGTGATTATCACATCTGCATCAGTATGCCTCCTAACAATCTGCAGAATTTATTTGAAAATATATGAGGTTTCTGCATCCCTACCTTCAGTTTTAGCCTCAAAGAGAAGGAGTTATAATCAGTATATTCATCATCTTATCAGCTGTATTGACAGGTGTTTGGGACATGGTTTTTGGTACAAAAGATTGCATACCGCAAAGTGTGGTATACTGCACTCAGCACTGAGTATATCTCAGCAAGTTTGTATTTCAACTGAAGTTTGCAAACATAACTTTTTTCAGTCTGTCAGCACATAGCCTATGTGCCCCATTTGAAGGTGTTTGAGGGGTCCTCCTCCCCTCCCAGTAGCACTATTCCATAGGGAGTCTGAAGTGTAATGATCACTACATACAGATAAGTTGATTATGGCACAGTTCTTATTTTAGTGCATATTCTGGATTGCTTCTTTCAGTTGTTTGTGGAAATCTCATTAATCGCAACCAGAGCACTGACCCACCAGTACCCCTAACCCTGCTTCCAAGTGCAACTTACTTAGAGTCCTACAAGTCCAGTGTGAGTGTTATGAAGTTAAACAGACAGTCTTTTAAATTCTTTTCAGACCAATTTTATTTTTTTATCCACTGTAGGCAATTATGGATCATGGACACACGGTGCTCAACTGTGTTTGGCCTTCGCAAGTGAAGGCCAAACAGCAAAACTGTATATAATTGGAAAGAGTGCTAGAATGAGGAAAATAACTTATGTCGTAGTCAGGAAAAAAGATCTCTGCATTATGTTTTAGTATTATACAAATGTAACAAAGGATTGGATAGAACAAAATCCACTGATTGGTTAAGCACACCATCATGATATCTCCTTTCCCAAAAGCACAGTCTCCTGTTGAACTGGTGAGTTTTTTTCTTTATGTGCAGTCAGCCTCAGTGTTTTTTTTAGGCTTAAATTAAACTTTCTCTGAACCTTTGAGCTAAGAGTTAAACAGTGTTACCATAGTTACTTTACTGATAACTTGATTTTGAAAGTAACTAAATAATAGTACAAGCTACTTTATTAGTTACATTTAGCAGCTGCCGAAAAATACCTCCACCCCCAAAACCTTAAATAGTTTTAAGTTAGAAATATTTTTTGTGTGTAATGACATAACTTTGCAGATATTTGCCCACTTTTTCCCTCTCAAGGCTTGCGGCATATTATCACTGTCGTAAAAATAAATCTCTATGGAACGCATCTGAAAATGATGGTTTTACAAGCTCACCAGCAAAACAACAAAACGTCAAATTAACGGCGTGTCAGTTGGTAAGCCATCCAACAACTTTCCTTGCACTCTATCACATCATCACTCCTAAATAACCCTGGAACAAGCATGTGTTACTTACCAATCCAATAGCAACACAGCTAGTTCAGCATCCATACATCCTGCTGTATCGCTAATATCTCTCTCACAGCGGCTGACCACACAAAACTGAAGTTGTAAAACTGGGTTTTAGAAGCTAATCCTACTTTGACCTAAACTGTGTAACCATCTGACAGAAAAGATCTTTCACAGAAGTAAAGGGAGGAATTTTTCTCTAACCTGCGTCTTCTCCCAGCCTTCTGCTCTATGAGCGAAAAGGCAGCAGGAATCACCAGAGGTGCGGGAGGATCACTTCTCTGAGTCTAAACTGGACTCACTGGAAATACAGAAAGGAGTGGGAATCAAACCCTGAATTAAAAGGCTGTTGGAAGTCACACAATGATGTAAGTTAGGCCACTACCGGACACTGAAAACAGAAAGGGACGGGGATGGGGGTGGTTGTTATCGTCCACTTACCGTTATCGAGTTGGACTGCTCAATATACTGCAATATTGATTTTAAGGCATATCACCCAGCCCTAGAATGACACGCATAGTGAATGCCTTTTAGAATGGCAAGATGAGGAGGTGATAGAGGAGGGACCATCATGGGAGGACAAGCCCCTAAATGGGATGTGCCAACAGAACACAACTGAAGTGGCTGATCTCAAGAAATCCTACCAATGGCTAGAGAGACTGGCCTACAGGACAACAGGGAGGCACTCATCCGGGTGGCACAGGATAAAGCTCTGAAAAGAGATCTACAACACCAGACAAGACCCAAGGTGTAAGCTGTGCAAAGAGTCACCTCAGACAATCCAGCACATAACAGCAGGGTGTAAGACGCTGGCAGGAAAAGTGTACACAGTGTACAGAAACATATGAGTAAAGTAGGGGCTGGAAACCATAAGGTCAAAGTGGGAAACACCTCCAAATGTGGTAGAGAATGATGGTAATGGCGAACGAATACGGCACTGTGGTGGTGGATAAAGAGCAGAAGAAAGCCACTGGGGTGGATGTGGCATTACCAAGGGAGGGTAACATCAAAGAAGAGGGAACACAAGAAACTTGAGAAATACCAATGTCTCAGAGAGAAGCTAGAGAAGGCTTGGAAGGTATAGGCGACAGTAGTACCCATGGTAATCGGAGCACTCGGGGCAGTGACCTAGGGCTGGATGATATAGAAAAAGAGCATATCGATAAAGGAATAGTCATATTGATCGATATCCATAATTATCTATAAATATCACATAATGTAAAATATATATTTTAAGTGCCTCCCCGGTCATTTTGTTATTCTTCAATTAAATAATTTTAACTAAGAATTTAATTAATTAATTTTTCAAACACTTCTTTTTATCATAACTAAGTTTGTAATACACAAAAACAAATCAAGAGACCTGAGTAACATCAGTAAATACAAAGAAAAGTAATGTTATTAACCATTATAAGCACAACTTTAAATTCATGCTAGTAATTTAAAGGCTTATCTATTTAAAGGCTTATCCTGATGCTTTTTAACCTTTTAAACATTTTATGACACTTTATAATATTAATGGTGGAAACCTTTGGATTAGTTTGTCAATAACGCTTATTCTAATTCAGTTCAGCTCTGGTTCAGCTTTTGGCTAAAGCTAGCCAGATACTCAACAGAGTGTTGATGGAGCCCAGAACACTGCAGCTCAGTCCCTGACAGCTGAAGCCGGCAGGTCTATCCACCCCTGTTGTGTTTTTTAAAGCGCTTTTTGCTTCTGAGGACCGGGAGAAAAACCAATGTCAATTCACATTACCTTAAAATATTCTCATCACAAACATAAATACTTGTTGGGATAAAAAATAAAATAAATATAGTCTTTCTTTAATTTACTTTAGAAATAAACAGTCTTTTTTTGACCTGGCACATTTTACTGATAGCACTGTAATAGTTGTTTATAAAAAATAATCATTAAATCCCTTTTAATGTTTTTTATAAACACTGAAGTTGCTGTTCACAGCATTAAAGCAGCAAAGAGTGATTTTTACAAATCAAACAGTGTACAAAGGCATAGGCAAGCTCTGACTACTTTTGTTACCTTGGCCCAGTCTTATGTTGCAATCACATATTATAAGTGAAACAGTGGAGTTGTCAGCATGGTCTTTAGAGTTCTCTCCATCTCTACTCTACTCCCCATCTATTATATGCTTATATGCTCTGAGAGGCAGCTTGGCATTGATAGTTAGATAGATAGATTCTCCCTCAGCAGGAGCAGGAGGGGGGTGTTGTGAAAAAGCAGGGGGGTGGGGGGATATGGGAACCTCTGCATTTTCTTCCCCGCTGTCTTGCCATATTAAAGTTTATTTGGAAAATTTCCTGTATTTTATTATCATAAGTAAATCCTCTGCCTCTCAGTTTAGAGAAGTGCGAGAGCTGCTGCAGTTACAGTGGCAGGTCTGGAAAAATTAGCTCCTAGAACGGGAGCAACAATAAGATGAACTTGGTGAAGACAGAGTCACTCAAAAACAAATTAGAATACACGTAAATATATCTAGGAAATGGGACAGTAAGTGTCCCCCCCTCCAGAGGAACTGGACAGGGTGCAGCGTCAACACAGGTAGGCGTGGTTCTGTTTACTTAGTGACTAGTGACAGATTAAAACATGTTGGAAATAACCGATGAAGGTAGGACGTTGTCGGCAAAGAATATAAAGTCCCATTTGAAAAAATCTTAAGAGGTACTCCATCTGCCTCTGTCTCCCCTTGGATCAGAGTTTGAATTAATAAATGTATTTAATAATGTGAGTCAGACCTGCTGTATTTATCGTTGAAATTAGTTTAATTCAGCCTGGGTCATATTCAAGATGGCTAAGAGCATAAAGAAGGGCAACAGATTTTAAATTAATAATAAAATGTTTTTTTCCTTGAATCAGTCGATCTTAAGGAGAATACAATTCAAGGTTTTTTTGAGGCATCAGACAATACCATATGGGTTTGTTTCCTCTCTGCTCTAGAAAAATGTGTTTCTTTAATATATATGATGTGCACTGTGAAGCATATTGATGTGCTAAATAAATAAATAAAATCAATGATTATGAGTAATAATGCCACAAAAATAGTTCTCATAATTAAATCTTCACAATTTTTAATACAGGTTAAAATATTTCATTTTCAGTGATTAGCAGGGGTGTATCTAGAAAGTTTTTAAGGGGCCCCGTTATGATCTTGGGGTGTCCCACCAAAATAAAAGCAGGACGGAAATACAAAAGGGGCGGGGGCTAGACATAGTGACAAATACCAGAGTTACAACATGGGGTCAAACAAAGATGTGCTTCAACATAAATAAATAAAACCCATAAATGCTGAAATCTCACCTGGGGTGCAAAATAATCCAGTGTGTGTTACAATGGATAATTCCTCATGCTGAAAACTTGACATGTTGCATACGTAATGCCACTCACCGAAACAGGAAAAAAGCAAATATATCTTTTTTAGAAAGGAAAATTTAAAAAATAGTTAAACTGTGACTTGAATAATAAACTTTATTCTGATTACTGGGTTGGAAATAGTGAAACATTAGATTACTCATTACAAATAAAATGGTCTTATTGAGTAACACGTTACCAGCATCACTTAATTTACAAATCATTTTTGAAGCTGGGAAGACAAGATTTCATATGCATTAAAACCCTACAGTTAATTGAGGGTATTTTTTATGCAATGCAATAAAGATAATAAAGACAGAAAGCCTTTGTTTACTGAAAAAGCCCACAGATTTTTAAAGGTTTTTCAGCCATTTGACAGGAATGTAAAGTAATATGGCATAATCTAGTGGCTATTGTTTCTGACTCTGACTCACAATTTATCCTGCCAGGTTCATCAGAGCTCAGGATGAATTCCTTGACATTTAACGTTTTCATCTTTTTGAGCTCATCATCTGTGGCAGGTTTTCTCCCTGCTTCATTTTAGCAATAAACACATCGAGAGACTGGATGACCTTGTTTTCTGGTGTTATACATTTATTTCCTCTGTGGCAGCAACACATCCAATGAGGGCCCTTCACAAACTTCTGAAAGTAAATCCCAGTATCTACAGTAAATATAAGTACAGTAAATATCACTGTGTAGATGTGTATAAAATTAGACTGTTCCCACTATTCGTTAAACTCAATCTCTTTAGAATGTTTAACATTTTAAACATGTAAAACCTTAAAGTTCTTTAACAGTCACTTGTTTTAAGAATGTGCTTTCAAAGATATGTTAGAAATATGAATCATACATATTACCAAAGGGGTGAGAGAGAGACATATATACTGTGAAATCAGGGGTTTTCATACACCAAATAAAGACACACAAGCCTTTTTTCTCACTGTCTGAAGTTAAGTCAGACCAAATTTATCTTGTTTTAGGTCAGATAGAATGACCAAAATTATTTCTACTTGCTAAAAGAAACAATAATTAGAGAAACTATATATCTGAAATGTATAGCCCAAGACCAACCTGACGGATAGACAGGAACACAGACGGTCATACTTTCCCTCTCTCTTACACACGTACACTCTCACTGCACACTTACTATCTCAGATAACCATCTGTTTAAACAGTAAGGGACAGCTCAGCAATGGACTGGAGACTATACCCCACCTCTCGACCAGTAATCACTAGAGATAGGCACTAGTCCTTCTGTTCCCCTGCTAGAAACAATGGGCCTCATTCACCAACCGTTCTTAAGAACAATTTTTTTCTTAAGTCCTACTTACGAAGTTTTTACAAAGATTGTGGCATTCATGAATGTTTTCTTATCTTGCCTTTGTTCGTAGGTAAGAACAAATCCTACGAACGCTCAGGAGTACTCTTACGCACATGTCCGTGCCGACATGTCGGCATGGCTGTGTTATCTTCTTTTGTGCAGTTCATTAAAATACGATACTACAGTGATATATCTGTCATATTTAATTTATTAATTCATTCAATTTATTTCTTGGTTTATTTACAGAGCATTTTTCATTTTAAAATAAATTAAATGTACCAGCGCTTTAACATTAATTCAGTAAATTGGAAACCACGCCATCAATTAGCAATCCCACCCTATTTATATGTGGCATTTCTCCATCCAAGGCCTGCAAATACAATGGCAGATATACTGTTATTGCAAGAGATAGCGGACCGTGCACTAAGGAGGGAACGAATGTTTCAGGACCACATTGACCTTTTCGCCGAGAGTGACGAGTTCCTTTTCGGACGCTTTAGGCTCCCGAGAGCTGTACTCGTTGATCTCTGACCAACCCTCAGACACCTCAGGAGGTGTCTTACAATCGGATGCACGCACGCACTCGCTCCACCATCGAATGCACCATTGGCATTTTAAAGGGATGCTGGATGTGTTTGGACACAGCAGGTGGCAGATTGCTCTACAAACCGGAAAAGGTAAGAACCGATTTAATTTTATTCTTGTAGAAACTGCTTAGACTAAGATCAAGTTTATTTAAACACCTTGCATCTTAATTTATGTTTCTCCCTCACCATTACAGGTCTGTAGGATAATCATGGCCTGCTGTGTCCTGCACAACATCGCCATGAAGCGTGGTGTGCCTCTCCCCCCTGAGCCATCAAACCGTGAAGATGTGCGTCCTGACGCATTGATGGGATCAGACTGCAGGCGCGCCATTCTCGTTCAGTAGCTATTAATTGCTCCGGCTATAAATAAAGTCCTGTTAATTACAGCTTGAATCCAGTCTGATTCACTTAAAAAATTATGACGGACCAGTTTCTGTACACATCTTTATTTCTTAATATTTTCATTAATTTATTTTAGTGTGTTGGATATTGCTGTTAGCGTTGAGGCAATTGTATCTAGAGTAGGGCTGCACGATTATGACCAAAAAAATAATCACGATTATTTCGATCAATATTGTAATCACAATTAATAATCACGATCATTCATCCAGTCCTATAAAATATCTATTTTTATTGCACCAATTATAAACTTTTAGAATTTTTTGGTGAAAAATAAAACTTTAGATTAGATGATTAATAATGAAAAAAAAAAACTAACAAAAACAAACTCCAATATATATATATATTTAAAAGTACAAGTGTTATTGCAGAGTGCAATCTCAAAGTGCAATTTATGGGAAACAATTACAGCTTATACAGAAAAGGCCTTTGACATTCTCTGCATCCAAATCCTTATTATTTACTATATGCTACGTAGCAACTTTTACTCACCTGTTAATGTAGTAAATACTGCGTAGCATCCACCGGCTGCTTACTGTGGCGGTACTAAACTTTCGGGAACTTTCTGCTTACTAGTCAGATCCATAATGGAGATTTGGATCTACTACATCGCTCAAATACTCCTTTTCACCTGTGCAGCCATTATGAGTGCTGAGTGTCGTGTGGGTGGTGTTTATTTGGTCAGCTTAATCAAGCGTTAGCCGTGAGTTTGCCCCCTGGTGGTTGGCAGACTATTGGTTGAGGCAGTGTATGATGAAGAGGCTCGCAGTGAAGCTCGCATTTTGAATGCAAATATCGTTTACGATCAGGTTCATTTAATTGTGGCCACCAAAATCGTGATCACGATCAAAATCCGATTAATGGTGCAGCCCTGATCTAGAGTGTCCACTAGCCTTTGTTGATTGTTCAACACCGCTTCTGTGATCAGGTGTGGAGAGGCACGGGACCGAGTACGGGTGAAGGTACTGCTGCAGGATGGTGCTGGTTCTGTCATATGTCTCTGCGGGACTTCATCTGTGAACAAATAATCTCAAGCCATTGTAGCAACACTCAGTCCAATACTAAAGACTTATTTTGATCTTACACACACACAAAAATGCATGCCTTTAGGACACACATTTAAAATAACTTTCATTCAGAAAATAAGAATAAATGACCTACCGATTCCTCTGGAGTACTAGCAGCACAGCGAGGGGATGAAAGCGTTGGCTCGGGGCCAAGGTCTGTATCTAGACTCTCAGTCGATGGTACTCCTAAAAAGTGGGGGCAATTAAACAATTAAATGACTGTAAGAAGAAGTGATTTAGCGTTTCCCCATATAGTTTAGCTACCTGAGAGTGCAGTCTCCCCGATGATTGCCCCGATGCGCTGGTCCATCTCAGACAGGTTTTGGGTCTCTGATGTTCCTCCTCCAGTCTGTTGCATTTCCCGTCGAAATTTTGCTATATTTTTCTTTGTTTCGAATTTTAGATCAAACCATTTTTTTTTTACTTCCTCTATTGTCCGTCCTTCTCCAGATACTGCGTCTACTGCGTGTGTGACTGCCTCCAATGCTTCCTTTTTGTGTGTGTTAGTGAAACCTGTACTGACACTACTGAATATAACTTTTTTCCTGCGGGTTATTTCCTGCAGCATTACCTCCACCTCTGAATTACTAAAGTTTCTTTTTCGCCTTGCCTGCTGCGCTCCAATTGACTTACATTTTGCTTTAGCCATTTTTATTGTATTTTCCTCTGTTTGACATCTGTGTCAACTCACGGCACTGCAGTCCCTTTTATGGGCATTGATGGGCGGTTACATATGCTAATCCTATGTTAATTAGACTCACCTGGCACGCGCTCTAAACTTACGAGGAAATGGCATTCATCAATTTAAGAACACAGCTGCGAATAATTCTGCGGCTTACGAACACGTTGATGAATGCCACGTAGAGTTTTCTTAGGAATCTTCTAACGAACAGTGTAAGAGAGAATCTGAGAAGATTCTTAAGAAGATATTGGTGAATGAGGCCCATTGTGCCTGATTTATCAAGATTCCTGATAATGACTGCAAAATTGCATGCTGCGCTCAAAAATTGCGCAAGTGGGTTGTCCTTAATTTGTGGTTGATTTGCTAAGATTGCGTAAGCACTTCTTATCAGGCGCTAGTAGCACTATTCAAATGAGGAATTTTTGGCTGCTAATGCGAGCTGCAAGTTAGAGGAGAAATATGCACATGGATTCATGATGCTTCTTTGGCACAAAAAAGGAGGGGGGATGTAGAATGTTGTGAATTTTGTTTCTCGTTAGTCAATAATAAATGTAATACATGGGGTGTACATGTCTTGCTCTCTGCTGCATGCACACATCGTATTGCAGAGTTAGACTGATTAAAACTACAGCATGTCCAGAAGTAGGTCGCTAAAATGCCCTTATTCTACTAATGTTGTTAAAATGCATCACACTTTATCATGGCCTCTATTGAGTGTCAAGGTACAGTAGAAAAAAAAAATTAATTTCGATAATATGTAATATGAAATGTCTTAATTTTGTTTTCAAAATGTAATATATAATGCCAATTATCATTGTGGTATTGTATAAGATTAATACATTTTATTAATTGGACTGCAGGAAGGTTAACCACGACAACTCACTGTGCGCTCAGCGTGTCTTCACCAGTTGGAGACATGATGAGAGTACAGGAAATTTGAATGTGTCCTTGGGGGGAAAACGGGTCAGTAGTTACAGAAGTGTCAGGTTTATGCCCATTAGTGTTAATTGCTCTTAGGTTATATTGTGTGTGAATGACTTTTTTCGTTTGTCAATAATAAAACGTATGTTGAATGTGGTTGCGCAAAATTAAGACCTGCTTTTCAGAAGTGCTAAAAATAGATGCTAAAACAGCCGCCACAAGATTTTTATGCTTAGTAAATCACACTGCGCCATGACTGCCTACTTATTTACCTATTCTCCTCCCAATATTTTGCGTCTTCTTACAGAAACGCCCAGATTGCATATTCCTCAATGGCAAAAGTGCTAAATGGATTGCATACATCTTGCTGCGGGTTTAACAGGCGCAATGCACTCTGCGCTGTGTTGATAGATCAGCCTGAGCCTGTTTTTGCAACGCTGTGCGATTTGTGCGGGTTTTAACAAGCGCAAACCGTTGATAAATCAGGCCCATAGGGGTGTTTCCCAAAGAATGAGTTTTGATCTGAAATGTGCAACTCAACCTCAGACCAAAAGCTAAAGACCTTGTGAAGATATTGGGTGAAGCTGGTAAAACAATTTCACTATCCACAATGAAATGTGTCCAAAAGACTGTCAATTAACATAAAAAAGCCAGACTGCAGTTTAGAAATTTCCTAACAGGAGATTATCTTAATTTTTTAGATAGTTATTTTCAGTTTGACAAAACACTCTGAATTGGTTAAATACAATGGCTAAAGAAGTATTCCTACTTCTTAAACATTTTGAAATTTGTGTTAGATTACACCCAAAAACTTTAAAGATTGTAGTGATGGGAAGGAGGACTTCCAGTCACAAACATTTGGAGCTCTTGAATATAGAGTCAACCTCAAAATATAAATGAAAACATGCATAAAAGCTCTTTAGCAATTATAAGATTTTAATACTGTAATGTAAATAACGTTTCTTCAATTATCACTGAGAATGGTATAAATACTGACCGGTTTTCTATTTGGGAAAAAAAAGAATAGGGGAAACCACAAAAGTGCAGTAAAAACATGGACAACTCTTTCCAACTATTTCTCAGAATCTGACTCACTGACTTTAGTTTGCCATCAGAGCAATGGAGCAAACAATAGTGCCACATATTTCACAGTTTTGTAAGATCAACAGTCAAACACAGGAAAAGTATTTTTTGCTTGATTCTTCTATGTAACTGCAACAATTTCTTAGTCTGACATAACCAACATTCCTCTACAACAGTGCCAGACTGGCAGCCATTATCATGCAGTGAGGATTCAGGTTTGAATGATGGCCTCACTTCCTTCCTCAAACTTAATATTCATCCCTGCCATGAGACATCTGGACCAAAAATGTTAAAATGCACCACAGGGCTTTGCTTTTGTGAGAATCCTGCACTCCCCGTAAAAGGAATCAATCGAACAGTGGACCAGCCAGCAGAACACAGTATGCCTGATACATTGAAGGCAGGCAGTGGCCAGCCGAGAGAAAACGGTACATCCTGTCCTTATTCCACGGTGCTTGTTTTGGCACTGTCAGAGCTGCCTATGTGGAGGTATAAACGCACCGACTCGACAGTGTGACAGGCACAGCTATCAGTGTCTCTCTGATTGCCGTGGATTATCACGCACAGACACTGTCGAAAGCATCCACAGAGCTCCTTCCGCTCCATCCTTATATCAAAGGCAGATAAATAGCAGTGCAGAGCGGTGGCTTAGAGTAAGCTTTGAAGCAAAAGGGAACTGAAATATCAACCTTTTACAAGGCTTGGTAACTGACACACTTGACTGTACCAATGTGCTGTGAAGGACTTTGAAAATATAACGTGTGAAGGCCAGTTTGTGGGCCAGTAGACAGAAAATACAGATCCCAGGCAGCAGCTTGGAATCTCTTTCAAGCTACACCCTTCAGCAGAATGCTGGATCTGACACTTCCTGCTCCCATTCCAGTTCCTTCCCCTCTGGAAACTGTTTCCACGAGCCCATCCAACAAACATCCCTGCAAAAAAAATAAATCGGTTCCAGTCCTAGAATCCTCATCCTCTGTTTCCACTACCAATTCCTCAACCTCAGTAGAATCTAACTCCTTTCAGTTCAGTTCTCATGAACCATAAACCTCTCTCTCTCATAAACCATTTAATCAATATGACCACTTACCACTCATCCCTCAGCTACCTACACAGGTAGCTGAGGACTCCCATCCAACTCACTCCACTTGCAGACCTTAGTTCTTCATGAAGTTCTTCACTGAAATCTAAATACCCTGGTCCATCTTCCTGTCGTTGCAGATATCAACATTATAAAAAGGCTTTAACCTCTGCATCCTGTTCCCAGCCACCAGAGCCAGCTTCAGCCACCACGGATGTCCGCAGCTGCCCCTCACCCCACTGACCCCTTCAGTGATGCCTGTAACACCGCACTCCTAATATGACCACTTTTGAGTAACGACTCATCTAACGTGTTACTATTTCCATACAAGTAATCAGAGCAAAGTTACTTGTTCAAGCCACTGTGTGTTACTCTTTTTGTAAAAATATATATTTTGTACACTGGATCAACAGCAGCAAAAGCAGTAGAAAAAACAAGCAACAATAGTGGTAAATATGGTCTTACATACTTTCTACAACATTGCTGCCATCTTGTTCTGTTGTAATCTGAAATTAAACAACTGAGTATCTCCTCTACAGTCACCATGTTTTTATGTTTCTGACCTACAATTCAAAGTTGGAGTGTACAGTCGGAATACTGTATTCTGCCCCCTAGTGGAACTTTTCAGTAGTATGTGCATTGTGGAAGCAAGTACGTGCCCAAGACACAGTTTTTTGCTGATATCAACGTGAGGTTAAAAAGAAGTATATTGCTGGCCTTACTGTTAAAATGCACTTTCAATAAAGTGAGTAATGCAAAACTATTTTTTTTTATGTTGAGGCAGTGGGAAGTGTTACTGGCAGCTGCTGAAAGTAACTAGTAAAGTAACTTGTAATCTAGCATAGTGACTTTTAAAATAAAGTAATCAGTAAAGTAACTACGTTACTTTTGTGAAGTAGTAGTCAGTAATCAGATTACTCTTTTAAAGTAACTGTGGCAACACTGCCAGGGGGGACATGCTCGCATAGTTCCTTTCTCAATTGAGGGTGTCTAGGAGTACACACCTTACATGCAAAGTTCCTGTTGTCACCAAGGGTGTCAATGGGGGTACACCCTCCAACACCTGTCATTGCAGAGGATGTCCAAGGGAACAAGATTTACGTTCCAATGCCTCGTTGTGGGTCGTCTAAGCAACATGGGGAGGTTCTCTGTACTTCCTGAAAAGACTCTCACTCATCACTGGCCATCCAACACAGTCAAAGTTCACCTCCGTCTCATCACAAGGTACTGCACTGCCGGTTTCCAAAACACAGGGCTCCACGCTCTGCTGTCCTCCAAGACACAAGGCTCCACGCTCCCTCAGCCTCCAATACAAAAGGTTCCACTCCGGCCTCCTCGTCACAAGTTCCTCTGATGCTGGCCTCCATATCACCTGTTATCTTGTCACCTGGTTGGTCTATTTATGTCTTGTTCTCTTGAACTCTGACTCTCTGGTACAGTACATGGGTTTCATTTCTCTTAAAAAGTTTATCTTTGTTTTACATATTTTTGTCCAACTTCAACAACATTTTAATGTGTTCATGTTATTTGTTCAAATTTATATTATTGTTGTAGAAAACAATAGGTGGCATAAAAAACATTTGTGGGACCCGTATTTGATGATGTTGGCTAAACAGGGATTGTTTAGGATTTCTGAAGTGAGGTTCCCTATAATATATCATCTGCTTTTGACTTAAAGGAGAATATATATAGCTGCAGAGACCTCTGCTAGTGTTTTTATTTCATTAAAATCAATATAAGATGGATCAGAAGCTGAAGCTAAAAGACCAAGGCAGATTTTACAAACAACTTAAATCTCAAAGTCATAGCACTGTTTTTGAACACTATTCTATTAACTTGCAATATATAAAATTGTTGTATTTGCAATGGCAATTTATTCACAGACAAGCTACATATGAAAAGGAGGGAGAAATTGCTCTTTTAATGTTTTCCAAGATGCTCAGAAAAGAACTAATAGTAAGGTAGTGTAAAGAAATGTGATCAATGTAAACCCCAATAGTTTTGCTTTAGTTATAAAACAATGCAGTTAGATTCAGTTTATTATGCCATATTAGTATGACTGTATTAATTATCAATTAATCACAGTGAGTTATTTTTTTTTCAGCCCTCACACTGAGCATGCATGTGGTGACTGTTGAAAGACCAACTTCACTTTAACAGTAATAAACATCCAGTACAATCTGGATTATTGTGAGCAGACATTTAGAATGATCAACTGGGGCTCAGAGAGCACAGAGCATACACAGAATAAACCCAACAAGCAACATCTAGAAGTACTTTCTATGTTAAAGAAAAGTAAAGAGTTCAATGAATGCAGTGGCTCCTTTTGTGGCTTCATCTAGGAGAGAAACTGGGTCAAACAGGTAAACTCTGAAGCAGTAGTTAGATGGATGGCATGGTAACTGATTATATAGTTAGGTGCAGTAATGCAAGTAGCAACCAAAGTGCAAATCAACTTAAATGACCTTAACATGCTTTTCACAACTATTAAGACTTTTGGTTCCCATGCACACTTGTGCTTCTAGACCTACTGCACCATGATGTTTGAATGAAGGGGGCCAAATTTTCATATTTTTGCCTTATAGTTCATAATAATGGTCTGGTTCGCAGACAGATACAAAATATGTTTACATAACAGAGGCATCACAGCTGAGTGAAGAGAGAACTATTAATGTCGCCTCATACAGGTTTAATTTGGTAGACATGGATTCTGAGATGGGATGGAAGTTTGAGGGTGATGATGATAGGACTGATTGCGGAGTCAATGAAGAATGAACTGAGGAATCTAGTGGAGAGTTTTCTTGAATGTGATTTTAATGGGGAATCTTTTGATGAAAGCCAAATATTTTGTCTTTGGCTGCAGGATGGGGCTGGTAAACGTCTTTAGTCTGAGATTCTTTTATTTTGAGTAGAGGTACCATGGAGTGTTGCTTTGGTCTGATTTCAGATGGGTTGGCAGGAGCTGATATGAGCATGGACCAACAGGACAACTGGATCAGGGAGTGTGGAGGGAAGAATTTTGTGTTGGTAAACGAAACTTCAAATAGTGAGAGACCACTAGCAGAAAAGATATGGATATTGTGTGCATCTTCGACAAAGGTAAGGTGGATACCCCAGGAGGTGAGGTTGTTGGCACAGACAAGGCCTTTTTAAATTTCTTAATTCAATATTTAACATTGACCATTGGTCAATGATAAGGTTGAAGCATAAGAAGAGCGACCATTGGTACTGGCATGGGTGGAGGATCTTGACTTACCCTAAATAAGAGAAGTTTTTTTTGATCAGTCTAGATTACAGGTAGATGCTTCTTGCCTTCAAAGTAGGGCTGGGCGATATGGCCTGAAAATCAGAGATTTTCTTTTTATCTGTTTTATTTTTATCTATTTTTATTTTAAAGTCAGAGATTTTATTTTCTCTGATTTTATTATTTTTTAATTCGTAATACGATTTTTTTCAATAAGTACATACAAGGATTCAGCTACAATTAGCTGTATTTGTAGCTAAGGTTTGTTAGTCACTGTGGTTTTGTCCGTCTCTGAGAGACTGGCATTATTTCATATTCGGCTGGATGTCTCTGTTTCAGGTGGTGGAATAGTTTTGTGGTGCTGCTGCCTTTGACTGTGATGGGCTATAGGCAAATGTAACAGCGTGGGGTCTCTTGCTCCATGTCTGTCGCAGCAAACCCGTACCAATTCTGCCATGGAAGCTCCAGTGAGTCGAAAATGTTCCATTACACAAAAAAACAGATTTCCTTTTTTTAATCCCCTGTAACAAAAAAAATCAAATTAATTCACTACATCAATTTTTTTATTTTTTTATTTTTTTTTTGCCCAGGCCTACCTCTAAGCAGTATTTCCGTACTTCAAAGGCTAATTTAATGGCCAGGATATTATGGTCACACATATCATAATTCCTTTCTAATAGGGTGAATCTTTTTGAAAAGAAGACACTTGGATGGAGTTTGTGGTCAGATCTGGATTGTTGAGACAAGACAACACCCACAACATAATCCAAAGCATAAACTTCGGTTGTGAATTGAGAGGAAATGTCAGAAGGAATGTCAATGGGTGCTTGAAAAAAACCTCTGTTTTATCACTTGTATGGACTGGTCCAGGGTCCAGATAAAAGGTCTCTTGATAGAGGTAAGTGCAGTGAGTCAAGGTGCATTGGTACTCAAATCTTTGTTAAATCTCCTGTAGAGGTTAGCAAACCGCAGGAAGTACTGAAAGGGAAAGGTTGGCCCGCCTGGGGTTCCTAGGCCCTGGGGGCCCTCTGGGCATCTGTGTTCCCATCCTCCCTCATGTCAGCGTTGATTCCTGTGGGACTGATTGACGTCTCCTCATGCCAGCTGTCAGGCACTTGTGTGGGGAAATCTTGTTTACACCTTCACGTTCATAAGCACTCGTGTGGGGACATCGGTGTTTGCGGATGCGTTCTTGGGCTGAGGTTTTCATCAATGGATGGTTGGTGCCAGGGGCTTTTCAGGGACATTCTTCCTGTATTTATATACCCATTTTTGTTTGTTGTGGATGTGCAGTTCGTAGTTCATTTTATTTGATTCATTATGTTTATGTTGCTCCGTCTTAATGGTTGTTTATTCTTCATCTTCTTTTTTTCTTCATTTATCAAGTGGAGTGCTATAGCAAAAGCTGTAATGCTCTGCTTGAGAAACTAAATCTGTTGGGCTTATACTTTGTACTCAGATACCAATTCTGAGTACCACACTGCGTGACAGGACATGTTAAAAAAGGGCAGGGGTTAGGATTAGATTTCCTAAACAGATAGATAAGGCAATGTGAACTAATTTTATTGGCTTTGTGTCTATGTTGATATCATTTAAATTTCCTTGCAAGCAAACTGAGGGAGAAGGTGGTATGTTACATTTCAGACACTTTGATAGGTCCTCAAATATTGAAATGGGATTTCCGCCCCTGCACATATTGATCGATATTTTGCTTGTACATTGTAGGTAGGTAATAGACGACGTAAAACCCATCTTGAACATCCGTTGGCCTGTATAATGTACTCTATGAAGGATTTTATATTCTATTAATTGCATATTAGGATTTTTAATTATTTTAAAGGTTCTAAAAGATATCTGAGACCAGAGGTTTTGGTCAAAGGTGATGGACCAGTCCACCTCCCAACTTAAAATAGGAAGGACTATCGATTCATCTGATGTAGTTAATGTTTTGTACATCTTAGACAGTAGTTTGGGGGGATTGAGATTAAGAAAATCTAAAACTCTTACTGGCACATGTAATTTAACTGTACTGAGCCTATATTTACCTTTTAAAATCTATTTAAATTGTTGATATTTAAAGAATTTATTCTTATTAATTCCATATTGTGTAATTAATGTATTAAATGGGATAAAGTATGTTCGATCAAATATGTGTTCCATGTATTCAATTCCTTTACAACTCCAGTCTGGGATATTTATCATACATTTTCTTTTGCAAGATGTCCAGGTTATTCCAGATGGTGTTATATTTGAGCTAATAAATGGTAGGTCTGAAAGTTTTATCTTATTGCATAGTGTCTGCTCAACATCTGTCCAGGACTCATCATGTCCTGACCAGCCAGAGAAGCAGCTGCAGTGAAAGATTGATCTCTTTGAGATGTAGGACTGAGAGGTTCAGGAGATCATTTTTTTCCTGCAGCCATAAGACTCTTCAACAGAGACATCCGACATGTTTTGTAAAAAAAAAATATATTTTTTTTGGGGGGGCATAAAGTATCTATCTATCTATCTATCTATCTATCTATCAAGACCCAATTGGTGAAGGGCTGCAGTGATAGTTGACTTGGTATGACTTACTCTTAACTCCTTACTGTATCTCTGCAGCTCATCCACAGTGATCTTTGGGTTCCTCCTTACCTCTCTCACCAAGGCTCTTCTTCTACAATTGCTCAATTTGTCTGAGTGGCCAGGTCTATAAAGAGTTCTGGTCATCCCAAACCACTGTACTCTTAGGAAACGTGAGTATTGCAAAAATTCTTTAGTAACCTGCATGGTTAATTATTTAGTGTCTGCATGATTGTTTGTTCTGTCTATCTCTAGGTTGATCTGCGATGGGCTGGTGACCTGTCCAGGGCGTACCCCGCTTCTCGCCTTTTCAACGCTAGAAATAGGCACCAGCTCCCCTGGAACCCTTTGAGGATAAGCAGTAAAGATAAATAAATGAATTGGATTGATACTCACTGACATTGCTTCTGATAAAGCCTGACGTTCCTCTTTATACTACATTGTGTTTTATAGAATCCTTTTACTATATTGCTGCTTTACTAGTTTCACTCTGTACCAAAAACACAAACATTAAGAGTCACAGGAGGTTTCATCAACAACTGAGGTCAGCCACACACACACTTACTCACAAACACTCGCACCTGCATGCGGGAAAAACATAGCCTGTATATATTGGTACAAACGCATACAAACACACACACACAAAAACCGATGTGGCCTGAAAGAGACATAAACAAAGGCAAGCTTCAGGTAATTGCTTCTATTGTAGCAAGGTGTCAGCAGCATTTTTGCAATCCGGCAGCCATCCCAGTAAGGATAATCCGGCAGGCACTGATGAAGGCGCTCACGGCTCCTGCTGAGCTTCAGCCATACAGCCCACACACACACCTCCAGACCCCTTTAAATGAGAAAAGCTGGTGTTTTACAAAGGTGAGCCGCTTGGGTGGAGACATCAGTCCTGGTAAGAGCTCCAGACACTGCTTTAACATCCTAATCACATTCTAACACCACAAAGCAGGCAGCATGTAAATTAAGATCCCCACCCTACCTACATCAGATCAACCGCTGGATTTTGTTGAAACTGCTGTCATTATTTTGTTACTGATTCCAAACAGGTGTCAAACTGAAGGGTCAAGATTAGGTACAGTAGCAGGTATTACTTTGATCTGAATTAGTGAAGGGACTGAATGAAATGGCAGCGGTTGAAACATCTGAACGTTGTGCAGCTCCTAGAGAAAAGACACCTATAAACTCCTATTGCAGTAAAGGACAACATTCTTTGACCTATAACTCCATAGCCGACATATGTAGGTACAGCTGAAAGCTGAAAGAAAAAATGACATGCCTGTCAACTCTATGCCTCTTAGACAGTTAATTACCATTAGGCTAAAATGTTTGAGAATGATACCAGCTTTTCTAGAGCAAAGCTTCTTGCTTAATCTTAAAATTCCCATATTCTACTTTTGTTGTTGAAATGCGCTGCACTTTATAATGGCCTCTACTAAATGTCAAGCTGCAGTACAACCTACTCATACCTACAGTGGGCATGAGACAAGAATTGTAGACCTGTACCTGACTGGGAAGAGTGAATCTACAATAGGCAAGCAGCTTGGGGTGAAAAAATCAACTGTGGGAGCAATTATCAGAAAATGGAAGACATACAAGACCACTGATAATCTCCCTCAATCTGGGGCTCCACGCAAGATCTCATCCCGTGGGGTCAAAATGATCATGAGAACGGTGAGCAAAAATCCCACGGGGGGACCTGGTGAATGACCTGTAGAGAGCTGGGACCAAATTAACAAAGGTTACCATCAGTAACACACTACAACGACAGGGAATCAAATCCTGCAGTGCCAGACGTGTCCCCCTGCTTAAGCCAGTGCATGTCCAGGCCCTTCTGAAGTTGGCCAGAGAGCACATGGATGATACAGCAGAGGATTGGAAGAATGTCATGTGGTCAGATGAAACCAAAGTAGAACTTTTTGGTATAAACTCAACTCGTCGTGTTTGGAGGAAGAAGAATACAGAGTTGCATCCCGAGAACACCATACCTACTGTGAAGCATGGGGGTGGAAACATCATGATTTGGGGCTGTTTTTCTGCCAAGGGGACAGGACGACTGATCCGTTTTAAGGAAAGAATGAATGGGGCCATGTATCGTGAGATTTTGAGCCAAAACCTCCTTCCATCATTGAGAGCTTTGAACATGAAACGTGGCTGGGTCTTCCAACATGACAATGATCCCATAAACACCGCCCGGGCAACGAAGGAGTGGCTCCGTAAGAAGCATTTGAAAGTCCTGGAGTGGCCTACCCAATCTCCAGAACTCAACCCCATAGAAAATCTGTGGAGGGAGTTGAAAGTCCGTGTTGCTCTGCGACAGCCCCAAAACATCACTGCTCTCGAGAAGATCTGCATGGAGGAATGGGCCAAAATACCAGCTACTGTGTGTAAAAACCTGGTAGAGACCTATAGCAATCGATTGACCTCTGTTATTGCCAACAAAGGTTATATTACAAAGTATTGAGTTTAATTCTTGTTATTGACCAAATACTTATTTTCCACCATAATTTACAAATAAATTCTTTAAAAATCCTAAAATGTGAATTCCTGGATTATTTTCCCACATTCTGTCTCTCACAGTTGAACTGTACCTATGATGAAAATAACTGACCTCTGTCATCATTTTAAGTGGGAGAACGTGCACAATCGGTGGCTGACTAAATACTTTTTTGCCCCACTGTACTCAAAAAATATTAACAGATTAACCAGAATCATTTAAAAAAAAGGTAATTTACTCTGCTTAGATACACACCCATTGTACTAGATATGATTTTGATACAAAATTAATGATAAAACCTGCCTACACAAACTTCCTGAAAATAATCTGCTGTCTACAGAGCATCTCAGCGATGGAATAAATTTCCTAAAAATATTAAAGAACTAAAGAGCAAAAATTCTTTAAAATATATTTAAATCTAAATTTAGCTTTGGATCTTTCTGAATGTGTTAGGTATTTCATTGAAGGTTAGAAATTTAGAACCTCGGGGCATTCCTCTGGTCCATAGCCCTTCCTCTCAAACAGATACTGAAACCCTGGGGTCGGCAGTCCAGGATCCGGTGAACAGAGCAGTGGAAGACTGAATGTACCTTTAGGCTGGCTGGCAGGCGAATGGTAGGCAACTGGGTTGATATGACGGATGACTTTGAAGAATCCTATGAAGCGGGAAGAGAGGTTCCAGGCCTCCATGAGGACAATGAGTGCATGATGGATCCAATGAGTGGAAGGGGGTGACGGTCTTTAAAAGTGATCGATACGAGGCCTTGATAGTAGATACACGGCCGTAAAATGCCGTCCTTCTTCTTCCCAGAGGAGGAGGGGGAGGAGGATGGGAGGATGAAGCTTTAGGGCTTATATATGCCTCTATTGACTCGTCTCGGTTGGGTACTGTGTATACTGGCAGCTCCGGGAAAGCGTCGCCAAAGGCAGGACGTTGAAGGCCATGTCATAATCCCTGTTGGGCGGTAAGGAGGTGGCTCGCTGCTTACTGAAGGCCTCGGCCAGGTCCCGATAAGGGGGTAGCAGGTTGTTGGTGATGGAAGGTGTGGCTGGTGGGACTCTGAATATGCGGTCTGCTCATCAGAGCCAACAGCTAGATGGGCAGTTGAGTCCTCACTGCAGAATGTGTTTGGTAGACCAGGAAATATGTGGGTCATGACGTTGAAACCAAGGGTAGCCGTGGATGAGTACAACAACATTGGATGACATGATTGGGAAGTGGACGATCTTTCTGTGGTCACCGACCGCGATCTGAATTCCAGCAGTGGGGTGACAGATGGAACATAGTTGGAGCGGGTGTCCGTCCACTAATGTGACTGGCATGGGGTGGTCAAGTTCTTCCAGTTGGACCTTCAGCTTGGATGCCAAGTGAGCAAACATGAAATTATCAATCACACTGGTGTCTAGAAGGCCCTGGCAGGGATGAGCGGGATGGGGTTGGTAGTGGAGTCGGATGTCTAGCAGGAACAGCGTCGGTCTGATGGGACAAGGAGAGACACCCCCAAGAATCACCTGGTCTGACAATTTCCCGGATGGAGCAGGCAGTGAGCTATGTGCCGTTTTGCTGCAGACTAAGCGCAGAGTTCCTTGTTATGACGTAAGCTTTCTTTCTTCTAGAAATAGGTGACCAAGCTGCATGGGTACCTCCAAGGCCGGGATCTCCCGACAGGGGGCAGTGGTGCCCTCCTTTGTAGGGCGAGGACGATGACAAGGATGGGGGGGATTAGCAGAGCAATGTGCGGGATGGGCAGAGCCGATTAGACATCCGGCTGTCTATTTCGAGGGCTAGGCTGACTGCATCATCCAGCGATTTGGGCAATTATTTCCCCACCATCTCATCTCTGATACAGCTGATGAAGCCCTCGCTAAACAGGGTGCGCAGCATGGAGTCGTCCCAGTGAAGCTGCACAGCAAGAGTGCGGAAGTTGGGGGTGAACCGGTAAACAGGCTGCTGACGTTGATGGAGCCTTAGCAGCTGCACCTCAATGTCCGCATCGCAGGCTGGCGGCATTAAGGTGTTGCGTAGTCCCGCAACTAACTTAATATAGTCGTTGCAGATCTGAGACTTCTGGTTATATTAGGCCGCCGTCAGTGGATGCACTGTTAAACAAATCCACATACGTTCTGCTTTTTTTCATAAATCTCACCCTGGAAAAGCCCACATTGCACATTCATCAAGGTAAAAAAAAATGGATTGTGTGCATCTTGCTGTGGGTTTAACCCTGTTATGGTGGACGTGACGGTGCAGACACAAGATAGCTTCCATACTAAATTACCATAACTCAAATGATTCAAACAGATACTGAAAGCTGAGATTCTGCACTCAGCTGAGAGAACAACGATTAACAGATGCAGCAATTTGGGTGTGTTAGCAGACATCTTTTGCTTTACCAGTGTATATTACAATAGTTTCTGTGATTTACAATAGTTATTGTGATTTATATTTATTTATAGTAATATAAGTACAGATTCCAACATATTTTGCATATGTTTTCATAGTTTTGTTAGCTGTAGTTCATATTTTAGCACTGTTCACCAGAGGTTTTTGGTTGTATATAAGGCTGATTTGTTATTTTTTGTAAATAGTGGAAGTAATATCACTCACAGGATCTTTCAGGAACAGAAATCTTCCATACGGATTTATTGAGGAGGATCCAGATATGGACAAAAAAGTTTTGCCATCACAACCGCAGTAGATATTTGTTTCTCCACACTGTAAATATTTGCCTTCATTCCTATAGTTTTTACAGATTCTCTGGTCTAGTAATACTGCTAATGCTCATATTACCTCCAGAAATGGAAAACTTCCATGTTGATCTGCAGAACAGGATTCAGATGTGGATGAAGACGATTTGCCATCACATCTGCAGTAAGAATATCAGATCCTTTACACTGCTAATGTATTCCGAGCATTTTTATTGTATATCTAATATTTCTACAGTTATAAATTTATAATATTACTCGTAACCCTAAAAATATTACTATGCTTTTGTCTTGATTGACTTTGTCTTAAATGCCTGTGTTATTTTACTTTTTGCTCTTCCTTTTATTTCTTCTCCTTTGTTGTTTAACATATTTTGTAAAAACACACCAACTGATTTCAAATAACTCTTATATAATCTGATATGTTAAGACTTGTAGAGATTCTTCTGATGAAGAGCCACTCATCATAACTATCAATGGGTGATGTTGATGACAGAGTACTTTTGATGCTGCTAGAGATGGTCCAATTCTTCAAGAGCCTTGGAAAACTGAGTTAGACCTAGATTATATCAGCCCACGGTCACCTAGATTAAGGCCCCAGCGAATCCCTGGTTACCAGCTCAGTGATACCAGGTGACATTTTTGAAAACTTATTTTGATGCAGAGGTAATGGAGCTTGTGTTTTCAAACAATGTACAAAAATAGCACTTCTTGATGTGCAAGGAGTGGAGCATTTCCAGAGTACCACAGCAGCTTAAACAATGCCTGAATATTGATAGAGAAAGTCACATGTAACAGGGATACTGAAAGTTGTACATATCAATTCAACCCAATGTAGTTATACATGTTAATTAGACCTAGATTATATGAGCCCACGGTCACCTAGATTAGTAAACATGTGTAATTACATGTTTTATACATAACTATCTGAATAAAAATCAAATCCTTTTTTTTTGTTTTCTTGTTATTTCACGTGGTTTTGAGCATTTTGAACATAATAATGGCAAACTCTTTAAAGATATTGAAAGTTAAACTTCACCTGAAAAAAAGTAACATTAATGTATAGATGGAACATTTTCTGACATTTATTTTACGGAAAACGACAAAAGTGACTGAGCGGCCTTTAAGAAATACACTTCTAAGAGGGTTGATGGGCACAGTCTTACCTGTACCTGGTAAGTAAGTCTCCTGCTGCATGCTTTTGCACCTGTTCTGAGGTATGCACCCATTTAACAAGCTCAAACCTTTGGTAAATTAGGGTTTATGTATCTTGTGTGTGCTGATTTTGTATGATTGATTTTTGCTTTAAATGGGTTTTATTTTTTATAGGGGTGAACCCGAATAGTCGAAGATTCAATGCATCGATAGGCAGAGCCTGATTCGACAACCAATCTCAAGGTCGAATCTTGCAGGTGAACCAAACATCATTCCATTATGACATCATGGGAATACTCAATGTCTAGTTATACATAAAACTGACCAGTTATATACAGTCTGTTAATATGATAATCCTATAAAATCACACATGGAAACATTGAAGAGTTTAACATTAGCACCTAGCATATAAGTCACTGAAGAGAGCGTTTAAGTTGCACCCCTCTGATCATTTGCAACACACGGCCACTAGTAGGCACTTATCTTTGCAACTCCTGTATGAGTAAGCAGAGATGGATAACAACATAATTGTCACAGCAGACAGGTCACAAAAGACCACCAAACACTGACAACTGACAACACTGACAACTACATAACTCAACGGATATCAAAAGAACATTACTACATTTGACACACAAACTATAATGTAAAACGGAGAATTTTTCCACTCTACTATCACTACATGTTTGCTCAGTATGACAGATTGCTGTGGTTGGAGTCTGCATGTATGCACAAACTCACATCAATGACTTGATGTAGTACTAAGAGTAATCCTTGTAGAGAACAAGTCTAGAAGTGTACATCCCAAAACAAATACTTGTGTGCCAAAGAAATTACACTTTGTCAATGGCAGGTAACTAAATTGTAAGTGGAGTTTATGCGCTACTCACAGTCAAGGAATTTGCAATGGAACAGAAAGTTGTTAATCAATACGGGGGATGTTCTTTAAAGTTTGCTGGCGTGCTGAATTAAAAATTATTGATGCCATCAGATTAGATATTACCTATACAATCTGTCCTATGTGAATTTAGGCATATCATAAATGCTGGATAGCAAAGTGTGCTGCTAACAAGTTTGCTAATCCCTCACTTTTTTGCCTTTAAGGATTTGACAGTTCTTAATTTTCAAAGAGGAAGCCAGATTTTTATTGGCAAAATCAATGGACAGCTTTCACCCACTTTGTCCATATTTAAGTGACCAAGCCACAACTTGTATCTTTCTTTAAATATTATTTGTTAACTGGTGTTATAAAGATTAACTAAATGCAATATGAAACACCTCACACAATTTATTTAGAATAAAACCACATTTTCTTTTGGATTTTTTAGCTTTGGTAAGTCATGGGCTTATTAAAATCAGCCTATATTGTCCACTCTAGGACCATTAATGCAGTAGGCAAGGCAATTTTATTTATATAGCACACTTTCAACACAAGGCAATTCAAGGTGCTTTACATGATTCAGTGATAATGATACCAAATACATGATTACACATGCATGATTAGAAAAACAGAAACATATAGGTTTAACAGATAGACACAATCAATCAATAAGAAAAGATTATGTAAGGAACAAATTTATGCAATATAAATTAAAAACAGATAAAACACAATCGGTTAAAAAGGAAATAAAAAGTGACAGTCATTTGAATATACTCTGCTGCTTTATGCCTCATCAAAAAACACACCATAAATCCTTCATTAAGAGCACAGAGGTATGAATAACCATGCTAATGAACAGCTTATATTCTTGGGAGTTCTGTGAGAAATAAAAGTTTAACCCATCTAAGCCCACCTGTGCTTCTCAGCTGCTACAGGACCACAAGCCTGCTGATTAAAAAAAGAGTCACCTACAACTTTCTGTTGGTTTCTGTGATAGCTGCAGCTTTTGTTCTGATAGTCCCTTTGCCATTTTCGACAAAATAAAATACAATATGGAAAATTATTTTACTTATTCTCCATCAGAGAATAAGTTAAATAAATCTGGTTTTAAAAGCTTTTCACAGTCTATGTACAATGTTTCCCATCAAAAAACCTATCCAATCTGTCACTAAGTACAGGTACTCTACTTCCTGAACCTCAGTAACATCAGATATGATGTACATTGGCTATTCTCACCTGGTTTTGGTCCCAAAAGAAAACATTAGTAGGTTTTAATCTATGATTAGAAACCAAAACATTGATTTTTATTGGATTTCGATATGCTGCTAATGCAGACCAAAAACATTTTATCAATGAAACTATATCACATTAACATGAAACTGAAAAATGAAAAATCTGAATGCAATGAACGTCATTATTGTGGCCTGCAATGGGTCTTGCCGCTTATCCAATGATTACTGAAGCTAGGCACCAGCCCCAACAACCTGCCACCTGCTTAGGATGGACAGTATTGATAATGGATGGGTTGATGAAACTTTGAAAATGTGTTTTTGCAATGTTTAAGTTATACATTTACAGCTTTGTTACAAATTCTGTCTTAATGCCAAGCAAACGTTAAAAGCTGCACAAAATATTTATTATTATCTCAATATTTCTGCTAGCAATATTGAATTATCAATATTGAAATGAACAGCTTTATGCCAAAAGTACCATCAATTCAGACTCCCTATGCCAGTATATGTGATTATGTTTGTTGCTTATTGCAGCTACAAAGGTTATGTTAAGACTTTCTGGTAAACTCATTAGAAAGCTACACCTTAGCAGCAAATGCAGCAAAATGTTACTGTTTCTGTAAAACCATGTTGATATGAAAGTAAGGAACTCATTAAGAAACTACAAATTGGGAGCAAATGCACTCAGATATAACCTTTCTGTAAAATTATGTTGTTAAAATGAAAGTAACTGCTTTACTGAATGTTTTAAGCAGCAGCACATTTTTATACATTGTGCCGGATTGTGAGTATTGCGACACTTGCTGTGTCACTTCCTGTTGTCTCTGCTGACCTCCGCGGAGCTGCTTGGTGATCAGATTCTCTTCGATTGATCTGTTTTTCTCTGACTTGAGGTCGTTCTAAGTTATTTTTAACACACAAGCACACTACTACACTTATTTTCAGTCTGTGTACTTCACGTTTTGGGAACCATTTGTGTTTCACGCGGTTGTTCTCGGTGTGCTAGGGTCTCGCTAGTTCGTTAGCTCAGCTTCGTAGCAGCTATGGCTTCCATCTCTCATTCCCCCTCTGCAGCTCCTCTCTCCTGTTCTCTGTGTCAGATGTTTAGTTACTCTCCCGCCTCCTTTAATAATAATATTAAGTGTAATAAATTTAGCATTTTCGTAACTTTGGAGGCGAGGATTTCAGAGTTAGAGGCCCGGCTCCGCGCTGTTGAGAATCCAGTAAATAGCCGAGGCCCGTTAGCCAGCGCAGAACCAACAGAACCCACGCAGCTGGGATCTCAGGCCGGCTGGGTGGAGGCACGTAGAAAGCATAGTTCGCAGCCAAAAGGGAACCACCAACCTGTCCGCGTTTCTAACAGATTTTCCCCACTCAGTGACTCACCCACTGAGGAACAGACTCTGGTAATTGGCAGTTCCATAGTCCGAACATGGCTTTAGAGAATCCATCGACCATAGTCAAATGTTTTCCAGGGGCCAGAACAGGCGAAATAAAATCCCACCTGAAACTGCCGGCTAAGGATAAGCGTAAATACAGTAAGATTGTTATTCACGCTGATGGAAATTACACCCAGTTACGCCAATCGGAGGTCACTAAAATTAGTGTTGCTTCGGTGTGTAAGTTTGTTAAAAAAATGTCGGACTGTGTAATCTTTTCTGGACCCCTACCCGATTGGACCAGTGACGACATGTTTAGTCGGATGCTGTCATTTCATTGATGGTTGTCTGAGGGGTGTCCAGCAAACAACGTGGGCTACGTTGATAATTGGAAAACTTTTTGGGGAAAACCTGGTCTGATCCAGAGGGGTGGCATCCATCCCACTTGGGATGGAGCAGCTCTTCTTTCTAGGAATCTGGACAGATTTATTAGTCCTTCAAAACACTGAAAAAAACAGGGTCCAGACCAGGAAACAGGGTCGTAGTTTAACCCACTTCTCTGCGGCTTCTGTACTGTTACCCACTCAATACCCCATTGAGACAGTGTCTTGCCCACGGCCAAAATCAAATAGACTTAAAGTTAACCTGACAAAAGCAAACTCTGAAAATCTCATTAAAATAAATACAACTCGGACCAAAGTAATTAGATGTGGTTTACTAAACATAAGATCCCTCTCCTCAAATACTTTATTAGTAAATTAATTGATATGTGATAATAAAATTGATCTATTTTGCCTATCAGAAACCTGGCTGCAGCAGGAGGATTTTGTAATAATAAATGAGTCAACTCCTACCAATTATCAAAATTTTCACATTCCTAGAAGTACTTGGCGAGGGAGAAGAGTTGCAACCATCTTTCATTCAGATTTACAAATTTGCCCCAGACCAATTATTAACTACAGCTCTTTTGAACATCTAATCCTTAGTTTTCCTCATCAAAACAGCAAAACATTAAAACCGCTTTTGTTTGTGGTTTTGTATCGTCCACCAGGCCCTTACTCTCAATTCTTGGACCAGATCTCAGATTTTTGTATCTGATTTAGTTTTAAACACTGATCAGGTAATTATAGTAAGGGATTTTAATACTCACGTGGACACTGAAAGTGATAGCTTAACTGCAGCCTTTAATATTATCTTAGACTCAATTGGCTTTACTCAAAAAGTGAAGGGACCCACACATTCTGCTCAACACACTTTAGACATTGTACTGACTTACGGCATTGAGTGTGATGAACTAATAGTCCTCCCACATAACCCAGTCCTATCTGACCATTTTTTGATAACCTTTCAATTTACTTTACTCAACGTTCCAAAATCTGAAAGAAAATTTCATTACAGTAGAACTTTATCAGACAATGCTGTAACAAGTTTTAAAGAATCTGTTCCATTCTTGTTTCCGTATGTGTCTCAGAATACCACAGTGGATGGCAGTAATTCCAACACTAACCCTTCAGAAATTGATGGTCTGGTTCAAAGTATTACTTCCTCACTGCGTTTAGCACTAGACAGTGTAGCCCCCTTAAAAAAGAAGGCAATCAGCCATAGGAGGCTGGCTCCCTGGTTTAGTGCAGAGTTGCGTACTTTAAAGCAGAATACTAGGAAACTGGAGAGAAAATAGCGCTCTACACACTTAAATGATTTCTTTCTAACTTGGAAAAATAGTCTACTACTTTATAAAAATGCCCTTCGAAAAGCTAGAACAGCATATTTCTCATCATTAATAGAGGTAAATAAAAACAATCTTAGGTTTCTTTTTAATACAGTTGCCAAACTTACACAGAGTCATAGCTCTGTTGAGCCAACTATTCCCCTTCTCTCAGTCGTGATGACTTTATGGGCTTCTTCATAAGTAAAATAAATTCTATAAAGAATAAAATCATTGGCATTCTCCCAAACATGATTGACTCTCTCTCAGCAACGGAGGCAGTATCAGAGAGAACTGTAGAACCATGTTTATGTCTGTACCATTTTGATTCTGTTGAACTTTCGGAATTATCACAAATATTAGTTTCATCTAAACCCTCAACTTGTATGTTTGACCCAATACCAACCAAATTATTTAAGGAAGTGTTCCCTCTGGTTACTGGCCCTATCCTAGACATGATGAATCTATCTTTAATAAATGGATATGTGCCACAGGAATTTAAGGTTACTGTAATTAGGCCTTTACTTAAGAAACCCTCCCTTGATCAAGATGATTTAGCTTAACTACAGACCTATATCTAACCTTCCTTTCTTATCAAAAATTCTTGAGAAAATAGTTGCTAATCAAGTATGTGAGCATCTAAACAGCAACATGTTTGAGGAATTTCAGTCAGGTTTTAGAGCTCATCATAGCACTGAAACAGCACTGGTAAAAGTTACTAATGATATTCTAATGGCCTCAGATAATGGATTTGTGACTGTTCTGGTCTCGCTAGATCTCAGTGCTGTTTTTGACACAGTCGATCATAATATTCTCTTAGAAAGGCTCGAACATGTAGGGATAAAGGGTGCTGTTGGTTTAAATCATATCTGTCCAACAGATTCCAGTTTGTTCATGTCAATGATAAATCTTCTTACACTCAAGGGTTACTTGTGGAGTTCCACAGGGTTCTGTGCTTCGACCGATTCTCTTTACTATATATGTGCTTCCAATTGGTAAAATAATTAGACAATATGGTATGAATTTCCACAGTTATGCTGATGATACACAATTATATTTTTTCATAAAACCTGATGAAACCAATCAGTTAGGTAGATTACAAGCATGTCTGGGAGACAAAAACTTGGATGACTCTGAATTTTCTGCTCCTAAATTCAGAAAAGACAGAGGTTGTTGTCTTTGGATCAGAACCTTTAAAAAGGAAACTGCTAGGTCAATCACTTAATCTGGATGGCATTAATTTGGCCTCTGGTAATAATGTAAAGAACCTTGGTGTAATTTTTAACCAAGACATGACATTTAAATCTCATATTAAACAGGTTTCTAGGATTTCTTTCTTTCACCTTCGGAATATTGCTAAAATTAGAAGCATCCTGTCCAGGAGTGATGCAGATAAACTAGTGCATGCATTTGTGACTTCAAGGCTGGACTACTGTAATTCCTTATTATCAGGAAGTCCACAAAATACCATCAAAAGCTTTCAGTTGATCCGAAATGCTGCAGCAAGAGTTCTGATGAATATTAAAAATAGAGATCACATTTCTCCTGTTTTAGCTTCTCTCCATTGGCTCCCTGTTAAATCCAGAATAGTGTTTAAGATCCTCCTCCTTACGTATAAAGCCCTTAATAATCAAGATCCATCGTACATCAGAGATCTGATTGTTCCATATGTTTCTAACAGAGCACTTCGTTCTCAGAATGCAGGTCTACTGGTAGTTCCTAGGATTTCAAAAAGTAGAATAGGAGGCAGATCTTTTAGTTATCAGGCTCCTCTCCTGTGGAACCAGCTCCCAGTTTTAGTTTGTGAGGCATATACTCTGTCTGTTTTTAAGACTAGGCTTAAAACCTTCCTTTTTGATAAAGCTTATAGTTACTTATCTAGACACTAGACCTTATAACCCCTCTCCAATTTCTAACAGTAATGTAATAATTTACCAGAATAAAATGATTAGAGAATTGAACAAAGGTTGAATCATGAATCAGGACAGAAAAAGATTTACACCAGGTTTTAAGGCTAGAAAGTGATGGACAAAGATAATGCCAGAGTCTTCGGAAGAGCGGGTCTTTATCTACTCCAGTTATATCACTTACCAATAATATTATCTCTCTAATACATAGATTCTGGAGAGGGCGCAGTCCTATGAGCAAGGAGAGATGCATAAGCACTACAATACTTACCCACTTACCTCCTTCTTTCCTCCTGGATTTCCAGGCAGGGAGTAGAGGGTGATGGAGTGTTCAGCCCGATCCGGCGAGGGGAGGATGCAGCCCTGTCCGGCAGCCCTCCTCAACTCCATCTCCCTCACACCGTACATTGCTAATAGACTTCTGAATTAGGAAAAAAATGTATCCTTTTTCAGACTCAACTGACCCTAAGACACCTTCTACTTTTCTTTTCTACTACTCTCCAGATATATTTTTCCAAATGTTAATGCAATTGTTAACCCAGTTTTCTCTCAGTGTTTTTCTCCCCATAGAAGCTCTACCCGGTCTGGTACCCTGCTCAGCTATAATGACCCCTACTGGATGGGGAGCGTTGGTCCAGATGATGCTCAAAGTCACCAAGCATCCTCCATGCTGTCTCTTCTCTGTCTTCTCAGACCCCCAGACGGTTGTGGCAGATGACCACTTTTACTGAGCCAGGGTTCTGCCAGAGGTTTCTTCCTGTTAAAGGGGAGTTTTTCCTCTCCACTGTCGCTACATGCTTTCTCAGTATGAGGGTTTGCTGAGGAATTGCTGTGGTTGGAGTCTGCATGATCCGGGCATAACCTCACGCCGATGACTCAACGCAATCTGCTGGGATTCCTTACATAGAAAACTTAACTGATTGGAATGTTTGTATAATTGCATTGAGATGACTTTTGTTGTAAAGTGCGTTGAGATTACATTTGTTGTGAACTGGCGCTATATAAATAAAAGTGAATTGAATTGACAACTACATGGCTGCAGTAATGCACAGAACAGCTGAGGAAGTAGTCAAACTGAACTGCCAGACATAGATTTCAGAATACCTGCATAGCACATTTATTTATGTTTGTATCACCATCTGGTGAAGAATGTCCAAATCTCTCTACACAGTCTATAAATGCCTCCAAATGATCAAATAATAATTTTGTAAATTAGTCTGAAAATAACAGACAGATATAAAAAATATCTTTAACTCTTCTCGTTTCAAAAAATTCCAAGCTTTCAGCATGTGAGGGTGGGTGTAGCTGCATTAGTGCAGATAGAGTGTCTAAACATCATCTCATAATAGAAAGAAATATTAGATTGCATTTTCGGTTCTTAAGATTTCTACAATGTTTGACCTACATTTTTTAAAGTACTGTAGATACCAAAATAAAAATTTAAGTTGTTTTGAGTAGAGACACAAGAACATTAATTGTTTAAAATCACTACTTTCTTTATGAACAAGGCTTTTATGCATACATATATATTAACCTTTTTTCTAAACCTTCAAAGCTGAAAGTGAAAGGCAAATTCTGTATAATTACAGTTTAATAATAAACATCTAATAATCAAGAAGAAAAATCAGAATAAGAAACAGTATCAGAAAGTTGTATTGCCAATAGAGAAAGAGGATTAACTATAAACCCATTTCAGTACAAACTAATATAGTCAGAAAAGCTAAAATTAGCTAAAATGGCTAACAAAAGCTAGCATGCCTAATGCTAACTTTGGCATGCTAATGCTAGCTAACATGTTGGCATTACTATAAACCCATTCAGTACCAAAATATAGTTGAAACGCTAAAATTAGCTAAAATGCTAACAACAGCTAGCATGCTAATGCTAACTAGCATGCTAATACTAGATAACATGTTGGCATTACTATAAACCCATTCAGTACCAAAATATAGTCAAAAAGCTAAAATTAGCTAAAATGCTAACAACAGCTAGCATGCTAATGCTAACTAGCATGCTAATGCTAGCTAACATGTTGGCATTACTATAAACCCATTCAGTACAAAAAAATAGTCAAAAAGCTAAAATTAGCTAAAATGCTAACAACAGCTAGCATGCTAATGCTAGCTAACCTGTTGGCATTACTATTAATAGGATTAGTATGAAAATATACTGAAAAAGCTGAAATCAACTAAAATACATACAAGGCCTGGCATGCTGCTCCTTAGTACCTGTATATTATGTAAAGGGTGTGAAGACTTTCCTTACAGTATGTCCACACCAAAAGCGTCAAAACGCGCCACATGCCCCCAGCTGGAGGCTTGAACATTCGCTCCTTGAAGCGTGTACAAAGCAAAGTTGACGCGCTTGAAAACACGGCGCGTGTGGGCGGAAATACGTCACGTCTCGGAGGAAGTAGTGCCAGATGGTGTGTTTGCAAGATGGTAGCTGTTGAGCTAACGTTCGAAGAAAGAGTGTCCTCTCTTTATTTACTTTGGAGAGCAGAGCAGCGGCGTAGGCGACATCCTCGCCGTATCTGGGTCCATCAGGTCCTCCAGAAGCGTGAGCACTTTGGTGAGTTTCACCATTTGCTCCAGGAGCTGCGACTGGATGACGGCCGCTTTCAGCGGTACCACCGTTTGTCCATCGTCCAGTTCGAAGACCTCCTGTCCCGAGTTGGTCCGAGCATCGCCCGCCTAGACACCAACTACAGGCGGTCGATCCCACCTGCTGAGCGCCTGTCCATCTGCCTGCGGTTAGTAAAACTGTTTATTATCGTAATATTTTATTGATATGTGTGCTGTTATATGCTAAGCTATCAGTTTATACACGCATAACGTGGATGTGTTGTGCTATCAGAGAATATAGTCGTTTCCTGATAGCAAACTGTGGTAAGGAAACGACTGTTTATATTTCTAGTCAAGCGGTATATCTCATAAAGTCCTGAATTAATTATATTTGTGCTATATTATCAGCATTTGCAATGGTTGCATGACTGTGGTGTCATATCAATGTATGCTCTCTGTGTTTGCTGATATCAAACTGTGAGGACTATCTTTGCTGTGATCCTCAGGTGGTTTATCTTTTAAAGTGTTTATTTTGTGTTATTTAGACCTGGTTTAATTCTGGTGTAGAACCAGTTAAATATTTCTACATAACCCCTGCAGCCAACTCTATAAGGGATCAGCTGCCTTTTTAAAACTGGGAGCTAGATAAAATTGTGAGCAGTTTGGTTCATCTTTAGTTATATAATAAATCTATCTTGATATGCTATGTCTTATCACAGTTTAATTTCTCAAATATTAACAATGATCTAAGAAAGGAAAGGGCTGTCAACATCCAAATATTTATTTCTATTAATCTCTCAGTTCATTCCTACCTGATTGACATGTTTAGGAATTATGAGTGATCGGCTCACTGTGGCTGTTAACAGTAGCTACCGATCAGATTAGGATATAGTAAAGTTAAAAGTATGGATGCACCGATACCGATAAAGGTATCGGTGCCAATACTTTCTTTTACTTATTCTCTCTTTTACCATCAGCTGATAATAATTTGGAAACTGCAATAGTTTCACAGAAAATGTTTACTTTTCTTTTGAAACTGCAAGTCACATAAAACTAATGTTAAACAATTATTTCCAGGTTCCTTGCTACCGGGGACTCCTTTAGGACCATCGCGTCCAGCTTCAGAGTTGGTGTCTCCACGGTGTGTCAGATCGTCCCCCAGGTAGCGGCAGCAATCTGGGACTGTCTAGTAGAGGACTACATGGCTCTACCTTCCACAGAAGCCTGGCGGTCCATCGCAGAGGGATTCCAGGAGCGGTGGAACTTCCCTCTCTGCTGTGGAGCTCTGGATGGGAAGCACGTCCAGCTGAAGGCACCTCCCAACTCAGGATCCATGTTCCACAATTATAAGGGAACTTTTTCCATAGTTCTCCTAGCGGTTGTGGATGCAGGGTATCGTTTCCGCATCATAGATGTTGGGGGTTTTGGGAGGACCAGCGATGGTGGTATTCTGGCCAGCTCCACGTTTGGTCAGGCTCTTCGTGCTGGGACGCTCCATCTGCCTCCGGACCTGCCTCTACCTGGTGGAGAAGATCGTGGAGCCCAGCCCCATGTCTTTGTGGCTGACGAGGCGTTCCCGCTGCGGAGGGAGCTCATGAGGCCTTTCCCTGGACGCCTCCTCCCATTGGAGAAGAGGGTCTTTAACTACCGCCTCTCCAGGGCCCGGATGGTTGTGGAGTGCGCCTTCGGTATCCTCTCCTCACAGTGGAGGTTGTATCGGCGCTCCGTGGAGCTCCGTCCGGAAGTGGCGGAGAAATGTGTGAAGGCAACGTGTGTTCTCCACAATTTTCTGCACCGTTCTGAAGATGGAGGGGCACCTGCTGTGAGGGGCGTGGCACCTGCTGTGGTGGAGACGTGGGAAGGTCTGGGTCGTGTAGCAGCCAACAACTCCTCCAGAGAGGCTCTCCTGGTGAGGGAAACATTCATGGCACACTTCTCGGCCGAGGGAGCAGTGCCTTGGCAGCCTATTTGAAGTCCCAGTGACTTCCCTCAACGGCTCTTTTAAGAGCCACCCACAAACCTCTAAAGAGCTTTTTTTCCTGCATTTTTCCCTTAATAAATGGAGCTTGCCTCGAAAATAAACTAATCTCTTTATTTTCTTAAATTTTTTTGACTTTGATATTTTCTTATATGGTAGTTTATGTTGGTTTATAGTATATTTAACAATTTCTAAGTAACATGTCAAGTTGTGGTGCAATTTTATCTGTATAGTAATAACAGATTGTCATTTAGAAAATTTATTCAAAAAATAATCACACTCATTTAACATAGACAAAAAAAAAAACATAGAGGAATAAAAAGGACCAAGCTTGGGAAGTGGAAGAGCCTCATGGAGAAGGAGAAGAAAAGTGCGTTGCTCGTGCTGTGGAGAGCCTGCTGCCTCATTTTCAGTAAACTACTGACTACTAGGGCCCAATGGTTCCAAATTTAACACTGCTGTGGTGTTTTCAAATACTGTTTTTTGAATTTGGAATTTGACGAACTCTCTCGTCTGGGGTGGCATGCTCTCCACAGCAGGAACAAGGCTCAGGAGGAAGAGCTCAGTTGCAGATGGCCGTGGCCTCTTCAGCGACTCCAGGAGGGCCGACTCCACCCTCGACTGGCCATCCTGGGACCCGTCCCTCATCCGCTTCTGAGCTCTCCTCCTCTGTGGGCCTGTAAAACAAAGCATCAATCAACACAAAGTAATGAGAAGGCTGCTACTAGAATTTAATTTTCATAATCTTAAAAAAACAGCCAGTAATCATATTTGTTGTAGATATTCAGTACAACAATGTTGCTACAATTTCTTTTACCCACCTGTGGGTGCAACAGCCGGAGCGGAGGGACCAGGGACTGGGGAGCCAGGAGAAGCAACAGGGGATGGCTCTACTGTAGAATCAGTAGACTCTGTCAAGACAAAATTAAATGTTTTCAGGTTGAAAAAAAAAAAAAGTCAAATTATATATAGGGGTCCCTTTTTATTCTTTAAAAGCGAGGCCATGAAGGATGAACCACGTTATAGTGGGACCACTGTATACTGTTTATTAGTAAACCGTAACATATATGCCTATATAACAGTCTACGTAAAATCATTGTAAACATACCTTCTATCTGGGACTCCCCTGCTGCTCCTTCAGGCTGTCCTTGGCCCTCGAGGAGGAGGTTCTCCGCGGTCCGCATACTCCCCATGTTGCTGCTGTTCTCCCGCGGGGTGACGAAGGGGTCAAGGAACCCCATGACCGCGGAAAACTTCCACCTCCTCCCCGATCCGGCAGCTGACCCACTCCGCTTCTCCTTCTCCAACCGCCTCTCCTTGCAGTAAGTGTCCCTGAGGCTCTTCCATTTTTTTCTGCAGTAGTCCGCTGAATAATCACATTAGCGGAAAAGTATTTAAACATCGGCGGGAAATGAATAGTAAAAAAGCGGGACAGTAGGCGGGCTAGCTAGCTGTCTTTTGCACAGGTTCGGTAAAAACTCAAAAGTGAAATGAACTTACCAGGTTGTCCAATCTCCTCACTTATCTTCTTCCAAGCTTGGTCCTTTTTATTCCTGTCTCTGTATATATACAGAGTAGTGTCATAAAGCTCCGGGTTGTTAGCCACAGCGTTGATGAGCCTCTCCTCCATGTTGAATGAATAACTTTCTGTCCGCTGTGAACTACGTCAGAGAATCACGTCACCAGGCTCCTGATTGGTTAACGCGGCGCGGTTTGACGCTGGAGTTCAGAGATTTTCAACTTGAGCAGAATTTTTCACGCGCCGCAACCGCCTCATCTGCACAAATCCTCCGCGCGAATAGGGCAGAAAAGCTTTTTCGGGACGCAGATCTGCTTCTGATTTGAAGCGGGACCCCCTGCCGCGCTTCAACGCGCTCCTCCATTGACATAACATGTACATCTGACTCGCCGCTTGCTTAATTCGCTTTTGGTGTGTACGTGCCGTTAGGCTGATATAATGGTCAGTTTCAAAATGCCTGACAGGAACATACATAGAAATGAATGTGGGTTCTGAAGCATTATGGGATATGGAGTTAGTTGTTCTGGATGCCACACATGCTGATTCATAGACAGACACAGAGAGAGATGCAAAGAAAGGAATGCAGATGAAAGGGTAGAGACAGACAGGGGGACTGAGACAGACTGAAAAAGAAAGACAGACAAGGACAAAGACAGAGACACTGTCAGAGAGACAAAGACAGATGGACATGACACATTTAATAGGCCTTCAAAGTATATAAAGAGAGTTGACCTCAGGTGACCTCTTATCACAGGTGCCACACATGCTGAATCATAGACAAACACAGAGATTAGTCTGATCTAATGGTCAGTTTCAATATGCCTGGCAGGAACATACATAGAAATGAATGTGGGTTCTGAAGCATTATGGGATATGGAGTTAGTTGTTCTGGATGCCACACATGCTGATTCATAGACAGACAAGAACAGAGAGAGCTGCAAAGGAAAAGAATGCAGATTGTAGTTGTATGAGACCGACAGTAGGACTAGACCAGACTGGAGTTCAGACAGACAGACATTGGTCAGGAGATGAAGACCAATGGACTGACACATGGACCCTTTTGTAGTATCTCTCTCTATAGAACTACACAGCATCAACTGTGTATGAGTGGGCTTTAAGAGGCCTTCAATGTATATACTGAGGGTTGACCTTTGGTGACCTCTTATCACAGGTGCCACACATGCTGATTCATAGACAGACACAGAGATTAGTCTGATCTAATGGTCAGTTTCAATAGGCCTGGCAGGAACATACATAGAAATGAATGTGGGTTCTGAAGCATTTTGGGATATGGAGTTGTTCTGGAAGCCACACATGCTGAATCATAGACAGACACACAGAGAAAGATGCAAAGAAAGGAATGTAGATGAAAGGGTAGAGACAGACAGGGGGACAGAGACAGACTGAAAAAGAAAGACAGACAAGGACAAAGACAGAGACACTGTCAGAGAGACAAAGACAGATGGACATGACACATTTAATAGGCCTTCAAAGTATTTAAAGAGGGTTGACCTTTGGTGACCTCTTATCACAGGTGCCACACAGCTGATTCATAGACAGACACAGAGATTAGTCTGATCTAATGGTCAGTTTCAAAATGCCTGGCAGGAACATACATAGAAATGAATGTGGGTTCTGAAGCATTATGGGATATGGAGTTGTTCAGGAAGCCACAAATGCTGATTCATAGACAGACACACAGAGAGAGATGCAAAGAAAGGAATGCAGATGAAAGGGTAGAGACAGACAGGAGGACTGAGACAGACTGAGTAAGACAGAGAGACATGGTCAGAAAGACAAAGACAGATGGACTGACACATGGACCCTTTTGTAGTATCTCTTTCTATAGAACTACACAGCATTAACTGTGTCTGAGTGGGCTTTAACAGGCCTTCAATGTGTATAGACTATGGGATGAACTTTAGTGACCTCTGATCAAAGGTGCTCCGTTTCCCCAGCAACAAGTGTGAGTGAAAACTACAGCAGGTGCAAACAGTTTCGATAATTAACAGCTTAGATTTCAACTTTTTTCTCAAAAAGTGCTCCGAACAAATCATTCCCATTCGATAACCGTACAAGGTATCGGAAAAATTCTTGAAGTGTGAGCGAGATTTATCATTTTTCTTCGTTCGTGCCAAAGCAAAAGTCTCTACCTTGTTCCCAGTCCGAGAGGGAACGAGTGAAAGACGACTAAGATCATCTGTCTGTTGGAGAAACTCATGAGGAGTCACAATGATAACGTATAGGAGCAAAGTCCTCAAACTGGGTTCCACTTTGAGCGATCTAGAGCTTGCTGAGAGAAAACCGTGCGAGATAGGAAAAATTTGAAACTATCCTGAGAATCACAAAGGGCGGCTCTATTTCATGACCGAAAATCATGTCACTAGTGCGAAATATGTGGCCGTGACGTCGAGTTAAATTTTTATGAGGACCTTCCAAAAGTTCATCACTCCACACTCTGCTTAACGAGCTGCTCCACTCTAAAAATGTCGATTTGGGGCAAACTTTGGGTCGAACAAAGTCAAATTGTGACAAAACCGTAACAGCTATCGACATGCGGTCTTCAATGCTGAACACAGCACGGACGTGGCTACAATCTGCATTTCGAATGGTGTTGCTAAGTTATTGTATGGCTACACAGTAAATCTTCAAAAATAGTGGATTTCGATTTTAAGTTTCTCTCTAAAGTTCTCCCAGTTTTCAAATGTTAAAGTGGTTACATATCAGAGATTTTGCCTGCTAACCGTGCTGGAAGTGTTCGTTGGGTCTCTATAGCCTCAACCCAACCACTCGCGCACAAAGATGTAAACAAAGATCCTCCTAACTAGGGCTGGACGATATAGAAAAAGAGCATGTCGATAAAAAAAATACTCATATTGATCGATATCGATAATTATCGATAAAAATCACATAATGTAAAAAAATATATTTCAAGTGCCTCCCCAGTCATTTTGATATTTTTCAATTAACTAATTTTTACTAAGAATTAAATTATTTAAATTTTCAAACACTTCTTTTTATCATAAGTAAGTTTGTAAGACACAAAAACAAATCAAGAGACCTGAGTAACATCAGTAAATACAAAGAGAAGTAATATTATTAAACATTATATCTATTTTTTAATCATGTTAGTAATTTAAATTAAAGGCTTATTTCTATGCTTTTTAATCTTTTAAACATTTTATGACGCTTTATAATATTAATGGCTGAAACCCTTGGTTTAGTTAGTCAATAAAGCTTATTCAAATTCACTTCAGCTCTTCAGCTGTAGGCTAAAGCTAAAGCTAACAAGCTACTCACCAGTGTTGATGGAGCCCAGAATACTGGAGCTCAGTCACTGAGCCTAAACTAGCATGTCTATCCAACCCCTGTTGTGTTTTATCGCTTCTGAGGACCGGGAGCAGAACCGAGGGGAGATTTTAACAGCCACAGATGTTAGCAACGTGACGCAACCTGGGTAAATTTCCTGTGTCTCTCTGTAAGAGATTCGTAGCGAGCTGGGAGAGGGGAGTCCTGCTTAAAACAGCTGATTGTAGTTTTATATTTCGTTCATTATCGCTACGTTTAGTGTTTTAATGTGTGGAGGATCGGTTCAAATGGGAAACGCAAATCTACCTGAGCCACTGAAACATTTATCCAAAACGACGTCTGAGTGCGGCGAAGTTACGGTGATGCTTCGCTTAGGGACTATTAAGCTCAAAATATTTAATCCTTTTTGTGGTTTGAAAGGAGAGAGGATGGCTGAAAGAGCGGTCTCTGTAATTGTTAATGATTCATTTGGAGTAATTAATGATTGTTGTAATAAGCTGCCTGATAGGGTATAATGAAAAAATCAGGGGGAACTTTTTTTTTTCTATGGAAATTTTTTAGCGACCCCTTTTTTTTCTATCGTACCACATGTCTATCGATCGATATAAATTGCTATTGCACGTGGAGTGACTGCTACATTTATTTGATTGATTTAAAAGCCAAGACCTACCCTATAACCTATGCCTATAACCGATAGGCTTAAATACAGTGTGTGGTTTAGAGTGAAAGCGCCTCTCAGATCTTGTAAATTTTCAAATCACGCAAACCTGATTATTTTTTTCTCAAACAGTTCAGTACGCCGGAAATCTGGCATAGCGCCGGAGCGCTATCAGGCTTGTCTGGGCCTCTTTTATTTGACTGACTTCTGTCCAAGCTGTCATTGTCACTCATCTGGTGTGACGAAGGCGTATGGGTATGTGCAGGTACACAACATAAAAAAAGATCTCGACAAACTTTTCTTCTACAGCAACAAGAAAATTACAATGAATGCTTAGTTGAAGTGGTATTTATGTTGTGTTGAGTCCCCCATTCTGGCACTGATAGCTTTTATCAGTGTCCATAAGGGGAGCAGCAGGAACTTTTAACAACAACAAAAATTACCATAGCAACCAACGTATTTATGTGTCATGAAAAAAACAACAACTGGTAAATGGGAAACCCGGATTCGATTCCTGCCTGGGGCCCTATGAACAGCATTCAGTGTGGGTCCTTGGGCAAGACCCTTCATGCTACTACCTACCGCTTGGAACTAGCGAAAGGTAAAAATGTATTTATGGCTAAGCTTTTTTGCATTTTGAGGGGAAATCATTGTTTCAATAGCGGGTGTGTAAAGACGTCATCTAATATGGTTTCCCCTGAAAAGAGGACCCGCGCCTATGTATTTTAAAACTTTGCAATTAATATAATTTACGTAAATATTATGTAATAATATTTAAATGGCTATTTTCAAAGATGTACTGCAAAAACTGCACACTGTCACTTTAAAGATAAACTACATTTAGCTATCGTGGGATAAAAAAAATTAAGGAAAGAGTGGGGTAAAATGGCAATAAATCTGCTGCAGCTAACCTAAAGTGCCATATATATATATGCACTGGACTTCTTATAGCATGACTAAAAGCATTTCCAGTAGCGAGGACAACAATAGACGCTACCTTACCACTTACGGGTGGTACACCCCTGTGGCTTCTATTCTTCAGCCAGTCCTTTTGACAAGAAGGGTACCCTGTCATACTATATTTCCATCACACTGCACTGCATTGTGCCAAAGCAGCAGAATTTTGTACCAGTACATTACCCTGAACACATCTTGTGTGACCTTGCTCAGGTGTTTCTTGTGCAGAGAGGGTTGCTATGGCAATTGGGAGCAGTAACAGAGAACAGAAAAAGCATAGGCTGAAAGACAAAACGCAATGAATATTTTAAAAGTCCAAATCTAGGGATCTTTGATAAGTCTTAAGAGGACCACAAATATTTGAGTTTGGAAATTGTACTAGAATAGGATAAATCTATATATAAGTGTGGAGACTAAATATTAGACATTTCCCCTCAAAATGCAGTGTCTCTCTTTCTCCCTAACAGCCACTATGGCAAACTCATGCATTATGGTCTTCATCATTTTCAAGTATTTGGAGCCTGGTTTGGTGCACTGATTGGTTGATTGGTATAATTTGTAAAATACAATGCAATAACTGTGGAGGAGTTTTTTTTTTTTTTCTGTTCCCCAACCTTTGTATGCTTACATTCCTGTGATCGTTTTGTGTAAATTGCAGAAAACCCCCCCACAAATATTACATTATAATCTAAGTAGTTTACTGTGAAAAATGTTTTTTTAATATGCATCGGAATCTTAGCTGTGTTGATACTTCTGTCAGATCAAATTTTGAAAGTAACCATTGTTTAAAAGAGAAACCGAATAACATACTCTGGTGTGTATGCTCCTGGTACATTTTGCCTCTAATTCCTATCTTAAATTCAGGGATTGTGAGCAAACACCCAAAGCAGATAAACTTCCATTCCCTCCAAAATAAAGCTGATAATGCAGATCGCTGAGAAGAACTAGCAAGACCATTAACTCCTCACATCATGAGCATCAGGTGGAAAAATGCACACATGATGAACATATCAAGAAGAAAAAAAAGAATTTCTTGCTCCATCAAACCGCACCTCGGAAAATGATTTTTAATCTGTTGTACAGGTTTACTTAACAGATAAATGGATAGAATATGTGTGAAAGTATACTTCAGTTTTACTTTTTGTTTATCAATAATCTTTGATTTAAACATGTGTAATGTGTTCCAAATTAAAGAAAAACTGTGCTTTAAGTAGCATGTCATGTGAATTTGGTTTTTAGGAGATAAGCTTTCAGGCATTCAGACTTTATTTACAATGAATGTTGTATATTACACATAAAAGAGCTAAGATTAGCTGGCAACAAATGTTATCACACTGATCACCAAGTGTTAAAAGGGATATTAAGAAATACAGCACAACCTAAAACTGATTGGGCAGTCATACGAGCACTTGGCTAAAAAGTAAGCTAAGAGAGTCCCACCAGCAACCAAATGCTGAAACTGAATTAAAAGGTGCTTCATCAGAGCATCGTTCAACAGCATGTACATTTCTGCACCCAGATCAATGTAGCTTTTAATTTATTTTTATATGTAACATATTGCTGCTACCAGATTTATATCATAGTATACATGAAAAGTTTTGAAATGACATACCAAGGTGGCAATTTTGTTCTCACTAAGATCTGACTATTTGAAAAAGGTGTGTACACTTTATAAATCCACTCTAAAGTAAGTTAATGAAGGCAATATAATTGTCAATTGCTTTATTTTCCACTCACTTAAACATTTATGATACTGAAATTGGTCACTGAGAGAAATGTTTTTAAAATGAGTATCACACAGCGGGCTAATGACAATTGACCCATGGGTATACTTTTATGCCCATGAGTTAATAAAAAAAACAACCTATGCTTAGAACTTTGAATTTGAAAGGAGCCTAATGATACACATTTTTGACATAAGGTAAACAAAGCGTAGGTTTTATTTTGTTTTGATGTTCTCCCTGACTCTTATTTGACAGATAATAATGTGTAAATAATATGAAAAAATTAAACATTTCAAGTAGAGCCCCAGTTTTTGATTTTTGTTTAACCCTTCTAAATAATGTAATAAAACTTGAAACAAACGAGGGAGTAATTGTTGATGCAGAAAAATTTACAGAATTTGTGTTATTGGGAGACGTGTGGTTTCACAGTGATAGCTGCAGGGAGAAATGCCAGTTGTCTATCTAATTGGCAGTGGTATTTTATTTATGCAGATGGAGGCTCACTGTAATAACTGATGCATAACAGTTGTTGCACAAAACATTATTAATCTAAAAAAAATTCTTTCTTGTGCTCAGTCAGTCATATTGAACATATTTGTTCCCAAAGAACAGTACATATCTGAAGGGCAAATAGGAAAAGCAGATGAAATGCTATGTAAATTCTGTTCTGTGTACAGTAATATTTACAGCAAAGCACAATAAAACAAATGGATTTTGTACTGTGTGAAAGATGCGTGTTCCAAATGCTGATACAGTTTACCAGAGGAGAGCTGAAGTAATAGCAGCTGGTTTTTCCACTTGCATTACAATTTTAAACTAAATGAATACTCACTAAATACCCTTTTCGCCAAATTAGTATAGGTAACTAAATCAATAAATTCATAGCAGAAAGATTCCCATGAAGGCATTTGAATATCATCTCAGATCTGGAAGCTTTCAATGCGACTGTTAATCATGCAGCTGATTTAATACTATTTTTTTTTTCTCCAAAGAGCTTGATGTGATGCCAACCTCCTGTATAAAAGGAGCGCAGGTCACGGCTTATTCTGCCGCTGAAGCAATTGAAAACAGCGCACAGAGAGTCTCTCTGACTAGGCAGGTTAAGCTTTAGTCTTTAAATGCATTTTTAGACTTACATTACTTTTATACTTTAAGTAGTTTTGAATCCTATATTTTTTTACTTTAGTTGATACTATACTTCCACTTGAGTAATAAATGTGAATAATGTTGACACCTCTGCTTTTGCACCTCTGCTTGCTTGTCTCTCTTTGTTTCAAAGTAATTGCTGCTGAATGGTTGATGACTTAATCCTAAACTGATTTGCAAACTTATTTGCTTGACTAAATATAACAGATGTGCAGATGACACTTTGGTTTATGTCATTTGAACTTTGTTTGATTGGGGTTGCTGGTTGCTATGTTCCCTGAATACGTTTGGTCTCTTTGTACCCAGACAGGGGTGCTCAAGTCCAGTCTTTGAGAGAAACCATCTTATAACTGTTACATCTATCCCTGCTTCTAAACACCTGGATCCAAACAACTCTTGAAACCAGGCCTCTGGAGAGCTGAATGACTGTAGGTGAAGGAATTCAGCTATTCTATTCAGATATATTGGAGCAGAGATTAATCTAAAAGTGGCAAGCTTTGTAGTCAGGAGGAATTGAGTTGGGCATTTCTGTTTTAAAACCCAGCAAACATTTGGACGTTTAATGACTGTTGAAACGACGTCAGTCTGAGATTTTGGGTATTTTGGAGGAAATGCAGCTCTTAGTTGTTAAAGTAATACTTATGGCAATCAATAAAATAAATAATTTACGGAAAATTATTATAAATGGGGCCCCACCTGAAAGGAGTCAGAAATGAATAATAGCCAAATATATCAGTCTCGTATTTTAACACTTGCCCAGATGAGGCTGAGGTGAACAAACAGATGAAGGAATGAATTCTATCAGTCTGGTGAAGATAAAATCTTGCCACTGTATGTATGTAGAAGAATTGACAAATAGTGACTTTCCAAAATAAAAAAAAGTTTTATTTACAAAAGAAGAAAAAGACAAACATTTAATCATCCAAGCTAGAAACAAACACACTACTGATCAATATAAACGAATAACCAAAAATTAAAGAACACAATGAATGGATAAATATGCAATAAAAATAGAAACCATAAATTCTAATGTCACAGTTCTGGAGTAGTCTGAAACTGAGTCTGCTTTAAAATACATTTTGTAAAGCTGGAATAAAAGCTAAATTAGCTTACTACTTGTGATCAGTTTAAAGGGGCTGTGTCATGTTTTTTTTACAGCTTTCAAGTTCTGGGATAGACATATATATGATAGAATGTTACCGTTGGTGTTATACAGTATTAATTTGTCCTGAAATTTAACTTGTATCCTCTAGTTAATGTTAGACCACAAAGTGAAATGGCTTGTTTCTCTATAAACCCACCTCCTGCACCCCCCCCCCCCGGCTACCCCCCACTCCCCCACTCTGTTCTGCTTCAGAGCTGCGAGCAGATCACACTGAGACAAACCCTGCTGAACTTTATCACAAACAGTATTCTCACAAATAATTTGAAAATCACAAAGCACACACAATGAAACTCTTATATTAAGGGCTCAGATGTTTGGTTTATTTTATGTATTTATTTTTGTAAAAAACGCAGTCAATAAAGCCTATCTCGGTTGCTAAAACTCCAGGCTTTAGACAGAGCCCAAACCAACACAGCTGCGTCCACTAAGTAAACCTTTCCAGCCCAGTACATAGAAAAGCCGTTGGTGTTGTTTGCACCCATTTACTAAACATTCTGAGATACTACAATTAATTAACCACACAATTTTGTTATAAGATCACATAAGCAGCTTGATAAATGGCTAACTCGCATTAGCATTAGCATGTAGCCACCTACTTCTCTGTCCATCAGGTGTCTTTGTTCTTTGATCCAGCTTCTGTTCTTTAGGAATGTAGAATAAAATCATGTAATCCATGCAGCCAAATGGTCATTTTCAAAGAGAAAGTAAAAAAATCCATCAAAAAAGTGTTTTAAGCTGCCATGAACTGTGAGAAGGAGGAGTGTGTGTTTTAAAATCTACCGGGGGTAAGCCGCTCTGCCTGCAGGGGCGGTGCAGACACCTCTAGCACTCAACTTTCAACCATTGATTTCACTAGTTGAAAACTCAGTCGATTTCTAGGAGAGGGGGGGGCAGCTGCTCAGAGGGCAGAATTCAAGAGGATTACTCTGACATGCGTGAATTAAGCCAAATACCACTCAAGTGGGTTTTTTTATGAGAAAATTGCTTTAGCAGATGGTTGAAAACTCCAAAAACTTGATTGTGCATAATATAGCCCCTTTAACTAATTTGCACCATTGATTTATGTCTAAACCAATAAACAATGTAGAGAAAAATAAAGCATTCTTTTAATCAAGAAAGGTTTTGTTAAAAAAATTATCTGGATAAGAAGTCATTGACCTTAGTAAAATTACTTTTATTATAGATTGATCTCAGCAGAAAACCATCTAATTCCAGTATTTTGATCCATGAAGGCGAGTTCAGACATGGCTAATAAGATTAATTTTTTGTTCTTAAACAAGCTACTTTGAACTGTGCAGACCTAAACCAGACTCAGGGGGCTTATCTTAGAATATAGCTTCCGGGTAACCCACATGGCGAGGCTTGGAGCCACTAATGCATTTATTGGGGGGGGGTCAGATGACGTTGGCCTAGCGGCTAACAACGGCTGCAGTAGCTACCTAAAAGTGTACCTCATAACCGGTGGAGATGCAGGTAGCAAGTCCTCCGACTTGGCTGGGCAGCGATCAGCTCCAACTTCCCTTTATTGAACTATGACAGCAAATTAATGCAGCTTTGGCTGGTACATGCGGGTAAGCTACCGATCTCCTTTCCCAGAGGTCTGCAATTCAGGGAAGATTTTGGCGGGCTTTGAGGATAAAATAATGGCCTTGTTTAAGCAATGTTTGTGATTCACCTGATCGGCGGTCTTTGACTCCCTTCGAATGAGTTTCTCCCAGAAACTCATGCTTTCCTTTACCAGCAAAGGAAGATGGTTGATGCACATCTTCTCATAGCGAGCTGGCCGATCCGCTTTGAAGAAGGGAGAATCGAGGCCAGAACTGCTCCTTATATAGATTCTGCTCGCCCCCCCATCCTGTGGAAGTGGGGTTCTCTTCTTCTCCTGTGGAGCTAGAATGCAGATAAGCACCACCTGTTGGCTATGTGTGACCAAACAGAACTGTCCCATCATTGTTGGAAAATAGTTCCGAAATAAAAGGTGGAGCGATGTCTTTGATGTTGTCTGGCTGTCAATTACACGTTTTTTCTGCCCATCCCTGGACATCAGAATGAATCTTCTTCCTGATGTTTATAATGTGTTTTTTCAGCATTAAGTGTAGGCATAAAAACCTCCATATAAAATAATCATACACCTATTGTATTGAAAAGTGACTGGCAGACTAGACGTTGGACATCTTAACTTGACGAAGGTTCTAAAAACATCCCAGTCATACCTGAACTTCTTTAAGGTGATAATCATATGTGGATCAGACATCAATTTACTTATATATTCAATGACACTGTAAAATAAATTGTTACCTTATTTTTCATTTTAGTAGTTCATTTGTAGATCGAAGATAACGAGACAAATAACAATACACACACATAACAAAATTCCACATCACATTTATTTTACGGATAATACAATAGAGATTTACCTGGGAAACAGGAAAAACATTTTCATAACTTTAGACTTTTAGTCTCTGATGGAGGATCCACCAATTCTGCACACTTACTGGACTGTGAAGACAATTGAAATAATGCTTTACATTATTTCTCAATCTCAAATTGCTACAAAGCATAAAAAAAATAATCTTTCTACAATTGTAATTCAGGTAATTTATTTACTCTTGTAAAATGTGATGTGTAAACTGTATTTCGTTAGTTGCCTTTGTAACATCTATCGGACAGGTCCATGCTGTGAAGATAAGTAAAGACTTCATTTTATATGCAATCATGGCTCTGTGAAGGTATTTTTGATAAATATAAGAGATTTTGAGTTTGAAGGCTAAAATACAGAAATAGAGATACAGCACATCGCAGTATTACAGATAAGCTTAGGCTACATTTACACTGCAAGCCGTGATGCTGATTTCCGTTAATTAGATCATGTGTGGTTGTTCCCACTGTAACTAAAATGTGAAACACGCTGACACGTGAATATTTCACGGCCCCAAAGCATTCCACATGCACAGAAGAAGAAAAGAGGTCACACACAAGGTCTGTTTATGGAAGAAAAAAAAATCCTTGCTGCCCATTGATGTTTGTGCAGCAGTTTGGCAATTCCTGCAGTCAGAAAAAAAAAAAAAGACTTAATTAGTGACCCGCAAAACAGCTGTTTTACCTGTGGAAAATACATATATATATTATTAAATATATATATATTAAATGTATTAATAATAATGTAAAATATTTAGTCTATGGCAGCAAAGTCTCAATAAAAATTCAGGAACACTCCAGAGAAATAAAGGGAAATAATTAATCTTAAGATTGTCACGATGGGACTCTCCGTCCCCATCATGGTCTATTTTTGCGTGGTTTTGTGTGATGTTGCCTGTTCTCATGTCCTCAGTTTTGTTGTCGTGACTTGGTCAGTTTCATATCGGATTGCTTTTTGCCTGCTCATGACTACCTGTGCTCCAGTGTCCTGCTCACCAGCGAGTGAGTTTTCATCTCATCCGGTACAAACCTCACAGAGAACATGACAAATATGGTTTATATTCAAGCAGGGGTCACAGTCCTTTAATTTTTTATATGTAACTGAACTATTCAGGGAACAGAATCATTAGAAAAAAACCTTTTTATGATAGTATCTGAACATAATCTCAGATGTGGACTCGATACCCTGTGCATCTTGCTACCTGAGAGCTCAAATGACAGCTTATGTGAAGAATTAAAGAGGCTTTGGAGCATGTAACAGCGCTGGACAGAGGTAGGCACATCCATGAGAAGGAGCGCAAATTACAGATCCAGTCTGCAGTGGAGCAGCAGTGCAAAGATTCCGCGTTCATTAGCAGGTGTGCAGTTCTTGTCCAGGACAAGGAGAAAGCTATGACTGTGTTCAGCCAATTTAAAGTGAAATCTCATTTATTTAATTCACATATTTATCTGCTTGATGAGTGAAAGCCAGATAAGGATTTTTTTGTTTAGCTTGTTCAATTTATCATTACCTACATTTAATTAAAATAACACAGTTTCATTGTGGTACTTGGTGCAGTTCAAAATCGCTGTCGGACTCCTGTTTGAGATAGGGCTGTAAAGTAAATTGTAATACTGTGAAATTAGGTACAACTTACTTGCCAGTATCAAGTAATATGTACTTAACTCTAGATGTAACATTTGTGAAGAAATTCAGTACATTTCCCAGGTTGCCCAAATTACAATAATATGTGGTGTAGGCTGGAATTGAAGCAACCATCAGTCAGTTGGAGGCTTCTTCAGTTTCGCTGCAACACAGACCGCTACAGGAAATCCTTTTTTCCCACAGCCATCATGTTCTACAACAACTCCTTGAAAATGAATAAGTAATGAGCAACAACAACAACAATTAATTTGCCTCCGGGATCAATAAAAGTATTTTTGAATTGAATGAAATGTCTAGATTCACAAACCAGTGCTCTACCAAGGAGGTTCAGGTACTCCAAGAAGTCAGTCAAGTTTTTATAATTATTAATCCATGCAACCCCGATCTGGAATATTTTTCACATACCCAATTAGAACCTTAAAAGTCACTGAAACAATACTTTAACCTTCAAAATGACACTAAATGTTCTTTAATCCATAGCACATAACACACTGAAAATGTTTAAAAGTTAAAAGTAGTCAACAGTTCTAGATAAGTTTTTCCTTTGGCCTTTTCCTCTAATGGTCGGAGAACGACAACATTACCAAAGTAAACTCTTTTTCGTTTTTTTAATCTACTGATTTGCATAATACTGTGGTCAAGGGTTTTGGATATCTATATTCACTCTAACACATTTTTATTCTCTTTTGTTATTATTATTATTATTATTAATCTTTCACCAGCAAAATGCATCCCAAACCACTGAATGAACTCTTGAAAAAAATGCACAGATAAAAATACACTTTGCTTTCCAGATTGAAATGTACTTAAAATACTTTACTTACGTATTTTTAGGTAAATTTACTATGACTATAAAACACTCAATAGTATTTGTAAATATCTGATACAATTTGGTCTTCATTGTGTGAATTTTACTTTAGGCATTGTCGTTCCAATTTAAACTTGATGTTACAATGTATTAATTACACAAATTAATGTAAAATATTTTTATATACCACAAAGTCATTTTTAGTTTGCATCTCTATCTTTTATTACTATTCAATATTGTATTTAATACCTTTCTTCTTTATCTTATGTGTAAATTAAATAATTTGTTGTTGGAAATGATCCAGCTGTTCTTTAGGTATGTAGAATAAAGTCCTGTAATCCATGCAGCCAAACTGGCATTTTCACAGAGACATTTCAGAAAGTAAAATCCCAACAAAAGCAAGAAAGTTGTTTCGACTTCTTAAACAGGTGCAGCTATGAGCTTTAAGAAGGGGGAGAGTGTGTTTGCATCTCTACCAGAGGTAGGCTGCTCTGTCTGCAGGGGCAATGCAGACACCTCTAACACTTCCTAGTGGTAACATAGGTCTTCCAAGACTAATTTTACGTCACTGAGTGACCTGGATGGTTTGTACCGATATAACAGATCTCTAATGTACTCTGGTGCTAACCCATTCAATGGTTTATAGACTGATAAAAGCACTTTGGAATGTATTATCTGAGCAACAGGGAGCGAGTGTAAAGACTTTAGAGCTGGGCTTATGTGTTCTACTTTCCTAGTTCTAGTGAGAACACATGCAGCAGTGTTCTGGATCAGCTGCAACTGTAATTGATTTATTATTTATTTTTAATTTTTTTGGTAGACCTGTCAAGATACTGTTATAGTAATTAAGGCGGCTAGAGATAAATGCAAGGGTGAGTTTTTCTAGGTCACCGTGCAACAATTAGTCCTTTAGTCCTAGAAATGTTCCTCAGGTGATAGAAAGCTGACCTTGTTATTGCTTTCATGTCCATGATTACAACTTGCCATAGTTGTAGGTGTTTGGACTGAAAAACAGAACGGATAAGGCAGGTGTTTGTTTTAGATAAAAGATTGTATTTGCAGCTGGTTGTAAGTTTTCTTTTTGTCATAAATGGAACTCCAGGAAATGGGGCCAGGATGAGGAGGAACACTGGAGCAGAAAGAGAAGGTTAGTTGGGTCAAACTGGAGATGAGTCGCTGACTGTGTGTATGTGCAGGTGGAGCAAGCAGACGGACGAGGTCAGACGAAGCAGCGGAGGCAACGGTGCAGAGGCTGACCAGGAGGAGATCCAGGACTAGAGGTAAGTGGTTTCCAGGGGAGTCTTCCGGATGGACTGGAGACAGGAGGAGGAAACCCAGGACGACGAGGAAGAATGGATCTGAAAATGAGAGGAAATCCAGGTGAGTAAATCCTACAACGCTTAAGTCTATAGATTTAGTCCTGAGAGCTAAGTTGGCAGTGTTACAACGCTTGCAGCGAAGACAATCTGGCATCAGCTTGCAGCTCCCGTGCCTCATTTGAAGCTGGGGCTTGGTGAGGTCCAACAAGCTGCACCTGCTGCCAATCAGCCTCGCCCCTGCAGAGAAGGTGAGGGAAAACACACAGCAACACAGAAAAACAGCAACACAGAGCAGGATCCCAACACACCTGGATTTCTGGCCTTTTCAGTAGTTTCTAGTTGGAACAACTGAAGCTGTGTACTGATATTTAATTGATCTTTTTTGTATATCTCATAGTGAACCTGAAATTGAGTTTTCCGCCATTTTCTCTCGGCTCGTCGAAATTCCCTTTTTTCACTGCATACCATTGGATTGTTTCTCCACGGAGTTTCTACTCAAGTCAGTTTTGACCTTAAATGGCGCAATCTTATCAATGCTGTTGGGAGAGGAATGTAGGTGTCAGTTTTTTTACTGAATGTGTGTTGGTGGATGTTGTGGATTGGGGTAAGGTAGAATTGTACATCAGCTTGAAGTTTTTGACTGCATTTTCATTGAAGAAGCGTTTTTTAACAGTGATCTTACTGTGATTATTATTTTAGTCAAGATGGTTATTTTAAATGTGTTAATGCAATATCAAATACCGCGATGTTGGAGATATTTAAGTCTTTGCTAATATGTAGGCTCAGAGTGTGTCCATGGTTGTGTGTTGGTTCATTAATGTACTGGGTTAGGTTGATGTTATGCAGGGTATCACATAAAGCCTTTTTTCCTCTATCTTAGGTGTTCTCCATATGGATGTTGAAATCTCCCACAATTATTAAACTGGTCGTAGTATATACATATGACAGATTATCCGTCTCTGTCCACGTCACTACTTCCTCCCTGCTTATTTCTCCCTTAGTCCTTTTGTCTGTGTCAATCAGTCTGAGTCCTAGTTTGTTTATTTGAAATCACCTGCTGCCCTTTATACACTGTTTTCCTCCCCTTCTCCAAGGTGTTCTCCATTTATTGACCCTTCCGACAGTATATATATACCTTGCTGTGTCTGTCTGTATTTGTTGGATTGTTGTCGTCATCCCTGAGCTCATCTCATCTGCTTCCTCAGTTGGTTTAGATTATAAAATAAATATGGGACACAAGAGCTCTAAACGCCGCTCTGCATCTGGGTCCTCCTTCAACCTTAATCTGATAAAAGGTAATTGAAATCATGAAAAAAGTTTGCATTAGGTTTTGGTGTTCTATATACGTTTATAAATCTGACTTGTGACTGCGGGAGGAGAAGCAGCTCTCTCTGAGCTCTCCTGATCTGTCCGGATCTATCTAAAATTTTGCCTTATTTTCCCCTTTAAGATTTAGGTTTAGACTCTGTTCTTTTTGGTTTTTTGCAGTTTTTCTCTTAATTTATGTGCCGAGCCTCTGGAAGTACACTATTAAACAAAACTTTTTCTAGTGGATCGCTTCCAAAAGGACCTGTAAGACTGTGGATCAATATCAACAACAGCTGAAGACTTGTGCCCAGCTACCTACTAAACCGGATAACCTTAACCTTTTCTGGACATCTTTGAAAAGACTGTGAAAAACTGTGGATTAACAACATGGCACGCTGCTCAGCTGAGAACTTTGATAAGCTACTCCAAAAACAAAACATCTTGGAGAAAATACTCCGGAATATGGAATAAAAACTACGCCATTTGGAGATCAACTATGAAATCAATGCTGGCTATAACAATGAGACGACAATGCCGACAAAGGAGCAACAACAACAGAAACTCGACAGCCCCGTGCTTCGGTCCAGCCTTAAACAGGGAGCAGCGACAAATACTGTTCCCTCACCAAGGCGTGGAATGGGCAGAACGCCAAACTCAAATTTTGAGGAGAACTGGCCGCCTCTCAAACAAAACTCTGGAAATACCTCGACACCAGTTCCCAGGAGACGCAAAAGGCAGAGGAGGAAGCTCCAGGCATCACTCTCTCCCCCTGTAATTCCCTTAAAGAAAAGATTCACAGCCTTAGACTGTCTGCAGGACACAAGCCCTGCAACCGGACAAGGCCAGCAGGAGAAATTGAGGAACACCGCTATGGATGGAAAAAAAGGCAAGAAGAAACAACGAACAAGAATGTACTCATTTTCATAATAACCCCCCCCGAGCTAAGGTTCTGATTATTCATGATGGCTCCATAAGTGGAATTCATTATTTCTGTAGTAGTCACATCAGCATTCAATGCTTTCCAAAGAACACTATAAGACAAATTATGGAAAAAATCCCCTCTATTCTTGCTCTTCACCCTGAAATTCACTCACTGATCATACATGCTTGGTTGAATGACATCGCCCTACGCCACAGTGAAGTCTTAAGAGCTGATGTGTCACAACTGCTATTATCGCTGAACCAACTCAGTATAAACACCTGGATGTCTGGGCCAGTTCCAGAAGTTAAGGAAAAACGTTTCTTTAGAATCAGATCTCTTCACAAATGGTTGAAAATAAAATGCTTGGATCATTCTATTGGATACGTGAACAACTTCAAAGTCTTTGGATCAGCGAATCATTTATTCAAATAAAATCAACGCTATCTCAACAAGGCTGAAATTAAACTGCTGGCTGCTAATATCTTAGCAAACTTGAACAGCAGTGCTCAAAACTCACCCAAGGTCAGCGCCTCAACTCCCACAGACGCCGGCGCCTCCAGCTTCACACAGACTCCTAGAGTCTCCAAACAAGGACACACTCTAGACCTAATCATTAGCAAAGGACTGAAAATCTCTAATATCTCCGTAGTGGATGTTGCTTTATCCGACCACTTCTGCATCTTCTTTGAAAGCATGATCCTGGCTAAACTATCTAAACAAAATAAAAACATAGTAAAAAAAAGCCCCCTTTTTGAAAGCTCAGCTGAAATCTTTAAACAAATTTACTGCTCTAAGTCACCTCCCCACCACCCCCACCCTCACTACCCAACACACACTCTGTTAACAACCCGGTAGATAACTTTTTCTCTAAAGTCTCAGACATCATTGATACCATTGCTCCAATTAAAGTAAAGGTAGTCTCAGGTACAAACAAGTCTCCTTGGACCAGCAATCCTCTGGTACGTAGTGAAAAAAGGGATTGCCATCAGGCCGAAAGAAAATGGAGGAAAACTCAACTCCAGGTTCACTATGAGATATACAAAAACAGGCTAAACAAATATAACCTAACCTTGAAAACTGCAAGGGAATTATTCTTCTCTGAAATCATTAACAAAAATATTAATAACGCTCTGACTCAATTCGCAACAGTTGAAAGACTAACCAGTCCTCCAGTGACAGCAGCTCCTGAGCTACACTCTGCTAGGGCCTGTGGTGAATTTGCCAACTTCTTCACTGAAAAGATTCTAGAAATTAGAAGATCAATCTGTAAAGTAGCACCCAACCCACCACCATTTTCATTCCCATGTAAAAATAATGCAGATAAAATGTCTGATTTCAAGAAACTAAATCAATCAGATCTTGATGAAATTATTAAACAGCTAAACTCCTCCTCCTGCTGCCTCGATATCTTACCCACAACTTTCTTAAAGAAAGTTCTCCCTGTCATTAAGTCCGATCTGATCCAAATAGTTAACGCATCCCTCCAGTCCGGTGTCTTCCCCCAGGCCCTCAAAACAGCAGTTATCAAACCCCTGTTAAAGAGAAACAACCTAGATAATACTCTGCAGAATTATAGACCAATCTCTAATCTCCCATTCATCTGTAAGATTATTGAAAAAGCTGTATCTCAACAGTTGAATACATTCCTGAAAACGAATAACTTTTGAGTCTGGTTTCCGTGCTCATCACAGCACTGAGACTGCCCTCGTCAAAGTTTTCAATGACATCCGCATAAATACAGACAGCGGTAAAACCACAGTGTTGGTTCTATTGGACCTCAGTGCAGCATTTGACACAGTTGATCATAAAATATTACTGGAACGATTAGAGAGCTGGGTCGGACTCACTGGTACAGCTCTTCAATGGTTTGAAACTTACCTCAAAAATAGGAAGTTCTTTTTGTCCATCGGAAATTTCTCACCAGAACAAACAGAAATCACATGTGGGGTCCCCCAGGGCTCCATCCTGGGCCCCCTCTTGTTCAATATTTACATGCTCACACTAACCAAGATTATAGCAACCAATTAGATTAGCTACCATAAATATGCAGACGACACACAGCTATACATTACATGGTCTCCAGGTGACTTTGATTCTATCCAGACCTTAAATGAATGCATTGAACATATTAATGACTGGATGTCCCATAACTTTCTCCAGCTAAACAAACAAAACAGAAGTAATTATTTTTGGACCTAAGGAGGAACGATCCAGAGTCAGCACACATCTTCATCTAATATAACTAAAAACTACTCTTCAGGCCAGAAATCTAGGTGTAATAATGGACTCAGACCTGAACCTTCATGGTCACATGAAGGCAATCACAAGGTCAGCTTTCTATCAGCTGAAGAATATTTCTAGGATTAAAGGACTGATGTGACACAAGGATCTTGAAAAACTGATCCATGCGTTTATCTTTAGTCGGATTAATTACTCCAACAGCGTCCTCACAGGTCTACCTAAAAAGTCAATCAGACTTTTTAGTCTGATTGACTTTTTTCTCAGTACAACCAGGAAAGTAGAACACATCACCCCAGTTCTTAAGTACTTACACTGGCTCCCTGTAGTTCAGAGAATATACTTTAAAATACTCCTACTTGTTTATAAATCACTGAACGGTTTAGCACCAAAGTATGTTGAAGATATGCTATCATTATATCAACCCAGCAGATCAGTCAGGTCCACCAACTCTACCTTACTTAACATCCCTAGAATTAGAACTAAACAGGGAGAGGCAGCTTTCAGCTTCTATGCTCCAAAAATGTGGAATAAACCTCCAAACGAATGCAAAAATGCTGAATCGTTAGGCTCTTTTAAATCAAAGAAAAAAGCTCTACTACTCAGAGCTGCCTTTGAACCTTAAAAGGTGCTTTCTAATCACTTTTTTAACCGATGGTGTTTTACCTGTTTTAATCTATTTTAATTGCATACATTTGTTCCTTACATTATCTTTATTGTTGTGGTTTAATTTTTATTCTTATTTTTTACTTCCCTTTTAACTGATTGTGTATTAATTACATAAATGTGTTCCTTACATCATATTTTCTTACTGATTGATTATGTCTATGTGTTAACCTATATGTTTTTGTTTTATGATTATGCTCTTGTAATCATGTAGTTTAATTACCACTGAATCATGTAAAGCACCTTGAATTGCCTTGTGCTAGTATGCTATATAAATAAAATTGCCTTGCCTTTCCTTGCCTAGAAATAGGACTTTGTTTGGCTCATTTGTCTCAGTAGCCATATAGTCGAAGGAATCAAATTCAGCTAGTGATACTTTTTAAAGGTTTAGAATGTTATGGAAGACTACAGCAAGGCCTCAGCCTCTTCTATATTTTCTGCTCTCACTAATAAAGTAGTTTGTGGGACAAGTTTCTAACAGCACAACTTGTTCTGTAGTCATATCTAACCAGGTTTATGATAGAAACAGCGTATGTATCTCTTGTGTATGATAAGATCATTGATTGGGAGAGACTTTCCTGATAGAGATCTAATATTTAATGTACATATTTTAATATTTCTTCCAGAGATTGAGAGATTATTTTTGCAAATTGTTATTTTTAGATTCTGTATCGTTCGGTTATATGCCGTTTTTGTGTGTAGGCATCTATGTTTTATGATTACTGGGATTTTCTTTTCAAAATGACAGACCACATCTTGGTGAGCAGTGGGTCTGTAGTGTCCAGTCGATATCAGATATTAGACAAGACCTACAAGCTGTACGGACACTGCTGATAACCAGTGGCCATGTGTAGTCCAATTTTAGGTGTTAACAGGATGCCTTTATTAACTTGAGTTTGAAGATAATCAGGGAATTCCCTAAATGGGGAAATGATTGGTGATGATGACGATTGTGATGATGGTGTTTTTATGTCTCTTGTTCACTTTCTGCCAGCTGATCTGTTTCTGCATGGAGCTGAATCTGCATGTTCAGCTGGAGAGTTGTAATCGCTGCTGTAGATGAAGTAGGTGGAGGTGGGGGGTGACGGGGGTAGCTGTGGGAGCTAAGTCTGCAAGGTCGTTTCATGCCGCTCTAATCTTTGTTTGAGAGCAGAGAGGTGCCTGGAAAGTCACATAAGTAAACAAGCTTGATAGAAAATTTCTCTGACCTCTCCTTTCGAGGCTTTGTTCACTTGTTCCTACTTCTCCCCAACTGCATGATGTGCTGTCAGTTCAAGCGCTAACCTGCTTTCTCTTAGTCTCTTCCTACAGAAGGTGCTCCTGACCCGCCCTGCTTGACGACCCTGACTAAGATGGCATTGCAGTGACGGAAAGTTCTCCACGTCCTGCAACAAACTTCTGCATCAGTTCTGTTGTTCTTTCTGTGTCTCTGTTCTGTATCTCTGTTCTGTATTCTCCAAACCACAGACGGTCTCGGCAGATGACCGTTTGTGCTGAGCCTGGTTCTGCCGGAGGTTTCTTCCTGTTGAAAGGGAGTTTTTCCTTTCCACTGCGCCTCATGCTTGCTCAGTGTGAGGGATTGCTGAGAATTACACAACGCAATCTTCTGTGGTTCTCTAATTTCTACATTAAACATTGTATTGTAATAACTCTTCTCGTAAAGTGCCTTGAGATGACATCTGTTGTGAAACGGCGCTATATAAATAAACTGAATTGAATTGAAATTGTAGTAAATAGATGCTTTGTCCCATGGAAGATTTTAAAATTGTTAATACATTTAATTGAGCGTTCAGCACAGGCAGACTGCAGGAACTTATGAAATAAGCATTTCTCCTGAACTCTTCATCTGTTTGGGAGGATTTTTGATGGTCTTGGGCAGGGTGTAGGACCAAATCATGCTTGTTGCTGAAGTAAAATCTAATGCAGGGTGTGCTCTGTTCTTGTGCTTCCTAGACTTCCATCAATCTGATCATCATTCTGCTTGAAACCTCTCTTCATCCCTATCCACATATCTCTCATTTTGCTCTGTACTTCTGTCATTATATCCCTGTACCCTGAGGCAATGGGTTAGAAATCCTAGAAATATTCTTCAGATGATAGAAAGCTGACCTTGTTATTGCCTTTATGTGACCATGAAAGTCTGAGTCCATTTTTACACCTAGTTTACAAGCCTGATGAGTAGTTTTTAGTTGTATCAGCTGAAGCTGTGTGCTGACTTTGGATCATTCCTCCTTAGGTCCAAAAATAATTACTTCTGTTTTGTTTCTGTTTAGCTGGAGAAAGTAATGGGACATCCAGTCATTGATTTGTTCAATGCATTCATTTAAGGTCTGGATAGAATCAAAGTCACCTGGTGACAATGTAATGTATAGCTGTGTATCGTCTGCAGATTTATGGTAGCTAATCTGATTGGCTGCTATAATCTTGGTTAGTGGGAGTATGTAAATATTGAACAGGAGGTTGGCCCAGGATGGAGCCCTGGGGGACCCCACATGTGATTTCTGTTTGTTCTGGTGAGAAATTTCCGATGGACAAAAAGAACTTCCTATTTTTGAGATAAGATTCAAACCATTGAAGAGCTGTACCAGTGAGTCCGACCCAGCTCTCTAATCGTTCCAGTAATATTTTATGATCAACTGTCAGGGTGTGTGTGTGTGTGTGTGTGTGTTTTTACCTCTTCTCTACAGAAGCTGCAGCCTGTTGTCCGGGTCCAGCTGATCGCACTCAGCCTAATCAGGGTGCAGCAGTCTTAAGCGGAGCGCCTACCTGGAGCAGACGCCAGATCGTTCACGCTGTTGGCTGGTTGCTGTCTCATCTCTCCAGGTTTCTCTGCTGATAGCTGAAGACTGAGTCGTTGTCCCTCCCTCGTCCCCTGGTCGCTGCTGCTGCGCAACACTGAGCTGGTTCTGCCTGACCACCCTCCATCCTCCCCGGAGATCGCTGCGTTCTGGGTAGTGTTTATCCAGTTACCTGGAAGACCGGCAAGCACGCCCCGTCCTTCCCAAGCGGAGAGCAAGCCCTACGGATTCCCCAAGTAAGCCTCGTTGCATTTGAGCTTCTCTCCACGTCACGTGACTCTGCTCACCTTTGTCTCCTCTCATCCCCAGTCGCTGCCCTCTTCCAAGTTCGTGTAGGCTCCTCCTGAGTTTTATGAATGGTCTCCCGGCTGTCTTCCTTGGTCACTAAACAATAAATTATTTTTTCATTTCAACCCCCTGAGTTGCTGTCCGTTTGTGTGTCTGCACTAGAGTCCTGGTTCTGGAAACATGACAGAACGATCTGGCCAAACGGACTCTGCGACACACCTACGTTCAGCGGTCTCCGAGCAGGGCGTGCTTCTGGGCCGTCATGAGGCAGCTTTACAAAGCATGCAGCAGCAGCAGACCGCGCTTCTCCAGAGTTTCCACGAACTTACCAGGGTTATCCACGACCTAAGTTCCAAGCTCACTATCCCGGGGTCTGCCTCATCAGCTGCCGCTGATCCGCCTCCCACATCCGCCTTCCGCGAGGTTGTCTCTCCCCCTCCAGAGCCCTTCTCTGGGGAGCTGTCAAAGAGCCGGGGCTTTCTGCTACAGTGCTCGCTGGCGTTCGAGCGTTCCCCTCGCACCTTTCGAGATGACGCCAGTAAGATCTCCTATATGGTTGCCTTATTCAGAGACAGAGCTCTTCAATGGGCTCAGGCTCGTTATGACCTAGACTCTCTCGGCAGCTGTTCTTATGACCAATTCATTGATCGGTTCAAACAGACCTTCTGCTTGACGAGAAGTGAGGAGCAGACCGCTAAACTTCTGTGGGAGCTTAAACAGGGCAATCGCTCGGTGGCGGATCTGGCTGTTGAGTTCCGCACGTTAGCCGCTGAATCTGGCTGGAACAGACCAGCACTTAAAGCCGCTTTCCTACAGTCCCTTAATGAAAGGATTAAGGATGAACTCGCTTATCGAGATGAGCCCGAGTCTGAGGACGATTTAATTGATCTCGCCATTAAGATCGACAACAGACTCCGCGAAAGGGCAAGAACAAGGTCTAAACCACAGTCTGTTTACGCGCCCCTGTCGGCCGCCTCGTCAGCGCTCCCCACGCCTACCGCCCAGCCTCCGCGGCAACCTTCTCCTGAGCCGATGCAGATCGGCAGGGCTCGGCTCTCTCCGGCCGAGCGGCAGCGACGTATGGAAGGCCGTTGCTGCCTATATTGTGGAGCCCCTGGTCATTTCATTTCAAACTGTCCGGCCCGTCCAAAAGACCCAGTCCGACAGTGAATCTGGGGGTCCTGTCGGGCGGTTCTCTTTTAACTAATCCCCGGCCTATTCTGCCCGTTTTAGTTTTAGACCACCAGATTCATATTTCCCTCCGTGCACTGATTGACTCTGGCTCTGAACAGAATTTAATTTGTCCTAAGATTGTGCAACAGTTTAACCTTCCAGTGGAAGCACTTTCTTTTCCGTTTAAAGTAACTGCCCTAGATGGTAGGACCCTTACTGCTATCACTCACCAAACAACACCCCTTAATTTGGTCCTTTCGGGAAACCATCATGAGCAGGTCTCTTTCTTTGTCTTCCCAACACGTGATGCCCCCCTAGTTTTGGGGTATCCCTGGTTAGCAGCTCACAACCCAAAGATAGATTGGGCAAAAGCCCGCATTGAGTCCTGGAGCAGCTACTGCTACCAGAACTGCCTACGTTCGGCAGTACCGAGAACTAGAACCACCCCGTCTTCCTCGATCACTGACCAGCAAGATTTAACCAGAGTCCCTTCCGAGTATCACGATTTGCACCTTGCCTTCAGTAAGTCCAAGGCTCTCTCACTCCCTCCTCACAGGCCCTATGACTGTGCCATCGATCTCCTTCCTGGGGCTCCTCTCCCTTCCGGTCGCCTCTTTAATCTCTCGGGCAAGGAGAGAGTCGCCATGGAGACGTACATAAACGATTCCCTGGCTGCAGGCATAATTCGCCCTTCTACTTCTCCCCTAGGCGTGGGTTTTTTCTTTGTAGAAAAGAGAGATAAAACCCTGCGTCCCTGCATCGATTACAGAGGTCTCAACTCCATCACCATAAAGAACAAGTACTCCCTTCCACTAATCACCTCAGCATTCGAAGCCGTGCAGGGGGCCACAGTCTTCACCAAACTCGACCTACGTAATGCCTACCACCTCATCCGCATCCGTGAAGGTGATGAATGGAAAACTGCCTTTAAGACCCACATCGGCCATTACGAATACCTGGTGATGCCTTTCGGCCTCTGTAACGCCCCAGCGGTTTTCCAGCATCTGGTAAACGATGTCCTTCGGGACTTCCTGAATGTCTTTGTTTTCGTTTATCTAGATGATATTCTTATTTTTTCAAAGGACCTCCAGCAGCATCGCCAGCATGTCCGTCAGGTTCTCCAACGTCTCTTGGAGAATTCACTTTTTGTTAAAGTTGAGAAATGTGAGTTCCATCTAACATCTGTCTCTTTCCTGGGATATGTTTTCGAGGGTGGACGAGTGAAGGCTGACCCCGGGAAAATCAAGGCTGTCCAAGAATGGCCAACCCCGACGTCCAGGAAGCAGTTGCAGCGGTTCCTGGGGTTCGCAAATTTCTACAGACGCTTCATTCGAGGCTTCAGCGTCCTTGCAGCCCCCCTGACCTCACTTACCTCCACTAAGCGACCGTTCGCCTGGGACCTGCCGGCAGACCGGGCCTTCCAGGAACTCAAGGTGAGGTTCACCGAGGCACCCATACTCATCTACCCAAATGTCAAGTCTCAGTTCATCCTGGAGGTTGATGCCTCAGAGACCGGAGTAGGGGCCATTCTCTCCCAACGATCATCCCAGGACAAGAAACTTCACCCCTGTGCTTTCTTCTCCAAGCGTTTTACTCCAGCAGAAACTAATTACAGCATCGGTGACCGAGAGCTTCTCGCCATCAAGCTAGCTTTGGAGGAATGGCGCCATTGGTTGGAGGGCTCAGAGCTCCCGGTTGTTGTCTGGACAGACCACAAGAACCTGCTCTATATTCAAACAGCTAAGAGATTAAACCCTCGCCAATATCGCTGGTCTCTTTTCTTCTCCCGCTTTAATTTAAACTTAACATACAAGCCAGGTTCCAAGAACACCAAGCCCGATGCCCTGTCTCGGCAACACTCCCCGGACGTCCAACCTGAAGCGCCTGCGTCCATCCTTCCTCCATCCTGCACTGTGGGGTCACTCACTTGGGATGTTGAGTCCCTAATCCAACGCGCCCAAGTCGATGAGCCGGATCCAGGTGGTGGTCCTCCACATCGCATCTATGTCCCTTCCTCGGTTCGCTCCAGAGTCATTAGGTGGGGACATGCATCCAGGTTCTCGTGTCATCCCGGTACCAGCCGAACCATCGCACTCATCCGTCGCTATTTCTGGTGGCCTGGTCTCAACAACGATGTTAAGGGGTACGTAGCTGCTTGTCCAGTGTGCAACCAGAGTAAAAGTCTCCATCAACCTGCCTCTGGTCTGTTACAACCTCTCTCCATCCCAACACGACCCTGGTCACACATTGCCTTAGACTTTGTCACAGGACTCCCTACCTCTCATGGAAAGACAGTCATCCTGTCCATAATCGACCGTTTCTCCAAGGCCTGCCACCTCATTCCCCTCACTAAATTGCCTACCGCAGCTCAGACCGCCAAGCTCCTCTGTCTCCACGTCTTCAAGTTACACGGCATCCCTACCGAGATCCTCTCGGACAGAGGACCCCAGTTCATCTCCAGGGTGTGGAAAGATTTCTGCACAGCTCTCGGCGCCCGAGTCCAACTGACATCCGGTTTCCATCCCCAATCAAACGGTCTATGCGAGAGACTCAACCAGGAGCTTGAAAACGCCCTTCGCTGCCTTTGCACAGCAAATCCGTCCACCTGGAGCACCCATCTCCCTTGGATCGAATATGCACACAACTCTCACATCTCCGCAGCTACTGGTGTTTCGCCTTTTGAGGCCTCCCTTGGGTTTCAACCATCACTCTTTCCCAGCTCCATTCCCAATTCAACCTTACCATCTGTCAGAACGCACATCAGAGCCTGCAGAAGAGTGTGGGAACAGACTCGGGCCGCCCTGCAACGCTCATCAGCCATGAACAAGCACTACGCGGACCTACGACGCCGCCCAGCTCCACAATATACACCTGGCCAGTTAGTATGGTTGCCCGCCCGTAACTTCCCCTTTAAAGGGGTTCCAAGGAAACTGGCTCCCCGCTTTCTGGGCCCCTATCCCATTGAAGCAGTCATTAGTCCTTCAGCCCTCCGTCTGAAACTCCCTGCCCATCTCCGTGTGCACCCGATTTTTCATGTCTCCCAGGTCAAGCCTGTCTCTGCCAGTCCCTTGTGCCCTCCTTCCGAACCCCCTCCTCCCGCCCGGATCATTGACGGGCATCCCGCCTACACTGTCCGGCGCATTTTAGATGTACGCCCCCGGGGTTGCGGCCGCCAATACCTGGTGGACTGGGAGGGTTACGGCCCAGAAGAACGCCGTTGGGTTCCCGGTTCCTTCATTTTAGATCCTTCCCTTATCACTGACTTTGAAAGGGCTTCTGCCTCTTCCAGCCGTGCTCGGCCGCCTGGAGGCGTCCGTTGAAGGGGGGGATACTGTCAGGGTGTGTGTGTGTGTGTGTGTGTGTGTGTGTGTGTGTGTGTTTTTACCTCTTCTCTACAGAAGCTGCAGCCTGTTGTCCGGGTCCAGCTGATCGCACTCAGCCTAATCAGGGTGCAGCAGTCTTAAGCGGAGCGCCTACCTGGAGCAGAGGCCAGATCGTTCACGCTGTTGGCTGGTTGCTGTCTCATCTCTCCAGGTTTCTCTGCTGATAGCTGAAGACTGAGTCGTTGTCTCTCCCTCGTCCCCTGGTCGCTGCTGCTGCGCAACACTGAGCTGGTTCTGCCTGACCACCCTCCATCCTCCCCGGAGATCGCTGCGTTCTGGGTAGTGTTTATCCAGTTACCTGGAAGACCGGCAAGCACGCCCTGTCCTTCCCAAGCGGAGAGCAAGCCCTACGGATTCCCCAAGTAAGCCTCATTGCATTTGAGCTTCTCTCCACGTCACGTGACTCTGCTCACCTTTGTCTCCTCTCATCCCCAGTCGCTGCCCTCTTCCAAGTTCGTGTAGGCTCCTCCTGAGTTTTATGAATGGTCTCCCGGCTGTCTTCCTTGGCAACTAAACAATAAATTATTTTTTTCATTTCAACCCCCTGAGTTGCTGTCCGTTTGTGTGTCTGCACTAGAGTCCTGGTTCTGGAAACATGACATCAACAGTGTCAAACGCTGCAGTGAGGTCCAATAGAACCAAAACTGTGGTCTTGCCGCTGTCTGTATTTATGCGGATGTCATTGAAAACTTTGACGAGGGCAGTCTCAGTGCTGTGATGGGCACGGAAACCAGATTGAAAATTATCTAAGGAGTCATTTGTTGTCAGGAATGTGTTAAACTGTTGAGATACACGTTTTTCAATAATCTTACTGATGAATGGGAAATTAGAGATTGGCCTATAGTTCTGCATCAAGGTATTATCTAGGTTGGTTTTCTTTAATAGGGGTTTGATAGCTGCTGTTTGAGGGCCTGAAGACACATGACTGGAGGGATGTGTTAACTATTTGCATCAGATCTGACTTAATGACAGGGAGAACTTTCTTTAAAAAACCTGTGGGTAAGATATCGAGGCAGCAAGAGCAGGAGTTCAGCTGTTTAATAATTTCATCAACATGTGATTGATTTAGTTTTTTGAAATCAGACATTTTATCTGCATTATTTTTACATTGGAATGAAAATGGTGGTAGGTTGGGTGCTACTTTAAAGATTTATCTTCTAATTTCTAGAATGTTTTCAGTGAAGAAGTTGGCAAATTCACCACAGGCCCTAGTAGAGTGTAGCTCAGGAGCTGCTGTCACTGGAGGATTGGTTAGTCTTTCAACTGTTGCGCATAAGGTCCGAGCGTTATTAATTTTTTTTTTTAATGATTTCAGAGAAGAATGATTCCTTTGCAGTTTTCAAGGTTAAGTTATATTTGTTCAACCTGTTTTTGTATATCTCATAGTCAACCTGGAGTTGAGTTTTCCTCCATTTTCTTTCGGCTTGACGGCACTCCCAGTTTTCACTACGTACCAGAGGATTGCTGGTCCAAGGAGACTTGTTTCTACCTGAGACTACCTTTACTTTAATTGGAGCACTGGTATCAATGATGTCTGAGACTTCAGAGAAAACTTTATCTACCGGGTTGTTAACAGAGTGTGTGTTGGGTAGTGGGGGTGTTGGGGGGTTGAGGTAGAGCAGTAAATTTGTTTAAAGATTTCAGCAGAGCTGTCAACAAGAGATCGTTTTCTTACTATGGTGTTATTTTGATTAGATAGTTTAGCCGGGATAATGCTTTCAAAGAAGATACAGAAGTGGTCAGATAATGCAACATCCAATACGGAGATGTTAGAGATTTTTAGTCCTTTCCTAATGATTAAGTCTAAAGTGTGACCTTGTTTGTGTGTCGGCTGATTGACATGCTGGGTTAGACCAAAGTTAAGGAGGTATCACTTAGTGTTTTAGTCTGTCTATCCCTGGGGTTGTCAGTATGAATGTTCAGATCCCCCATAATAATTAGTTTTTCATATTCAATACATATTAAAGAAAGAAGGCTATTGAGATCGTTAAGAAAGTTTGAGCTCGCTTTGGATGGTTTGTACATATTTATGACTAAGACCTTGTTCGGTTCTTTTATCTATGTAGCAGTATTCGAAGGAGTGAAATGTACCCAGAAGTATCTTTTTAAAGTTCAGTGTATTTTTAAAAATACTTCCCAGAACACCCCCTCTTCTTTGTTTCCTGTTTTCATTTAGAAAGCTGTAGTTAGGTGGTGTGACTTCTAGCATTAAAGATTTTTCATCATAAATAATCAGTAACATCGCAACACTTTTACATAAATACGCTGAAATTACGACGTTGTCAATGCTTGACAGTTCCACAGGAGCCGAGGTCACTCTTCTTCTATGATTTCCGCTTAATTGTGGGATAGCGTAGCGTCCACCGGCCTCCTCATGTAGCGGTAGTACACATCCGGGAACTTTATGCCTACTACTCCAATCCATACTGGAGATTTGGATCTACTACATCACTCGCTTACTCCTTTTCGCCTACTACGTAGCAAGTGTAGTAGAGGTATTTGAATGCAGTCCGCCTTTTGTGCACGTCGTCTATTAACTTTGACTGTCTCTGCCCTCTGATGGATAGAACATATAGAACTTAAGCTTGATACCAATATCGGTCTTACTGAAGACATTTCATGGTCAAATTATAATAAATAAATATTAAAATATATTAAAATTTAAATATTAATAAATGAACGAACTTCAAATGTGATCTTTTGGAAAAATTCAAAGCCCTAATGTAAATACGTAAGCATTTAACTCCAGGCCAGGATTGTTTCATAACCTAATCACAAACACACTTGTACCTGATGATTTCCTGATCCTGCCTCACTCCTCTGTCTCTTTTTTCCTGTTTTATGCCTTTTTGCCTCTCTCTCTCTTCCTCTTAGTGGTCCTGTTTCCTCTTCTGTCTTCTGACAATGATGTTATCAATAATCTGTGGCGTCTCTTGGGGACGGTCTAGTACTACTTTCAAACCCCAACAGGAAGTGATGCAGCTCATTTGTCCAAGTACCAAAGTTGGTTGTGAAGCATCAGTTAAGTTTATAACTATTACTGAAATATTGGAATGGCATACATCACATTTACGCTCTGTTGGATAGAAGTGTGTAGCCATCTAATATCCTTGTTAGTCCCCAAAACAAAGAATGTTTTATGAAATCTTCATTTAGCACCTTGATTTTAAACAAAAAACTATTATATTAACTATTATATTATACTATTAAACTATTATAGCTTTAAAGGGGAGTATTAAAAGACAGTTATTTAAAAGTTTTCAATGGTAAGAGATCTACATTGTTTACATATTTAATTTATAAAAGGTTTTATTCTTCAATTACATTAATATAAAATGGCATTTGTAGAGATATATATATAGATGCGTGCTATTTTGTGGCTCATTTAAGTTTTAATCAATATTAAATTAATCACATAAAATAGCAATGAATATTATTAAACTCAGATTGTATGCATGCCAAAAAAGTTGCTAGTATTAAGTGTTGAGTTACTTTTCCCCACTATCATGCAAGACATGCAACTATCAAAATAATATATTACAGAGAATGATGCTGTGTTTCATGTACATTTTGAGATGCACATACCTGTACATTACCTTTTCTTTCTCTCTTCTCTCCTGCCTTTTACAATCCATTCCCGTGGAATGACTTCCCCATTGTAAAGGTGCCATGTCAGGGCATCATTAGCGAGAGAGTACATCTTTCCATCTGCGTCGTTCCCCCTCCGTAAAGCTGGCTGCTTAGCTGCCTGATTTTAAAAAGGCTGATATTCCTTTCAATAAAATTCAGTTGGGCGTCTTTTCTGTAAGTTATCCCAGTAGTGCATGGTCTTCAGAGATTGAGGCATTACCTTGTGTTGTTAGTTTTTTTTTTTTTTAAGTGTCCTATCTAGCCGTTTGCTACTCAGAATTGGTGTCTGAGTACCAAGTACAAGCCCAACAGATTTACTTTCTCAAGCAGAGCATTAAAGCTTTGCTATAGTTCTCCACTTGATATATATCTATGTGAAATATTTATTAATGATTACTGTTGGTTTAATTTATTGAAGTTATGGATACGAAAATGAGATAAGAAGAATGAAGAATGAAAGAAGACGAAGAAGAGAAACAGGACAGGTAGGAGTGTGAACTGACGATACAAGATAGGGAGGCAGACAAAGAACACAAGAAAACATCCCAGTCCTCCACCTCTGTTGGACAGCAGAGAAGTGGGAAAAAACAAAACAAACAAAAACAACCAATAGAACAGAACATTAACAAAATTGTTCCAGTAATATGAACTAAGAACTACACATTCACTACACAGAAAATTGGATTAATGAATACAATGCTAATGTTGCTGGGAATCTCCTGGTACCAACCATCTGCCGACAATAACCTCAATTGAAGATTATGTCCGTACACACCAATGTCCCCACACCTATGAGTAGACATGAAGGACGTCGGAGATGTATACCTCCAGAGCTCCCCAGAGCGCAGGAGCCACAGGCGGACCAATGCAGGGCCAACCGCCCCCCAAGAGAGGAACAGATGGAAGCACCAGGGGAACACCCAGCAGCCGCTATGCTGGGGCCTGGGAGATCGCAGGGATGAGCCCACGGGCTCCGGCAGTAACCGGCTACGCCAGGGTGGGCTCGGCCTAGGACCCGAAGGCCATGGGGATCAGTGGCGCCCCACCCCCCTGCTAGGCCCCGACCAGGGATCGGACGACAAGGGTTCCCCACCGCAAGGCAGGAGTGACCCACAGCCGGCCGACACACGGCACCCCAGGCCAATACCCACTGCCAATCCACCCCACTCCCCACACACACACGCCAGGGAGCCACAGCAAAAGCTGCAGTGGATGTACGCCCTCCCCAGGCCGCGTCCAGGCAGCACCTGGAAACCCAAATCTACAAGCTCCCAGGTCCAGATACCGCCCCACGCGGAGTGCTGAGATCAGGGATCCAGCCAATGCCAGACACCCCCCCAAATTAACCGACCAGACAGCGGAACCTACAGAACTGGCGGCAGACCCGGGCGCCAGAGCCAATACCCGCCAACCCACCGAATGACACCAACCTATTGTTCAACACTGGCACCCCCATACGAAGTGCCCCAGCCAATCCAAAAACCTAACCCCAAGTTGCCTACCACCCACCAGACCTTCAGCCCACCAGGCATTTTTTAGATCTTTGCCTGTCAACAGGATAGGCTTGAATTAAACATAGGTTCATATACAGTGGGGGAAATAATTATTTGACCCTCACTGATTTTGTAAGTTTGTCCAATGACAAAGAAATGAAAAGTCTCAGAACAGTATCATTTTAATGATATGTTTATTTTAACACGACAGATAGCACATCAAAAGGAAAATTGAAAAGATAACCTTAAATACAAGATAGAAACTGATTTGCATTTCATTGAGTGAAATAAGTATTTGAACCCCTACCAACTATTAAAAGTTCTAGCTCCGACAGAGTAGTTAGACACTACTGCTCAATTAGTGAAACCTCATTAAAGACACCTGTCTTAACTAATCACCTGTATAAGGCAAGGCAATTTTATTTGTATAGCACAGTTTCAGCACAAGGCAATTCAAGGTGCTTTACATGATTAAAATTGGATCACAGCATAGCAATCTTTTTTGGATCCAAAGATAAGTACTTCAGTTTTGTTTTTTGTTCAATTGGAGGAAATTATGGGACATCTAGCTGTCCCAGGTTTATAATAGACAGATGTCCACAGAATCAATCAATCAAGCAGACTGCAATGCTCCAACATGGGAAAAACCAAAGAGCTATCAAAGCAATTCTTTAAAAATGGCAGGGGCACAAAATGACCATCAGTCGACCGATCAATCGGACTGGGGCTCCATGCAAGATCTCACCTTGTGGGGTGTCAATGATTCTGAGAAAGGTGAGAAATTACCCTAGAACTACATGGGAGGAGTTAGTTAATGACCTCAAAGTAGCTAGGACCACAGTCACCAAGAAAACCATTGGAAACATTACACCACAATGGATTAAAATCCTGCAGAGCTCACAAGGTCCCCTGCTCAAGAAGGCATATGTGCATGCCCGTCTGGAGTTTACCACTGAACACTTTAATGATTCAGAGATTGCCTGGGAGAAGGCGCTGTGGTCAGATGAGACCAAATGACCCCTAGACCACATGGAGCTCTTTGGCATTAACTCAACTTGCCATGTTTGGAGGAAGGAAAAGGCTGCCCATGACCCCCAAAACACCGTCCCCACTGTAAAGTATGGAGTTGGAAACATTTTTCTTTGGGGGTGTTTTTCTGCTAAGGGCACAGGACAACTTCACCGCATCAACGGGAAAAATGGACAGAGCCATGTATTGTAAAGTCCTGAGTGACAAGTTCCTTCCTTTTGAGAGGAAACTGAAAATGGGTTGTGGATGGGTGTACCAGCATGACAATGACCCAAAATATACAGCAAAGACAAAAAAGAAGTGGCTCAAGAAGACACACAGTAAGGTCATGGAGTGGACTAGTCAGTATCCGGATCTTAATCCAATAGAAAGCCTATAGAGGGAGCTGAAGCTCAAAGCTGTACAGAGACAGCCTCAACACCTTAGTGATTTACAGATTATTAGCAAAGAGGAGTGGAAAACAATTCCTCCTAAAATTTGCTCAAAACATGGTAATCAATTAAAATAAACATTTGAACTCTGTGCTTGCAAACAAGGGGTTTGTCACTAAGTATTAAGTCTTTTTTTGTTAGAGGGTTCAAATACTTATTTCACTCAATGGAATGGAGTCAGTTTCTTTTATTTAAAGTTATTTTTTTAATTTCCTTGTTGATGTGATATATATCACTGTTAAAATAAACCTACCATTAAAATTATACTGTTCAGTTACTTTTCATTTCTTTGTCATTGGACAAACTTACAAAAGGGGGTGAAATAATAATTTCCCCCACTGTAAATTAGTGGGCAGTTTCACAGACAATTGTCTATGGTCAATGCTACTTTAATGCTATTCTTTCTCTTCTCTCACCTCCAGAAATAGCGGTTTAAGTTTCCCAACTTAATACACATTGGATCTCATCTGAGTGTCTTTTAAGGCTTCTCTCTTCTCTTCTTCTCTCTGAGCGTTGTACCATATGGCTTGGCTAACACTTCATTCCTTCCTGGTGTCAACCTTTACTTCTCCATCCCTCTGCTCTGTTACATTCTCCCCAGGCATTCACTTTGTCGTCACTGTTAATCTGTTGCATTTGAGTGTATGCTATGTGTTCCACATTGCATTTCTTTAAAAAAAAACACCACTAACATAAACAGAATGTCTACATGCTTGCTCTTGACCCACACTCTGTTTCTCAAACCACATTGCTTACTCACACACAGTTAAAACTCTGTATTGACTACGTGTCAATGCTGTGAGAGAAAGTGACAACTGTTGGGGCAATTCTTTGAAAAAACATAAGGCGATAATCTGCAGTTGGCAACCTGATTTATGCCAGTCTTTCTCTAGTCTTTTGAATCAAACAATGTTTGATATTATCGCAAGTCCTAGTGTAGTAGTAGTGACGTAAAACAACCAATAACCAATAAAGGCGTTCTGACACAGATGGAAGCACAAAGCTACAGAGCCTAGCAGTGGTTAGGTGCAGAAATAATTATAGAGGGGTAAGAGTCCGTATCCTCGGTTTATTAAATAATGGGCACGGAGTTGTAATATGTTCCCTTCATTTATTCAACTGTGTAATCATGTAGGGGGTCCTGTCCGCTTCATAATGTAGCCTAGCTGTGTGGAGATGAATCTAGCTGCTATGGCACAGTGGTTAATGTGCAAAATTACCACTGTGATGATGGTGGATTCAAATCCTGTTCATGACGTTGTTTTCCGCCTTGCCACATATATATTTTTTTTGGTTCCAGCGCAAAAGTAGGCTATAAACATAGGTATCATATTTATAAATAACAGTTTTGTAGCAACCTATTGAGCCTGTCAGGGTCGATATACAACAAATACAATATTTGTTTTGCATTGCCAAAAAATGGCCTAAAATGGGCCATAAATTACAAAGTGTTTGCCAACCTTGCTACCTGGAAAACAGGCAAAAACCACACTAGACCCCTCTTATCTCAAGAAATTGAGATAAGAGGGAAGAAAGGAAGAAGATGAAGAACAGAAACAGGACCAGTAGAAGTGTGAACTGACTATACAAGATAGGGAGGTAAGCATGTGCATGGAGAAAGTGGTGCGCCATAAACACCTTGCATTAAAAAGATATGAGTTAACCAGTTACTAGTTGATACAGTACCCACTTTGAATGCAAGTCTTTATTTGACGTATCAGTCTCGGCAAAGAATGCTACAACATTCGGACATGAAACTGTATAATGCTGAGCATAATGGGAGGAATTTGCCGTGAAGCAAAAATAGTCTAGGTATAGTTTTGTAGTGTCCCTACAAAATTTTTGTGTTTATAAAATAATTAGTCTGAGACTAAAAAACTGTTAACCCAAGTCTTTAGATGTGAGCTCATAATCTTTGAGTCTTTTTTAAAAATCTTTTCAAAGTCTCTATGTGTAGAAACATCCTGCTTAGCAGATCATGCATTGATAATTGTCATTACAGCTATTACACTGTTCTTGTGAATCCTCGACAGCTTTTACATGTTTTCACTGGTATTTTGACAACTTCTTTGTAATGAGCTCCAAGTGTTTGATGAAGGAGGGCTTTTTTCCCGTCACCATAATCTTTAGTTTTATTTACTTTCTCAAGTTCAAGATTACTTCAAGCCAAAACAAATGTGATGATTAGATTTACTTTAAAACCAAACCTCCCATAAGTATTAATCATTTTGGGCTCGCCAATATGGCAGGCTGGGTTGTAACATAACTTGTAACATTCTCATTCATCTATGATGGTCTCCAGCCTGCAAATCTGGCATCACCTGGATAGGGGTGCAACTCCCATTCTGACCTATCTTCTCTCTCCACTAAAGGGTTGGGAAATGATACAGAAATTCTGGATGAACTCCCACAATAATGTACAAGAAACAAAATACATGTTGTTAAGAAGTAGCTTGACCAACTGCTGAGGAGAGGGTACGTTGACAGAACTGACTGAGTGATGATGAAAAGAATCCTCCCTTTTTAAACAAAAATTATAGCAATGCCTTTTAATTTTTATGTAGCCTCTGCTGGATAACAGGGTGCATTACTCACAGCTGCAGGTTACACTCAGTTCTCATCCTTCCTGTTTTAGAATACAACCATATGGTGCTAAACATAGGGTCAACTATTTTGAGGAGTTTTTTTGTCGATATATCAGAGGTTTCTAATTCCTTTGGCCAGGCAGTTATATCAGCATCACTGCCATTAAATGGTTTACTTTGATTTGTTTTTTCCCTTTTCATCTTTCTACGTCTATTAGAATCAAACTTTAACAGTAAGCGCTGCATTTTGATGTCAAATTTCCTCTCAAATATTGTGAAAGGTTACCACCAAGTTAATGACAATAGATACAATAAAGTTTAAAAGCTTACTACTACCAGTGCATATCTACACATATGGTGGAAGCTTCTTAGGAATTTACTCATTCACTCATTCTTTTCTGATGGCTTTAGTTATTTGTTTTGCTGAAGTTCCTTAATTATGTATTCACCAACTTATTGTCATAGTAATAAAATCGTATGTGTTTCTATTTCATTGACTCTTCTTAAGTAATGTCATAATATTAGAAACATGGTCTAAAGGAGAGGAAAATGCCATAAAAGCAGCCAGTAACACTTGTATCAAACTCTTGTGTAGTCTTCCATTCACCCAGTTCTGGACTTGTCCTTGTTCTTCCACCTTTCTCTTGCTCCCTGTTCTTTGGTGGGATTGCCATCAGAAGACAAAGTGCATACCAGCCACACAGGTTGATACGCTCTGGTATTTGGAATGCTGACGTCAGATGCACAGCAGTGACCCTCTGTCTCATTAGGATGGAACCGGCTGTTTGGCTCAAACCTCAGCTGAAAAGCACAGCAGTAATTGGTAATCAGGCAGGTATGGGGCAAGGTGCTTCTTGCTGGCTTTGTGACCTCACTGTTCTCTGTGCAGAAAACCTATGTAACCTGCTACACCTCTCTATAAAACATGGATGAACTTTGTGCCCAACAAAATCCATGCTGTGCAACTTAAGCTGGTCAGCAGATTTCAGTATTGTAATCTCTAAAGAAAGGAAGTAACTTGATGTGTAATGAGTCTAGAATACATATTATTTTGTTTATTTATTTGGTTAAATTGTTGTGACATTAAAAAAAAGCCTTGTTGCCTTTTAAGTGTCTTCATTCATATTTTGTGTAGTTAGACAAAATAAGAACTTGTTAGCTCAGAAAGTTAAATAAAATGGTCTTTTGTCAAATTTGCAATGATGTTTCTATAGTGTATGACAGAGAGAGAGACAGAGCAGGTATAAATCCCACCATCCATCCATCCATCCATCGCTGCATTTCCATTACAAAATATGCACAAAACTTTGTCAATAATAATAAAAAAAATGTTTCCATTAAATAACAAACTCAGTTTAGATCACAAGTTTTCACGCAAGTAAGAAAAGTGGCAACAGATGTGAACATTTACACACTAGATATATTCATATTGCAGGCACTGCACTCGTGCTCATTTTCAGCCATCAGAGGACACGTAGACGGCTTGTAGAAGCATTTGAGCAACAAACCCCTTTTACATGTGAGTGGTCTTGGTAAATGCGTGCATTTATTTGCTGTTTTGAATCTTAATATATCAGTTATGCCTTTATCACGAACCAATTCAGGCTCTTCATGAACCCAAACATGCCACGCCATCTTTCTCCTCCTACTACTACTTTGTCTTTTTCGCTCGTAGTAACATACAGTTGTCGCACATGTGACTCATGTGAAGCAAAAAAAGTTGTTTCCACTTCTGTTTTGTGAAATATCTTAATTTCAATACGCTTGAAAAACCACCCCATCCAAAGAGTTTTAATCGAAAAAAGACGTGTTTTTTCAAAATTGCCGTGTTTCCATTAATTCAATTCAATTCAATTCAGTTTATTTATATAGCGCCATTTCACAACAGATGTCATCTCAAGGCACTTTACAAAAAGAGTTATTACAATACAATGTTTAGTGTAGAAATTACAGAACCACAGAAGATTGCGTCGTGGAATTCTCAGCAATCCCTCATACTGAGCAAGCATGCAGCGACAGTGGGAAGGAAAAACTCCCTTTTAACAGGAAGAAACCTCCGGCAGAACCAGGCTCAGCACAAGCGGTTATCTGCCGCGACCGTCTGTGGCTTGGAGAATACATAACAGAGACACAGAAAGAGCAATAGAACTGATGCAGAAGTTTGTTGCAGGACGTGGAGAATTTTCCGTCACTGCAATGCCATCTTAGTCAGGGTCGTCAAGCAGGGCTAATCCGGAGCACCTACTATAATAGAAAACAGGTTAGTGCTTGAATTGACAGCACATCATGCAGTTGGGGAGAAGTAGGAGAGAAAGTAGGAACAGACCCTAATAATGTCCTCCAACAGCCTAGCCTAAAGCAGCATAGCTACTAACATTAACCTGTCTCCTAGCTACTAGGAGACCTGGCTACCAACACTCTGTCTGAGTCCTCCTGACCCGTGGACGGTGTAGGGCCGGTAACGGCCCCCGTCATGCCGGGGTCTTCTCGGAGTCGGGTTGTTTGAGAATGCAGCCCAAAGTGGGTGGTAAACTCCATCTAAGGCTAAATACCGGCACGAGACCGATAGTCGACAACTATCTTAAGGAAAAATAGACAGAACTGAGAGGACAGAGTTGAAGAGGGCGAGAAACGTTTAAGAGATAAACGGGTGGGGTCCGCACAGTCTGCCCGGGGGATTCAACCCGGCAGGTAATGGGCGGCCGCACTGTGCGGGAGGATCCCCTTGAGGGACCTCTCTCCGGCGCTGGCTGGCCCCTGTGGGGCGCATTTCTTCCGCGGCGGTAAGCCCCCACCGGCTCCGGATCTTTACCTGGCTTACATTAATCTATCTCTACCTAGCTACTCTACCTCTTCCTATCTCTTCCTAACTTTTGACACTCTGCCTGACTACTAACATTAACCTGTCTCTTCCTATCTACCTGTCTGACCTGACTCTAACTACCTATAAACATATCTCTAACTGTAAGCTTTGTCAAAGAGGAAAGTTTTTAGCCTAGTTTTAAAGATAGACAAATTGTCTGCTTCACGAACCAACCCTGGGAGCCGGTTCCATAGGAGGGGAGCCTGATAGCTGAAAGATCTGCCACCCATTCTACTTTTAGAAATCCTAGGAACTACCAGTAAACCTGCAGTCTGAGAGCGAAGGTCTCTGTTGGGAACATATGGAACAATCAGGTCTCTTATGTATGATGGAGCTAGATTATTAAGGGCTTTATATGTCAGAAGGAGGATCTTGAATTCTATTCTAGATTTTACTGGGAGCCAGTGAAGAGAAGCTAAAACAGGGGAAATGTGATCTCTTCTTTTAATATTCATCAGAATCCTAGCAGCAGCATTTTGAACTAACTGAAGACTTTAATTGTATTCTGTGGACTACCTGATAATAGACAGTTACAGTAATCCAGCCTTGAAGTAACAAAGGCATGGACTAGTTTTTCAGCATCACTCCTGGACAGGATGGTTCTAATTTTTGTAATATTCCTAAGGTGAAAAAAGGAAATCCTACAGACTTTTGCACAATTTGCACAAGAGTTTGCACAATTTCATGGGTAATGGAAATGCAGGTTTTTAAAAACCCAAATATGATCCCTGGGGTACCCCTTTCCCAACCCAAATATTTGGTAATGTAAACGGCATATGCCCATCTAATGGAAGATTGATTTGTGTTCTGCACATGTTCTATTCACAAAGAATTTTGGTCTTTTTTATTTTATTTTTTTTAACGTGTCCTGTCTAGCAGTTTGCTACTCAGAATTGGTGTCTGAGTACAAGCCCAACAGATTTACTTTCACAAGCAGAGCATTATAGCTTTGTCTCTGTCATTTTAAGAAATTCCTACCAAGCTGTCAGAGAGGAGCTGATACTTATACTTTTAAAACATTCATTTTGTTTTATATTTGAGCTAATAAATGGTGGATCTGAAAGTTTTATCTTATTGCATAGTGTCTGTTCAACATCTACCCAGCACTCATCGAGAGAACTGTGTTTTAACCATCTTGATATGTATTGGAGCCTGTTGGCTAAGAAATAATGACGAAAGTTTGGTAGGTCTAGACCTCCTTTATCTTTGGATTTCTGCAGTGTTTTTAAGCTAATACGTGGGGGTTTATCTTTCCAAATAAATTTAGAGACAGAAGAGTCCAGAGATCTAAACCAATCAGGTTATGGTTTGCTTGGTATCATTGAGAATAAATAATTGATTCTAGACAAAACCATCATTTTTATTGTAGCTACCCTTCCAATAAGTGATATTGGAAGGGATTTCCATCTAGCCAGATCATCTTCACTTTTTTTAAAAGTGGGACATAGTTTAGTTTTGATAAGTCTGCCAGTTTTGGTGAGATATGGATACCTAAATATGTAATATTTCCTGACCGGAGGTGAACAGCAACAGGACCCTGGAAAGAACAGTTGATTGGAAGGACTGTAGATTTTAACCAATTTATGGAATAGTCTGACACACTTTTTATTTATTTATTTTTTTTATGTTTTTTTATCCCACGGTTTTTCCCATTATTATCACCCCAGTGTTCCTACCTAACTACAGTCCTGGGCATTGCTCTCCCTCTGCCAACCGCAGGAGGGCCCGGCACTGAAGCTCAAGTCTGACACACTTGAGTAACATCTCAACAACTCGGTTACCTGAGAGAAAGGTTTGTGAATGCTGTAGAAAAAGTGGTACATCATCTGCATACAGACTAATTTTATGTTCTATTTTGTTGCATTACATACCTTTACTATTATTATTTTGCCTGATTGCTGCTGCAATCAGGCAAAATAAAAATAATAAAAATAGCTAAGAGGGAGGGAGAACGTGGACATCCCTGCCTGGTACCTCTCTGAAGAAAAAACCTTTATGATGTTTGACTATTAGTCCTAATACATGCTGTTGGGGAGCTGTATAATATTTTTAACCAGTTTATAAATTAATTACTGAACCCGAATTTATGTAAGGTTGCAAATAAAAAAATCCAGTTAACTCTATCAAATGCTTTTTCTGCATCTAAAGATAATATATTGGTTTGTATGTTTTTACAGTAGGAATAATCTATTAAATCTATTAATCTACTTACAATTGTGGAGGAGAGCCTCCCTTTAACAAAAGCTGTTTGTAAATTATTTTAAGATCAACGTTGATGAGAGCAATGGGACAATAACTGGTAGGAGATATAAGGTATTTTCCTGGTTTTAATAAAAGATTGATGTAGGCAGAGTTCATGTTTGGCGGTAGTTGACCATTTTCCTTTGTTTGCTGTGACATTTTGTAAAATATTGGTGCCAGAATATTCCAGAATTTTTTATAGTACTCTACTGGAAATCTATCTGGGCCTGGAGCTTTATTATTAGGCATGGATTGGAGGGCCTCCGGGAGTTCAGCCACTGATAGCGGTGAATCCAGGGCCTTTGCTTGACTGTCTGAAAGTTTAAGAAGAGTTATTTTATCCAGAAGTTGTTCAATGTCATTGTTTGATGGGTTCATCTCTGGTGTGTATAAAGTTTCATAAAATTATTTGAAAGTGTTGTTTATTCTTTCAGGCTCATATACTATGTTCCCAATTTGGTCTTTGATTGCAGATATAGTTGTTGTTTCTACCTGATTTATTAATATGTTCAAAGTTTTCTATTCAAAGTATTTGGATTAAGAACTGTGTCCGTTTATTAATAACTTCATTTAATTCAAATTTCACTTTACGTATTTTGCTCTCTCTGTATCCAGGGAAGCTTCTAATGATTTGATAGTTTCTTCTAATTCTTGAATATGTTTATTCTCTGTTCTCTTTTTATTTGATGTGAATGTAATTATTTTACCTCTAATCACAGCTTTCCCTGCCTCCCAGAGAGTGGATGGCGACATACCAGGGAGGTAATTAAATTCCAAGTATGAAGCCCATTCTTTTTCAATATATTTAACAAATTATCTATCCTTAAGTAGTGATATATTAAATCTCCAATTTTTATATTGAAGGGTTGCTTTTCTATTTGCTAGATTTAAAGAAACAGGAGCGTGATCGCTGATAACTGTAGGATGTATCTCAGTGTCTGAAATGTCATTCAACATTGAGCTGCTGACTAAGAACTAGTCCAGTATACAATAAGAATGGTGGAAAAAATTTGAGGAAAAAAAGTGTATTTTCTGTCGTTGGGATGAAGCGATCGCCATGCATCGCAAAGTCCATAATCGCCCATGTACTGTTTAACTATATCTATGGATTACCAGGTACGCTGGGTTCCTGTTGTAATGAGCCTGTCTATTTCTTCATTTAAATCAAAGTTGATGTCACCCCCGAGAACAAGTGAGCAATCCATGTGATTAGCCAAAACCAAGAGAAAGGTATGAAAGAATGAAGGGTTGTCAACATTTGGAACATACACACTAACTATACATAACTTTTGGTTATATATAAATAGTTTTAATATTATAAATCTTCCCTCTGGATCTGTAACAGTGTCTATTACTTTAAAATGTGTATTTTTATTTATTAATATTGCTACTCCTCGTCTAGAGTTATAGCATGAAGAAAATACATTAGGATACTCCAGTGTTTTTAAATCATTAGCAGTTGAGCCTGATTTATGAGTCTCCTGTAGTAAGACGACATCTGCCTTCAATCTTTTAAGAAAGTTGAAAATCTTAATCCTTTTATCTCTGGAGCCAGATCCGTGAATATTCCATGTTAGAAATTTGACAGGATTCATAGAGCTAAGATAAAAATTAGACATTTACTTTTGCCAAGGATAAATATAGGTGTAGTCTTGGTATGTCCATGCAGTTGCCCGACTGAAAATCCAGAAGCAGAGATAAAGAGAGGGAAATAATGTACCATTACAGGTGTGAAAAGAATGAGAGTATGATGAAAAAACATAAATATGCTATGACAAAAGTCTGTGTGTGTGAAAGAAAAAGGAAGAAAAGTGATAAAGAGATTTGGTGACACAAATGTGAAAAAAAAGAAAAAAGAAAGCAGTCATATTAGTGCACGACCTTACCCCCGCCCACATTTACAAACATAAACAACCTCTGAGGTGCGCTTTGCTTAAACTATAGTTGTCTGATAAAACAACTTCTATCTAGACTTTAATTATATGCCAAGGAGTCACCTGAGGGTCCCTGAACAGCTGACCGTTAACATACAGTTTATCTACAGTAATTGTAGCCTTACCGCCCTTACTAATATGTTTCTTCCTAATTGGAAATAACACGCGTCTTCTGTCCAGGATTTATTTCGGAAATTGACCATTAACGCTGTAATTCGTCCCCCGCAGCTCTCTCCCACGTCCTTTGACGTGTTCTTTCTATTTAAAATGTTCAAATTTGGCAACAATTGGTCGCGGGCGGGTGTTGTTGGGTTTCTTACCTCCGAGACGGTGAAACCGATGGAAGGTTATGTTTTTAACCGTGTCGCTCGGTGGTTTCAGCTGATGTTGGATAAACTGTCGGACGGTTGTTTAAACGTCTTCCTCTGCCTTCTCTGGGATCCCAGAAAAAACAAGAATATCTTTCCTGGATCGGGCCTGGATGTCTAAGATCCACTCCTTGATCCTTTTATTTTCTCCAGACAGCTGCGTCATCCCCTCGGTGAGTCTTTTAACGTCTTCTTTTAATGTTTGAATTTCTGTAACGAGCGAAGCTACCTGTTGTTGGCTGAATTCCAGAGATTCCCTCAGAGCCTTAAATTCTTTGTTTAGAATTTCAACCAGCGCAAGATGGGCATCCAGGCTGGTTAACTTCTTATCTATTGAGTCCAGGACGTCCCCTTAGCTTCTATCTCGCGAATTGGTGGAAGTGCTCGCCTCAGATAGAGTGCGTTTCTGGGATGGAGTGCTTGTTGGTGTGTCAGAAGTAGGTTTTCGTGGCTCACCCATAACAATGTTTTCAAAGCACTTGTCTAGGTAGCACTCCATTGAATCCAATGTTTCCTCTTCCAGATTGTTTAGAAGAATTTTGCTATTTTGAGAAGAGGAAATTCTTCTATGCGCCCTGTCGGATACAAATTCCATGTATAGAGAAGAAACACTCTGCTCTCTGCCTAACTGTCTGCTCCCGCATGTAAACAGCTCATTCCGAATGTTTACGGAACGTGACCTTAACCCAACCATATAGCGAAAACTGGCTGCATGTACAGATACTCAGTTTCTACTGAAACATCATAAAAAACATATTGATTTTATGTCATGGTTTGTTTGAAGGATGACCCACAGGCAGAGTGGCGTTTAGGATTGTTGCGGCCCATGTTTATTTGTAAACTTTGACAGAGTAGAGCTGACGAGATAAGCAAAGGGGGTGCAACAACGAAAACTCGGGGAAAACAATAACAATGACCCGACAAGGACAAACGGACACAGAAGGACATATATACTGTGGGAAGGGTAATCAGAATATGGAGAACACCTGGGAGTAGGGGAGGAAAACAAAGGGAGGACTAATAGGACAACAGGTGAAACAAACTAGGACTAATTAACACAGACAGATGGGCAAGAAACAAACAGGGAGGAATAAAGGACACAGACAGAGATGGATCGAAACAGTATCCCCCAAGGTGCGCCACCTGGCGCACCAAGCAGGAACCACAAGCCGGGGCGGGAAGAGCAGGTCCAGGACGGAGGGACGAAACCACTGGAAACCGGTGATGTGGATGCCGGAGTTGATGCGGCCGACGACATGGATGCCGGAGTCGAGGTGGCCGATGACGTGGATGTCGGAGTCGAGGAAGCCGACGACATGGGTGCCAGAGACGAGGCGGCCGACGACGAGGAACCAGCAGACGAGGCAGCCCGGCGACGAGGTATCAGCAGATGAGGAGGCCGGCGACGAGGAACCTTCAAACAAGGAGGCCGGCAACAAGGAACCAACAGACAAGGAGGCCGGCGACGAGGAACCTTCAGACGAGGAGGCTGACGACAAGGAACCACCAGACGAAAGCCCTTGAGACAAGGAGGCCGGCAGCGTGGAACCTAGAGCCTGGGAAGCCGGCGGCATGGAAACTCGAGCCTGGGAGGCCAGCGGCATGGAACCTCGAGCCTGGGAGGCCAGCGGCCTGGAACTTCTAGCCTGGGATGCCGGCGGGGTGGAACCTCTAGCCTGGGAGATAAATTGTTGAGATAAATGGGAACCTTCCCAATATGCTTGCTTCTTCCTGAGTTAGTGAGGTAGCATCAAAAATGGTTGAACTTAATATATGCTTGAACAGCTTTAATGCAGCCGAACTTTCAGATCTACTAAAATTATTAGCTTCATCAAAACCTTCAACTTGCATGTTGGAGGCAGTCCCAACTAAACTTTTAAAATATGTTTTCCCTTTGATAACTGCTCCAATTTTAGATATAATGAATCTATCCTTAGTCATCCAAAGGAGTTTAAGATTGGTGTAATTAAACCTCTACTTAAGAAACCATCTCTTGATCAAAACGTCTTAATTAACTATAGACCGATATCTAATCTTCCCTTCTTATCTAAAATTCTTGAGAAAATAGTTGCACATCAGATGTGTGAGTATCTAAACAATAATAAGTTTATTTAAGTTTATTAAAAAAGGGAGTTTTTCCTCTCCACTGACGCTTCATGTTTGCTCAGTGTGATGGATTGCTGAGAATTCACAACGGACCCATGGAGTGCTGCTGAAGAAGGCTGGAGTACTACTGAAGCAGGTTATTGGACTGCCGAAACAGGTTAGTGGACTGCAGGGGCTGGTTGACAAACTGCTGAGGCAGATGACGAACCGCTGAGGTAGAGGCAGGATGACGTACTGCTGAGGCAGAGGCAGGTTGATAAACTGCTGAGGCAGGTTAGTGGACTGCTGAGGCTGAAGCAGGTTAGTGGACTGCAGGGGCTGGTTGACAAACTGCTGAGGCAGGTGACGAACTGCTGAGGCAGAGGCAGGTTGATGAACTGCTGAGGCAGACTCAGGTTGATAAACTGCTGAGGCAGGTTAGTGGACTGCTGAGGCTGAAGCAGGTTAGTGGACTGCTGAGGCTGAAGCAGGTAAGTGGAGTGCAGGGGCAAGTTGAGGAACTGCTGAGGCAGAGGCAGGTTGCTGGACTGCTGAGGCTGAAGCAGGTTGCTGGGCTGCTGAGGCTGACGGAGCTTAGCCTTATGGCTTGGGATGTGGCAGAGCGTGACCTTGTGGCGTGGACTCTAGCAGGGCTAAACCTTGTGGCTTGGAGTCTGGCAGAGCTGAACCTTGTGGCGTAGAGTCTGGCAGAGCGTGACCTTGTGGCATGGAGTCTGGCAGAGCGTGACCTTGTGGCGTGGAATGTAACTAAGCTGAAACTTGAGCTTAGGCGGAGGCAGTGGAAGCGTGTTCCCCTGAGCACCCTCGGTGGAGGCAGGAACTGGAAACGTGTTACTCTGAACACCCTTGGTGGAGGCAGGAACCCGAGGCACATCCGTCTGGATGCCCTCGGTGGAGGCAGGAGCCCTAGGCACATTCGTCTGGGCTCCCTCGGTGGTGGCTTAGAACTGAGGCGCGTTCTCCTGAATGGCCTCAGAGGAGTCTTGGACTGCGGCCTGCTGGGAGGAGCTGCAGCCTGCTGCTGGCAGCCGCTGGGAGGAGCTGCGGCCTTCCGCTAGCAGCCACAGGAGGGGTCCATTGGCTCGGACCCGCTAGAGAGGTCAGCTGGGTCAGACCCCCTGGAGAGGTCTGCTGGCTCAGGAACCGTCACTGGAACGTCAGGGGTCACAGAAACGGTCACTGGAATGTCAGGGTCGCAGGAACCATCATTGGAACGTCAGGGGTCGCAGGAACCGTCACTGGAACATCAGGGGTCAGAGGAACCGTCACTGGAACGTCAGGGGTCGCTCTAAAGGAACCGCGACCACCACTGGAGCAGGAGCGACCTCAGGAACCAAGACCACTACTGGAGCAGGAGCGACCTAAGGCACCAAGTCTGAGGACCTGGACTCTGTAGCACACTCAAAAGTCCGGGGTTCCAGATCACACTCTCAAGAACATGGTTCCGGATCACACTCTGAAGAACAGGGTTCCGGATCACACTCTGAAACCATCACTAGTTGGATCCTGGGCTCAGGAACAGTCAGAATCGTATGGGATTCAGTTTTTTTTATTTTATTTAGTTTTTAGTCTGGGAACTGGATATAGTCTGAATACTGTCGTAAGATAATCCAGAGGATAATTGCTTTTTGTTTTTAATGAAGTCATCATACAGTTCAAAAATGCTTTCAAGCATCCTTGAGTCATTTTCGAATTCCTTAAATAAGATTTCAATGTCCTCCTCAGTTTGCGGCCACCAGATGACGCCACTTCCAGCGGAGCCAGGGTGAAGCTTTGTGGCTGGATGCGCCGAGCAAGAGGCCGCGGAAGAGAACTACTGCAGCTGGGAGCTTGAAACAGGAGGTAGGCTGGGGTCCGCGGAACGGGGTGCCGAGGGGCTGTAACCCTGAGAGGGATGCCAACACAATCCAGAAGCCGATGGCCTGGCGCTGGGGGAAGCTTCCGCCACAGAATCACCATTAGGAGTGGGGAAAGAGGAAGCGGAGCTCTCCTGGAGCGAAGACGGAGCAGCTCGGCAATGCCTCCTTCTTCGGCACCGGGAAGCAAGCTGAGAGCCAGTCCCAGACGGATCAGAGACGGGCGGAAGACCGGTGGAGGGAGGCAGGAACGACGCCTGGTCGGACCAGGGGGCGGAAATCCAGGGTGAAACCAGTGCACTCTGGCTGCCGCTGCAGAGGTCCAGCTCGACCTCCTGGAGATCACAGGAGAAATCCGGGAAGTCGTCAGAGTCCTCCTCTGAATCAGCGTCCATGCGGCAAGGAAGAACGCTGGGGAATCACCAGTCGTGTCCTCCGGGGAAAACTTAGGAGCAACACAATGGCAACTGGAGACTTGAGGAGCGGAAAGGCTGCTCACCTCACGATGGCGAGGCCCAACGCCGGGCGGACAGAGAGCCAAGCGTGAACCCAGGTAAGGTGAGTCCGAATACAGTCCTCTTTTTCCTACACCAGTCCATCAAATTCTTGAGTTCTTCGTCTGAGTGGATGGTGTACTCCGCTGGGTCCGTTTGGTCGGGTCGTTCTGTCATGGTTTGTTTGAAGGATGACCCAAAGGCTGAGCGCTGTTTAGGACTCTTGCGGAACATGTTCATTAGTAGTCCAAACTTTTAACAGAGTAGAGCTGACGAGATAAGCATGGGGGGGTGCAACAACAAACACTCAGGGAAAACAACAACAACGACCCGACAAGGACAGACAGACGCACAAGGACATATATACTGTGGGAAGGGTAATCAGAATATGGAGAACACCTGGGAGCAGGGGAGGAAAACACAAGGAGGACTAATACGACAACAGGTGAAACAAACTAGGACTAATTAACACAGACAGACGGGGAAGAAACAAACAGGGAGGAATAAATGACACAGACAGAGACGGATCATAACATTTTACTGCTGTTTAAAACCAAATTATTCTCTGTTCACCACTCGGCCAGATGTTGAACTTCCAGCTTGTTGCAGGACACAATTTTCATGCTCCAGGTTGGACACAGCTGAAAAAGCTCGATATATCTACTACAGATTCGTTTTCTCAGTAAGTGAATTGGTGTTCATCCAGGTCAGCCTGTATGATGTCATTGACACGTGATATTACTATTTAGGCATAACAGTATTCCAAGCCAGCCGAGAGAGATAGTCACTCCAGCATGTCCTGGGTCTTCCTCCGGGTCTCCTCCCGGATTTGGTTGTAATAGCTGAAAAAGCAAGAACAGAACACAGAAGCAAGAACAGAACACAGAACAGACAACAATTTTTCCAGAAAAAAATATAAATACAGCAGGTTATTGAAAGATGTTTAAATAATTAAAATTATTTATAAATATGTACAGAATGTGCACTGTACCTGTGCATTGAAAAAGTAAACATATAATTTCTAAAAAGTTGATATATATACACTGAGAAAAATATGTACATATTACAGCAGTAGTAGTGTTGTTCAGTTGATCTGTGCAAATTATAGTGCTGGTGTAAACATCTATGTTTGTTGGGAGCAGTTTTGTTTGTATAGTCGGATGGCTGCAGTGAGGAAGGACCTGCAAAAATTATCCTTCGTGCATCTCGGATGCAGCAGTCTGTCACTGAAGGAGCTCTACAGTTCAGAAACATCTTCATGCGTGGGGTGGGAGACTGTCTATCAGGGATGTTATTTTGGCCAGAGTCCTTCTGTCTCCCACCACCTGCACTGGTTCCAGCGTGAATCCTAGAACAGAGCTGGCCTTCCTGATGAGTTTATCGAACCTCTTCCTCTAAGATCAAATCAAATCAAACTTTATTTATAAAGCGCTTTTCAAACTACATGGCTTCACAAAGTAGTTTACAGATTAAAATTACCCCACAAACCCCACCCTTCCCAAACCCAAAATAAAAACATCACAAATATAACCCCTTCTTCCACTCCACCCCAGACCACCCCCAACCCATCTCCCAAACAGGCAGCCTTAAAACAACAACTTGAAGCTTAGTGTGAGGGTCAGAGATGTTTATGAATTGGGAGAATTCAATTTCAATTCAATTCAATTCAATTCAGTTTATTTATATAGCGCCGTTTCACAACAGATGTCATCTCAAGGCACTTTACAAGAAGAGTTATTACAATACAATGTTTAATTTAGAAATTAGAGAACCAAAGAAGATTGCGTCGTGTAATTCTCAGCAATCCCTCACACTGAGAAAGCACGAAGCGACAGTGGAAAGGAAAAACTCCCTTTTAACAGGAAGAAACCTCCGGCAGAACCAGGCTCAGCACAAGCGGTCATCTGCCGAGACCGTCTGTGGTTTGGAGAATACAGAACAGAGACACAGAACATAGACACAGAAAGAACAACACAGCTGATGCAGAAGTTTTTTGCAGGACGTGGAGAACTTTCCGTCACTGCAATCCCATCTTAGTCAGGGTCGTCAAGCAGGGCGGGTCAGGAGCACCTACTGTAGGAAGAGACTAATAGAAAGCAGGTTAGCGCTTGAATTGACAGCACATCATGCAGTTGGGGAGAAGTAGGAGAGAAAGTAGGAACAGACCCTAATAATGTCCTCCAACAGCCTAGCCTAAACCAGCATAGCTACTAACATTAAACTGTCTCCTAGCTACTAACACTTTCTACCTGGCTTACATTAACCTATCTCTACCTAGCTACTCTACCTCTTCCTATCTCTTCCTAGCTTTTGATACTCTACCTGACTACTAACATTAACCTGTCTCCTAGCTACTAGGAGACCTAGCTACTAACACTCTCTACTTGGCTTACATTAATCTATCTCTACGTAGCTACTCTACCTCTTCATATCCCTTCCTAGCTTTTGACACTCTACCTAGCTACTAACATTAACCTATCAATTCCTAGCTACCTGTCTAACCTGTCTCTAACTACCTATTAACATATCTCTAACTGTAAGCTTTGTCAAAGAGGAAAGTTTTAAGCCTAGTTTTAAAGATATACAAATTGTCTGCTTCACGAACCAACCCTGGGAGCCTGTTCTATAGGAGGGGAGCCTGATAGCTGAAAAATCTGCCACCCATTCTACTTTTAGAAATCCTAGGAACTACCAGTAAACCTGCAGTCTGAGAGCGAAGGGCCCTTTTAGGAACATATGGAACAATCAGGTCTCTTATGTATGATGGAGCTAGATTATTAAGAGCTTTATATGTCAGAAGGAGGATCTTGAATACTATTCTAGATTTTACTGGGAGCCAGTGAAGAGAAGCTAAAACAGGGGAAATGTGATCTCTTCCTTTAATATTCATCAGAATCCTAGCAGCAGCATTTTGGACCAACTAAAGACTTTTAATTGTATTCTGTGGACTACCTGATAATAAAGAGTTACAGTAATCCAGTCTTGAAGTAATAAAGGCATGGACTAGTTTTTCAGCATCATTCCTGGACAGGATGGTTCTAATTTTTGCAATATTCCTAAGGTGAAAAAAGGAAATCCTAGAGACTTCTTTAATGTGAGATCTAAATGACATATCTTTGTCAAAAATAACACCGAGGTTCTTTGCTTTATTACTGGAGGCTAATTTAATGCCGTCCAGGTGAAGGCGTTGACTAAGTAGTTTATTTTTCACAGCTTCTGGTCCAAAGACGACAACTTCTGTTTTATCAGAATTCAGAAGCAAGAAGTTTAGAGTCATCCAAGTTTTTATGTCTTCCAGACATGCCTGTAGTCTATGTAACTGATTGGATTCATCAGGATTTATAGATAGATATAGCTGTGTATCATCAGCGTAACTATGGAATTTTATCCCATGCTGCCTAATTATTTTACCAATAGGAAGCATATATATAGTAAAAAGAATCGGCCCAAGCACTGAACCCTGTGGTACTCCGCAAGTAACTATTGAGGTTGAGGAAGATCTATTGTTTAACAATAGATCTTCCTCAACCTGAACAAACTGAAATCTGTTAGACAAATAAGATTTAAACCAACCTAGTGCTGTTCCTATTATACCGACACTTTGAAGCCTTTCTATGAGAATATTGTGATCAACAGTGTCAAAGGCAGCACTGAGATCTAACAGGACCAGAATGGTCACCAGTCCATTGTCTGAGGCTATGAAAATATCATTAGTAACCTTCACCAGAGCTGTTTCAGTGCTATGATGAGCTCTAAAGCCTGACTGAAACTTCTCAAACATCTCATTATTGTTTAAATGCTCACATATCTGGTGTGCAACTATTTTCTCAAGAATTTTAGATAAGAAGGGAAGATTAGATATCGGTCTATAGTTAATTAAGTCGTTTTGATCAAGAGATGGTTTCTTAAGTAGAGGTTTAATTACAGCTATCTTAAACTCCTGTGGTACATATCCATTGACTAAGGATAGATTCATTATATCTAAAATTGGAGCAGCGATGAGAGGGAAAACTTCTTTTAAGAGTTTAGTTGGGATTGGGTCTAAAACACAAGTTGAAGGTTTAGATGAAGCTAATAATTTTAGTACATCAGAAGGTTCGGCTGCATTAAAGCAGTTTAAGCGTATATTAGGTTCAACCATTTTTGATGTTGCCTCATTAACTAGGGAGGAAGCAAACATATTGGGAAGGTTCCCAATTATCTTATTTTTTATAGTCTATTTTATTTATAAAGAATTGCATGAAGTCATCACTACTAAGAGCTTGGGGAATGGTTGGCTTGATAGAGCTATGATCCTGTGTGAGTTTAGCAACTGTATTAAAAAGAAACCTAGGATTATTTTTATTCTCCTCGATTAAAGATGAATAATATGCTGTTCTAGCTGTTCGAAGGCTCTTTTTATATAGCAATAGACTATTTTTCCACACTAAATAGGAATCCTGTAAATGCGTGGAGCGCCATTTCCTCTAGTTTTCTAACGTTCTTCTTATGGGTATGTAGCTCTGAATTAAACCAGGGAGCTAATCTTCTAAGGCTGGCCACCTTCTTTTTCAGTGGAGCAACTTTGTCTATTGCCAGACGCAGGGAGGAATTAACGCAATGATCTAGAACGTCAAGTTGTGAGGGGTCACGAGTTAAATCACTGTTTTCTGTTCTGCATTTATAAACTGAGGAAATTAAAGTTGGAAGAGCTTCTTTAAAACTTGCTACAGCATTGTCTGATAACATTGGTATAATGAAGTTTTCTTTCAGGTTTGATATGATCTGTTAGAGTAAGTTTAAAAGTGATGAGGAAATGATCAGACAGGATAGGGTTATGTGGAAAGACTGTTATTTCTTCACAGTCAATGCCATAAGTCAGCACAAGATCTAAGGTGTGGTGACCGCGATGGGTTGGTCCCTGCACATTTTGAGTAAAGCCTATTGAATCTAAGATAGTGTTAAAAGCTGTATTTAGACTATCACTTTCATTCTCAACATGAATATTGAAGTCTCCGACTATAATGACTTTATCAGTGTTTAAAACTAAGTCAGATAGAAAATCTGCTATCTGATCTAAAAATTGAGAATAAGGGCCTGGTGGACGATATGAGACCACAAATAAAAGTGGCTTTACTGCTTTGTTATGTGTATGAGGAAGGCTAAAGATTAAATGCTCAAAGGAACTGTAATTATTATTTTTTTGGAGATTAATTAGTAAATCTGAATGAAAGATGGTGGCTACACCACCTCCTCGACCAGTACTTCGAGGGAAACTAAAGTTTAAGTAGCTAGGGGGAGTTGACTCATTTATTGTGACATGGTCCTCTTCCTGCAACCATGTCTCTGCTAGACAAAACAAATCAATATTATTTTCACAAATTAAGTCATTTACTAAGAGTGTTTTTGAGGGGAGAGATCTTATGTTCAGTAAACCACATTTAATTGATTTATTTTTCTGTTCAGTCAGAGTTGTATTTATCTTTATGAGATTTTTATACTTTGCTCTACTAGCATTAACTTTTAATTCATTAGTTTTGGGCAGTGGACGGGACACTGTCTCTATAGGGTAGTGGGTGGGTGGCAGTCCCTGATCCCTGAGCTGGACTCTGGGTTGTCACGGCATTGTGGAACTAGAGATTACCCTATCAATGTTCCTGGAAAGAAGCGAAGCTCCGTCCGCGGTGGGATGGATTCTGTCTCTACGTAACAGTCCAGGTTTTCCCCAGAAGGCCCCCCAGTTATCAATGTAGCCCACATCGTTTTCTGAACACCACCTTGACAACCAAAGGTGAAACGACAGCACACGGCTGTACATGTCATCGCTAGTACGATCAGGCAGGGGACCAGAAAAAATTACAGAGTCAGACATCTTTTTGGCAGCCCTACACACCGAAGCTACGCTAATTTTAGTGACCTCCGATTGCCGTCGCCGGGTGTCATTGCCACCAGCATGGATAACGATCCTGCTGTACCACCGTTTGTCCTTGGCCAAAAGCTTCAGATGGGACCTAATGTCCGCAGCTCTGGCCCCTGGAAGGCATTTGACTGTGGTCTTTCGTGTCTCTGGAGCCACGTTCCTAACTATGGAGCAGCCAATTACAAGAATCGGCCTCTCCTGCTCGGCGGGTGCGTCGCTGAGCGGGGCGAACCTATTGTTCAGAGAAAGGGGCTGGAGGTTGGCCGCGGGCTGGGATCTGGCGCTAGGCTTCCTACGAACCGTCACCCAGCTCGCCTCAGATCCCGGCTGCACGGGAGCTGTTGGAGGACGGTTTAGGGGTCCTGTCCTAATTGACTCCGCGCTAGCTAATGCTGGGCCTGGCTGTTCTACAGCGCGGAGCCGGGCCTCTAGCTCAGAAACTCTCGCCTCCAAGGCTACAAAAATGCTGATCTTAATACAGCTACCAACTTCACTAAATGAGGCGGAGGAATAACTAAACATCTGACAGAGAGAGCAGGAGAGAGTAGGAGGTTCAGAGAGAGACGGAGGAACAGGAGACAAAGCTGCCGAAGCCATGCTAGCCATGAAGCTAAGCTAAGCTAACCTAGCGGTACCTTACCGAGCCCAGAAAACCAGTGTAACGCTTAAGAGTCCCAGAACGCAAAGAACACTAACAGAAAATAAATGTTTTAATGTGTTTGTGTGTTAAAGCAACTCAGAAAAACTTCTGGACAGAGAAAATTAGATTAATTCAAGAGAGAGAGAGAAACCCCGACTTGCTACAACCGAGTGAGTCAACAAACAGGAAATGACGCGATACGTCTTACCAACGCAGTCTCCACCTCCAGTCACGAAAAAAAGAAAAGAGAACTACCCTTCTGTCAGTATCTACCACTGATAGTAAAGGGCCAAATCAGAAACGAGGAGAAACAAGCTCTGTCCATTCAGGGAGAAAACGCAAACAATATTATTTATTGGGTAAATTGTTTTCAGTCACCACAATTACACACTTTTTGGTTTAATAAATGTGGTTAGAATGGAAGGTAGAATTCAGAAAAATCTAAATGGAAAAAGAGGAACTTTTGAAATAAAACATTTCTAAAATAATTAAATGGATTTCACAGGGCTCTAGAGTTGAAAAGAAAAACAGTGCATATGACATGGAAGACGTTATGTAGCCTCCTTTTATGAAAAGTAATAGGCCGATGAAGCTGACAAGCAACCAATTTCGCATTTAAAAAAAGCTTTGAATAATATAGTTTAATCTAAAAAGTCACATCCCAGTCAGTTGAGTTTCTGTTTTGAGCATCATACAGACTGAGCAGTCTGGATTGTTACCAACTGAGTTAATAAAATAACTTGGAAATTGTTGTAAGACATAAAACAATAAAATAAGCTGCAACCATTTGCAGTAGTTTTTGTAACTTATTTAATTAATCTTTTTTCTCAATCACTATTCTTTGTATTAAGTGTGCAGGGGCCAGTGGTTTGTATCAGTAAAACATAAATATTTTCGGGGCGGTTGGGGGAGAGTGAAAAAAATTATATTTTCTAGGTGGGCATGGCAGAAAATAAGGTGCCAGTGTGGGCTTACTCAGCTAGTAATAAGCCGCCACTCTGGCTGCTGGAGGAGCAGGAGAGATCTGCTATAGTTTTTTATTCCCCTCTAAAGATTTATTACACTTATATATCAAGTGGATTACTATAGTAATAGCCATAATGCTCCACTTGTGAAACTAAATCTGTTAGGCTTCTACCTGGTACTCAGACATCTTCTCTGAGTTTAACACTGTCAGTGTGTCAGAACTGCTACACCGGACTGGATCAAACTACCTCCAAGTCGGCAGGTCACTATGCAGTCTGCTAGCTGAAGCTGCTATTATCAAGATGGAGCGGCATCGTCGGTTGCACACAAACAATTATAGACATTTTTTAACATGCTGGGAGAGGAATCCAATTTGTTCACTGGCATCAACACTAAATTAATCAATTCAATTCACTTTTATGTATTTAGCGCCAATTCACAACAAATGTAATCTCGAGTCACTTTACAACAAAAGTAATTTCAATACAATTATACAACATTAAATCAGTTTAAAGTTTTCTATGTAAGGAATCTCAGCAGATTGCGATGAGTCATTGACGTTCGGTTGTGCCCGGATCATGCAGACTCCAACCACAGCAATTCCTTAGCAATCCCTCTTACTGAGCAAGCATGTAGCGACAGTGGAGAGGAAAAACTTGCCTTTAACAGGGAGAAACCTCCGGCAGTACCTGGCTCAGTGCAACCGGTCATCTGCCACAACCGTCTGGGGGTCTGAGAAGACAGAGAAGAGACAGCTTGGAGGATGCTCGGTCACTTTGAGCATCATCTGGGCCGACTTTCCCCATCCAGCAGGGGACTTAGTTGAGCAGGGTACCAGACCGTGTGGAGCTTCTATGGGGAGAAAATTACTGAGAGAAAACTGGGTTAACAATTGCAATAACAGCAGAAAAAAATATTCTGGAGAGTAGTAGAAGAGAAAAGTAGAAGAGAGAAGAAAAGTGGTCAGTCTGTCCTCCAACATTCTAAACCTGTAGCAGCATAACTACAAAAATAGGTGAGGAGGTTAGGAACATATGGAACAATTAGATCTCTGATGTACGATGTAGCGTGATTATTAAGGGTTTTATAAGTAAGGAGGAGGATCTTACACTCTATTCTGGATTTAACAGGGAGCCATTGGAAAGAAGCCAAAACAAGAGAAATGTGATCTCTCTTTTTAATATTCATCAGAACGCTTGCTGCAGCATTTTGGATCAACTGATCAAATACTGAAGTTTAGATGTGTGTTCTTAATAGCTACAAATTATTTAATTGTTATATTTTTTCATTTAGACAGAAAGGAAGGTTAAAGATCTGCATAATACATAAAAGTATTTTTTACTACTATATTACTTTTTCGTGTAAATGTTATTACATTAGGCCTGTAGCCCTATGATATATTTTTATTTTGGCCCTCTTTTAGTGTTTTTACAACGAATGTGTTTGAAGCGTAGTGGGCATCAAATTTATATGTAAAGTCAATGGAGAAGTGTGCTGACACATGTCAGGGACCACCGCATCACTTCAGTAGCAGATTTGTGTTGAAAAAACGCTTCTCTTACGTGGAGAGACAAAGAGGGATGAAACAACACAAGACTGATATGAATAAATGGGAAGAAACAGAAGGAACTGACAGAGTTTGAGAGGAGATGAAGGGCTTTAATACAGAAAGGAAATGAAGATCATGTATACAGAAGGGGAATGAAGATCAGGTGGTGACTGGGATTCGACACAAGTGCAGATAATGAGTAAGACTGGGAGTGAGCAGGATAGAGTGCTGAGGTTCTGATATGACTCCTCTCTCTACTGGTGGATACCAGATGACCAAAAAGAGAAGAGAAAAAAAAGAACAGAAACAGCCTTCCAAGGGTGGGTGAAGGGGTCCCATGGAAAGAGGGCCTGAATCCCAGAGGAGAGCCTTTGGAGGTCTGATAGGCGGCTGGGTGGTTGTCCCGTAACAGGCTGGCAGTCATGCAGAGGAGCCTGGCTAAAGGTGGCCTGTGACAAAGGAGCCTTGCTGAGGGAGGTTGGCAGTGAGCAGGAAAAATAAACAAACAGCAGGAACCAACGGGGGGTGAGAGGAAATTAAGTGCTTTAATACACAGAAGGAATGATGATCAGTTGATCCCTGGGATTAGACATAGCTGCAGACAATGAGTGAGGAAGGGAGGGAGCAGGACAGAGTGCTGAGGTTCTTATAATGATTAGTGCCATTGCTGGTAGGAACTCCTGACCGCTACCAAACAGAAGTTATGAAGCAGTTGGAAAGCACAAAGTTGGTGCAGTGATTACCGTCAAGCAGAGATATACCTTCTGAAGACAGCGCAGAAAGACTGTTTCCCTGATGAGCTAAATCTCATCAAAGCACTAAAAGCACTGAATCATAGCCGTCACCTACTGACTTTATAGCCAGAGTATGATAAGGGCAGTGGCAGACTGGGACTAAAAACAGCCCTGGACTTTGAGTCGGCCCCGCCCACTACAAACAGATGCGCCTCAAATATCATCAGTAACAGGCACGGGTCTCAAAATGCGTAAATCTTAACCCATGATATTTTATCTTCCAAATTATAGAATTATCCTTGAAGTTGATTAAAGATGTGTTAAAAGCATAGTGTAGAATATGGACTGAGAAATAAACAACGCTCTCTTTAAATGTCTCTCCACTGAATAATATACAGGTGAGGTGACTACCTAAAAGACACAAAGACAAATGGTATGAGTTATGATAAATCACAATGTAAACAGGCTATACCGGTAACTTCAATACTCACAGAAATAAACAACACTCTTCAAATGTCTCTCTGCTGAACAATAGGTGTAGTGACTACCTAAATCACACAAACAAATGACATGAGTTGGTAAATGATACTAACCTAACTCTTAAAATGCTTTATTTTAGCTTGCTAAATTAAGTCAAATAATCTGCTAATGAAAAGAAAAATTGTACTTGGTAAGAATTCTAAAAGACATACATACTCTAAATAAGATTAACAAACTAACATCTTCTGCTCTTGCTTGGTATATAAGTCTAAAAACAAGATTAAAATACTTTTTAGCAGGAAACAAGATGTTTTGACTTGAGTAGATGGAAAGTTTTTGCAGTGTACACAAAAAAGGTTTAATTACTTTTATTTAATATTTCTTCTGCTTTCATGTTGATGATGTTGCATGTTTATATTGTATTTTATAGGTTAATAACTGTAAAAACTGCAATAGTTTTGTTTCATTGAGGTACGGATAAAACTGTAGCAACCTGAAATAACATTTGCTAAGGTCAGATTACCTAGCAAGTAACCCTTATTATCCTCCAATACTTACGTGCCCTGTACTTGTCCGGGGAACTTCCACCTACTTGTGCATCTGTCCCTCATCTCTCTGTCCCTGTGCTGTGGCAGTAGACTCCTCCTGCAAAGCTGTCTGGTACGTTGGATGAAGAGCATTGATGGGTGAGCTTGCGCATCTGTGAGCCTGCAGGCACGTTGTTGCCACCTATCAGTTTGAGTATGGAACAACAGTCAATTATAAGCAAGAAAAAAACAAAACAGTGAAAGCTGTGCAGAGGCCTGCAGCTGTCCTGCTGCAGCAGCCATTCTGGTATTCTCCAGAACGCGGTGAGCTTATTTGTGTAGGTGTCTGCTACAACGAGCTGAAGACCTCTTCCACAACAACCAGCACTACTGATATGAAATCCTGCTCACCTTGGCTGTTACTTAGCTACTCATTCGAGATTACGACAGCCATCTGCGACATGCAGGACAATAAGTACTGCAGGTGGGAATTTTGGGTTCTGAGAGGCAGAGAAGCCAATGGTTAACTCCAGACAACCTGCAAGAATGTCAGAGATGAAGAGCAAAGCCCACCATACCTAGGATTTTGAACCCTCTAGTAGCTAACCCCCACCTCTTCAAGGCAGTGTTGTACTCAACTTACTCTACTTTTTTGAAGCACATGGCTTGGTCAAAAGGCGAAGGATCATATTGAAGTGTTTGACTGTCAGAGCAATACATTTAGATGTCTTAACTTCCTTCAACACCTACCCTTTCCTGATGGCTGCTGCTTCTTTGCTCAGAGAGGAACTCCAGAGTGGCTTTAGTCTGAACAAGGAACTAACTTCAGGGGCAGACAGACCAAACTTAAAGACGCCTTCTAATCCACGTCGTTGGACCTTCAACAGCTATTAGCCTAACCCAAAGCCTGTTCTATTTACCATCCGGTTTCTCCACACTTTGGAGATGTTTAGAAATGGGAGATCTGCTCACTGAACACGTCCCTATAAACCACTTTAAGAACGCAGCCGGAACATTGCCTTTTGGCTGCTTTCACACAGTAAGGAATGTACCGGAGGATCGTGGTGAATGTCAAGGGAGGTGTCTGGATATATATCATTTTTGCGAAGAGGGCTGACTGAACAGTAGAACTCCACAAGCAGAAGTTTGTTTTAAGACTCAGAAGTAAAATAGATGAAGTCTTGAAAATTACCATTGTTATGGCCTGTTTGAAAGGGGCTATAGTTTCATGCCATGGCAAGACTGATCACAGCAAAAAGACACAAGGTAATTCTACTGCATATGCAAAGTTTCTCCCAGAGAAAGATTTTAAAGCAGACTGGGGTTTCAAGTTGGACTGTTCAAGCTTTTCTAAAGAAGAACAAATAAATGGGCAATTGAGGATTTTAGATACAGCGATGAGCCAAGTGTAGCAGATAAAAGCATATTAAAGCATCAAGGTTATTACCATTTGATATCGAAACATGTCCGCAGTCAGCTCAGAACTGACATGAACTAGTGGGATCCAGGTACACCCATCTACTGTCCAGAAAGTCTGACCAGAAGTAGCGTCATGGAAGCGTTGCAGCTAAAAAGACTCCAATGTGGAAACAAGGCCAAGAGACTCAAGTATGCCTGAAAACATAGGAACCGGGGTACAGAAAAATGGCAGCAGGTCCTCTGGACTGATGAGTCTAAATTTGAAATATTTAGCTGTAGCATAAGGCAGTTGGTTTGTTGAAGGACACATTCTTTGTTTAAAGTATTCTTTCAAACCTAAAATCTTTGCACAGTACTATATATATATAGTACTGTGCAACTATGCACACACACTGGCCACTTTATTAGGCGTACCTGTCCAACTGCTTGTTGATGCAAATTTCTAATAAACTCAGTACATTTAGGAATGTAGACATGGTCAAGACGATCTAGTGCAGATCGAACCGAGCATCAGGATTGGGAATAAAGGTGATTTAAATGACTTTGAACGTGGCATGGTTGTTGGTGCAAGATGGGCTGCTGGTCTGAGTATTTTAGAAACTGCTGATATACTGGGGTTTTCACGCACAACCATGTCCAGGGTTTACATAGAATGGTCCAAAAAAGGGAAAATATCCAATGAGTGGCATTTCTGTGGGCGAAAATGCGTTGTTAATGCCAGAGGTCAGATAATGGCCAGACTGTGTGGTGTGGGGCAGAAAACAACTCAAATAACCAGTCGTTACAATCAAGGTATGCAGAAGAGCATTTCTGAACGCACAGCATGTCAAACCTGGAGGTATCTGGGCTACAGCAACAGAAGACCAAACCGTGTGACACTTCTGTCAGCTAAGAACAGGAAACTGAGGCTACAATTTGCACAGGCTCACCAAAATAGGACAATAGAAGATTGGAAAAACTTTGCCTGGTCTGATGAGTCTCGATTTCTGCTGCAACATTCGGATGGTAGGGTCAGAATTTGGTGTCAACAACATGAAAGCATGGATCCATCCTACCTTGTATCAACGGTTCAGGCAGGTGGTGGTGGTGTAATGGTGTGGGGGAAATTTTCTTGTCACACTTTCAGCCCCTTAGTACCATTTCATCATTGCTGCAACACCACAACCTACTTGAGTATTTTTGCTAGCCATGTCCATCCCTTTATGACCACAGTGTACCCATCTTCTGATGGATAATTCCAGCAGGATAATGTGCCATGTCATAAAGATCAAATCATCTAAGACTGGTTTCTTAAACATGACAGTGAGTTCACTGTACTCAAATGGCCTCCACAGTCACCAGATCTCAATCCAATAGAGCACCTTTGGGATGTGGTAGAACGGGAGGTTCGCATCATGGAAGTGCAGACGACAAATCTGCAGCAACTGTGTGATGCTATCATGTCAATATAGACCAAAACGTCAGAGAATTTTTTCTAGTACCTTGTTGAATCTATGCCACGGAGGACTAGTTCAGTTCTGAAGGCAAAGGCATGTCCAAAAGAGAGGAATATGTGTATGTTTGTGTGCATTCTTGTCTGTTCTGTGTGTTTTTGTGCTTATATTGTTTAATGTGATGGTCTGGATATTCAGAGTGCTCCCTACCTATTATACTGAATCTAGAAGATAAGTTTTTCTTGTGCAATAGCTAAATAAAAGTAAAGATAGTGGACAGGCTGTTCATGAAACATTTCTTTTACATATTTTATAACATTGTTAGTTAAAAAAAGGAGAACATTACACTATGTATTGTTTAGTTTAATAAAGGCTAACAACACATGTTTAAAAAAGATAATCAACACACCTTTTTGTGTTTTAGCAACTTCATCATGATTTTACGCTGCTGATTTTATTTTACTTTATTTACACATTTTGTTTTAGTTCTCAGAGTAGATTCCCTTCAGGCATAATAAACTTTTTAAGAACACAATCTATATCAGAATTATATGGTTCCAAACAAATCAAATGACAGTCAATTTCTTGTGACATTGAGGATGGCTGTAGAGAACAAACAAACAGTTGTTTACCTTAAGGCCTATAGCTGATTTGTATGGTCACTGAGTATTTGTATCCACAGTGATGGGATCATAAAAGTCTGTTGTGGAGGACACAACAGTGTAGGTACAGACTTGAGGGTCATCTGAAGGTCATCTGAAGTTTAATGGTACTGCTGCACAGTTTGTAGATGACCAAACATAGTTTTTTGTTTATTTGTTTTTGTTTTTTTAAATATGCACATTTCTAACTTCCACAACACCTATGATGATATAAAAAGGAAGTTTGTCTTTTGCTAAAAAAAATATCCTTTGTTTCACCAATGTTGACTTAAATGGTGACCAATAAAATGCTTTAGAGACTAATAATTAACAATTAAAATGAGCCATAGTGACAGAACAATGCATTATAATGTCCATTTTAAGGATCAGCTATAACTTCAAATATGATTTTTTTTTCTCATGAAGCAAAATTAGGCTGTTCTGGTTAACAGTAACAGTTTATTGCAGCTTATGCTCAGAAGGCTACAGTAAATAAAAGTGGAGCAAGAAATTCAGAAACGTATCCATACGTAAAACGTATTTCTCATTTTTCTCTAATTAACAAGATTTTGTATGACATCACATTGTAAATGTACCCTGCCATCTATTGCAATCAGTTACCATTTTAAGTTGGTAGCTATCAATAAGTTCTGTTAAACCATGAAGACCGTACATTTATTCTTAATACTAAATATGTTATTGAATCTTTTGTATGCTTTACTTTCTTTTATCTATTTCTTTTATCTTACTAGGAACTTTACTCACCTTTTAAGTCCAACTGGGAATTTTAGAGGTTGTTAGATCACAGAGCTGTCATTGACTATTTATTTGTAGCCCCCACAATTCAACTCTTCATGCTGCACACTGAGAAGCAGGAGGGGAGTGGAGCAATCAAAGCTCCCTTTCATTTTAGCTTCAAACTGTGGTCTTAGATCAGGCCTCCATGACTGTGCTCCTCCACTGATAAATTGTACATCTTGTTACACTTATTTGTGCCCGATGGCTCCGACTTTGTTCCCTCGATTACTGTTCTAGTTTTGTTATTTGTCCACACCCAAAACAGTGTTGAAGTTGTGCAGTGAACTGAAAAGAAAAAAAGATAATTTATCTGGACTAGTCAATTATTCTGGACTTGAATCTATCGTGGAGAATTTTTGCAAAGTAAAGAGCACAGTAGAACATTTAGGTTTCTTCCTAAATAAGAAAGGTCAATGATTCACTTTATTTGTAAAACCTTTTTAGAGTCGCACATTAAAACGCTGTTTTGATTACAGGTGCTTCATAAAATCCTGAAATAAATATCTTTGATTTTTCCAAGTCAAAACTAATAGCACAATCTGACATGTACGACATGTATCTGGTCTTTATAGGACATGGTGTTACCAGAGTCAGATTTATGATGATAGAAGATAAGGGGCTTAGCCCAGATGACTGATTTGCAGAGGATTGTAGCTTTAAATTAAAAAAGTCAGCTGCTGATTGAAATCACCTTGGGATAGCAGCATCAGAGCCAGGGACTTTAAAAGGCTCAATAACCTGATGAAGAAGGCTGGTTCTGTCCTGGAGACACCTGTGGAAGAACTGGAGATAATGATGCAATGTAGGATTCTTAATAAAATTTAAAAGATTATGGACAACCCTGAGCATCCTCTTCATGAGACTATCCTACAGTAACATAGTATATTCTGTCGGAGGCTTCCTCAGTTTCGCTGCAACACAGACCACTACAGGAAATCCTTTCTGCCTACAGCTATCATGGTCGACAACAACTCCTTGAAAAATGAATTAATAATGAGCTACAACAACACTTAATTTCCCTCTGGGATCAATAAAGTATTTTTGAATTTAATCGAATTGAATGCACTTTTTTAAAGTGGAGAAGGTGTTTCTTTCCTGAAATTTAGAAAAATCCTCTGCTATACCTTTAACACTGCCTGAAGCATTCAGAACAAAATACAGAATAAACACAGCCAACAGTTATTAAAACATTTAAAAACTGCAGCAGTTGAAAAAAGTGTCTTTATTTGGACTTTATAGTGATGGGCATTCAACATGGAAATAGTCCCTGATGTTTCCAAAAAGTGAGAGAGAAAGATATAAATATTTGTCCTTAAAACCTTCTTCATCTTTTTTTTGGCAAACAGCATGAGGTGTATTAGTTCCTCCTTTTGGACAGGAGTGCGACATCTCTGTAACCCGGATTTTGTGTTTAGTTAAACTTCTGAGTGATCATGAGCATCCTGACATGGCGGACTGAGCAGTTGTATCCATCTGAACTCCTACCTAAAGTCTCAATGTTATAATCCTTGAAGTTTTAAAATCAACTCCTTTGAATTATATTCACAAAGTTTCAGTCCGAAAATGAAAAAGAACAACTACACGAAACCCCTGGCAGTGAAAAGCCTCCCGTTTTCAACCCAGAGGAACAGTGAGCAGGATTATTCAACCGTGATGGAGACAGCTAAATTTAGCAGCAACAAAAGAGACAGACTGTTACTGTAATAAACCGTCACAATACTCCAGAAAAACCACATATGGAGACGAAAGCAAACGGTATGTCTAAAGATGATGACTCCAAAAATCTACTGACACCATACTAAAAGATATTGAGACTCTTGGAAAACGTGTCAATGACCGAATGGACAAAGTTAGCAAACAAATTTAACAACATAGTGCCATGCTGGCTTCCTTTGCTAAAGCGGTGCAGTTTAACTCAGAGGAGCTACAAGAATGGAAAACAAAAATACAACCACTTGAAAAAGAGATTTAATCACTCAAAAAAAGATAACAACGACATTAAACTTCATGTACTGATCCAAGAAAGATACAAAAGAAGATGGTGTCTCTGTATCAAAGGGATAAGGGAGAAAATAAATGAAAATATCAGAGCAGAATTTGTGGAACTTCTAGGAAGGATTGCTCCGGAAGATGAAGATGGATGAAGCAGTCGACATTGTCCACAGAGTGGGGAGTGCGGCAGAGAATAAGGAACAACAAATCATTTTTCTGTTTGCGAGACGTGCCGTGAGAGACAACATCTGGAGGCTAACAAAGGCTTCTCCCGTGTGCAAAGAAGAAGTGATCCTCTTTGCTGAAGACCTGACTCCAGAGGACGGGAGATCCAGGCAAACATTGTGGCCAAATTTTGACCAGGCTCTGATGGAAGGCAAGGCTACGGGCTTCAGGGGCCTGTTTGGTTTCATAGAACGCAGAGATTAGATCCCAGGTATGGGCTGACATCTGAATAGGAAAGGAATATACAGCGGAGCATTTTGGATAATGGGACTTTTACTTCAAGACTTTTCTGCTGCACCTCCTAAACCTCATCTTTAAATTGTTCATGTGTTATGTGTTCCAATTGAAAACTAACATTTCTTTTTTTTTTTTTTTTTTTAACACAAGGGGACTTAAAGACTCAAGTGCAAAGCTGTTTTTCTGTTCTGCAAGGGGTAAAGGGCAAACAGTTTTTTTCTCCAGGAAACTCATTCTGATGAGTCTGATGTGACGTTTAGGTCACAACAATGGGGAGAAAAAAATTTATTCAGTCATGGTACCAACAGGTCGGCTGGGGTTAATATTTGTTTTAACAGATGTCTGGTAAGTTTCTGTGCAACATGGCGGAAAACGATGGATGTTGGGTTGCCTGTGTGTTGAATATTGATTACACTCTGATTATCCTGATTAACGTTTATGGATACAATTATCAAAAGAATAACAACATGTTGAATCAAAAATCTACAGTTATAAAATAACTTAATGCCAAATTCCCTACTGATTATTTGGTAGTTGGAGGTGATTTCAATGTGATTCCTGATGAATGGATGGATAGATGGCCTTCTAAATATTCAGGAGAACATAAAAACCCAATAATTGAAACTTTCACTAATGATTACAAATTATTAGATATATGGAGAATTTTAAACAAAGATGTCATACAATTTACTTGGCACAAACCTAAAGGTCAAAGTAGGTCACGTATTGACTATTGGTTGGAATCAAACTCAATTTTACAATATGTTAAGGAGACAATAATCTCTAATGGCCTCTTAAGTGACCATTGCTCTGTTATTCTAAGAAACAACGGCGTTCTATCGGCAGCGGTTGATAGCAAGGCACAGGCGGGGTTGAGCCCTGTGGATGACAAGCCTCCAAGACCGTCTACACCTATTCCTGCAAGTGGCAGCCAGCCCCTCTGCAGTCATCGTTGGAGCCTGTACCGGAGCTAAGTGATGAAGTGGATGGATGGTTATCTTCTTTTCTGGTAAAGACTATAAAAACAGCATTACTTTACTTATTCAACATAACCTATATTATCCGAGCCAACGCCTACACCATTGATTAAACGAGATGAATTAAGATAATCTGCAGTTGCATTTTGAGGGGATTAGCAGAAGAATGATCACCCCTAAATTCATACCATCTATTCAAAATCTGCTGCACCGAAAGAATATACAGGCAACTGATGGCAAAGTCATAACGGTGGTAAAAACTTTGATGCACGAGCTCAAGTGTGGTTTTAAGCTACAGTCTTCCATCGTCGAAATGTATGAAAACCTTTCTTCTTCGGAGAACCATATCGGTGAACCGAATGCTGTCTCAAAGTGTTTGATTTTTGACATTTTATTTTGTGCTGGAGAATTTTGATTTAGAAACAACAAAAAGCATTTATCCTGCTTTTGTTGAATTACAACATTTATCCTTCTTTGTTGAATTAAAACATTTATCCTGCTTTTATTGAATTAAAACATTCACCCTGCTTTTATTGAATTAAAACATTTATTCTGCTTTACTGAATTAAAACATTTATCCTTGCTTTGTTGAAGTAAAACATTTATCCCTGCTTTGTTGAAGTAAAACATTTATCCCTGGTTTATTTAAAAAAATAAAAAAGCCTTTGACACAGAACAAATTGTCTCATTTCCTTCGAGGTTTAAGAAGAACTAGAAAGATGGAGCGCAGGATGATGGAGAAAGCTCATTATACACCATCACATTAAGGCAGTTTTGGTGGTGTGGACAGGCTCCGTTGGTCTTAACAAAATGAAAATGGTCAGAGATTTGGAGTTAAAAAAGTTATAGACTTTCTCTCTGGCCAAGAAAACGCCTACAGGCTACACAAACCGGCACGCTACACAAACCGGCAAAGCTGCATTTTCCGGGTAATAGAGTGTTTGTCACTGGACCTTTGAAACAGTTTCAGGCTGATCTCTGTGATATGCAGGCCTTAGTAGAGCACAATGATGATTATAACTATTCATTAACCGTCATCAATGTGTTTTCAAAGAGGGCTTACACTCGTACAATAAAGAGAAGAACTGCTCAAGAGGTGGTAGATGCCTTTGAATCCAGTTTCAAGGAAGGTCAAATACCCCAGAAGCTCCAGACCGATGCTGATAAAGAGATTTAATAAAAAGTTCAAAGCATTAATGAAAAAATATGGTATCCTCCCTTGGCTGCCACCTTATCGCGGTGGAGGGGTTTGAGTGTCCCAATGATCCTAGGAGCTAAGTTGTCGGGGGCTCTACGCCAGCCTACCAGGGCAAACTGGTCCTAGGTGAGGGGTCAGACAAAGCGCAGCCCGAAGAGCCCTATGATGAATGAAATTATTGGACCCAGAGTTCCCTCGCCCGGACACGGGTCACCGGGGCCCCACTCTGGAGCCAGGCCTGGAGGTGGGGCGAGCGCCTGGTGGCCGGCCCGAAGAGGCAACATGGGCCCCCCTTCCCATGGGCTCACCACCTGTGGGAGGGGCCATAGGAGTCGGATGCAGTGTAAGATGGGCGGTGGCCGAAGGCGGGGACCTTGGTGGTCTGATCCCCGGCTGCAGAAGCTGGCTCTTGGGACGTGAAATGTCACCTCTCTGGTGGGGAAGGAGCCGGAGCTGGAGTGCGAGGTCGAGAGGTTCCGACTGTGCATCGTCGGCTTTGCCTTGACGCATGACTCTGGTTCTGGAACCTGTCTCCTTGAGAGGGGTTGGACTCTTTTCAACTCTGGAGTTGCTCCCGTTGAGAGGCGGCGAGCTGGGGTGGGCATACTTATTGCCCCCCACCTCGGCGCCTGTACGTTGGGGTTCACCCCGGTGAATGAGAGGGTAGCCTCCCTCCGCCTACGGGTGGGGGGGTGGGTTCTGACTTGTTTGTGCTTATGCGCCAAGCGTTAGCTCAGACTACCCACCCTTTATGGAGGCCTTGGAGGGGGTGCTGGAGAGTGCTCCTTTCAGGGACTCCCTCATTCTGCTGGGAGACTTCAATGCTCACGTGGGCAATGACAGTGATACCTGCAGAGGCGTGGTTGGGCGGAATGGCCCCCCCGATCTGAACCCGAGTGGTGTTTTGTTGTTGGACTGCTGTGCTCGTCAAGGATTGTCCATAACGAACACCATGTTCAAGCATAAGGGTGTCCATGTGTGCCGTTGGCACCAGGACACCCTGGGCCGCAGCTCAATGATCGACTTGGTTGTCGTTTCATCTGACCTGTGGCCGCATGTTTTAAACACTTGGGTGAAGAAAGGGGCGGAGCCATCCACCGACCACTACCTAGTGGTGAGTCTACTCCGGTGGTGGCGGAGGACGCAGGACAGGCCTGGCAGGCCTAAACGCATCGTGAGGGTCTGCTGGGAACGTCTGGCAGAGTGCCCTGTCAGAAGGAGTTTCAACTCTCACCTCCGGCAGAACTTCAAACACATCCCAGGCGAGGCGGGGGACATTTAGTCCGAGTGGGATTTTTTCCGTACCTCCGTACCTCCATTGTCGAAGCGGCTGACCATAGTTGTGGCCGCAAGGTGGTCACTGCCTGTCACGGCGTCAACCCTCGAACTGGTGGAGGTGCCTTCGAAGCGATTCTGGTCCACCATCCGGCGCCTGGGGGGGGGGGGGGGGGGGGGGAGGGGGGGGGGGGGGGGCAGGGGTGTGCTGCTGACTTCGACATGGGACATTTTGGATTGGAGGATGGAATACTTGGAAGACCTCCTCAATCCCACCGACACGCCTTCCTGTTTGGAAGAGGAGTCTGGGGACTCTGGGACGGGCTCTCCAATCTCTGGTGCTGAGGTCACTGAGGTTGTTAAAAAGCTCCTTGGTGGCAAGGCACCAGGGGTGGATGAGATTCACCCGGAGTTCCTTAAGGCTCGTGATGTTGGTTAACGCGGCTCTGCAATGTTGCGTGGACATCGGGGGCAGTTCCCTTGGATTGGCAGACTGGGGTGGTGGTCCCCCTCTTTAAAAAGGGGGACCACAGAGTGTGTTCCAACTATAGGGGGATCACACTTCTGAGCCTGGTAAGGTCTATTCAGGGGTTCTGGAGAGGAGGGTCCGACAGATAGTCGAACCTCGGATCCAGAGGGAACAATGTGGTTTTCGTCCTTGCCGTGGAACACTGGACCAGCTCTGTATCCTCAGCGGGGTCCTGGAGGGTGCATGGGAGTTCGTCCAACCGGTCTACATGTGTTTTGTGGACTTGGAGAAGGCATTCCACCGTGTCCCTCGGGGAGTCCTGTGGGGGGTACTCCGGGAGTATGGGGTACCAGGCCCTTTGATAAGGGCTGTTAAGGTCCTGTATGACCGGTGTCAGAGTTTGGTTCGCATTGCCGGCAGTAAGTCGGACTCGTTTCCAGTGAGAGTTGGACTCCGCCAAGGTAGCCCTTTGTCACCGATCCTGTTCATAACATTTATGGACAGGATTTCTAGGCGCAGCCAAGGTGTTGAGGGGGTCCGTTTTGCTGACCTCAGGATCGGGTCGCTGCTTTTCACAGATGATGTGGTCCTGTTGGCTTCATCTGAATGTGATCTACGGCTTTCGCTGGACCGGTTCGCAGCCGAGTATGAAGCGGCTGGGATGAGGATAAGCACCTTCAAATCCGAGACCATGGTCTTGAACCGGAAAGGGGTTGTGTGCCTTCTTTGGGTCGGGGATGGGGTCCTTCCTCAAGTGGAGGAGTTCAAGTATCTGGGGTCTTGTTCACGAATTAGGAAAAAATGGAGCGGGAGATCGATAGGCGGATTGGTAAGACGTCTGCAGTTATGCAGGGGCTGTACCGGTCTGTCGTGGTAAAGAGAGAGCTGAGCCAAAAGGCAAAGCTCTCGATTTACCGTTCAATCTACGTTCCTACCCTCATGTTTTGTCATGAACTTTCGGTGTTGACCGAAAGAATGAGATCACTGATACAGGCGGCCGAAATGAGTTTCCTCCGCAGAGTGGCTGGGGTCTCCCTTCGAGATAGGGTGAGGAGCTCGGTCATCCAGAGGGTGCTCAGAGTAGAATCGCTGCTCCTCCACATCGAGAGGAGCCAGTTGAGGTGGCTCGGGCATCTGGTCAGGATGCCTCCTGGACGCCTCCGTGGTGAGGTGTTCCGGATACGTCCCACCCGGAAGGAGGCCCAGGGAAATGGGGCCAAGGACTTGCTGGAGGGACTATGTCTCCTGGCTGGCCTGCGAACGCCTCAGGATTCCTTCCGAGGAGCTGGACCAAGTGGCTGGGGAGAGAGAAGTCTGGATCTCTCTCCGACCTCGGATAAGCAGAAGAAGATGAATGGATGGATGGATGGTATTGTGAATTTCAGCACAGCGAGTAATCTAAAAGCCTCTGTTGTAGAAAGGCTCAACCAAACTCTGAAAAGCTTGTGAATATTCTCATTCATCCAGGTCATGGTTATCTCAAGGAAATTTCAATCAAACGCAACTGGACTTGGTAATTTGTCTTGGAAGACGTTTCACCTCTTATCCAAAAGGCTTCATCAGTTCGTGCTCGCTGCTGACCAGTCCCAGCCTGGTCAGCAGCGAGCATGAACTGATGAAGCCTTTTGGATAAGAGGTGAAACGTCTTCCAAGACAAATTACCAAGTCCAGTTGCGTTTGATTGAAATTTCCTTGAGACAAACTCTGAAAACTAGAATGTGCCGTTATTTTACAGCTAATAACACAATGAGATACGATGATATTCTGAAAGACCTGCTTGACAGCTACAACCACAGTTACCATTCAAGCATAAAAATGGCACCTATGGAAGTGACCCCTGAAATCACAGACCGAGTTTTTGATAATATTTATGGATCCATCCCTCGAGTGAGATTTAAATTTAAATTCAAGAAGGGTCACCTGGTCAAGATATCGAAACTAAGGGGGATTTTTGATAAAAAATACCAACCGCTCTACACGGATGAAGTTTTTTTCAGAGTGGCAGAATGCATACCACATAACCCTCCAGTGTACAACCTGACAGACATGGATGATGAAGCTATAGAAGGCTCCTTTTATGAACCTGAATTATAGAAAGTGAAACTGGAAAATGATCGCTTTTATCAAGTTGCCGAGAAATTAAAATGCTTTGTTGTTAAGGGTGAAAAGCAGGCATTAGTCAGATGGAAAAACTGGCCTGAAAAATTAAACAGCTGGGTAAAAGTCAGCTATCTTAAAAATTTATAAAAAATTGTTGCGATAAGAGACTTCACTACCGCTGCGACATACAAGGTGAAAGATGGATAACAGTTTTCACATAACTTCGACATCAAACGCCAGTCTTGATGTTTTTAAAGATAACAAATCTTCTGATTTCGGAGTGAACTTCGCACAGCATATAAAAGAGTAAATATAAAGACATATTCAATTCCTGAAAACTCTGCGTCTGCACCCAGGAAAATTTGTTCTTGGGTATGTTACTGAAATGTGTGGTGATAGGCATGGTTAATCACCTTCCATTTATGGGTAACAGGGCTCACAATCCATTCAATTGTCATCATTATGACATTAAATACCTGCCCCTGTGTAAAGATGGTCAACAGATACCAGCTAAACCGTACCAGCCAAATTTGAATCAGGGGATTTCTGTGAGAGAGTTTTACAGCTTGTTCACATCTACTGGGAGACATTTAACTGACCTGCCTTTGAGCATAAATAGAAAGGAATTTAACTCGGGTTGCTCTTTATATGTCTTTAACCTGAATGCATGCGAAGATTCTGATGCTTTATCACCGGTCAGCACAGCAAACATCAGATTGGAAGCCAGGTTCAGACAGGCCCTACCACACACTGTAACCTTGCTTGTGTATGCCTGTTATGATTCTGTTTAGGAAATTGACTCAAAAACAAGGGTCTTGGTGGATTATTATTAACGACCCGTTGAAAGATGAACAACCATGAAATTGAAGCATTACTCCATAACTTGCTCAGGGATCTCTTTTGTGGCGTGTGAGCATCTGATCAGCTACCGTTGCTCTCTCCCTCGTTCCACCGCCCTGCATATTTCCTCGTCAACACGCATCCCTATTTCATGCCAGGAGAACACTGCCTAGCATTAACATTAGACGAAAGCAATTGTGCAACCTTTTTTGAGTCTTATGGACTACCGCCGGGCTTTATTCATTACCCCAGGAGTATAATGGATTTTTAAAAACATAGTTCGTTCAAAATATTGAACAACGATCATCAATTTCAACACATCCAATCGGTTGTGTGCAGACAACATTGCATTTTCTATTTGTGCCACAGGGCCGCTGGTTTTTCAATGTGGTAGAAATAATTTTATGTTCTTTACTTTCTATACTTTGTAATCAACTGTGACCTGGTTTACTTAATGTTGTAGTATCAGTTTGTGACGTCTTTACCCAGGACATGTTCAGAGAGTTGTGATAACGATAGTCCATATCCTGTGTTACCGTGGAGATGGTTCTTCAACCCGGCATCCTTAAAGATACACAAAGTTCTCAGCTTTCTAATCTAAGAGAAAGGCACCACAAAGTCTCTGATTTTCATCTTGAGAGTTGTACTTTATCGAGTAGAATAGATAGACCAAGATTGTTGTTGTAAGACCGAGATAGGTCAGTATTCCACATTTACTGTGATGTGTTGCTGTCCTCGTATACGATCAATTCAAATCACATTAAAACGTCCAAACGTTTAAAGGAATCTCTCTCATTTATTAAGAGTCTCAAAAATCCAATTACACAATGCATGACATAATTTCCAAATATTCTGAAGATGTTTACAAGAATGAGTCAATGGTTTCAGAGTATGTATGTTTTTGTTTTTAATAAATACAATGTACGACAAGTTTGTAATAATAAATAAACTGTATTATTAAATGAAAGAAAACAGAGTGCACATTCTAATTTATTTATTTATTTCTAAGGAGATAATGTAACCCACTTGGGGAGTTTTGTTTTTTCACGCAGCCCCCCTTTATCACAGCCCCTGCTCCAGCGAGGAGACGGGGTTACAGGTTTTCTTTGCTTTTTTATCTCCTCAGTCCTGCTGTCCATGAAACACAGTTTTCTTTTTTTGCTTGGGCTACCATCATCCGATTAAATCCATAAATACATCAGTATTTACGGATTTAATCGGCACGAGCCATTGATGGTTGATAAAGGGACGTTTAACTCTGCCAGGGTATACATAAATTCGTAGCATCCTTTAGGGGGTGGGTGTATCAAGGATTTAACAGGTCCAGAATGTGAGAGCCACTAATCACCTGACCCTTGTAAACAAACGCTCCACTCGGTGCCCAACCAGCCTTTGGCAAGTTCCGCATGATGAGGTCAGCGCTTCTTCGCCCATGTTTAGGCATGCTTCTTAACATGTCCGTCATAACCACGTCCTTTGCCTGTACCATTGGTCAGGCCTTGTGAAGAGTTAAAGTGACTCGCCAGTCATCTTGCTCACCTTGTTTGACTAAAGTTAGGTATTTTTGTACAAGCGTCTCATATTTTCAGATTTTTTCATAAGATGTAAGACCGTTATGGTTTCATATGGCCTTCATGTCTTCATCAATATCATCCTGGGCTGTTTGTCTTATGGTGGATGAGCTTTCAGGCTGGTTCACACGTCTCAGATAGTGAGGTGAGACCAGAAATGTTTTGAGCTTCCCGTTACGTCATCTTCTACTGATGGCACCAGCGATCAAATCACCCAGGATCGGTATAACAGCGACGAGGAGAGTAAATATTCCACCAGTCTGGGTTAATAATTGCTTTGGTTTACGTTTCAATCCAACCTTTTTATCGGCTAGTAAACTAAGGGTTTTCTTTTGTTTTTTTAACTTGTTATATTGCGATGGTGATAGTTTTATATGCCCTTTTAACACATTTATGGCAATTTCACACAAAGTCTGCAGAAAGTCGGGCGAAAAGTGTGTTAAGATTTCCCTTCGTTTGCTGGGAGTGGAGTTATATAAAACCTTCAGTAATGGTGTATTTATTTATAAACGTGCTGGTATGTTTTATCTTGCCAGTAAGCCAGGAAATTAAAACTGGTGTTTTAAAGAGCAACAGAGGGGGGATTACCTGGATAATGATTATTATATAAGATAATATACTTGGCTCTATCTACTAAAAAGTTTACAATAAAATCAATAAATATTTATTGTGGTCACAGTACAGATGGACCTTTACCATGCTACACAGAGTTTGTGATCACCTCTCAGAAATAAATTCCAGCAACTATTTTCAAGTATTGGACATCATATTTTTACAAAGATTGACACTGACATTATATACATTCTGGAAAAAGCATTGAAAAAGTAGTAGGTACAGTAGATCTTAAAAATTTTTTTAAAGTCTCTTACCTCATTTCACAAGGCTGAAGTTGGTTGTAGTTTATAGTTTCTGATTCGGGAAATGACTAGGTCAATTACACCAAATTGTTCTCTACTCTGAGTGTCTTCACTCTGCTCCAGTTTAAAAACTACAGTACTTAGACATTTCTGACCCAGATTGCATTATTATACACTAATAGCATAACAATTTAAACCAACTCTGGGATTAGTTAAATCTTTATGTGAATTGTTTAAACTTGAATAAACGCTGATTTCAGGACTTTTTCTGCATCTGGACCACATTTTACCTGTAACTCAAAAACACAATAGTCTGACATTTCAAAACCTGGATTAGATTATTCTACACTAATAGCAGATGATTTAAAACCGACTCTAGGATTTGTGAAATTCGTATGTGATTTGTGAAACTTAATTTGCCTGCAAGGCTGTGTGAATCCTTGGTAATTACCCATTAGCATAATGCATGATCCATGCGCAACGGTAATCTTTATAAGAGAGCTAACGTCGGCAGCTTCGACTGCCTATTTCCAAGTATCCGCCCCGTTGACCACAGTCCTGAGTGGGGAATTCAACATGAGACATGGACAGGTGCTTGTGAACTGTTGTCAAAAACTTAAAACAAGATGCCAAGGCAGACTGAGCGCTCGGTTGTGAGGTGCTACTTGGGGGCTTCCCGCTAGCTTAGCTGAAAGCCTAAACCGTGTTAGCCTTCAATTGTTAACATTTGTACCCCAGCACCTCGTCTTCCAAGGCACCTCCACTTTTGTCTGTTGCTCACAGGAGCTCTCCATTTCAAGGACAGACCTGGTGATAAAGCAGCATTACTCTGACAGTGAGATTCCAGCAGCCGAGTAGCTCAACTCTGTCACAGACACACAGAGCAGCTAGCCAATTGCTAACGCTAAATCCTCAGCCAGTTCAGTGTAAATACAGAGAGCTGGAGCTGGCCAATCAGGCTAAATGTGATGTGAAAATTTAGAAATAAGTGTGATGTGGAAATACATTTTGGAATAAATAAATAAATGTGTAAATAAATAAATATAAGTGAAATTATATATTTTTCCTGAATGCATTTCTAGATTTATTTAAAATTGTACTTACCCATTTATTTATTTATTTATGTTCAATTATGGCAGAATTGGTCCTCCATAACTATCCTGGTGGAGAAAGGAATGTGACAAAGTGATTTAATGTCGAAATAAAGCTTTCAAATTTTTAAAAAGGAATCATAGTTTTCAGAATTTCATGCAATATAAAAGATTACAGGCTGAAGTAAGAAGAACTATTAAAAATGCAAAGAAAGACTACTGGAGGGGTTTTTGTAATTCGGTGGGGAGGGAGACAAAAATACATAAAGTTTGGACAATGATTAAGAGAAGGAATGGTATTAAAAAAAGATTATGGTTATCCGATAATAATTGATGAAAAGGTAACAGCCGTAAAAGATGAAGAAAAGGCAAATGTGATGGTAAAGACATTTGTTAAAATCCATATTTTAGGTAATGTTACTGAAGAAGGATAAAAAGGAAGAGAAAATACATTTATGGAAAATATAGAGTTATTGGAACAGGTGGAAGATACAGATGAGTTGTTAAAAATGCAATTTACAAAAATAGAATTAAATATAGCTCTTAGGAGATTAAAATGATCAAAACCAGGAAAAGACCAGGTCTGTTATATCATGATAAACCATCTCAGTGATATAGCTAAAGAATTTTTGTTAGAATTATATAACAGAGTTTGTGAGGTTGGGAAACTACCATAAAGCCGGAAAGAGGCAGTGGTGGTTCCGATATGTAAATCAGGAAAAGATTAATCCACAAATCCAGGAGATTATAGACCTATAGCTTTAACATCTAACATCTGTCAGATAATGGAGCAAATGAAAAATGAAAGATTAACATATTACATATAAAATAAAGGATACATTTCTAAATATCCAAGTGGTTTTGGAAGAGGAAGGAATACAATGGTTCCAATTTTATGTTTAGAACATGAAGTTAAGAAAGCACAAATAAACAGGGAGAATATAGTGGTTGTGTTTTTGATATACTGTGGAAAAAGATGATGATACAATGTGGACAGGTTTACTAATTAAAATCAGGAAAATGGGTATTGGTGGGATGATGTTCAGATAGATAAAGATTTTTTTATTGGGAACACACATAAGTGAGAATAGGGAAGGATTATACAGAAAAGTTTCCTGTGGGACATGGTATACCTCAAGGGAGTATTTTAAGTCCATTGTTATTTTCTTTTTCTAAGACTTTGTACAGGAGCATTTAAAACAACCCCTACATCAGCTTTACAGGTGGAAATGGGTGAGATACCATTACAAATTAGAAGAGAGCAGCTTATCCTTAATTATTGGACACATTTACAGGGTCAGTGACAGGATCATCCAACACTAGACACTACAACCTTGTTTGGAGAAAGAAAGGAATGAAACAAAAAGTTTTGGATGGACAGTGACTAAAAGAATAGTAGAACTTAGACTGGATCAGTTAAACATCAGTCAAAGAGTACCACTACCTACTATACCACCATGGATACCACCAGATGCATCAGTAGATTTCACTTTATTAGAAAAGAAGAAGTAGGATAAGACATTCATACTTAACTCATCTATAGTGCAGTATTATCTTGATCAGGGTTATGGTTATTTGAAAATATATACAGATGCATCAAAGGATACAATGAATCAAATTGGAATAGCATTTAGTATTCCTGAGTTTAAGGTCATAGCAAAGAAAGGGGTAAATGATGGTCATACAGTATACACTGGAGAAATGTTTGCAATACTCTTAGCTGTTCAATGGATAGAAGACCAGAAACCATTAAGATCAGTTATTTGTTCAGACTCAAGCTCATCATTGACCAGTTTATAGTGCAGCAATTCAGAAAGTAGTCCAGACATCCTATTAGAGATTCAACAAACACTTTATAAAATAAACATGATGGGACTTACAGTGATTTTTTTATGGATTCCAGCTCACTTTGGAGTAAGGGAAAATTAAAAAGTTGTTTTACTAGCAAAAGAAGCTGCAATATAATAGGTGATTTAGATATAGACCTCTGTCAGTCAGAGATAAAGAGCATTATAAAACAAGAAATGAAGAAAAGATGGCAAAAACAATGGGAAAAAGAAAGGAAGGGGCGATGGTTATATAGAATTCAATGGAGAGTTGAAGAAACGAAATGCACTGGAAGGAGTAGGAGAGATGAGGTGATCATATCTAGATTGAGATTTGGGCATACTGGTTTAAATAATACACTATTCAGACTAGGGAAACATAATACAGGAAAATGTGAAGAAGAATAAAATATAGATCATTTCATATTACATTGTCAGAAGTATCAGGTAGACAGAAGGAAACTCATCCAAAACCTCAGTAAGATTAAAAAGAAACTGAACATTATAGAATTACTGCAAATGAACTCAAAAAGTGATAGTTATCGGTTCTTATTTCAGTTTAAAAAAAGACTAGTGTTTAATAAGATTTTTTTTTTTTTTCACTTTTGAAGAAGTATTTTGTTTTCTTTGTTGTTAACCTTTACCTCTAAGGTTCCCCTATGTTTGACTATGGGTATTTTTTTTAAGAACTCAAGATTTCTTCTTGATTGTGAGTAGTTAATTTTTGTTTGGTTATATTTGTTGATTTTTTTGTTTTTATTTAGAACTTTGTGGTTCTTAGGACCCTTGGTATTAGATCCCCTCTTTGTTATTTATTGCTTTTTCATTTTCAAGAATTCAGATAAAATCACTTTTTTACAGTACAACCTGACTACAAGTTTTTAATGTTACTTCCCTTTCCCATTGAATGAACTTTTGCTTATTTTTGCTCATCAAAGGGTTATAAAATGCTCCATAATGTCAACATGATCAATATATGAAAATACAGAGTATTGAAAAAAAAAAGTTTTAAATTATTCATTTCGATACTTTTTTTATAATTTTCTATTTCCTTAACATTTAAAGTACACAAAGATTAATATAGGATTAGGATGAAGAATGATAACATCTTTTATCTGTAAGATTCCACATCTTAGATCTGTAAAAATAGTTATATATTTTGGGTAATAATACACAATTGTAAGCTAAATATTCCAGTGTGCATCAGTGTAAAAATATACAGACTATGTTTAGGGTACTGTAATAGAAAATTGCCTTTTACCATTATGGTGGGCCGAAATATTTTTTATAGTAAATATTTCTGTTTTTTACTGTAAAAATTAAAAACATTGAAACATTTTTCATTTATAATAATAACGATATTAACTACAAATATTTGCTGTTTTCCTAAACTGTCCAAGGGTGTTAGTTAAAAAAATTCACTGTAATTTTCACAGCAATTCAAACAATGTTTGGTTGTGTTTTTCCGTAGAAAGTTGCTTGGAAGAACTCCATAGAGATGAAGATAAGAATGATGAGTTTCCATTGGCGTTTTAACATTTTTATTATGAAGGTACAGAGAGCCCTCTGTAGTCATCACTCTTTATCTTAAACAAGGCACTGTTTATCTACTGTATAGACATAACAACAATTAGATGAGTGCAGTTAACCAGAGTAGGTGAAAGGTCCATACGTGTTTTCCTCTGCACTCTACCTCCTCCATGTATAAATTTGCCACAATTGGAGAAACTGGTGAGCCCATGGCACAGCCGTATTTCTGTCTATAAAACTTGCCATTGAACTGGAAATATGTGGTGTTCAGGCACAATTCTAGAAGTTGGCAAATGTGTTCTGGTTTGAGTTTTGTTCTTTTTTGGAGGGAGTCTCCACACCAGTTAGTTGGACCGCTGGGACTGGTCTGATGAACTGATGAAGTCTCTTGGATAAGAGGTGAAACGTCTTCCAAGACAAATTACCAAGTCCAGTTGCGTTCGAATGAAATTTCCTTGAGATAACCATGACCTGGATGAATGAGAATATCCACAGGCTTATTGCAGAACAATTTGGGTTGGCAACCCTTAAAATTGTGCGGGAACATGAAAGGTTGGCTCGGAAAATTGCAGATTACAGAAACCACCTGCGTTTCAGGTTGAGATGCAGACAACAAAGGCTCACAACAACTAGCCTGTGGACTGGATTAGAGCCACAGAATCCTCTATAAAGAAAAACAACTAAAAGTGTCAGCAGCTTTGTCTGAGGCTAAGGTCCCCCCCCCTCTAACCTCACCATTGAGGAGAGGAACGCAGTATCAGCACTGAGCAAGGAGCACAACATCACAATCCTTCCAGCAGACAAAGGTAGATGCACAGATGTGCTCAATACAACTGATTACCACACCAAGATCTTTGCACTACTGAATTACTCTAACACGTATGAAACTCTGAAACGAGACCCCAGGAGTGGGTACAAAAAGAAGGTGATAGAATGTTTACAACAACTACAAAAAGAAGGCATGATTGACAAAACACAATACTACCGACTTTACCCCCAGGACTCAATTCCTTGCCTATATGGACTCCCCAAGATCCATAAAGAAGGGGCCCCGCTCAGGCCCATTGTCAGCAGCATAAACTCTATCACGTACAATATAGCCAAACACTTAGCCAATATCCTTGCACCTCTGGTAGGCAACACCCCACACCACCTCCAAAACTCCATAGACTTTGTAAACAAAGTCCGGAATCTAAAACTGGATCCAGATGAGACGATGGTTTCCTATGACGTGACATCATTGTTCACCTGTGTTCCTACCATGGAGGGTAAGTTATCACGGAGTTTGTGGTGTTTTGGGGGCGATAGGGCTGTGAATGACTGGATAAAAATCTGTCAATCTTTGTATAAACGGGAAAGAGTGGAGAAACTGTATGTGTTGAGATCTCAACTCTGTGTGAAAGCATGTTACAGTTGAAAACTCGAGTATAAACTATTATCTAAAAATATATATAAATATATAAGTGTGTAGTGGTCGATAAGTGAAGTGAACTATACTAAAAAAAAATAATATACACTACCGTTCAAAAGTTTGGGGTCACATTGAAATGTCCTTATTTTTGAAGGAAAAGCACTGTACTTTTCAATGAAGATAACTTTAAACTAGTCTTAACTTTAAAGAAACACACGCTATACATTGCTAATGTGGTAAATGACTATTCTAGCTGCAAATGTCTGGTTTTTGGTGCAATATCTACATAGGTGTATAGAGGCCCATTTCCAGCAACTATCACTCCAGTGTTCTAATGGTACAATGTGTTTGCTCATTGGCTCAGAAGGCTAATTGATGATTAGAAAACCCTTGTGCAATCATGTTCACACATCTGAAAACAGTTTAGCTCGGTACAGAAGCTACAAAACTGACCTTCCTTTGAGCAGATTGAGTTTCTGGAGCATCACATTTGTGGGGTCAATTAAACGCTCAAAATGGCCAGAAAAAGAGAACTTTCATCTGAAACTCGACAGTCTATTCTTGTTCTTAGAAATGAAGGCTATTCCATGCGAGAAATTGCTAAGAAATTGAAGATTTCCTACAACGGTACTACTCCCTTCAGAGGACAGCACAAACAGGCTCTAACCAGAGTAGAAAAAGAAGTGGGAGGCCGCGTGTCAGGGATTTGCGGTGTGAGGTATGGACCCAGACGCAGAAGCAAGGTGCAGAGTTCTTTATTGAGGGTGAAGGATGGCGAGAACGAAGATAACAGGAGAAACACACAGTGGAAGGTCTGAAGTCCTGTAATGATCCGGCCGTGACTGAAGGGAAGTGGCAGGTTATAAAGAGGTGAGGTAAGGAGGATCTGGTGTGCGTGATTGGAGGCACAGGTGAGGGTGATGATGATGATGAGTGAGTGAGGGAAGCTGAGTGTGGAGTGAGGCATGACAGGACCCCCCCCTTTAAAGGCGGATCCCAGACGCCATATAGAAAAAAAACCCCAAAAGGATTAGCACCCTTTCAGGGTGGGTGGAGGGGGCCCACGGCAGGAGGGCCCGAGTGTCTGTGTTGACGCCCCTGAAGGTCAGGCGGGCGACCGGAATGTCGTCCTCTGGTCGGACGACAGGCTGGCGGACGTCCCCTGGCGGGACGTGAGTCGGGCGGACGGCCCGAATGCCTTCCTCTGGCCGGACGTGCCCTGGCCGGATGTGAGACTGGTGGACGTCCCCTGGCGGGACGTGAGACGGGCGGACGTCCCCTGGCGGGACGTGAGATGGGCGGACGGCCCGGCAGTCCTCTCCTGGGGACCGGGAGGTCCAGCTGGGGGCTGGACGGACGTCCCTTGACGGGACGGGAGGCGGGCGCACGGCCCGGCGGTCCTCTCCTGGGGACCCGCAGGCGCGGCGCAGGCTTGGGAGCCTGGAGGCGAGGCGCAGGCTTGGGAGCCTGGAGGCGAGGAGCCGGCATGGGAGCCTGGAGGCGAGGCGCAGGCGTTGGAGCCTGGCGGCGAGGCGCAGGCTTGGGAGCCTGGAGGCGAGGAGCCGGCGTGGGAGCCTGGAGGCGAGGAGCCGGCGTGGGAGCCTGGCGGCGAGGAGCCGGCGTGGGAGCCTGGCGGCGAGGAGCCGGCGTGGGAGCCTGGCGGCGAGGAGCCGGCGTGGGAGCCTGGCGGCGAGGAGCCGGCGTGGGAGCCTGGCGGCGAAGAGCCGGCGTGGGAGCCAGGGCGGCGAAGAGCCGGCGTGGGAGCCTGGAGGCGAGGCGCAGGCGTGGGAGCCTGGAGGCGAAGAGCCGGCGTGGGAGCCAGGCGGCGAAGAGCCGGCGTGGGAGCCGGCAGGCGATGCAGCAGCAGCTCAGGAGGCGGCAGCGGCATATCCGGCAGCTCAGGAGGCGGCAGCGGCATATCCGGCAGCTCAGGAGGCGGCAGCGGCATATCCGGCAGCTCAGGAGGCCGAGACTGCAGGTGCTCTGTGGGCTCTGGGAACAGAGACTGGAGAAGGGAGAAGGTGGAATAGGGCGATGCAGGCGCCAACTTCGGGGCCGAGCAGTGCGATGCAGACGACCTGGACGGAGCCAGTGCACAGCTCGCAGCGGGGAGAACCCGCGATGAGTTGACTGCTCCTTCCTCCAACGCGGATATTGCTCCTCCACGTCGGCGGCGCGGTCTGTGGTGAGACGGTGGAGCTGCAGCGTCTGTCAGCGGAGGATTGCTCACGGCTGTAGCCCCCATGCTGGCTGTCGGTGCGGGAGCTGTGTACTGCTCCCCGATTCCCGAAACAGCCCTAGTGCGGCGGGACTTCCGCCTATGGCTGGGAGGTGAAGGCTGAGAGCGTGGAGGGAAAACTTCCTCCCATGCCTCCTGGTAAACCCGCTCAGCCTCGCTCCACAGCGCGGCAAGGTCCCGAGCGGAGAGCACCCTCCGAAAGTGAGGAAGCACCTTTAGGATCTCCTCAGCTCCGGAGATTCGTAGAGGCGCGTGAGGAGAGGCGGAGATCCTGGACAGATTAGCCCAGACGTCCTTCTGCAGGGCGGCGATCTCCTGGGCGACAGCTTCCGCTGGGTCCATCTTTCTGGGCTGGATCATTCTGTCAGGATTTGTGCTGCAGTGTGGGAGACGAAGGACCCAGACGCAGAAGCAGAACTCAGGTGAGGTGGTTTTAATGAGCTGCAGCAACAAAAGGCATGACACAATCAATGATCCAGCGAGGATAGAAGGCCTCGCTGGATCTTAAATGAGGGGAGAACCAAGGAGGAACAGGTGGAAACAATGATTAATCAGGGGCAGAGCCCTGGAGGTTCAGGATAACACAGGTGCAAATAATAAAGGAGTGTGAGTGGGGAGTGAGGCATGACACCGCGTTGCACAACTGAGCAAGAAGATAAGTACATTAGAGTCTTTAGTTTGAGAAACAGACGCCTCACAGGTCCCCAACTGGCATCTTCATTAAATAGTACCCGCAAAACACTAGTGTCAACATCTACAGTAAAGAGGCGGCTGCGGGATTCTGGGCTTCAGGGCAGAGTGGCAAAGAAAAAGCCATATCTGAGACTGGCCAATCTCAAATAGGATCAGGGAGGCTAATAAAGAGTAAAATAGAAAGGCATTGCATTGATAAAATATAGAATGATCATTACTCAGATGTGTTTTCAGAAAAAGCATTTGTGACAAAAGGAGAGAAAAACCGTTTCATGCAGGGATGAGAAAAGGGATGCGGAAATTCCTGTTTCTGTAGGAGTGACAGGAAAGTGATAGAAGGAAGAGCAGAGATAGAATATAAATTAGATGAAAGAATGCGGGAAGCATTAATTAAAATAAGTAAGGGAATAATTAGAACAACAGTTTAAGCAGACATTACAGGGTTAATGCCACATAGACCATCCCTGTCAGAGAGAGCAAACCTATAAATTAGTATATTTTTACCATAACTAATATTGAAGAAATGATGGCGTAGTTACTATTAGTAGTAGTTTACTAATATAACTGATTAAAATATAAGTAAAAAAGGGGGTCCCACAGTGTGTTCAGTGGAAAATAGGGCCCACGTAGGACCAGACTGAGTGGGAAAGACATTTAAATTCAGCATTTGTGGAAGGAGACTAATAATTATGAAAAGAACATTTTTAAATAAAAATGCCACTGGACTTAAATCAGGAGCTGGCGGCGCTGCGCTCTCCCACCCCATCAAGGTCATGATTATTTTCAGATAACAGTAGCCAGTGTTCTTGGGAAGGTGGGCATGAGAGGGGTGATGGGAGGAGTGCGTGGGCGAAGAAAGGAGAGTACCGGGGGCACTACACACTGGTTGAGCCAAAATACACACCCAGAGTCTAACCAGCACGGAAGGCGTGACACAACTCTGTGTCAACCACCCACCTTCTTTCTCTGCTCTGGCTCCTCCTAATGAGAACCAGTGAATACTGATGGAGGCACAGGCTTTCCCCATGGGCATAAAAAGGGGTGGCAGTCTGTGCAAAATGACTGAATGGACACTATCTCCCCTTTTCTGGTGAATATAAAGGGGGGACCTTAAAAGAACACCTCCTCATGCTGAATTTCAAGGGGAAAAGTGTATGAACTCACTTGTGTTGTGAACAACATGGACAATTTCTGCTGAGAGATGACGGGTCAAAAGCTGCTGATACAATCTGGGGACCACTTCTGCTGGACACCAGCAAGGGCTTCTGCTTTTCGGATCGAATGGCGGCCATGGTTGCTTGAATTCTGACCCCTTTGTGCCATTTAAATCAAATCAAAATCAAGTCAAATCTTTATTCATATAGCACTTTTCATACAGAAAGAGCAATTCAAAGTGCTTAACAAATCAAGATGACAAAAGCTAGAATGGATAATAAAATGATTAATACAATTTTAGAAGGGATGTGTATTAAAACTTAACTATAATTAAAATAAGTAAAACGATCAGTGTAGGTAATCAAGTTGAATAAATAGTAATCAGTTAAAAGCTAGACAAAGAAGGTAAAGTTTTGAGCCTGTTCTTAAAAACATTTATACCCGTCCAGCATAATTGAATAAAGAAAACAGGAAAATATAGATGACCCCCCAGGCACTGCGATCCTCTGATCTGATGTAAATTGAGCTTATTACGTTTGAATTGATTGGGCATTTAGAACCCTCAGATTCTAGTTATAACACTACTATTCTATCTAGAGAAACAAGGTACGGGGAAAATAAAGAATAATACATTATCTTAAAGCGATAAATGGGCCAATTTTAGATATAATGAATATATCCTTAGTCAATGGATATGTACCACAGGAGTTTAAGAATGCTGTAATTAAACCTCTACTTAAGAAACCATCTCTTGATCAAAACGACTTAATTAACTATAGACCGATATCTAATCTTCCCATCTTGTCTAAAATTCTTGAGAAAATAGTGGCAAACCAGATATGTGAGCATTTAAACGATAATGAGCTGTTTGAGAAGTTTCAGTCAGGCTTTAGAGCTCATCATAGCACTGAAACAGCTCTGGTGAAGGTTACTAATTATATTCTCATAGCCTCAGACAATGGACTGGGGACCATTCTGGTCCTTTTAGATCTCAGTGCTGCCTTTGACACTGTTGATCACAATATGCTCATAGAAAGGCTTCAAAGTGTCGGTATAATATGAACAGCACTAGGCTGGTTTAAATCTTATTTGTCCAACAGATTTCAGTTTGTTCAGGTAAACAATATATCTTCCTCAGCCTCAATGGTTACTTGCGGAGTACCACAGGGTTTAGTGCTTGGGCCGATTCTTTTGACTATGTATATGCTTCCTATTTGTAAAATAATTAGGCAGAATGGGATAAATTTCCATAGCTACGCAGATTATACACAGCTATATCTATCCATAAATCCTGATGAATCCAATCAGTTAGGTAGGCTACAGGCATGTCTGGAAGACATACAAATTTGGATGACTCTAAAATTCTTGCTTCTGAATTCTGATAAAACAGAAGTTGTCGTCTTTGGACCAGAATCTCTGAAACAGAAACTACTTAGTCAACCCCTTCATCTGGACGGCATTAAATTAGCATCCAGTAATGAAGCAAAGAACCTCGGTGTTATTTTTGACCAAGATATGTCATTTAGATCTCACATTAAATAAGTCTCTAGGATTTCCTTGTTTCACCTTAGGAATATTGCAAAATTAGAACCATCCTGTCCAGGAGTGATGCTGAAAAACTAGTCCATGCCTTTGTTACTTCAAGGCTGGATTACTGTAACTCTTTATTATCAGGTAGTCCACAGAATACAATTTAAAGTCTTCAGTTAGTCCAAAATGCTGCTGCTAGGATTCTGATGGATATTAAAAGAAGAGATCACATTTCCCCTGTTTTAGCTTCTCTTCACTGGCTCCCAGTGAGATCTAGAATAGAATTCAAGATCCTCCTTCTGACATATAAAGCTCTTAATAATCTAGCTCCATCATACATAAGAGACCTGATTGTTTCATATGTTCCTAACAGAGCCCTTCGCTCTCAGACTGCAGGTTTACTGGTAGTTCCTAGGATTTCTATTAGTAGAATGTGTGGCAGATCTTTCAGCTATCAGGCTCCCCTCCTATGGAACCATCTCCCAGGGTTGGTTCGTGAAGCAGACAATTTGTCTGTCTTTAAAACTAGGCTTAAAACTTTCCTCTTTGACAAAGCTTACAGTTAGATATATGTTAATTGGCAGTTAGAGACAGGTTAAACAAGGTAGCTAGGAAGAAACAGGTTAATGTAGTGTCAAAAGCTAGGAAGAGATAGGAAGAGGTAGAGATGCTAGGTAGAGATAGATTAATGTAGGCCAGGTAGAGAGTGTTAGTAGCTAGGTCTCCTAGTTGCTAGGAGAAAGGTTAATGTTAGTAGCTATGCTGCTTAAGGCTAGGCTGTTGGAGGACATTATTCGAGTCAGTTCTGTGCCTCTGTTCTGTATCTCTGTTCTGTATTCTCCAAACCACAGACGGTCTCGGCAGATGACCGCTTGTGCTGAGCCTGGTTCTGCCGGAGGTTTCTTCCTGTTAAAAGGGAGTTTTTCCTTTCCACTATCGCTTCATGCTTGCTCAGTGTGAGGGATTGCTGAGAATTACACGACTCAATCTTCTGTGGTTCTCTAATTTCTACATTAAACATTGTACTGTAATAACTCCTCTTGTAAAGTTCCTTGATATGACATCTGTTGCGAAACAGCGCTATATAAATAAACTGAATTGAGTTGAATCCAATAAAAGAACAATGAATCAGGAAGTAACCTTTACCTTACATTCCAATGTAAGTTTAATTGTTGCATTTTAAAGGGTGTATTTGCATTACTATAAAATATTAAAATTACATACGTGGTTATTTTGGTATATTCTCCTCATATTACCATACATAGTGAATAAGAAAGAAGGCTAAGGTAACTGGCAGAAACTAATCTCCAATTGGACAAAATATTCTGCAGGGGTACTCAGGACTCAGAAAAGAGAAAAAAAACATTACATTACGATACCAAAGTATTATTAATAGGGAAAAATGATAAAGTGAAGATTTAATATAGTTACCAACATTTTATGCTATTTTTTTTTTCAGATTATGATTCTTTTTAACTTAATGACCGATCGGCTAATTAAATAAAAATTTTAATAAGGAACAAATGTGAGTTATATAGTGGGTCGCTGTCACAAGCAAACACAGTCAGTCTAGCAAATTGACACAGGGCTGTACACAATAAAAATTTTTGCGAGGTGGTAATGTATGGTTGCAGTACCTAAACATATTTGGAATTTAGGAGGACTATGCTAAATCATAAGTAGGTTTAACATTTTTCAATAAATTACATTTTGGATACATTTTATGAAGGCCAGGTTTGGGGAAACATTTACTCCAAACCTACTGTGAAACTTGTGATGGGGACTTTTTAAGACCTGTCTGGGTCAAGTGGATAGGTGGTGATTGATTACATACAACATGGTAACTCCAGTCAGGGGTTACAGATTCCTTGCGGCATTCACTCATTTGCTCACACATCGGTGTGATGCGTATGGATCTAGACCTGAAGTAAAAAAATGGCTACCATAACTGTGCAGACAGGGCGGATTGGCAACAGGCCCTCCAAATTATTTTGATGGCCATCAAGAATCATTAGTATACCGGGCCAAAACGTGTTACTTTTATGAGATGTTTACTGGCAGGGTCTTCCCTGCTCCCTGGGCTGGCAGAGAACCTTAAGTCTCTCCCGATCCTGCTCCTGACCCCGTGGAAAACATCAACAGCTGAAATCTTTGGTGACCTCCTTCTCCACACATCACTCACGGCCTGGCTCCTGCACTTACAAAGGCTGAGTGGGTCTGGCTAAAGTTGTTTAAAAGAAAGTGGCAGTAACCACGCTGGTCTGGCCCCTTCCTGGTGTTTGCACGTACCACCCACGCAGGCCAGCTGAAAGGCAAAGGTTCCACCTGGTTCCACTGGTCACGGTGTGCTCCTGCTCCTTCTCGCACACTGCAGCGAATTTCCAGGGATATTCAGGAATCTACATAAAGGGGGTGATAGCAGGTACTGACTGCTCTCACATCGGTGAGATAAGCCACAGGAGGCGGGGCCTGCTCCACCTGAAGAAATTGGCTTATATGTGTTTGATTGGGGAAAATAGTCAATTAATCAAGTAATTGCCATTTCAAAGAGGGAATATTTTGGAAGAAGAGGATTCCATACATATATCAAAATCAGCGCCCTTGCAGCTGCCAGCGGTTTCAGAGGGATCGTCAACAAGGGCAGAAGATAGATACTTAAGAGGCTAAAAAAATAATATACTCTTTGTAAACATTTTTTGTTTTGATTACAAATATATTCTAACCATTTTCTTTTAACAGGTCCAGTTTCCTAATACTGGTGAAGTAAGGGTTTCTGAACACCAATTTGTATTTCATATTTTTCTCAATATTTTTCTTATTTATATTTTACTAAAAGTTTTAACCTATTTCAATATTACAGTAGAGTGTGTGTTGATACAGTATATGTGTAAAGAGGGTCTTCTAACATGAAAGATGGATTGGCTGAGCTGAGAGAAGTTTGCGGGTTCTCCTGAGGGCGTGTTATGATCCACAGAATAAGGTAATACCAGCCAGAGACAGGTATCAGAAAGGGAAGAATCCTCAAAAGATTTTATGGTTTTAAAATTCTTAATACCTTCTACCTTGATTTTATTCAAAATGTTAACAAACTGCCAGTTGTGTGTTTTCATAATGGTGTGGCAAATAATCTGCATTGTTTTTCTCTGGGCCCTCCTCCACAGTGTTAGAATAATAGAACCTAAAATCAAAAATAGACACACCCCTTCTTATCAATAACCACCAAAAATAACAAAAAATTACAACAGTTGGTTAAAAATAATGAAACTCGCAAACACTTCTAGAGATGGATTTGAAGCTGTTTCTGCATCTTTCACGGTTGAGGTCGTAGTTAGAAAAAAAAAAAAAGAGAGTTTGTTGTTTGAATCAGAATTCAATAATGGCGGCGCTAGTCTGAGGGGGGAGAGGGGCGGGTGGGCTTCCTGAAGGATAGGTCTGCGGTGTCCATATTCCATAGTATTACCTTGTCTACTTGATGTCAAGTCGACGCAGAAATTGTAATCTCGTATTTCAGTGCGCATGCACATTGGCTGGTTGATGAACTCTGGTGTAAACAAGCGCTTCACTTTTCAATATCAGCTTCCTGGCCAGTGTATAATCGTCAGGCAATCATAACATACCGTTTTTCTTGTGGAAAAGTGAAAATTACAGGTCATGACTCTTTTAACCGAGGAGCATTTTCTTAGGAATGCAGTTTGGAAAATTTACCATAGTCGAAAATCATATAGATGGTATCCCTCTTCTGTGCCTTCTAGAATCAGGAAGCAATGTTAGCACTTTCAGTGCAACTTAAACTTTTTCAGGAACCATCTCCATGGGGAAGATAAAGACATGCACTGCACATCGAAATGGTTGAAAATCACTACCGCTAACAAGCTACCACTACCATACCTGGGCTATGTCGAGTTAAATATTCAAGTACTGGGAATAACTCTAATCTCTATTCTAATATGGGTTTTTGATAATAAGAGATGATAAAACATACAAACGTGAATCTGATCCATCCACACCCGGCATCATCTGCATAAAATATAGCAAAACATTGCAGAGAGTTGATACTAACAGAGTTTGATACAGCACTTGGAGGAGAACTGGATTCAGAGTGGAGAGAAGTTTTCCAGACAGTACAAGGGGCGGAAAAGGTAGAAAAGACAGCTATGGCTCGTGTACCACAGAAAAACAAATGCCACCTGCCTCCATTTTCATTGTCTACATTTTATGTGAAAGGCCCAACAAGAAACTCTTGTGACACTTCCACTCTAGTCCTAGAGCCAGGAAATGCCCCTTTACCGGGTGGTATAGTTGTTATACCCACTGCTGTCCCAACCAACTGCCACATGTTCCCAGTCCAAGTAATCAACTTCTCACAGGTGATGTGTGGCTTCCATGTAAGGCAAAGATTGGCATTCTGACCTCATGTGAGTGTGTTGAAACCAGTGACCGATATGCAGTTAAGTTTCAACGTATATCTACCACACACAAAGAGGTAACAGTTAGACAAAAAGGCACAGATAAACCAGACAATGACATGCAAGCCGTGTTTGAGCGACTACATCTAGGAGGTACAACTGACCAACAGGCGGAGTTGAAGGCACTGCTATTTAAGTATGCAGATGTTTTTGCAGTGCAGGATGAAGACCTGGGCTACATAGACCATGTCCAACATGAGATCCCTTTATTGGAGGAGACCCCTGTTAACCACCCTTTCGACAGATTCCACCAAATCAGTACAAAGAGGTGAGAGATCACATCTCAAAGCTGTTGAGAAAAAGGGTCATCAAAGAAAGTTCGATCTGCTATGCATCGCGCATAGTTTTGGTCCACATATCAGATGGCAGTCTAAGACTATGTGTAGACTACAGGAAGCTAAACTCAAAAACTAAACATGATGCATTTCCACTACCACACATTGATAAAAGCCTGGACGCACTGAGTGGTGCAAAGTTCTTTTCAAGCATTATCTGGCAAGCTGCTACCACCAAGTTGCAGTTCATGAAAAACACAGGCACAAGACTGCCTTCACAACCCCATTCGGCTTATATGAGTATCTACGCATGCTGTTTGGGTTGTGCAATGCGCATGCAACTTTTCAACGCTTGATGCAAGGCACGATGAGCGACCTTGTATTCCAGATTGTTTTGGTCTACTTGGATGATCTGCTTGTGTTTTCAAAAACATTCAAAGAACACCTTGAAGACTCAAAACTTTCCTGCAAAGACTGAAAGAGGCAGGTCTAAAAGTTAAAGTTGAAAAGTGTTGCCTTCTTCAGTCAAAGGTCAAGTTTTTAGGTCATCAGGTTTCAGTGCAGGGGGTGGGCACGGACTCTGAAAAAGTAAGTGCAGTCAAGAATTGGCCAACTCCAAACTCTGTAAAAGAGCTTCGATCTTTTCTTGGGTTCTGTAGTTATTACATTTGGTTCATTGAAGGGTTCTCCCAAGTAACAGGACCACTTCATGATGTTGTTAATGTCTGTGTTAAAGAGAGAAACCCATCCAAGGCCAAACACTTATTCCAGTCCGCCTGGTCCCTGGCATGTCTTGAGTCATTTGAGATCCTCAAAGCAGTTAACAGATGCACCTGTGCTAGGTTATGCAGACTTCCAGTTACCCTTTATCCTAGAGACCGATGCAAGTAACCTTGGTTTAGGTGCAGTACTGTATCAGGTTCAAGGCAGTAAGAAAAATGTCTTAGAATATGCTAGTCATAGGCTTAGAGGGGCCGAGAAGAATGACCAAAATTATAGTATCTGGAAGTTAGAACTTCTAGCATTGAAATGGGCCATAACTGAGAAGTTACGCAGCTACCTTTTAGGGTCTAAGTTCACGATTCTGACCGATAACAACCCACTCTGTCACCTGTCCCCAGCCAATTTGGGGGCAAAGTTAGCTGTGTTTGATTTTTTTGTTAAGTATCGGCCCGGTCGTTGTAACTCAGAGGCCGACGCCCTGTCCAGACAGCCCACTGTAGCAGAGTCTGATCCAGACTTGGAGGATGCAGAGTTCGATGGAAGTGTAGCTATCTGTGACAGCCTCAGGGTAGGCACTGCTCTAGGTTGCGAGTTAGCAGCTGCAGGGATGGAGCACTTTAGAGTAAGGCAGTTAAGTGTTGTAGACCCAGACGGTGACAGTGGTTCAATTCAAAGTAACATCTTAACCCTTCCTGGCTACATTAAAGCAGAGCTCCAAACATTCCAACTGTCAGACCCAACTCTCAAAGTTCTACGAAAGCTCTGGGACAAGAAACAAAAACCCTGCTTCCAAGAAAGACAAATCCTACCAATGCCTGTGCGGTCCCTACTGAAAGAGTGGCCCCACCTCAGAGAAAGAGACTGACTCATGTATCGTGAGATTGAGGATGTAAACCACGGAAAGTGTCACCAGTTGATGTTACCCACCTGTCTCAAGGAAAAGGTGCTCACATGTGTGCATGATCAAATGGGTGGCCAGGGAATAGAATGGACGGAAGGACTGTTATGACAAAGATGCTTCTGGGGTGGCATGCACAAGGACGTGGAGAAACGGATAAAAAAACTGTCAGAGGTGTGTTTTAACTAAGTTGCCACGGCCGAAAGTTCATGCCCCCCAAACCTCATTTCTAGCTACCTCTCCCCTGGAAGTGGTTGCTGTAGATTATACCATGCTGGAACGTTCAAGCGATGGATATGAACAATGTACTTTTGCTAACAGATGTGTTCACAAAGTTCAGTTAAGCCACCCCACAAGAAATCAGAGAGCAGGCACAACTGCAAAAGTCATTTTAAAGGATTGGTTCATGAAGTATGGAGTGCCTGAGCGCTTACACTCGGATCAAGGCAGAAATTTTGAGAGTGCTGTGATTGCTGAATTGTGCAGATTGTATGGGGTTAAGAAAACTCACACCACACCTCATCACCCACAAGGAAACCCCAATGTGAGAGGTTCAATAGGACTTTGCATGACCTTTTAAGGATGCTTCCCCCAGAGAGAAAACGTTGCTGGCCTGAACACCTTGCTGAACTTGTGCATGCTTATAATGTGACCCCACACTCTGCAACGAGTTACTCCCCCCGTTACATGTTGTTTTGGGTACACCCTCATCTCCTAGTTGATGCTCTGCATGGAAAGGAAGAAAGGAAAAGTGAGGACACAGACTGACAAAATGCACACGAGCGACCAAAAGAGTTTGTAGAAAGAAAAGCAGCAGAAAGAATGGCCCGCCAGAATACAAAAGTGTACTGTCCACCCATTGAAGTGGGGCAATATGGGTATTAAAAGCCATCGTCCCATTGGCTGGAATAAAATTCAAAATGCATGGTCATCTAAAGTGTTCCAAGTCATTGATGTGCAAGGAACAACACACAAAGTTGTCCCGGTGAATGGAGACCCAGTGAAGCGAGTGCATAAGTCCAACCTTCGTTGCTGTGTAAACCCAGTTCTACCTCGGAGGCACAAGACTCAAAAAGCTCCAGCTAACCGGGAGCCAGAAGCTAATGAAGACTCTGAAACTGAATCCACAGACTCCAACCCTGAATCCCAACGAAGGTTGGTAGAACAAGTCAAAGAGAAGTGGGTCAAAGGTTGGAAGACCTGCAAACTTATTCAAAATATGGAGAAGGAAGTTAAATTGAACAGCTGTTGGATAATGACCTAGCTGATAAGCCTGATGGTTTCCTTTCTTGCTCTGAATCTGAAGAACGGCCAGTCCTGCTCCACGGTGGAGAGGAGAACCACCAAAGGTTCTAGCTGGAGTTGTTCTCTGCACGACAAAAGCTATGTCTGATTGTTAGGAAGTCACAGAGACGTTGACTTCGGGCAGGGGAGAATGTAGCCAGATCAAGTAACAGAAAAACATTCAGTCAATAAACTGTCTACAGTTCCTTGTTTGGCCACCGGGTGTTGCTGTTGCGGTTTATATAATGTAGTGTGAACACAGAAGTGACGAGCCTCACGGTAAAAACCTGACGACAAAAACAGGTAAAATAAAAATTACTATTTGGAGTAGGAATAATCTTTAAAATTGTTAACTACAGACTAAAATAGCAATTTATTCCCAGATCATTAATTGATGGCTGTTTACAGAAGAAGATTGATGCCGGTTGAGATTGAGTATCCAGTTGCTACAAGCTAGAACAGATCTGCATAGGAAGGTTGTTTGAGGGGCTTCAACTACATTTTGGCGTGAGTAGGAAACATAGAGCAGATATCAGGTTCGTGTTTAAGATTTATCTTTTGTTTATTAACCTTTTGTGCATTTTGGTGATAGAGGGGAGATGACACTGTCCAGCTCCTGACTGTTCTGGATCTGGGGTGAGCTGTCTTACTCCTCAATGGAAGTGAGTTAAACCAGATGTCAGTTTCTTTATTTTAAAAATGCTAATTGTATGTCTACATGGCTCTCTTTTCTTGTGCATTATAGGGAGACTACCTACCTCTGTTATTTTTAAGTCCACTACTGTTGTCTTTTCGTTGGGAGTTTTTTCTTTTAAAGGAAAAAGATCTGGTATTCTACGCTTTTTCTGGTAAAGGTACAATCCTGACAAAAAAAATAAAGAAAGAAAGAAACACACCCTTGTTCTAAAAAAAAGCCAAATTACCTAAAGTAATGCTGCTTTCCATTAAGGGGCAGCCGGAAATAAAATAACCACTTTATTAATAGGGAAGTACCTGTGTCTGGTGCTCTATTTTTTTGTTTTATTTTGTATTTTCCAACTACACTAGAACACAAACACCCTTGTTTTCCCTGCTACATAAATAATTTAATAATGAACATTGCTGTTTGATTTTTCGGCTCAGGGGAAACTAATGAAAAAAGATAACTCCGTCTGGATTAAGGTGACAGGCAGTAAATGCGGTCAGGACAGTGCAGATGTTCCTGTTGGAAATTAAAGGGAAAAATGGTTCGATATTAAAATGAATAGAGTAAAACATGTCAGTACACAGCTGGACCAGATCTAATAAAAATCGGTGCTCCGATCGTCATATTTGACTCTTTTGTGGCTATGCGTAATTCGAGACACCGCTTGTGCTACTGTACCATCAGTACGCAAGGAAAAAAGGACTGTTTCACTGATGAGCAGGACCATTTAGTTGTCACGGTGCTGTTTGCAAACCTTTTAAATAAAGGTTGACAAAATTCCAATAAGCTGAAGTGCTTGGTGTAATAAATAAAAAAATAAATGGGAGGGGGGATCTGCGGCCGCACAGCGCATATTGCGAGTGAAAGAATCGCCATGCATGATGATCACCTACTACATGAAATTATGTATTTCTTGGAAATTTTCAATCATTTCCTGAAAGTTTATTACTAATCCGTCCATAACTTTTCGATTATTTTGTTACAGCACAGACAGGCACCAACATGAGCTCTTTGGTGCAGGATATAAACTGCTGAGAGAAAAATTCTGTCAGAGTAAAACTGTTTCAGTGTTGAAGTTCCTCCGTTCTAACAGTAGGTGCTGTGTATACGAACAATCCGTTCTGTATGCTCGACATACGCACGGATCTGTGCGTAATTACGCTTGATAAATGAGGGCCCAGGAGCTTGTATTTGGGTGTGTGTATCTTCATGTAATCAATTAAAGCTGTCATTGAGAGAATCGGAAATTGGTTTTCAAACCTCAGCAGAAAGCAAATTAAAACTGGATGAGAAAGAAGAACAGAGCAGAAAAAACATGAAAGGCATAAACCTGCAAATATGGAATAAAATCCCTGATGACTGCACAACTGCTGAATAGTTAGTTTCTTTCAAATCAAAGATTAAAACTTTACTGTTTAGAGATGCTTTAAAATAATATAGATTTTTGACATACATTTTGTATTTATGCTTATATTTTTTGTTGTTTTTAATAAAATGATAAGTGCTTTCTTTTATTGATTCTTGTGTTTTATCTGTTTTTGCTCTCTCCCTTGCAGCAGTGCCTGATTGTTGATTGCTGACACCTGCTCAACTCTTTACTTGGCTGCTACCTGCTCAGTGCAAGATCGTCTGTTGCCTCTGTCACAGCCTTCAAGCCTTTGCTCTCTTTTGCCTTCTAGACTTTTTGCCTGAACCCTGCCTGTTGCTGGCCTCTGCCTGACCCTGCCTAGTAAGTTCTGAAGCAATTTTTGACCCTGCCTGATTTTGACTTTGGATTATAGCCCACGGGACCTCAGACCCTTCTGAAAACCAGACCCTCTCGTGTATGACTCGGAGTGCTTCTGGACCCCCTCTCTTGAGTGTTAGAGCCTGTATTTTCCCGCTTGCCAAGAACCCCCAAAGGCCACAAGAATCTCACACTAAGTTCCTTCTGTGGACTCCAGGATGTGGATTTCCCCTGCAGTTGTACCAACCTCCTGTGCCCATATCCTATTAGACCTTGGCCAACCCCTCCCTCACCCCATCCTAAATAAATTCTTTGAAACAGTTTTGTGTTTTGGCTGAGTTCTGGGTTTTGGCTTTGACCGAGAGATTTTCTTATTGTTACAGAATGATCTCGCCAGAATGGACCCTGCTGAGTGAGAGAAGGATTTTGCTGTTTGTGGGTCTCTTTCTGATTTTTTTCTGATGAGTTAAAGACGGTTTATGATCACATACGTACTGATGGAGAGGCAGACAGGAAATTACTGTCTCTGAAGCAAGGGTCAAGACCTATAACAGAGTATATTATTGACTGCCATGCCCTAATGTCTAACTGTTGTTGGTATAACAAAGCTTTGCAGGATGCATTTCACCAAAGACTCTCTGAACGTATAAAGGACGAACTGGCAGCTCGAGATCCTCCCAAGACCCTGAAGGGTTTGGAACAGCTGGCTATGAGGATCGATCAGAGACTCCGGTAGCGGAGGAGAGAGAGGTCAAGCTGTCTTCACTCCCAGTCAGTGTTGCCAGCAGAGATCAGGTCGTCTGGATTATCTCCTCAATGAGAGCTGCCGGATGAACCCATGCAGATTGGCAGGATCAGGTTGTTGATCCAATAGAAGATAAGGAGGTTCAGAGAGGGACTGATTCTGTTGCGGTGACAAAAATCACCAGGTTCTTATCTGTCCATTAAAAGGACAGGCTCAGTAAGGTCTGAGGGGTGATTACTGAGCCCTATCTTCAGGTCGGGAAAATCCCCTCAGAACCGGTGCATCTTAAAGTTAGTTAATTCTACAGATACTACTAAGTGTCAGGTGTTCAAAGATTCTGGAGCAGATGCAGACTTCATTGATGCCTCCCTAGCTCAAAGACTCCAGTTTGAGTTGGAACCTTTAACCAAGCCACATAACATTTTTGCTATCAATGGCCATGTTATTGATCAGATAACCCAACAAACCCTCCCTGTCTCCTCTCTAATTTGAGAAAATAATTTTGAGAGGATCCAGGTCCTGCTTGTTCAGTCCTCTGAGATACCTGTCATTCTGGGACGTCCCTGGCTTATCAAACATCATGCTATCATTGACTGGTCCATGGGTTAGTATTTGCCTTGGGAACCCTCCTGTAAAAATAACAGTGTGAGGGACCCCTCTGCGTTTTTGGAGAACATTGTGAAAGATCCTGTATATCCTGACTTTTCCAAGGTTCCTGTGTTTTACCATGACCTCCGTGAGATGTTTAACAAAGCTAAAACGTCTTCTTTGCCCCCTCAAAGAAGCTATGAGTGTGACATCGAACTATTGCCCGGAACCACACCTCCCAGAGGGAGACTTTACTCCTATTCCTGTCCTGAAAGAGAAGCCATAGATAGGTACCTCTCAGATTCTCTGAAGGCTGGGCTCATAAGGGAGTCTTTGTCTCCTGCTGGGGCTGGTTTCTTTTTAGTGGGGAAGGACGGGTCCCTCAGGCCTTGTATCGACTATTGAGGACTTAACGAGATTACTGTGAAGAATAGATATCCCCTTGCTATCATGTCAACAGCTTTTGACTTGCTTCAAGGGAGTTCCCTGTTAACGAAGTTAGATTTGCAAAATGCTTATCATCTGGTTCATATTAGGGAGGGTGATAAATGGAAGACGGCCTTTAACACCCCCTCAGGGCATTACGAGCACTTAGGAATGCCTTTTGGGTTTACCAATGCCCCAGCTGTTTTTCAGGCCCCTGTAAATGACATTCTCAGGGATTTTCTCTAGTCCGTGTTCATTTACCTTGATATTTTAATATTTTCCAAGGACTTGCTATCTCACATTGAACATGTAGGCAAAGTATTTCTCAGACTCCTTCAAAACCGGCTTTTTGTGAAGGCTGAGAAATGAGTTTAACCAATCCAGTGTAACCTTTTAGGGTGTGATTATTTCACCAGGGAATGTGAGCATGGATCATTCTAAAGTTGTTGCGGTCCGGGATTGGTCCGAGCCCTCCAATGTGAAGGACCTTCATAGATTCCTTGGGTTCGCCAAATTTTTATCATTGCTTCATTCAAAACTACAGTTCTGTGGCAGCTCCCCTCCATCGGCTTACCTCCGCCAAGTCAAAGTTCCTGTGGACCGCTGAAGCCAGGAAGGCCTTTCAAAGGTCAAAGAAGCTATTCACCTCTGCATCGATTTTACATTTTCCAGATCCTAACAGTCCCTTTGTGGTGGAGGTGGATGCCTCAGACTCAGGGGTTGGAGCCATTTTGTCTCAACGGTTTGAGGACGCCAAGTTTTACCCATGTGGCGTCTTCTCCAGACGCCTCTTGGCTTCTGAAAAGAACTATGCTGTGCGATATGGAACTTCTGGCCATCAAGTTGGCTCTGGAGCAATGGAGACATTGGATAGAAGCATCACCAGAACCATTTATTGTTTGGACAGACCATAAAAATCTGGAGTACCTAAAGACAGCTAAACGACTGAATCCTCGTCAAGCCAGGTTCAGTAGGTTCAATTTCGACTTGTCTTACAGGCCAGGGAGCAAGAACCTCAAGCCTGACGCTCTGTCCAGATTGCACCGATTCTCTGTCCAGTCTAATGCTCCTGAAGAACAAGGGTTCATCCTTCCCTCCAAGACCAGCTTAGCCCTCACTACAATCTAAAAAGCAAGTGAGGAGAGCTCCTCGGGATCAACCACCACCTGAAGATTGTCCCAAAGATCTCCTTTTTATTCCAAATATCTTGTTCACCAAAGTTAAACAGTTTTGTAATTGTTCTAAATTATTTACTCATCCAGGCATTTCCAAGAACAAGTCAGTGATCCACTCAAGCTTCTGGTGGCCAACTCTGAGAAAAGACACAGGAATTTGTGAGCACCTGCACTACCTGTGCCAGAGTCAAAGTTCCCCTGCGGGCCTACTTAGGCCGCTCCCTATCCCACGGCGTCCTTGGTCTCAAATCTTGATGGACTTTGTCAGCAGACTTCCCCTTTCTCAAGGTAACTCTGCCCTCCTTACTGTAGTAGACAGGTTTTCAAAGATGACTCGCCTCATTCCCCTTTGCAAATTACCAACTGAGTCTGATCTGGCTAGAGTTATGGCTCTGGAGATCTTTTGTCTCCATGGCATACCTCGCGATATCGTGTCACACAGGCGGCAACAGTTTGTCTCCCAGTTCTGGGGTCAGTTTTGCTCTCTGAATAAACGTCAGTCTGTCATCAGGTTTCCGTCAGTCTGTCATCAGGTTTCCATCCCCAGACGAACGGCAAGACTGAAAGGATGAATCAGGAGGTGGAGGTCAAGCTACGCATCCTCTGTATGGACATGCCCAATAAATGGTCTTGGAACCTCCCATGGGTGGAGTATGCCATTAATGGTATACCATCCTGTTCTCACCACCTGTTCTCTCCATCCAGGAAAGATCAGCTCAGGTACCTTCAGCTCATGTATCTGCTCGTTGTTGTCTTAGGGTTTGGAGAATGGCTAGAGCTGCCCTCTGTAAAACATGCAATGTTTTCTCGCAATACTAATCAAAATCGTTCTCTGACCCCTAGGTATTTGGTGAGACGGAAAGTTTGGCTCTCCACCAAGGACCTCCCAATAAAGTTACCTAATCGGAAACCGTCACCCCGCTTTATTGGCCCCTTCCCTGTAACAAAGATCGTCATCTTGAACAGAAGATGGACGAAGAGATTACACTTTCCACAACAGACTTGTAGAAGATATGCAGCATCTTGCTGAAAACCTTGAAGGACCTCAACTTCCTCAAAAAGTACAGTTGGTTCTGTCCCTTTTTGTAGACTGCTTCACTGTTGTCCAGTCTGTTGTCCAGGTGAACTCTGAGGTATTTGTACTCCTCAACCACCTCCACTTCTTCTCCCATGATGGAGACAGTCTTTGACTTGTCCCTGTTTCTTCTGAAATCTACAATCATCTCATTTGTTTTGTTCATATTCAAGGTAAGATGATTGTTTCCACACCATGCCACAAATCCTTCCAGCAGCTCTCTGTATTCAGCTTCTCCATCTCTGATACACCAGACAATTGCAGAGTCGTCTGAGTATTTCTGCAGATGACAGCTCTCCATCTTATACTGGAAGATTGAGGTGTAAAGAGTGAAAAAGAATGGTGAGAGTACAGTCCTTTGGGGTGCTGCCGACCAGCTGGTTTGACACACAATTCTTCAGTCTCACAAAATGTGGTCAGTTTGTCAGGTATTCATTGATCCAGCTGATTGTTGAGGCCTCCACTTGTGTCTTCAGGAGTTCTGACAAAGCAAATTACGCTGAATTCTGTTAAATGCACTAGATAAATCAAAGAACATGATTCTCACAATGCTGCCTGCTTTGTACTTTGGCCAACTCCCTGGCGATAAGCAAACTGGGTCATGATAGGTTCTAGTTTGCTTACTCAGGTGGGGCAAGAGAAGTCTCTCCAGAACCTTCATGATGTGGGATGTAGGGGGAACAGGTCTGTTGTCATTGATGACTAATGGCTGAGTTGTTTTTGGTACTGGAACAAGGCAGGATGTCTTACACAACATTGGAACGTTCTCCTGAATCAGGCTAAGGTTAAGGACGTGCTGCAGAATTCCAAAGAGCTGCTCTGCACAGGTCTTCAGGACTCTGGGGCTGACACCATCTGGACCTACAGCCTTTTTCCGATTCAGTGTCCTCGACTGCCTCTTCACCTGACTTTTAGAGATAGACAGGTGGAAGAGTGAGATAAAGTCAGCATCTCCTGACTTGGTTGAAGACAAAGTTGTGGAAGAAAAATAGTTCATCACTGAGGTGGAAGATAAAAATTAAAATAAAACCCAAAATAAGAAACAAAAAAAATGAACGATTCGTTCTTGGGCATGCAAAAAAACGAATCTTTTTGAAAAAGTTTCAATAATGACGTAGATAACTTCCTCTAACAGTAATCTGACACATTTCTCCAAATTCCATGCCGAACTTTAGCCTATCTGTTGAGTGGAAACTTGGTGATGGAGGCATCAGTGGGGAGATAACAACGAAGCCGATCAGCCTACTGACATCCTGCTCAACAGCCGCAGGCTGCCTGACCTTTTACCAGATTATGTGTAACAAAAGGTGTGATTAGGTGAAACAATGGTGTGTGCTGTCAGACCACCGTTGGAAAAAATAAACTAAAAACAATCTGGTCTCTTCCGTTTATTGTGAATTTTATACTTAAAAACAGAGTATACTTTTAAGTTTTGCAACAAACTCTCAGGAAATGTTAGGAATTTGCTAAGAAATGCATAATTTAATGATGGTGGTGATCGTGCATGGAGATCCTGTCACTCACAATCCATACTCGCCATGCACAAACTCCCCCCCTTCCGTTTTATTTGTTACATCGAGCGTTTCAGCTTGATAGCATGATGTTACACTTATAAAGGGCAAATGTGGCTCAGTAGTGGTAGAGCAGTTGGCTTGCAATCGGAGGGTCGTAGGTTCGATTCCAGCTTCCTCCAGTCACATGTCGATGTGCCCCTAGGCAAGGCACTTAACCCCAAAAATTGTACATCGTCCTACCGAGCCATGTTGGCTATTGGTGTATGAAAGTGAGTGTGAATGTGGCTTCAATGTAAAGCGCTATATAAGTTCAGTCCATTTACCATTTACCATAAAGAAGTGAAGAAGCCGATAATCCACTGATGATAGAGGGCAAAGACTATCGCTGGCCAGCCCATGCATAATTTTCTGTTATTTTATCTTATTTTATATTTTTTCTTATTTTAACCCACTTATGTTTCACCACTCGTTGTCACTGAAATTCCTTTTTTTTTCTTTCTTGGCCATTATTTTAAGAAAGAACACATGGACTTAATACATGTGACAGAAGATGTGGTGTTACCAAATATTGTTAATTGAGGGTGCTTCTGTAAATGACTGAATGGGCATGAGGACCTGGGTATGCACAAGTGGGATTTGTCAGATAATTGCGGAGGAGCGTGCGTAAGAGTGGCCATCGCACATTTCACAAATCAGACTTTTGTCTGTTTGTACGAGCATTCTAAATTTCATAATTAGGATAGAACATAGGACAGTTTCTACAACGTTTGGTAAATTTAATAAATTAGGGACTTGGATTGTCTGTTGTTCCCCTGGGATTGAGCAACGCAAATTCGGCCTCAAGAACAGACATGCGCACGAATGACCTACATTCAGAATAAGAGTTTACATTCACCATGATTGTATTAACTCGGACCAAACCTCTCGGAATGGATTTATGATCCGAAAGAGTTTGATCAGGTCAGTAATCTAAATGGCATGTTTGCACAAAGCATTTTTATTCCGATCAGGCTTTTTATCCGATTACTTGTCTCCATGTAAACGTAGCGGCTTTTAACTAGCTGTACTCATTTACTATAACGCTTCTCTTTTTCAGTTATTTCTTTCAAAGAAAATTTGCCTTCCTATTTACTTATGATTATCATTTAAGTATTTTTATATTCTTCCATATTGCCAAATATATAATGTTGTCTGCTACCATTTTCGTACAAAAACTTACAGTAAACTGACATTTAGCAGACCAGCGCTTTTAAGATTCACAAACCTGAATCATGATCCATTTCATCACAGCTATCGCTGACAATATGGTAAATGGACTGAACTTATATAGCGCTTTTCTAGTCACTACTGACCACTCAAAGCGCTTTACATTGAAGCCACATTCACCCATTCACACTCACTTTCATACACCGATAGCCAACATGGCTCAGTAGGACGATAAACAATTTTTTTGGGGGGTTAAGTGCCTTGCCCAGGGGCATATCGACATGTGACATATGTCATTTTCTAAAAATGTTCCAATATTCGCATCAGCAACAGTCCTCTCTTGCAGATGTTTAATCAATGCGCATTATGCATTATCCTCAACAAGCAGGCTCATGAAGCAGGTGAAGGGTTTCTTCTTTGCGGGGCTCTGGAGGCTGTATGCAGGCTACTTTACACAGCTGCGATCTCTCTGGTGAACTCAACTCAAGGCAAGGTATTTCTGAGAGCGTCCCCCCCCCCCCCTTTTCAAAAGTAAAATTTAGATTCAGGGCTTCTCAAAAAAACCCCATCTAGGGCTCAAGCCCAAGTAGCCATCCCCTAACTCCGTCCCTGTGTGTGTTTTTTTTAGCAGTTTGCTACTCAGAATTGAAGTCTGAGTACTAAGTACAACCCTAACAGATTTACTTCGCTCTAATACTCCACTTGATGTATAGGTATGAAAAATCTTTATTAGTGATTACTGTGGGTTCAATTTGGGTGAAGAAAAGAAACAGGACCAGCAGAGGCGCAAACAGACCACACAAGACAGGGAGGCAAACAAAGAACACAAGAAAACATCCCAGTCCTCCACCTCTGCAGGACGGCAGAGAAGCGGTAAAACAAAACGAACAAAAACAACGAACTGAACAGAACCACACCAATATTTCAGATCCAGTAATATAAACTAAAATTACACATTCACTACACACAAGCATGGATTAATGAACACAATACTAATGTTTCTGGTAAGCCCCTGGTAACAACTAACTAATGACGATAACCTCAGCTCAAGATATGTCCGTCCACACCAATGTCCCCACACCAATGTGTGCGTGCGAGCATGCAGGTCTGAATAAGGTTTCCCCATGCAAGTGATTGATAGCTGGTGTAAGGAACCGTCAATCCGTCCTACAGGAATCGACACAGACATGAAGGAGGCAGGAGACATATGGGTCCAGGGTCCCACAGAGCACAGGAGCCGCAGGCGGACCAGCGCAGGGCCGATCACCCACCAAGAGAGGAACAGATGGAAGCCCCAGGGGAACACCCACCAGCCACAATGCTGGGGCACGAGAGAACGCAGGGATGAGCCCACGGTTCGCCGGAAACCGGCTATGCCAGGGCGGGCCAGGAACAGGACCCGGAGGCTACGGGGATCAGGGGCACCCCGCCCCCCAGCAGGGCCCCGACCAGGGACCCGCCGACAGGGGTCCTCCGCCGCCACCGCCAGGCAGCAGGGACCCGCAGCCGACCAACGGACAACAAACGCCGTCGCCACCCCGGACCAATACCCACCGCCAACAACCCCCCCCCCCCCCACACACACACACACACACACCCACACACCAGGGAGCCACAGTAAAAGCCACAGCGGATGTACACCCTCCCCTGGCGGCGCCCAGCCAGCACCTGGACATCCAGATCTACCAGCTCCCGGGTCCAGATCCACAGAGCGCCAAGATCAGGGGTCCAGCCAACGCCGGACAGCCCCCCCCAGATGAACCGTCGCCACCGATCGCCACCGTCGCCACCGATCCACCGGGATCGCACCAGGACCGAGCCGGGCCGCAACCGGGACCCCCGGCCCCAGGCATCGAGAGCCATGATTGATCAGCGGGCAGGAGCATCCATCACCGACGGGGAGTGACGGAGGGGAAGAAGATGCACCAGACCAGAGGGCAGCCAAACACCCAACCTGAAAAGTAGACATAGACCGACAGAGACACTCATACGTACCCTCCCTCTCATGCGCACACATTCTTACAAATACAGAACACACGAAAAAAGGACGCTGTACACTCATACATACTCTATACTCCCAGGCCCAGGGACAGACGCCCAAATAAAGCACCCTGCCCCTGCACCAGGGAGACGGACCCCTTGCCCACCAGGACGGGGACAAGCAGACCGCCAAGGCCCCCACCCCGGCAAGAGTACCCCATCAGCCCAGGTCCCCGACCAGACGGCCCGATATTCCACACAGGCTCCACCCCTAATGGTCCAACGAACAGGGGTGTGGAAAGACCCCCAGCCTCTCTCGCCCTGCTCAATTGTGGTGTTTTGCGTGTTGTTCTAATGTGCACTTAAAACAGAGGGGTGGAACATGGGAATCCTGCCGGGTACCCCCATCTCCCTCCCCGGGCCCTCAGTGTCTAGATGCATTTAAACAGTGGGTACCGGCACCTCAGGCGAGGCCCCTTATAAGGGGCCCCGCCTCCAGTGCCGAGGCGCACCCAACGCCAGGTCTGTACATGTGCGTGTGTCATGTAAATGTTGCAAGTGGAAGTGTCTAAGTTGCTCAATAAAATTGTGACCTCGGCCGCCACCGGGTAGTGAAGACGGAAACTCCATCCTGCACCCCAGTGACGTGCCCACGTCCCAAGGCCTTGTGAATGGTAGAATGAAGGAGCAGGTGGACAGAGGCAAATGGGGATGGGGAGGAAATAACTGGGGTGACACGATGCCATCCCCGGGGAGCCAGCTCCCCTGCTGACCCCAATAGGCACCCCCGTTCAGCCCGAACCACCAGGGTCAAGTCGGGGCCCACGGCAGTGGCACCTCCGAGCCCAATGGGGCCCCAGGCCGTCCGCCCGCCCCCATCCCAGGGGGACACCTAAATCCATCCCAACATTCAAACTGGAAACACAGGACATTAGACACCCAGGCTGAGCTTAGCCCACCCTCTCCCCGTACACCCTCCCCCCTGTCCCAAGCACACCCCATTAGGGAGACCGCCTGTGCTAGATAGTAGACGCCTCCCCGTCAACAAGAGAGGCCCCAAGCACCGCCAGCACCCCGAGGGGCCCCACGTTGAGGTCGGAACCCAGCGCACCACCAACTCGGATACCTCGGATACGCTGCGCCGGGCCCGTGAGCAGACCGAAGCCCCAGGTGGCCGACCCCCCAGGCCGACACCCTCCAACCTTGCTACTACCGCCCGATGGCCGGGAGGCAACCGAACCCACACCCCACCACCCGGTCAGTCCACCGCAGAGGCCTACCAACACCGGTCAAAGGGCCCCACCCCAGCACCCCACAGAATGCTTGGACCAAGACCCAGGAGCCATGTCCGGTGCCAATATGACCGATCGGGCCCAGAGATGCCGGCCACCAGCTGACACCCCGACGCACAAGCACGGCAAGGGGCCATCGGGGAGCCAGGGACAAGAACCAGCCCAGGGAGATGGAAAAGGCAATTGCGCCTGCCGACCACAGCGCCCCTCCAGCCGGCACCGGCGGTAGCGGGCCCCCCCACCGGCCAAGCCCCAGCCGGGACCACAGACTGGAGGGCACGGCTCCCCAGAGCCCCGAGCCCCAGGCCCAGCCCAGACCCCCCCCCCAGTTTAGCACAGCATCAGGCCAGTAACCAGTGTCCTCCAGCACGACCCCCCCTAAGGCACCACATGCAGCTACTAGGAGTCACCACACAAAGCCCCCAAAGTCCCACTCCAGGCGAGAGCCACGGCACCTACCGCCCCAACCGCAAGCGGACCCAACCCAGAGGACCCCTTGCAAACACCACCAACCCTTAAGCTCCACATCGGCAACCGTGTCCCACGGAACAAAATCAAGGGCCCCGCCCCACTAGGTGATAGAGCTGATCAAGGGAGACCAGAAAGATTGATCAGATGTGGAGGCAGAAGCCGTTTCTAGACCAATGGAATCCAGAAAGAGATCTCTATATTGATTAATATTCAGAGTATTTTTATTTTTCCAGTTCAAGAGGATATTTTTCTTAGCGACGCATAAGGCAATGTGAACTAATTGCATGGACTTTGTATCCATGGTAACTTAATCTAAATTTCCCAGCAAGCAAACTTTGGGAGAAGGTGTGATATTACATTTCAGACTTTGATAGGTCTTCACATATCTGGTACCAATATGTCTTGACAGGTGGGCAGAACCAAAGAGCATAAATATAATTGTCTGGTAGATTGCTTGTACATTGTAAACAGGTATTAGATGGCGTAAAACCCATCTTGAACATCCGTTGGCCTGTATAATGTAATCTATGAAGGATTTTATATTGTATTACTCGTAGATTAGGATTTTTAAGAAATGTAAAGGTTCTTAAAGAAATCTGAGACCAGAGGTTTTGGTCAATTGAGATGGACAAGTCCATCTCCCATTTTGAAATAGGAAGGGCTTTTGATTCATTTATTCTATTTAATGTTTTGTATATTTTAGATAGCAGTTTGGGAGGGTTAGGATTAAGAAAGTCTAAAACTTCCTGGCATTTGTAAATCAACCGTATTGAGCCTAAATGTATTTTTTCTAATTGATTTAATTTGTTGATATTCTAAGAATTCATTCTTGTTAATTTCGTATTGTGTAACCAATGTACTAAATGGGATAAAGTCTGTTCCATCAAATATATGCTCCAGGCATTCCATTCCTTTTGGAAAGTTGATCATGCATTTTTTTTGGAAGATATCTGGGTTATTCCAGATGGGTGTACGTCTGCATGGGACTAGTAAGGACTCTGTCATTTTAAGAAATTCCCACCAAGCTGTCAGAGAGGAGCTGATACTGATACTTTTAAAACATTCATTTTGTCTTATATTTGAGCTAATAAATGGTAAATCTGAAAGTTTTATCTTATTGCATAGTGTCTGTTCAATATCTAGCCAGGACTCATCGAGAAAACTTTGTTTTAACCATCTTGATATGTATTGGAGCCTGCTGGCTGAGAAATAATGACGAAAGTTTGGCAGGTCTAGACCTCCTTTATCTTTGGACTTCTGCAGTGTTTTTAAGCTGATACGTGGGGGTTTATCTTTCAAAAGAAACTTGGAAATAGAAGAGTCCAGAGATTCAAACCAATCAGGTGATGGTTTGCTTGGGATCATTGAGAATAAATAATTGATTCTAGGCAAAACCATAATTTTTATTGTAGCCACTCTTCCAATAAGTGATATTGGAAGGGATTTCCATCTACCCAGATCATCTTCCACTTTTTTTTTAAAAGTGTGACATAGTTTAGCTTTGATAAGTCTGGTGAGATATGGATACCTAGATATGTAATATTTCCCGACCGGAGTTGCACAGCAACGGGACCCTGGAAAGAACAGTTGATTGGAAGCACTGTAGATTTTAACCAATTTATGGAATAGTCTGAAACTCTTGAATAAGATTTTATCAACTCGGTTACCTGAGAGAGAGAGGTTTGTGAATGCTGTAGAAAAAGTAGGACATTGTCTACATACAGACTAATTTTATGTTCTATTTTGTTGCATTGTATACCTATAATATTATTAGTTTGCCTGATTACTGCTCCTAATGGTTCAATAAAAATAGTAAAGAGGGAGGGAGAAAGTGGACATCCCTGCCTGGTACCTCTCCGAAGGAAAAACCTTGATGATGTTTGATTATTAGTCCTAATACATGCTGTTGGGAGCTGTATAATATTTTTAACCAGTTTATAAAATAATTACTGAACCCGAATTTAATTAAGGTTGCAAATAAACATTTCCAGTTAACTCTGTCAAATGCTTTTTCTGCATCTAAAGATAATACATTGGGTTTGATGTTTTTACAGTAGAAATAATCTATTAAATCTATTAATCTACTTGAATTTGTGCAGTAGAGCTTCCCTTTTATAAAACCCATTTGATCAGTATGGATTATAAGAGGTGTTATTTTCTCTATTCTTCTTGCAAGAGCTTTGCAAATTATTTTAAGATCAATGTTGATGAGAGAAATGGCACGATAACTGGTAGGAGATGTAGGGTCTTTCCCTGGTTTTAATGGAAGATTGATGTAGGCAGAGTTCATGTTTGGTGCTAGTCGATCATTTTCCTTTGTTTCGTGTAACATTTTGTAAAATGATGATTCCAGAATATTCCAGAATTCTTTATAGAACTCTAGAACAGCTCTGGAGCTGTATTATTAGGCATGGATTGGAGGGCCTCCTGGAGTTCAGCCACTGTTAGCGGTGAATCCAGGGCATTTGCTTGACTGTCTGAAAGTTTAGGAAGTGATTATTTTATGCAGAAATTGTTCAATTTCAATATTTGATGGGTTTATCTCCGGTGTGTATAAAGTCTCATAAAATTCTTTGAAAGTGTTGTTTATTCTTTCAGGATCATATACTTTATTTCCAATTTGGTCTTTGATTGCAGATATAGTTGTTTTTTCTTTATTTATTTTTAACTGATTAGCTAAGAAGCTACCTGATTTATTACTATGTTAAAAGTTTTCTATTCGAAGTCTTTGGATTAAGAACTGGGTCCGTTTATTAATAATTCATTTAAACTGGAAAAGCGTCTAAACCGGTATATTCTACTTAGTCTGTTTTATCCAGTGAAATCTAGAGATCGTCCAATTTTTATATTGAATGGTTGCTATTCTATTTGCTCAATTTAAAGAAACAGGAGCGTGATCGCTGATAACTATAGGATGTATCCCAGTGTCTGAAATGTCATTCAAAAAATTGGATTCAGGTCTGTATACTGGCCGGGCCACTCCAGGACCTTAAGATGCTTCCTACGGAGCCACTCCTCAGTTGCTCTGGCTGTGTATTTTAGGTAGTTGTCATGCTGGAAGACTACACATCTTCAATGCTCTTACTTTTATTATTTTATTATTTTGCTTTTTTTTAACGTGTTCCTGTCTAGCAGTGATGCCTACCAGAATATGGGTTTCATGAGTACCAAGTCAAGCCAACAGTTTTAACTTTCCCCCAATGCAGAGTTTAACGAGCTTCGCTGTATACGCCACTTGATGTATATGTAGAAAAATCTTTATCAGAGAATTACTGTGGGTTCAAATTTCCTGACGTCATGGACATTAAACTGAGACAAGAAGGGAGAAAGGAAGAAGGTGAAGAACAGAAACCGGACCAACAGAGGCGCGAACCGACGACACAAGACAGGGAGGCAAACAAAGAACACAAGAAAACATCCCAGTCCTCCACCTCTGCCGGACGGCAGAGAAACAGTAATACAAAACAAAAACAACAAACTGTACAGAACCAAACCAATAGTTCGGATCTAGTAGAATAAACTAAGAATTATACATTCACTACACACAAGCATTGATTAATGAACATAATACAAATGTTTCTGGTAAGCTCCTGTGAACAACTAACTTATGATGATAACCTCAGCTTAAGATATGTTCGTCCTCACCAATGTCCCCACACCTATGTGTGTGCGAGCATGCAGGTCTGAATAAGGTTTCCCCATGCAAGTGATTGATAGCTGGTGTAAGGAACCGTCAATCCGTCCTACAGGAATCGGCACAGACATGGAGGAGGCAAGAGATGTATGCATCCAGGGTCCCACAGAGTACAGAGTCCACAGGCAAGGCAAGGCAAGGCAAGGCAATTTTATTTCTATAGCACACTTTCAACACAAGGTAATTCAAGGTGCTTTACATGATTCAGTGATAATGAAACCACATGATTACAAAGCATATAAGTTTAACAGTAATCAATCAGTAAGAAAAGATATTGTAAGGAACAAATCCACTTAATTAATACACAATCACTTAAAAATAAAGCTAAAAGATAGAATAAAATATAGAAATTAAAACGACAACAATAAAATAATATAAAGATCAAATGTTTACAATAAAAAAAAAAAAAAAAAGCAGTTACTCATAAGCAAGTTTAAATAGATACGTTTTAATTTTAGACTTAAAAGAGTTCAGTGTCTCTGCAGCTTTACATTCTCCTGGTAGTTTGTTCCAGAGATGAGGAGCATAGAAACTGAAAGCTGCTTCTCCATGTTTGGTTCTGGTTCTAGGGACGATCAGTAAATTAGAGCTGGAGGACCTGAGTGATCTGGATGGTTTGTACCATGATAGCAGATCTCTAATGTACTCAGGTGCTAAACCATTAAATGATTTATATACCAATAAAAGCACTTTGAAGTCTATTCTCTGAGCTACAGGGAGCCAGTGTAAGGACTTTAGAACTGGGGTGATGTGTTCTACTTTCCTGGTTCTAGTGAGAACACGAGCAGCAGCGTTCTGGATCAACTGCAGCTGTCTGATTGATTTTTTAGGTAGACCTGTGAGGATACTGTTACAGTAATCAAGGCGGCTAGAGATAAATGCATGGATGAGTTTTTCTAGGTCTCCTTGTGTCATCATTCCTTTAATCCTAGAAATGTTCCTCAGGTGATAGAGAGCTGACCTTGTTATTGCCTTTATGTGACCCTGGAGGTTCTGGTCTGAGTCCATTATTACACCTAGATTTCTGGCCTGGTCAGTAGTTTCTATTTGGACCAACTGAAGCTGTTTACTGATATTTAATCGATCTTTTTTGGGTCCAAAGAGAAGCACTTCAGTTTTGTTTTTGTTCAGTTGTAGGAAATTATGGGACATCCAGCTGTTAATTTGCTCAATGCATTTATTGAGGATTTGGATGGGTTCAACATCATCTGGTGACACTGAGATATAAAGCTGAGTGTCGTCAGCATATTGTGGTATTTAACATGGTTGGCGGTTATAATCTGGCTAAGCGGAAGCATATAGATGCTAAATAGGAGGGGCCCCAGGATGGAGCCCTGGGGGACCCCACATGTTATTTCTGTGTTTTGTGATGAGAACTGGCTAACTGATACAAAGAAGTTCCTGTTCTTGAGGTAGGATGTGAACCAGTCGAGTACTGTACCAGAGAGTCCGACCCAGCTCTCTAGACGTTCCAGTAATATATCATGATCAACAGTGTCAAACGCCGCACTGAGGTCTAACAGTACCAGCACTGTTGTTTTTCCATGGTCAGTATTTTTACGGATGTCATTAAAAACTTTGACGAGGGCTGTCTCTGTGCTGTGGTATCTACGAAAACCAGACTGATAAACATCAAGGCGTTTGTTCATTGCTAGGAAGCTGTTTAGCTGCTGGAACACAACTTTTTCAATAATTTTACCGATAAATGGGATATTAGAGATTGGTCTGTAGTTTTGCATCAAAGTGCTGTCTAGGTTCTTCTTCTTTAGTATTGGTTTGATAACTGCTGTTTTTAGGGCTTTGGGGAAAACACCTGATAGGAGCGATGAGTTAACTATTTTGATAAGATCCATTCTGATGGATGGGAGGACCTTTTTTAGAAAATTTGTTGGTAAGATATCTAAGCAGCAGGTGGCAGAGCGTAGTTTGTCAATAATTTCATCAAAGCTTGATTGATTTATTGTTTGGAAGTGAGTCATTTTCTCTGGGTGAGTGTTAGTTGGGCTCATAGTTGGTACTGGGGTTTGAACTGATGTACTGATTGATCTTCTGATGTTCAAGATCTTTTGAGTGAAGAAGGTGGCAAAATCATTACAGGCCTTGGTGGAGTTTAGTTCAGGGGGTATTGTCACTGGAGGGTTAGTTAGTCTCTCCACTGTAGCAAATAATGTCCTAGCGTTATTGCTGTTTCTGTGAATAATCTCAGAAAAGAATGAATCCCTTGCACCCTTTAAGGTTACTTGATACTCGTTCAGTCTCTCTTTATAAATCTCATAATGAACCTGGAGTCGAGTTTTCCGCCATTTTCTCTCGGCGCGCCGGCACTCTCTTTTTTCATTACATACCAGTGGATTGATTCTCCACTGAGACTTCTTTTTGCTAGAGACAGTTTTAACCTTAAGTGGCGCAATCGTATCCATCACGTCTGAGACTTTGGATATAAAATCATCTGTCAGTTTATTTGTTGGCGATTCAGACAAGGTTGGAGTGTACATCAGTTTAAAGTTTTCAGCTGGATTTTCTTTAAGGAAGCGTTTTTTAACATTGGATTTACTCTGATTAGGTATGTTTTCTTGGATGGTGCTTTGAAATGAGATGCAGAAATGGTCAGATAATGCTATATCCGTTACAGCAATGTTAGAGATATTTAAGTCTTTGCTAATAAGTAGGTCCAGAGTGTGTCCTCGGTTGTGCGTTGGCTCGTTAATGTGTTGGCTTAGGTCAAAGTTATGAAGGGCGTCATATAGTGCTTTTGTTCCGCTATCTTGGGGTTTGTCAGTATGAATGTTGAAGCCTCCCACAATTGCTATGTGGTCATAGTCTAGACATATTGCAGAGCAAAGGTCATTGAAGTCGTTATAAAAGTTTGTGTTAAGTTTTGGTTTTGGTGGTCTGTATACGTTTACAAATATGACTTTGTGTCATTTGTTTCAGTAGCTAAATATTCAAAAGTGTTGAATTCTCCTAGTGATACTTTTTTAAAGTTTAAGGAATCATGAAAAACTGTGGCCAAACCACCCCCCCTTTTATTTTTCCTGGTCTCACTAATGAAGTGATAATTAGTTGTACAAGTCTCTATTAATACATTTTGTTCTGTATTTTCATCTAACCAAGTTTCTGAGAGAAATAGTGCATGTATATCATGTGTGATGATGTAGTCATTGATTAGCAGTGATTTTTCTGATAGTGATCTTATGTTTTGTATAGCTGCATTAATATTTCTTCTCGAGAAAAAAAAAGATTCTGTTTGCTAGGTATTATTTTTAAATTCTGTACTGCTCGGTTATTTTTAGTTTTAGTGTGTGAATACCTCTTTTTTATAATAACTGGGATTTTACTTTCAAGGTGAGAATGTGAGTAATCTTGACCAAACACCACTTTCTGGAAAGAAGTTTTTCTGGCTGTGTTCGGTCGGTATCAGATGTCTGATATGGTGAGTTGAATTGGAGAGCAATAATGTTCATAGTTCCTGCTTGGGCGTGGAGTTAAAAGGAGGATTCCTTTTTTTTTCTTGAGTTTGAAGTTTTTCAGAGAATTCCTGGAATGGTGAGAGCGTCTCAGAGTCAGGAGTTGAAGATGAAATGGATCTGCTTGTCTTTCCTAGATCAGCTGGTGTGTTGATTGGATGTGCTGTCTCAGGGAGCATCATCTGTACAGTAGAATCAACACATAGAGATACTGGAACTCTGTGTTTCTTTAGAGGGTCATCTGATGGTGTTGTTGCACAGTCAGCTGGCATGACTGTGGCAGGCTTATCATTAGTTCGAGGACAAAGCGGTTTGTTTGCATTGTTTACATTAGATAACAAGTTCCAGAGATAGAGCTTCTGACCTTTTTTGTTGATATGACGTCCATCTTTTGAGAATAGATGCTTTCGTTCACAGAAGATCTTAAAATTATTCAGGAATGGAATAGACCTTTCTGCACAGACAGTTTTAACAAATCTGCTAAAACCTTTGATCCGGCTCCATTCTTCATCAGAAGGTGTTGCTGGAATTGGTCCAGATATGTGAAGTTCTATCTTGTTGGTGTTAAAGTTCTGGAGTAGATCCATGAAGTCCTTCTTTAAAATTTCCGATTTCTTGTGAGCGATGTCGACTGCTCCAGCATGGACAACAATTTTTTCTAGTTCTGGATTGCTCTCAATAATTGATGGAATTATCTCAGAAAGTTGTTTAACTGTCATTTGTTGGCAATTAATGACTTTTGTATTGATGCATAGAAGTTCAATACCTTGGATCGATCCGTCATGAATAATAGCAAGCGTTTTCCTTTTCTTGCTGTGTTCTGTTTTCTTTGGTTTTCTGTGTTCTTGCTGCTGATTCTTCTTATCAGGAGGAGAGGAGAGGAAAACTCTGTGTGGGTCCGTTGATTCCAGGGAACTGTTTGCATTTTGTTGGCTTTGCTGTGCGTCTGTTAGACTCAAAGAGCTGGGAGATGCCAGCGCTGTGAATCTGTTTTTTAAAGGAATAAAATAAGTTGTTGGTTGTTGGGGTTTCTTTTTACGTTCCTTATTTTTCTTGTTGGGTGTCTGTCGTCTGAGTGCTGGCCACTCTTCTAATGAGTGGGGGGTCCTTCCGGATAGACGCCGTCTGTTTGGAGGGGAACTCTGTGTTGTTGTTGGCATCAACCTGCCAGGTTGTTGAAAATCGCATGCCATACTCAGAGTAGTCTTGTTTCTGCCGTTTTCTTCCAGGCGTTGGATTTTTAATTCCATGTCCTTCATTCTTTCCAGAATGTTTTGGAGAGTGACATCAGCGTTGAGAGCCATTGTAGTCTTCGTTTCTTTGTCCACAGTGGAAAAGTAGAAAAAGGAATAAAAATTGTCCCAGGGAGGTCGTCTAGTGTCCTTAGGGTGAGTAAATAAAAAATAAAAGAAAAGAAAAAGAAAGATAGGTAGCGGGGGGAAGAGAGCAGGAGTAGAGGAGAGGAAAACACGTCCTGCTCCTTCGGCAGTCAGAGTAGATTCCAGGCGGATCAGCGCAGGGTCGATCACCCACCAAGAGAGGAACAGATGGAAGCCCCAGGGGAGCACCCACCAGCCGCAATGCTGGGGCCCGAGAGATCGCAGTGACGAGCCCACGGGCTCCGCCGGTAACCGGCTACGCCAGGGCGGGCCCGGATCAGGAACCGGAGGCCACGGGGACCAGGGGCACCCCGCCCCCCAGCGGGGCCCATACCAGGGACCAGCTGACAAGGGCCCCCCGCCGCCGCCCGGGCCTTACTGAGGGAAGGATATAGTTGGCAAAGATCTCACAGTACTTGGCCCCATCCATCCTCCCCTCAGTACCTTGCAGTCATCTAGTCCCCTTTGCAGAAAAGCATCCCCAAAGAACTTTTTTTCCACCTCCATGCTTCACAGTCGGGATGGTGTTCTTGGGCTTGTATTCATCCTTTTTCCAAACACAGCAAGTGGAGTTTAGACCAAGAAGCTCTACTTTTGTCTCAACCTTCTCCTATTCCTCTTCTGGATCACCAAGATGGTCATTGGCAAACTTCAGACAGGCCTTGATATGCGCTGGCTTGAGCAAGGGGGCCTTGGCTGCACTGCAGGAATTTAATCCATGATGGCAGAGTGTTTTACTGATGGTTTTCTTTGAGACTTTGGTCCCAGCTCTATTCAGGTCATTAACTAGGTCCTGCCGTGTAGTTCTGGGCCCATCCCTCACTGTCCTCATGATCATTGATGCTTCATGAGGAGAGATTTTATTTGGCGCTCCAGACTGAGGGAGATTGACTGTGGTCTTGAACTTCTTCCATTTTTAAAATTTTTGCACCAACAGTTGTTGACTTCTCACCAAGCTGCTTGCCTATTGTCCTGTAACCCGTCCCAGCTTTTTTATCACTAAAGTCCTTGCACAGCACTCTGGTCTCGGCCATTGTGGAGAGGTTGGAATTTGTTTGAGTGTGTGGACAGGTGTCTTTTATACAGGTAACAAGTTAAAACATTTGCAATTAATACAGGTAATAAATGGAGAACAGGAGGGCTTCTTAAAGAAGAACTAACAGATCTGTGTAAGCCTAATTTCTTACTGGTCGATAGATCAAATACGTATGTCATGAAATAAAATGGAAATAAATTATTTAAAAATAATACAATGTGATTTTCTGAATTTTTGTTTTGGATTCTGTCTCTCAGAGTTGAACAGTACATTTGATACAAATTACAGACCTCTACATGCTTTGTAAGTGGGAAAACTTCAAAAGTCGCCAGTGTGTCAAATACATGTTCTTATCAGCCTGTTAATTTAGACAGCAGGCAAGCTATAGATTAATGTTTTCTCACATTATGATATCTTGTGCCTGCTAGATATTGGTGAAATTGCTGATCATGTGACTATCCTATTTCATGCAAAACGTAATTCATTACTTGTGCAAAACATTAGGCAAAATGCCGGAGAGCCATAAAATCAATAATATTTTCTTCTACTATAAATCTGTGCTCATGAAAAGAAAAATCAGATCTTTTACTTCACCTTTGGGCTATCTCTGCATTATATTAGTTGCCGTTTGACAGAGGAGCAGCTTATGTACCACATGAAATTATTTAATCCTTCCAAAGTAAAAGTTTCTCAGATCAAGATCAAATTGTGCTGAATATGCACATGAGGCTAAGATGGAGAATTGTGTTGAACATCCCAGAAACTGAACAAATAATGTTCTTATTTCTTATTTCAGGATCAGTGTAGTTAGTACATTCTTGAGTTTTAATTAATGTACAATGTATGATTTTGACACTTTCTATAAAGCTTCACACTTAAAAAAATAAGCTTTTACCTGAGGAACTTTAATAAATTCAGGCTCTTCTGAAGAGGTTAAATAATGCTTTTGGCAATAAAATACCTCAACGACAAAAATGTATTCTTCCTACTTAGAAATGCTATACTATTAAATTCCTATTGTTTTAAAATTTTGCATTAAAACATAAATTAATACTTAATAGTTATCATCAAAACTGAACATTTATATTAAAATGCACCAACATCTCTGTATGATGGATCTTTTCCCTTGACCCCATGCAAATATAATCAAAATACAGAGAATATAAATCCTACATAAGAATAACAAAATGTGTTTAACAGAGCAACAAAGTTGTTATAATTTCAAACCAACCTTGGTTGAAAATCTGTTTTGAGACAAAATGTTTGAACACATATTTCTAAAAATAAAGAAAAAAGTTTCTTTAATTATAACTTCTAGTTGAAGGTTAGCCTTATACAGTAAATTTAAAGAGTGCCAAAAAAACCCAACAAGTAATAATCTAAGAGCAGCCTAAGAGAAAATGTGATTCAATGATGGAATTGAAAAAGTTAAGAAAGGTATAGGATAATTTACCAGTAGTCACATTGTTATCTCAAACAGTGAATTTGCCTGAATAAATTAATAATGAACAATTACCTGTTGTGTTTTTCCTTCAAAAATTATTAGCACCGTTATTCCTGGGTTGTTTTTTTAAAGAATGCCCAAACCTTACTTGAGAAGGACATGTCTGTGTTTTTTGCTAAACAAGAAGCAACGGGAAATATTTTTCATCACACGTTATATTTGTAACAGAGGTAAGATCTGTATTTTCTGTTAATAAAGAAACCTTTCACCATGAGGCAAAATATGTTCGGAAACTGAAGTATATTAAATCTGCTGTTTTCCTTAAGGTGTGTGTGTTTTTTTTAAGCTTAAGAATGCTTTGTTTCCCTCCTCTGTTTTTGGTTAATTTCTAGGTGACAGCCATATTAGTGCTGTGAGCCTTAATAAACCCCACTATGTCACACATTTTTTACAAACATTTGAAATATTCACTCCTGACGTCATAATTAGATTTTAATAAGTGATGTTTTCCACGCTGATCCCTGTGTTTACTAATAAAACATTCAGTCAATAATTTATTTTAATTTTATTTTTTGAATTTTATTCCTATTACAGTTAAAAATATTAAACCTTTGTGAAAATGTATTCACTTTATTAAATAATAGACTTATTAATTCCTGTTTAAGATATCTATAGAGGATTCTTTAAAGCCTGAAAAATGTTTGTGCTTGACAGAGATGATGTTTATACAAAGTGAAACAGTATATTATAGTGGTCATGGTCGACTGGTAAATGGTACACGTAGTACTAGTACACGTAGTACTTGTTTACCGGTGGTCAACGTGTACTACCATCCTTTATTTTTCTCATGGCCAATTCTCATCGCTGATTTCTGGATGACCTTTCATATTGTTTGCGTTTTGGGGTGTCACACTAGTGGCTGCGATGGGTGGTTGGCGTTTCTGGACCTGGTAAGTTTTTAGACACTGGACTTGTCTCCGGGGTCTTGGTCTTTGTGTGTTGGCCTTGTAATGGGGTCTTTGTATTGGTCTGTGTACTGGGGTTGGGCATTAGACTGGGGTCTGTTATCGGGCTCACCAGTGGACTGATTGGGTGCCTACAGGTGCTTTCATCTATGGGGAGCACTGTTTGTATAATTGTACTGTATTTAAATGGACCTTTATTGTAAAGTTCCTTTAGATGACATTTGTTGTGAATTGGCGCTATATAAATATAAATAAATAAAAGTGAATTGAAACTGAATTGAATAGTATGGTTAAAAATAGTTCAGGAGCCCCCAATCCCCCCGATTGGGGCTCCTGAACTCAACCTGAGTGTCAAATGTCTTTTGTACTCTGTTAGTAGACTGAATGTTGGGGAGGGTATAGCTCTTTTTTTAGGATGGTGTCAGGGGCACTGCCTTTGACTCTAAAGGGCTTGGTGGTTCTGCAGCCATGGGCCCCGTGGTGGATGTGCCAGTACTTGGAACAGGGCAAACAAGGTTGCCTAATGGAGTTAGTGGGGGAGCTGGCTTCCTGGGAAAGCATTTTTTTCTCCCAGTCCTTCCATCCCCATCCCTGGATACCTATATACAACCATTCCATAATTTTACCACTCATATAGGGTCTTGGGGTATGGGCAGTGTGTGATTTGTAAAAGAAGCAGAGGGGGGGGAGGGGTCTTTTTTTTATTCATAGAAATAAGGACAGGTTGGTGTTAGCTGGCTGCAGGGAAAGTTGCACATACCTTTTACCCTTTCAAAACAGACTGAAAAACTGGAAAAACAAAATTATTTTTGACATCAAAATATTAAGATACGATCAAATATATTAAGATGATTAAAATTAAAGCTAATGATTCACCTGATTTATCCAGTCATAGCAGGTGAGATTATTTTTCCCCCATGCAGCCTCAGCAGCATCTTGTCTGCCCTCTCAGACCCAAGGCTCTTTGTGCATATTATTCTGTGGGGGAAAAAGTCCACCTTTAGAGGAGCCCAGCTGGGGTCAGGTGCAAAAATACTTTTCAGGCGTAAGAATCCTTACCCTTGGTTTATTAAACCATGCTCATGGATTTGGGGTCCTACAGGAAAATATAGACTTTTGAGTCATTGTAGCCTGGGAGCATGTCCCTGGTAAAATTGATAAATTATAGTTTTGTCCCCACCATGTAAAAACCATTTTAAAAAAAAGTATTTTAACAATGCACACGCCAGCAGAATTTTCATATAATCAGTATTCGAACTGACCTTTATTTCACTATCTTACACATTTTCTCTGTGTGTGAATCCTGTAGCCTACTTTGCAGAGATGGATGTTACATTTGAAACTTCCTACACTGCGTTGGTAAGGCGTATCGCGTCATTTCCTGTTTGGTGACTCACTTGGTCGCCCTCTTGAATGTATCTAATTTTCTCTGTCCAGAAGCTTTTTCAGTTATTTTAACACACAAACCCGTTAAAACACTTATTTTCTGTTGGTGTGTTGTTTTCGTTTTGGGAACTCGTTAAGCATTACACTACTTTTCTGGGCTCGGAAGGGTATCGCAAGGTTAGCTTATTTTCCCTTCTAGCATGGCTATGGCTGCTATCTCTCCTGTCCCTCCGTCTCTCTCTGAATCTCCTCCTCTCGCTTGCTATCTGTGTCAGATGTTTACCTACTCCTCTGCCTCTTTTAGCAAAGATGGTAAGTGTAATAAGTGCAGCATTTTTGTAGTCTTGGAGGTGAGAGTTTCTTAGCTAGAGGCCCGGCTCCGCGCTGTAGAACAGACAGGCCCAGCAGTAGCTAGTGCGGAGCCAGTTAGGACAGGACTCCTTAGCCTTCCTCCAACAGCTCCCATGCAGCCGGGACCTCAGGCGAGCTGGGTGACGGTTCGTAGGAAGCTTAGCACCAGACCCCAGCGCACGGCCAACCACAAGCCCCTCTCTGTAAACAATAGGTTTGCCCCTTTGAATCTACCTTTCATGTTCAGCGACGCACCCGCTGAACATGAAAGGTAGATTCTTGTAATTGTCAGCTCCGTAGTTAGGAACGTGACTCCAGAGACACGAAAGATCACTGTCAGATGCCTTCCAGGGGCCAGAGCTGCGGACATTAGGTCCCACCTGAAGCTTTTGGCCAAGGACAAACGGCGGTATAGCAGGATTGTCATCCATGCTGGTGGCAATGACACCCGGTTACGGCAATCGGAGGTCACTCCAATTAGCGTAGCTTCGGTGTGTAGGGCTGCCAAAAAGATGTCTGACTCTGTTATTTTTTCTGGTCCCCTGCCTGATCTTACTATTTCAATTCAATTCAATTCAGTTTATTTATATAGCGCCGTTTCACAACAGATGTCATCCCAAGGCACTTTACAAGAAGAGTTATTACAATACAGTGTTTAATTTAGAAATTAGAGAACCACAGAAGATTGCGTCGTGTAATTCTCAGCAATCCCTCACACTGAGCAAGCACGAAGCGACAGTGGAAAGGAAAAACTCCCTTTTAACAGGAAGAAACCTCCGGCAGAACCAGGCTCAGCACAAGCGGTCATCTGCCGAGACCGTCTGTGGTTTGGAGAATACAGAACAGAGACACAGAACAGAGACACAGAAAGAACAACACAGCTGATGCAGAAGTTTGTTGCAGGACGTGGAGAACTTTCCGTCACTGCAATCCCATCTTAGTCAGGGTCGTCAAGCAGGGCGGGTCAGGAGCACCTACTGTAGGAAGAGACTAAGAGAAAACAGGTTAGCGCTTGAATTGACAGCACATCATGCAGTTGGGGAGAAGTAGGAGAGAAAGTAGCGATGACATGTACAGCCGTATGCTGTCGTTTCACCTTTGCTTGTTAAGGTGGTGTCCAGAAAACGATGTGGGCTACATTGATAACTGGGGGACCTTCTGGGGAAAAGCTTGACTGTTACGTAGAGACAGCATCCATCCCACTGCGGACGGAGCTGCCCTTCTTTTCAGGAACATTGATAGGTTTATCTCTAGTTCCCCAATGCCATGACAACCCAGGTCAGGGAACAGGGACTGCCAGCCACCCACTACCATATAGAGACAGTTTCCCCTCCACTACCAAAAACAAATGATTTCAAAGTTAATGCTACTACAGCAAAGTATAAAAATCTCTTGGTAAATCACTTAATTTTTGATAATATTGATCTGTTTCGTCTTGCAGAGACATGGTTGCAGGAAGAGGACCACGTCACAATAAATGAGTCAACTCCCCCTAGCTAATTAAACTTTAGTGTCCCTGGAAGTACTGGTTGAGGAGGTGGAGTAGCCACCATCTTTAATTCAGATTTACTAATTAATCCCCCAAAAAATAATAGTTATAGTTCCTTTGAGCATTTAATCTTTAGCCTTCCTCATACACATAACAAAGCAGTAAAGCCACTTTTGTTCGTGGTCTTGTAATTCCTACCAGGTTTAATGTTTTTTAAGTGTCTTAATGGTCTTGGGCCTTCTTATCTTTCAGAAATGCTTTTACCATACGAACCCTCGCTGTCTCTGCGCTCCTCTGGCAGCTTTCTCCTTATCATCCCCAAAGTCAGGACACGGACTCATGGTGGGGCATCTTTCCATTATCATGGCCCTCACCTCAGAATCGCTTCTGAATCGAGAATCGTTTCTGAATCGAATAGTCACCCCAAGAATCGAATTGAATCTTGAGATGTTGTAAGATTCCCATCCCTAATATATATGCTTCCTATTGGTAAAATCATTTGGCAGCATGGGATAAATTTATATAGTTACGCAGATGATACACAGCTATATCTATCCATAAATCCTGATGAATCATTTCAGTTAGGTAGACTACAGGCATGTCTGGAAGATATAAAAATGTGGATGACTCTAAACTTATTGCTTCTGAATTCTGATAAAACAGAAGTTGTCGTCTTTGGACCAGAAGCTCTGAAAAAGAAACTACTTAGTCAACCCCTTCACCTGGACGGCATTAAATTAGCCTCCAGTATTAAAGCAAAGAACCTCTGTGTTATTTTTGACCAAGATATGTAATTTAGATCTCACAATAAAGAAGTCTATAGGATTTTCTTTTTTCACTTTAGGAATATTGCAAAAATTAGAACCATCCTGTCCAGGAGTGATGCTGAAAAACTACTCCATGCCTTTGTTACTTCAAGACTGGCTTACTGTAACTCTTTATTATCAGGTAGTCCAAAGAATACAAATAAAAGTATTTAGTTAGTCCAAAATGCTGCTGCTAGGGTTTTGATGAATAAATAAAGAAGACATCACATTTCCCCTGTTTTGGCTTCTCTTCACTGGCTCCCGGTAAAATCTAGAATAGAATTCAAGATCCTCCTTCTGACATATAAAGCTCTTAATATTCAAGCTCCATCATACATAAGAGACCTGATTGTTTCATATGTTCCTAACAGAGCGCTTCGTTCTCAGACTGCAGGTTTACTGGTAGTTCCTAGGATTTCTAAAAGTAGAATGGGTGGCAGATCTTTCAGTTACCAGGCTCCCCTCCTATGGAACCAGCTGCTAGGGTTGGTTCGTGAAGCAGACAACTTGTCTATCTTTAAAACTAGGCTTAAAACCTTCCTCTTTGACAAGCTTACAATTAGAGATAGGTTAGACAGGTAGCTAGGAAGAGACAGGTTAATGTTAGTAGCCAGGTAGAGTGTAAAAAGCTAGGAAGTGACAGGTTAATGTTAGTATTCAGGGAGAGTAGCTAGGTAGAGATAGATTTATGTAAGCCAGGTAGAGAGTGGCTAGTTCTCCTACTAGCCAGGAGACAGGTTAATGTTAGTAGCTATGCTGCTTTAGGCTAGGCTGTTGGAGATTATTAGAGTCAGTTCCTATTTTCTCTCCTACTTCTCCCGAACTGCATGATGTGCTGTCAATTCAAGCGCTAACCTGTTTTCTCTTAGTCTCTTCCTACAGTAGGTGCTCCTGACCCGCCCTGCTTGACGACCCTGACTAAGATGGCATTCCAGTGGCGGAAGGTTCTCCACATCCTGCTACCAGCTTCTGCATCAGTTCTGTTGCTCTTTCTGTGTCTCTGCTGCCTTCTACAAAACCCAGACGGTCTCGGCAGATGAGCGCTTATGCTGAGCCAGGTTCTGCTGGAGTTTTCTTCCTGTTAAAAGGGAGTTTTTCCTCTCCACTGTCACTTCATGCTTGCTCAGTGTGAGGGATTGCTGAGAAGTCACGAGGCAATCTTCTGTGCTTCTCTAATTTCTAAATTAAACATTGTACTGTAATAACTCTTCTTGTAAGTGCCTTGAGATGACATCTGTTGTGAAACTGCACTATATAAATAAACTGAATTGAATTGAATTGAAATTTGATTGAGACAGGAAACAACCCCTCCTTGGGCTGCCACCTTACCGCGGTGGAGGGGTTTGAGTGTCCCAATGATCCTAGGAGCTATGTTGTCTGGGGCTTTATGCCCCTGGTAGGGTCACCCATGGCAAACTGGTCCTAGGTGAGGGATCAGACAAAGTGCAGCCCAAAAACCCCTATGATGAATGACAGCGTTGGACCAAGTGTTCCCTCGCCCGGACGCGGGGAGGACGCCGGACAGACCTGGCAGGCCCAAATGTGTTGTGAGGGTCTGCTGGGAACGTCTGGCAGAGTCTCCTGTCAGAAGGGGTTTCAACTCTCACCTCCGGCAGAACTTCAAACATGTCCCGGGGGAGGCGGGGGACATTGAGTCCGAATGGGCCATGTTCCATGCCTCCATTGTCGAAGCGGCTGACCGTAGTTGTGGCCGTAAGGTAGTCGGTGCCTGTCACAGCGGCAACCCTCGAACCCGCTGGTGGACACCAGCGGTGAGGGATGCTGTCAAGCTGAAGAAGGAGTCCTATCGGGCCATTTTGGCCTGTGGGACTCCGGAAGCAGCTGATAGGTACCGGCAGGGCAAGCGGAGTGCAGCTCGGATGGTCGCTGAGGCAAAAACTCGGGCATGGGACGAGTTTGGAGAGACCATGAGAACTACTTCCGTATGGCTTCGAAGCGATACTGGTCCACCATCCGGCTTCTCAGGGGGGGAAGCGGTCTTCCACCAACACTGTTTACAGTGGGGGCGGTGTGCTGCTGACCTCAACGCAGGACGTCTTGGGTCGGTGGATGGAATACTTCGAAGACCTCCTCAATCCCACCGACACGCCTTCCTGTTTCAAAGCAGAGTCTGAGGACTCTGGGACGGGCTCTCCAATCTCTGGTGCTGAAGTCACCGAGGTTGTTAGAAAGCTCCTTGGTGGCAAGGCACCGGGGTTGGATGAGATTCGGCCGGAGTTCCTCAAGGCTCTGGATGTTGTAGGACTGTGTTGGTTGACGCGGCTCTGCAATATTGCGTGGACATCCGGGGCAGTTCCCTTGGATTGGCAGACCGGGGTGGTGGTTCCCCCTCTTTAAAAAGGGGGACCACAGAGTGTGTTCCAACTATAGGGGTATCACACTTCTGAGCCTCCCTGGTAAGGTCTATTCGGGGGATCTGGAGAAGAGGGTCCGACGGAAATTCGAACCTCGGATTCAGGAGGAACAATGCGGTTTTCATCCTGGCCGTGGAACACTGGACCAGCTCTACACCCTCGGCAGGGTCCTGGAGGGTGCGTGGGAGGTTGCCCAACCGGTCTACATGTGCTTTGTGGACTTGGAGAAGGCGTTCAACCGTGTCCCTCGGGGTGTCCTGTGGGGGGTACTCTGGGAGTATGGGGTACCAGGCCCTTTGATACGGGCTGTTAGGTCCCTATATGAACGGTGTCAGAGTCTGGTTCGCATTGCCGGCAGGAAGTCGGACTCATTTCCAGTGAGAGCTGGACTCCGCCAAGGTTGCCCTTTGTCACCGATCCTGTTCATAACGTTTATGGACAGGATTTCTAGGCACAGCCAAGGTGTTGAGGCGATCCGTTTTGGTGACCTCAGGATTGGGTCTCTGCTTTTCGCAGATGATGTGGTCTTGTTGGCTTCATCTGAACGTGATCTACAGCTCTCGTTGGAGCAGTTCGCAGCCGAGTGTGAAGCGGCTGGGATGAGGATCAGCACCTCCAAATCCGAGACCATAGTCTTGAGCCGGAAAAGGGTAGAGCGCCTTCTCCGGGTCGGGGATGAGGTCCTTCCTCAAGTGGGGGAGTTTAGGTATCTGGGGGTCTTGTTCACGAATGAGGGAAAAATGGAGCGGGAGATTGATGGACGGATTGGTAAGGCGTATGCAGTTATGCGGGCGCTGTACCGGTCTGTCGTGGTGAAGAGAGAGCTGAGCTGAAAGGCAAAGCTCTCAATTTACCGGCCGATCTACAGTCCTACCCTCATCTATGGTCACGAACGCTGGGTGGTGACCGAAAGAACGAGATCGCGGATACAGGCGGCTGAAATGAGTTTCCTCTGTAGGGAGTAGCCGGGAAGAGGGAAGTCTGGGTCTCTTTGCTTAGGCTACTGCCCCCGCGACCCTACTCCGGATAAGCAGAAGATGATGGATGGATGGATGGAGTTGAAACAAACCTGGTCACTAGTAAGTTTAAATATAGCTCAGTTGTCTTATTCACAAATTATATGAATAATGCTGTTTTTGTCAGTTTAAAACTATGGAAAGGTCCAGGACGATTCCCAATTCCGTGTGCCCATGGTCTGATTACAGATACATTTGCGTTGAGGTTACCACAATTAGATCTTGCAATAATGGGTACCATAAGCTTTTCATTGATGATGTTGTTGTATTTAGATATCTATTTATGTGTTGTGGTTGTGAAGTTCTGAGTTTGTGTTTTTTGTTTTGTTGCTGTCTTTACTCGCCTCTCACTTCTGTCCTGCATTTGTTGAGGCAGACTGGGATGTTTTCGTTTTTTTCCTTTCCCTATCTTATATCTTTAACTCACCTTCTCCTGCTTAATGCTTTTCTTCCCTACCTATCTTCATTGTCTCCCTTTTCCTCTCTTTATTTTCCATCTCAGTGTCCATATTATCGGAAAAATGGCCCACTACAATTGCTTATAAAGATTTTTTATAACATATATATCCCAAATGAACAAGCATTCTAAATGAAAACAAGAGAAAATAAACTAATTCACGGGGGATAGAAGAAGTTAATAAAAACATTAAATATTTTGGAATGGTTATTTCTTTTTTTCTCATAACCCATAGTGATTTTTCTACTAGGTCAAGTCAAGGCAAACTTTACAAAGAGAAACTTGACATGATGTGGTTACTAGACTCAAACTCAGCACAACACCAGACACTGTTGACAGGTAATGTTTATGTAATATGATTTTACTTAACAAAGATATGTGGGTCGTCTCGGGAGAAACTGGGGAACGGGAAACCAGGGAACCAAGTCTGGACTGCAAGAGGAATGAGTATAGATTAACTGGATGAAGAGGATATGGAGATTTGATGCTGTAGGTTTGATTCTTACTTATTGTCCATTGATGCGTTGCTTGGAGGAAGGTAGGTTGGAAGTGCAGTCTTTGGTTGGTTGGAGGTGGGTGTCTAATGTCTGATTACGTTCTGCTGTTTTTGAAGGTGGGTGACACAAAGGAGTCCGGAGGATTTCCAGGACCGAAGGTGAATTCTGTTTTTCTCTGCAGGCGGTGTTTCTGGGCAGCTTGATGACATTGACGGAGTGGCTGAGTGATGATGAGATTACCATACGGAAAGCGGTGCAGATGCTGACCAGGCAGGAACCCAGACTGACAGACTGTCTATGGCTTGAAAGGTTCCGGAGGAAGGTCACAGGAAACCCAGGAGGGATCTACAAGAATAATGGAAGGTAAGTCACAGTTTCCTTAATCCTGAGCAAAGTTTTCCTACATGGATTCTCGGAAGGTAACTTGGCCATGTTCCACGCTATATGCGAGAACCGACTGTCGTCAGCCTGCAGGCTTTTGAACTGGATGGGGATGAGGATCTATGATGTATACCTGGTGGCGGCTGCCTGCCACGCCCTGCAAAGAAGGTTGGTTATGGTATAAGTTTAGGCAATAAATAAAATATATATATATATATATATATATATAACTGACCAATATGAAAAAAATGAAAAGTCTCGGAATAAAACCCAGGTTAAAAACATATGTTTCTACAATTTTAAAGATTACTGATGAGACTAAAATTACACAAAAATAATTTGTGTCGTTTTTTGTTTTTCACTTTTGCAACATGTATCTGAGCATACATTACTACTTATATTATCACCTACTTAATACTATCATAACAATCTTTCTTCATTTTGAAATTTTTAGAAAAATCAATCGGAGGCAAATCATCTGATATACATGAAGCCACAACAATCAGATTGATATTGTCTAAACTTTGTTTCTTACACAAGGATTATAAACAGAACAATGAATCATGTTTGGATAATTAAGACAAAAATCCCATTAGTAACGTGAATTCTATGGATTACCAAATCCAAGACAATCTGAGCAGTAAATACTACTTGGTCACACATCCAGATTAATTTCTGGCCTATTTACATGATCAGCGAACCAGAGTGAGAGCCTGTACTGTAGGCATAACTGTTATTTTTTGGTGATGTGTACTATTTATCTTGTTTGAAGGAATTAAAATGATTTATTACACGTGTAATTAATTTACTTACTTTTCCAAGGTGAGTTTGAACACACACACACACACAAGTTTACGTCTTATTTTTGTGACTCAGTGAAAAATCGGCTCAATAGAAAAGCATGGATTCATGAAAGCTTTCCCCCGTGGCTGCAAGGAACACCCTCACATTCAGTAAGTCTGCAACATATTATATTAACACACGGCCTATCCGATTGCGTGAAATTATGTCGTATGAGGAATATTGGAGTATTTTGCCGTTGTTGCACACACACACACACACACACACACACACATATATATATATATATATATATATGTGTGTGTGTGTGTGTGTGTGTGTGTAATCAAGGTTTAAAGGTCCCCGGGACAGTCTATCCAGCCACAGAGTCAGTCTCGGTGCGTCTCCCTGGAGCTTCCTGTGGCTTTAAGCAGTGCGTCCTACCGTCCAACAGGAGGCGTGTCTCCCCTACGGCCGGAGCACAACGTTGCCAGCTGCAAGTGCGATCTTGCTCCTCCATAGAAACAAATCAACTTCTTTGTGCTGCTCTGACGATTTCCCTCCGCCAGCTTTATTCAAGGTAAGAACCTTATTTTACAACTTCACATGTGTTTGCATGTGGCAATAGTCTCGGCACTTGTTTGGATTTTATTTACGTGGATTACATCTGTTAAGAGAACCAGTCTTTTTTTAAAAAAGCAAGTAGAAGCTTTTACACATTGCTTCCCTGACTGAGCGGAGAGCTCTCCCGGTCTGAAGTTAGTCTCCGTGGTGCAGCTTGAGCGTCAGTTAGTATAAACTTCTCCCTCTCTGACAGGTATGACCTCTAGTATGTGTGCTCAACCTTTTTGGACTATTCCCCGTCCTTGACCACTGTTTCTGAAACACAGATGACAGTTTGAAGTTACTTTCTCGGAACTTGCGCAGATGGCAGCCGTATTTAAATTACATCAATAATCAATCAATAATATTTTAACTTTATTACAGTGGACAGTGGCGGAGATAGAGAGCGTAGGACTGCGCAAAAAGGCCAGTTCTCACAATATGGCAGCAGATGTGAGGGACAAGGACTAGAAAACATTTTTCTCCCTGATTAATTTCTTTTTGCTCTTCCTGCTCCACTTAGTTTCAGAAACGTTAATGCAAATTCATCAAGAAGTGGTGTTTTATTCTCCACTTCTTCACTCCAAATCTGCTTCCCGTCGTGTCGCTCAAACTGCCTTATATTATTGACTTAATTAAAAGAAACAATTTATGCTATCATATTATACTTTAGAAAAGTAATAGTCGATCATGGGAATGTTTTTCTCGAAAAAATAAATCTTACGGAAAAAGACCAATAAGTCCTCCGTGTGGTCTACCCGATTTAATATTTCATTGTGTCTCAGTCACCTACATATGTAACTAGAATGTGCATTTCACTGTCGGCCTGTGCTCATTTTTTTATCTGTCCATATATATATATATATATACATACACACACACAATTAGGTTGGGTGGTAAATTGGGTGATAGTCATCCTACATGGATGGTAGATGCTGTGGAGAAGCAGCTAATTAATAATTTATTCTATCATGTGAATCAGCTAATTAACAATGTAAACGGGCAAAAGCAGCTGACAAAGAAAGAGGCGGAAAGTGTGACTTTGTTGCTAAAACAGAAATGAGTCGCTGACCGTGGTGATGAAACACAGGGGAGGGCAAACAGGTCGCTGTCCGTGGTGCTAAAAAACATTTTTAAGCCTCTGTTCTATTGAAGGCTACCTTATTTACTGGTTGTGTACATAGGCACAGTGTCTTTAAATACAATGCCAGAAATTAAACCCTGATTATATAATATAATTAATCCTAATGAAAAAGGTTATATTTATTGTTAAAGGTGTGTGACAATTTGCATTTGATACCAGCTGCCTTCCTTTCCTTCCTTTTTTCTTAACACTGTACTTTTATAAAACAAATGTTCTAATGAAGATCAATAAATGAATGCATTACAGTTGCAAATAATGCTGTTCATACGAACATTCCTTGGTCAAAAAAATTTTTCACACTGCAAAAAACACAGACAAATGTTATGCCCTTATCTGAAGGCCAAACATATGCCTTTATCAAAAATATTCATGTTTCAGTAGGGTCGATGTAATATAATAATTCCGTTATTAATAATTCCTCTTTATGGTTTTGTTATTAGAAAACATCAGAACCGAACTTGAAAATATTTCAATCTAGTCGACCTACGAATGTAAGATTAAAAGTTAATGTTCAGTGTTCGCCTCTGTCACCATGGACTCTGACTAAAATAATCAAAAAATAATTCAGAAGAAATAACACGAGTGCTAACATACCTAGTCATCACTTTGAGCGGACAGAGCCAGACTGAGTCCGAGCATGAGTCTACGCCTGAGTAACTCCGATCAAACAGAGAAGATCACTTCAAATTCATCCATTTATTGCTTTTATAAGGCTGCACAGAGCGCGGCTCCGCTTCAAGCGACAGCCAGTGGAGCCGGGAAAGAATCTGAACGGCTGGGTGGCCGGGGACACAGGATCAGGGAAAAGAGAGGGAAGACAGGAAGGAAAGGGAGAGGTAGGAGTTGAGGGTAGGCATGACAGTTTCAGCAGGGGATACAGAGAAAAAGCTCGCAGTGTAACCAGCTGTAATCGAGAAACATGCCCGATCCGTCCTGTGCACTCTCACTCCACTAGTGTTGGCACGACGTCAGCTCTCTGTGCAGCAGTGCAGCAGGAGCTCGGACTGGATCAGCGCTCTCTCATCTTCTATCTCTGCCTTTTTTCTTTTAGTAAATGGATCTGTTGAAGCCCTGCCCTGCCTTACATGGATGCCCCGCCACCACCCCCACCATCATCTTCTTCAGTTGAGTCCGAGGGCTGTTTCTTCTTGGCGCAGTGAGCAGGACTCATCCCTTTTTCCCTTTTTTTTCCGCCAAATGGATGTGAGAAAGCCGCTGTTCAGCCTGGCGAAGATCATGCCGTGATCTTGCTCTAGTCCAAATAAATGTTTAAGGCGTGACAGAGATAAAGTCTGGGGAATTTACCGATTCGGGGAATAAAACTCTGTACAGAACACAAGCACCATGAAGATAACCTCCTTCCAGATATTTAAAGCGAGATTCAGGCACACCGTGAGCCTGCTGCTGCTGTTACACTGTGTGAGCTGCGCTCATGGGATGCCACACGTCCTGCGATTCGGTGAGCTACTTCTAATTTCTCCTTTGTGCTTCTGAAAGTTCCACTGTGTGTTTTCATTCTCAGACGTGTCGCTTTCACCCAGATCTACTCGGGACTCACTTTTCCTCCCTCTCTGACTCGTGGAAAGTTAGCGATGGGAGCGCTGATTGAAGCGTAGCAACATACTTAATTGGAAGCTTGTGCTTTTAAAAAGTTGGCTCAGATGCCTCACGGCTGGATGCCCACTAACATTGCCAAGCTGCTGGAATCAGCCATGAATATAGGGTTAATCTGGAAGTTTAGAAAAGATGGATATTCTGTAACTTGCGGATGTAAGATGTGTTGCTTTAATAAAAAATTAGAATAAGCTGAAACATAAAGGTGTGCATTCTAGGAGTATATATTATGTCAGCTCCCAGTGTGTGTACTCAGAATTTTAGGATTTTGCTGCTTTGATGTATATGATCCTTGCTCGAGAATGTTATGTGTAAAAAAGAAAATTATTATTACTAATTGTGTAAGTTAGAATCTTGTCAGGTAAAAAGAAGCTTACACTTTCACAGTGACACCCTGTTTCACTAATTATTTTTGGAAACAACTTTTAAGTCTTAGTTTAACTTTTATTTAGGATGTCTAAATAAAATAGATAAATAATTCAATAATAATAAAATAATTTTTATTCATTTCTTTTTGTTAGTTGCAAAACCTTGCCAATATTGTAGACCATATCCACTTCTTGAACTGCTGCTATTTTTGATTAGGGGAAAAAACACGAAACATGTTTTTGTTTTATTTATTATGTTAAGTGTAACTGGTTTTAATTGCATATAGTTGCTCAACGACTTGCACAACATACAACAGCCATGCATAAATAATTAACAGGCAAAAATGCAACATTAGAGACCAAATCATGAAGATTTTAAATGAAACACCTTTAAGCATTGACAGACTTATAATAAAAACAGCTTTTTGCTTATATTTGGTCTACAGATAAATGTATTTATGAAAAAAATGCATTGAAATTCACAATCCACCTCCCTTTAATTTCATGATGTAGATTGATGAGTTGTGCATTGATTATTTCATTATTGAAGCTGAAATAGATTTATATCTGTGTGAGAGAGTGTGGTTGATAGTCTCTGCAAATCTTGTGAACCTTTCTATTGCCTCTTTATGTTTTACAGACAGTTGCTCACTTTCCAGGGTTTCCATTCATGCCTCGTAGAGGAACATTGGACTCTGTTTAAAAAATAATAACTAATTAAAAAGACAGGAAAAAGAAGTATCTACCAAAATACTTTCACCAGTGTGTTTTATCTCATAGACTATCAGCTGTGAAAATGTTAGAGCAACACTGCATTTGCGTCTGTCCATTTTGAGTTACCTGCTGCTTACATGTTGGTAAATCTTATACTGGCAAGCCTTTCATGTGTTTCTGTTTACATTTTGATTGTGCAGTGTAACATTTCTTCTGACAATGACATTGTTTGATGATTCATAAAAAATAACAGTGTAAGGTAAATTAGATTTTGCCGTATGAATACGGAAGACGTACAGCAGAAGCAGAAGTAGCAGAAGTACAAAACCAAGAAACATTTCAATTTAACACAAACAATGCTAGCCAACAAAGAGATTTGAAACAGACGAGACACAAATTATCAGTAGAAAAGGAATATTATATATATATATATATATATATATATATATATATATATATATTGCTGGGATTATCAGATAAGTACAGTCAGATTTAGCATCTGCTTTAATTTTACAGAATAATGATTCATCAGTCTTCATCTTTCCAGGTTTAAGCTGTTCTGTGTTTCCCAGTCGAAAGCTTTTGTATTTTGTATTATGAAACATTGGTGACAGCATCTGACCACATCACCTGATGACATTATTGTGCACTGGTGACATCCCTTAGGTTATGCACTTCATACGAGACAGAGGCACAAGCTGAGAACACACGACTGACTAATTTTTTTAAGTGGGAACAGAACAGAACATAAGTTATTCTTGTGATATATCAACACATCAGCATTATAAGGGATATCATTTCTGTCCTTTATTACAATCATGCTTTTCCCCTCCAGATTTACTTAAATCACTTTCAGATGTACTGGGCACATTTACAACACTTGAAATGATCCTGCAATAATAGCATCAGTTGTGATAGATGCACTTCTTCCTTCCTTTCTCATCTGCGTTTCCAGCTTCCTCTGTGACCTTAAACATTGTGGCTACTATGATGGGTGGGCAAGGCACGTTTATTAGTATGGCACCATCATACAAAAGAAAAAATGCATTAACCTGTTTGAAGTGTGACCATACAGTGCAATGGCACTGCATTCAAATTATTACTTGGTTGCACAGCTGGTGTTCATGTCAAAAAACAATATTAAACAAAATGCTTGAATTTCAAACAGTCCTTTCCAAAACTATTATTGAGCATACTGTACTTCATTGCAGTGATGAAAGAATGTATGCTATGTTGTGCAGCTGCAGTTGTCCTGTTTATTGCTATCTCTTAAAAAAAGCTGGAACCCTACCTTGTTACAGCGTCAGCCAATAAAATCACAAGGTGACTGTGATATCACCTCTTCTGGGGTCCAATTTTTTTTTTTTAAAGAAATAAATTATATTAATTTGAATTTGTGGGACGGAAGTTAATTTGTAAATCCTCAGAGTGGTGCAAGCCTGGGGTTAGTGGGGTGATGGCTTATTCTTGAGTTTTTAAGTCTCATTTGAAGCATATTACCTTTTTTCGATACAATTTCTGTGAACATGTATATGTTGTATATCATTTGAAAGCTAAACCCAAATACGGTATTTGGAATGGCACAATTTTTTTTTTTTTACCAATACATATTTTAAACAAATACTATTTGTATTTGAGAACAAGAAAAACGTATTTGAAAAAGCTGTGTTTCCTCATGAGGCCGTAGTGCATGAGTAAATGATGTTCACCGGAAGGTGGTGGGTGCGGTGACTGAAACAGCTGCTCCACACAAGAACAGAAGTGTTCGGCTGAGTGAAGAAAAAAGACTTAACTCTATCCCTTTTTTACAGCAAAATGTAGGCTATAGGCTAGTTATTCTTAGCATAGCTTCCCATCATTCTGAAACTTGCCACATGGATTTGAGCATGACTGTGTCTGCAGAATCAGAGATATCAAATATCTGTTAACATCTGCCATGCACATGGTACAGTCTGCCAACCCCCGCACAAACACCAATATCCTCACCTATTTCAATTCATCATCAGAGCCATGTTCTGCCCCGTTGGCTTAACCACTTTCCTTACATGTTACATATTCATTGCTGGATTTATGGAAAATCAACCAATATTGCATATCCATAATTATTATAATAGATAATTCAATAATATAATGCATATTAGAAGTGTAATGCCTATTTTGAGGTTTACTCGAAAACAAATATATTTTTTCCCCCTCAACAAATACAAATACAGTTACAAATAGCAGCTGCTTTGCCCACCCCCTTGTTTAAACTAAGCAGTTCATGGTGTTAAGCTTTCCACAGCATTTTTTTAGAAGATCTTTGGAGTACAGCATAAGAAGTTACGATTCTTTCTTACCAGCTGAGCAGGGAATAAGGGCATTGATTCAGAGTAAGGGTTGCCATGATTCAAATGAAGAATAACGCTGGCTTCCTGACAGTCACTGATAATAGAAAGCAGTTGAGTGACTTTCCACACGGCCCATTGGAGATAAAGGTTGATACACATCAGCTGGAGGCAGTGATAGAATGTACCGCAGAGAAACACGGCCTCCCAGGTATATAACTGGCTCTCCAACCTGTCTATTTAAAAATAAATTATCTTGCAGTATTTGAAAAGATCTATTTAATTAATTATTAGGCACTGACTGATGAAAACTCCCTATAATTCTTGGATACAAAACATATGAATGCAATCTAGTATGGTGTAAGAATAACTGTATTACAAAATACACGCACCTTATTTCTTTGAAGTCTTTGCTGAGTAGAGGTCAAACTGGATAACTCTGTGCTGACTCGCATGTTCTGTGTTCTTGTGAAGGTCACTGTCTAATGGAACAGACAAGTGAAATGTTACATCTTTAAGCTAGAAAACCTCCCTCTTTAGAGAAAATTCACTTCCCAATGAAGGATGTCTGTCAATAACTGAACAGATCTACTGGCATTATCCTCCAGCTTCTGGGATGTGCCTCACTCATGACTTTTAAATAAGTAATACATTTGCCAAAACAGGACCTGCTCTGGAAGAGGAAAATATGCAGCTATGGTCAGAGAAAATTAGTTATATGATTGAAAGTGATCATTACAGTCTTTGTCAATGGAGCAGCTAATTAGAAAAACCCACATCACTTTTCCAAAAGTGTAATTATCAAAAGGAGAGCTGCATTGTAACTGTGAGCAAAAGGTTTGGCGGTAAACTGCACCTTTTATCTAGAGAGCCTACAGAATGCAGGTAATATAATAATTATTCTTCTAATTGTATATAAAATTGGAAAAATCATTCCAATCTCAATGATTATTTTGGAGTTTAATTTGAACACAAATAAATAAGCACACATCATTTTTGTGAAAATTAATTAAGTTCGTATCAATTATATACTTGTTGAAACTGGATTTTTGCCTTTGTCAAGAAAATACTGTTCAGTGTGGGATCGCTGCGTCATAATCTTTTAGATACAAAGGAAACTCTTTGTGTGTGTGTGTGTATGTGTGTTCATGTGCATGCATATTTGTTAGTAACTACTGAAAAAAGTCCAATAAATATATTGCTTGACTCAGGGTGTCATGCATTAGCATGTGTTTCACTTGGTGTTACTCTAAGGCGATGATGGAAACTTAGATGGTAAAGCTTTGATTTACAAAATAACCTCAATGTTCAAATCCTGTCTAGTGGATAATATTTCTTAGTCTGAAAACTTTAAAATTCTCCTGCTGCTGCTATCCAGTGATTACTGACACCTGTTCCAATGCCTATAATCTTCTGCTCTGCATTCACTAGTGCAAAATTGTTTTATGTGTTCCCCTTTGAGTGCTTTCATGTCCATGTTCCTGACCTTTTTTTCTGTCTCCTGACCATTGTCTTTGCTTGGTTCCTGTCAGCATTGTTAGGCATTGCTTACCTGAATTGTCTTCCTTGGATTTTTGAGTGTTGGATTGTGGACAGCAAAACCCCTGCTTTGCCCATGGTGAACTCTGATCATTTGATTAATTTTTACTTCTTCACACCATTACCAGAGTTTCTGAATTCCATGACATCATCATTCCTGATTTTTCGCTTATAGACAATTCCCCTGTATTCGGCCTGCAGGTGAAACACAGCCCACTAAAAGAACACTCTTCAGTACTCTATTGCCACCTGACAGAGGATTCTAGTAAATTGAGGTCTGAATATCCTTGAAAATCACCTCCGCCAGGTAGCTTACAAATTTCTGATTACTCAAGACTTCCTGTTTACACAATCCGTCACCATTAACCACCTTCTTTATAAAGTCTGACCTGACAGTGGATTCCGATAAGACACTTTGATTGTTGTTAGTAAAATCTGTTTAACATTTTCTGTGTTGTGGACTGAGTTTTGGGTCAAATTCATACATCACTGCAGTACTTTCAGAAACTGTACCCTGAATAGTCTTTAGAGGTAAAGACACATGCCCCCTACACATTCAGATTTTGTTGTAAAACCATTATGAACATTGAGATGAGGACAACGCTGCTACCTAACTGTATGTTCTTGAAAGTATTTATAATTACATGACATTTGTGCAATTATGGTGTAAAAGTACCAGAGTGGCAAACACATTTTAACACTCAGCCACAGTTGGTTTGAGAATAAATGCTGAATAAGCAAAATATTTTTTAAATGTATTTAGAGTTAATGATAATTCAGAGGCTATTATAATAAAAATATATTATGAATAGTTAAACAGGGTGAATAAGAAGTCCTGTTATAAGTCAGCACAAGGTCAAAAGTATGAAAGAAGAGTGAGTAGGCCTGTTAACATTTAGGTTAAAAACAACATAAAATAAAATAAGGTTACATTAAGGCTATCACTTCCAAGGTCTACATTAATGTTAACGTCCCTCAGGATTAGGACTTTATCAGCACTCATTACTAATTTATTTAAAAATATGAAAATGGATCAAACAATTAGCATTAATTACCTGGTGGGTGACCAAAACATAATCCAAAATATGCTTTGCATTTTGGAAAAGATAAAGTTACTACTAGGCAGCAAAGAACCAGATACCGTCTTTGCAAGAAAACGCTGTTACCTTTTTTTTTTCCTTTAACAAATTAAGGTTTCTCTAAAATTAAGATGTAAAGTTTTTTTCATTCATCATTTTACCAATTATTGAAATATCAAAATAGACCATATTTAAGCTAAGTAACTTGTTTGTCCCATGTACTGATTGTGTAAATATTCAACTTTCTTAACTTATGTTTAGCAGTTCTGGCTTTACGAGTATTACACAGTGCAATGAGCCAAACCCAGCAGGCTGGGTAAGATACATTTTTATATTATTGCTAAGCTCATTAAGGTATTTATAAATTACTCACAGCTAGTTTATAGAATTGTGAAACTGTCTTAAGATGGTATTACTCTCATATTCAGATACTAATAGATTGGGGCAAAGAGAGTGGAAGCTGGTAAGCATTGGCACTGTGTTAAGCCCTGGTGAACTGTGTGTGTTTTACTGATATGCTTGTGTGTGGATACGCTGCCTCTCCTGGCTGAGGGAAGAGGATTCATGCCATGTTTCTCTCAGGCTTGTGTTATTGCAAAGTGTTAAACATGGTTAATATGCCATAAGAAATAGTACATTTTTGCAACTTTTTTTGCTCTGAACACCTCGTTGCTTTTTGCTAGATTGAAAAAAGGGCATGCATGTGAAGTGAAGTCTTTAATAAGTAAGGCTGTGGTGGAGGTGACCTAAAGCGTGGACTAACATTGACATGGGTATTCTGTTCTTCTTTTTCTGGAACACAGTGAGGACAGAGATGACCAGATCCATTCCATGTATCACTGTGACTGTAATATGAGTCTAGATTTCTCATGGCTTGCTATTCTTTGACTAATACATCCTTGTGGTTTGACCTGCACCTCAGTCACATTGTACTGAGAGCTGCATTCTGGTACTATGATGAGTTTGAGTCCTTGAGGGCGATGGCTAAAAATAAACAGTATTTTATCCTGCTGTTTAAGACAGATTCAGTCCTATTTTGCAAACTTTCTACCTAATTCTTATGACAGCTCTTAGTTCAGGCCATTAAGAACCCTGAGGATATACTTCTGACATGAAACCTGCTTACACGCGTACAAGAACTGACAAAAACAACTATCCTTTCATTTTTTACATTAGTCATTTTAGTGCTTTTACGGAATAAGAACACAAGAAAAGTGTTATTGTGCTTTCGCAATTACAGTCAGCCATTAAGGACAAACTTTAGGGCTCTATCAAAAAAAAAAATCGTACTTGGAGAAAAAACATACTTCATTGTAAATGTACTTAACTAATATAGCGCTTTTGTAGTCATACTGACCACTCAAAGCACTTTACACTGAAGCCACATTCACCCATTCACACTCACAAATGGCCATACATTCATTCACCAAAGTGCATTGGTAGGCAGCAGTTGGTTAAGTGGGTTTATAATTCAATGTGAAAACAGGTTAATATTAGCTGTCAAAGACCCTAACCTACTGTGACAACCTGTCCCAAGTTGGGGTAGGTTGTCCCTATTAATTTCAGAGTTTATTCTTTTCTTTAATCTAACATTTTAACCCAAGGAATGGCTATTTATTTATATAGCACACTTTCAACACAAGGCCATTCAAGGTGCTTTACATGATTCATTGGCAACGGAACCAAAAAAAAAAAAAAAATCAAAATCAAAACAGATGATCACCAAAAGAAATGCATTTAGTAATTGAAGCATAAAATAGAGAGTATGAAATATAAAAAACAAATAAAACACAGGATTCCATCAATATAAAGAGAAGGTATAAAGTACAAATTTATACAAAAGAATATACTCTCAAAGACTCAAAGGCAGATCTGAATAATAAAGTTTCAATCTTTGATTTAAAAGAGCCTAACAATTTAGCATTTTTGCATTCTTCTGGAAGTTTGTTCCACTCATTTGTGGAGCATACAAGCTGAAAGTTGTCTCTGCCTGTTTAGTTCTAATTGTAGGAGTGTTTGATAAGCTAGAGATAGAGGACCTGAGTGGCCTGCTGGGATGGGATAGTGACAACATATCTCCAACATACTTTGGTGCTAAACCATTCAATGATTTACAAACTAGGAGGAGTATTTTAAAGTCTATTCTCTGAGCTACAGGGAGCCAGTGTAAGGACTTAAGAACTGGGGTGATGTGCTCTACGTTCCTGGTTCTAGTGAGGACACGGGCAGCAGCGTTCTGGATCAGCTGTAGTTGTCTGATTGACTTTTTAAGTAGGCCTGTGAGGACGCTATTGCAGTAATCAATCCAACTAATGATGAACACGTGGATCAGTTTTTCAAGGTCTTTCTGTAACATTAGTCATTTAATCCTAGAAATGTTCTTCACTTGATAGGAGGCTGACCTTGTTAATTCCTTTATGTGACCCCGGAGGTTCAGGTCTGAGTCCATAATTACACCTAGATTACGAGCCTGATGAGTAGTTTTTAGTTGTATTAGCTGAAGCTGTGTGCTGACTCTTGATCGTTCATCTTTAAGTCCAAAAATAGTTACTTCCGTTTTGTTTCTGTTTAGCTGGAGAAAGTTATGTGACATTCAGTCGTTAATTTGTTCAATACATTCATTTGAGATCTGGATAGAATCAAAATCACCTGCTGATAATGTAATGTATAGCTGAGTGTAGTCTGCATAGTTATGGTAACTAATCTTATTGACTGCTATAATTTTGGTTAGTGGGAGCATATAAATATTTAAAAAAAATGGGTCCTAGGATGGAGGCCTGGGGGACCCAACATGTGATTTCTGTTTGTTCTGATCAGAAATTTCTGTTGGACACGAACAACTACCTCTTGTTGAGATAAGACTCAAACCATTGAAGTGCTGTACCAGTGAGTCCGACCCAGCTCTCCAGTCAATCCAGTAACTTTTTATGATCAACAGTGTCAAACGCTGCACTGAGGTGCAACAAAACCAGAAATGTGGCATCAATGTATTGTCTATATTGCTTTTCTTTAATAGTTTTTTTTTATAACTGCTGTTTTGATGGCCTGGGGGAAGACACCTGACAAGATGGATGAGATAACTATTTGCATCAGATTGGATTTAATGACAGGGAGAACTTTCTTTAAAAAAGGGGTGGGTAAGATATCGAGGCAGCAAGAGCAAGAGTTTAACTGTTTAATTTGATTTGATTGATTTAGTTTTTTTAAATCAGACATTTTCTCTACATTGCTTTTTTACATGTGGGTGAAAATGGTGGTGGGTTGGGTGCTGCTTTACAGATTGATCTTCTAATTTCCAAAATATTTTCAATTAAGCTCAGGGGCTGCTGTCACTAGAGGATTGTTTAGTGTTTCAACTGTTGCGAAAAAAGACTGAGTGCTATTACTATTTCTGTCAATGATTTCAGAATGAAATCATGAACAGAATTATTCCCTTGCAGTTTTTAAAGTTAAGTTATATTTGTTCAGTGTGTTTTTGTAGATTTCATAGTGAACCTGAAGTCGAGCAATACATTTGTTTAAAGATTTCAGCTGAGCTGTCAATGAGGAAGCATTTTTTTTAAACTATGGTCTCATTTTGATTAAATACTTTCGTTGGGATCATGCTTTCAAAGAAGATGCAGAAATGGTCAGATAATGCAACATCCACTATGGAGATGTTAGATATTTTAGTCCTTTGCGAATGATTAAGTCTAAAGTGTGTCCTTGTTTGTGTGTTGGTTAATTTACATGTTGGGTTATACCAATTATGGAGAGTATCCCTTACTGTTTTCGTTCATGTATTCTGGGGGTTGTCAGATTTGAACATTCATATGTTCAAATCTCCCACAATAATTAGTTGGTCATACTCAATACATATTACAGATAGAAGGTCATTGAGATCATTAAGGAAGTTTGAGCTAGGTTTCGGGGGTTTGTACATATTTATGACTAAGACCTTATTTGGTTCTTTTATCTATCAAGGTATTTGAAGGAGTGAAACGTGCCCAGAAATATCTTTTTAAAGTTCAGTGTGTTTTTTTTGTTTTGTTTTTTTTTTGTGCCCAGTCCAACCTCCTCTTAGTTTCCTGTTTTCATTTAAAAAGCTATAGTTAGGAGGACGAGCTTCTAGCATTGAGGATGTTTCATTATTTGCATATAACTAAGTTTCAGGTAAAAACAGAGCCTGTAAATTATGATTAGTAATGAAGTCATTGATTAGGAAAGATTTCACTAAAAAGGATCTGATATTGAGTGATGCCAGTTTAGGAGAGTTATTTGTAATTTTTTAAATTAGTCTGACAAGTGATATTTATGAGATTTGACTTAATGTGATTGGATTTTGCATTTGTAAGTTCTGTATTATTCTGAATTTGTGTGAATCTTTTTTTATTAAAACAAAAAAAATATGGTTTATGAATAACTAATAATCAAAGTTCCTAGTGTGTCCTTACAATTTAGCAAACTTACATATTATTCTGCTGAGTGGTAAAGTCAGAGGTGGGTAGAGTACCCAAAAATGGTACTCGAGTAAGAATAGCACCACTTCAACAAAAAGTAGCTGTTCAAAAAAATACTTTCAGTAAGAGTGGAGAAGTATTTGGTAAAAAGGCAATTTGAGTACTGAGTAACATCTGATCTAATTATTTTTTTAAATCATGTCAAACAGAATTAAAATCAGTTTCTGATTAAATTTACTAAAATTAAACTAAAAGACTAGACTAAAATTTAAAAAATACCAATACAAATAAACATAATTACTTTTATTTTGGGCGGTATAAGGTACACCTGTGCACTAATCATGATGTCAGATCAGCATCTTAGTGTGGCACACCTGTGAGGTGGGATGGATTATCTCAGCAAAGCAGAAGGGCTTACTATCACACATTTAGACTGACTTGTGAACAATGTTTGAGAGAAATGGTAATATTGTGTATCTGGAATGAATTTTAGATCTTTAAGTCCATCTCATGAAAAATGGGAGCAGAAACAAAGGTCTTGCGTTTATATTTTTGTTGAGTGTACATGATAATGGATTTTAAGCAGAAGAGATACTTTCCTGAGTAATAACTTTTCAATATAATACCAATACTTATGATAGGTGATGAATAAATATATTTTAGAATAAGTTAAAAGCCTACTTCCAGTGGCACTTTATGGTGTTTTACTATATTAAAACCACAAAACCAAAGGTCAACAGTCAAAAAGTTACATTAGAAAACTACAGTTTTTATGGAAACAGGTCTCCTTTAATAAATTGTGTGTCTGCTTGGTCTATTTTTTGTTAAAATATGTTTGCTGTTCATTCAGTGAATTTATTCACAGTAAGAGGAGTATCCAGAAACTTTACTCAAGAGTAGCAGTACTTCATAATGATATTGCTAAAGTAAAAGTAAAAAGTACAGCATAGCAAAAGTACTTTTAAAATATCCCCCCCCAAAAAAGTTAATAAAGTAAATGTAACTGAGTAAATTTTACTCTGTCAGTTACTTATTACCCACCTCTAGGCAAGGTGAATGAATGTATAGTGCTGAAATAAAAGCCTTCAACATTTGGTTTTATTTATTAGACGCACAAAATAGTTAATCCAACATTGTTCCAAATGCTAAGAATGCATGCAAATGCATTTGGACTTAAAATGTTTCCCCAGTAGATTTTCTGACCTATTATTTAAACTATGTTATCTTATTTCGAAGTAAAAAAGGTCAAGAGTCACTGTGACAATCAGCCCATGGAGCAGTGAGACAACCAGCCACAAGTGACCCTTTGATAACAGATTTTTAGCTAGATAACACATACCCTAATCTATCTTAATAAATTTTAGCTCAAATCAAAGTTTTCATCTTTGCCTATTTGTTTGATTGTGATTTTAAAAGGTAATAACTTACAAACCTTTATTACAAAAATAAAATTAAAGGTTGAATATGGAGATTTTTTTCTTAAAAGCAATTTCTTTATAAAAAGTAATACTTCAACGAGGAGTTTAGAGGTGTGCAGAATGAAAGTGCACCCTTTCCTTTAAACGTTATATTTAACCTAAAATTATTAAAAAAGAAAACTTTTTCAGACCACCGCACTGTGTTTATATTTACATTTTTCAGCCAACAGCAATGTGGCATTGTAGGTTGCCAAATAGTATTGTAAACAACTGCCTGGATCAACAAGGCATTTACTGTAGAAAATGGAGCACTCAGTCAGTTTAGCTGCTGTCTCTAAGTCCCATGGATTTCATTATCTTTCTCAGAAGAGTGACCTTATAATATCTAAAACCAGAGTTAGTTTAGGTAAAGCCTGGAGCAGATGGACATAATGAAAAACTTTCACAGCATCAAAACTATGCGGAAATGGCAAAGTTTATCATGGAGAAAGTTAAGAAAGCTTGCTAACTTCTTAAACTAGCTGTCGGTAAAACAGCTTTGCAATACTTATGTATATGAAGTTGTTCCTAGATATAAGAGCATCAACCTCCACGAGTAAATGAAAGATACGGAAGCGGTTTCCTCCTGCACTCCCCAGTATAGCAGGCTCACTGTCACCGCTGCGGTGAGTGGCTATAAAGACTTTCTAGCTAGTTTCCTGTATTTACATAGGGCTCCAACCATACACCTCAGTCAAATACGCACGCTGTGAAATCTGTTTATTTAAATTCTAAAGTATGTATTATGACTTTCATAGAGGACATCACCAAGAGGAGTGAAGGATACCACTCAGCTACCAAAATTAGATGCTGAGAGGACAGGTACAAAAAACGTACTGTTGCCTTTGACCCATATTTTGTTATAATTATTTTTTGTTTAGTATTTTAAACTTATTAGTACAAAATAGTCCTTACCCTGTAAGATTCATTGCTAGACATGATGCTGGCTGGTTACGGTGTGAACACGGGCGTTAGAACGGCGTCCAGATGGCTTTTTGTTATTGGAACTACAAACTCAGCACAATAGATGTCGCTTTGGTTCCTATGTTCCATATTCAACCTTTAATGGATGAATAGTGCACAGTGACCAGATTAGTAAACCAGATTCGTTTACTAATTAGTTTACCAGATTAGATTGATATCCAAATCAAACCACAGTTTGCTGTTGTGTTGCTGTAATAAGAAATGTGACAATCAACCCATGAGGCAACCAGCACCAGTCTCCTCTATGGACATTAACATTTATTTACTGTCATTTTTTTTAAGACATCGAGTTAAACCAAAAAACAAAAACAAAACAAAAAACGAGGAAAGGCTGAATTTAATGATGAAAATTATTTAATTGCCTGTTGAACAGAATTTTATATCTCTGTTGATTTGTACAGAGTGATGAACATGTGCTGGTAGCTTTCTACAGTAGAAAGCCTTGTTCTATATCACTGGAATAAAGCTGGAATAAAACTCTGATCACTTGGACATTTGTCTGACTTCTTATCAAAATTAATTCAAACCAAACCATGTATTGGTTTTGAAACTGTAATTTTTTAAACATTACCATACCTTGCTAATGGTGAACAACCCGTACCTTTTTGAAGATATGATCACAAAAAACAAAGAAACAAAACACTGTGTAAACTTAATCATATTAAAGCAAGTTAAGAGGAGCATTTACTTTAGTCTTTAAACATGTGAACATTTGTCTTAAAATACACCATTTTTTATTATACAGACCTACCATTTACTCACCTCTACCTGAAACACCAGGCTCCACTGAATAATACAGCAAAAAATGCTGACAAACTCTACATTTAGTGGAACACAAAGTTTCTATGCAAGAGTGGTACATTACCTGGAAGTTATCATGTGTTGTGAGAGTTTCCCAAATGTTTGCATCTTTACTCAGCAGATAGGTGTTTGGAGACCTGAGCTCCATGTATTGTAAATAAAAGTGTTAGAATCACAGAGAAGCCTTTTCAAGGGGTTATTAAAAAGATCTTGCGTTGAGTTTAGTAGAACTCAGCTAATATCCTGCCTTCTGTATAAGTAGAAACAGGAATATTAGTCCAGCAGGGAAATCAAAGGCACTTTGCCCATCCACAAGGATAAAGGCCAACCAAAGCCTCTTTGTGCATTATGCTTCACCTATACCTGTCCGTCAGGTAGCCAGATTTCTGCTGATAAGTCACTAATCCTCATAAAATTTCAAGCCATTTAGATTGGTTTGTAAATGGGAAATAAAGGGGTTCCTATACCCAAGGGGCTGTCAATAATGTCCTTAGGGCCAGGTAGGTTCTTCAGTTAGCTGGTAATTTTATTAAAGTGTCATATATATCACAAGAGACCACTGGAAGGTGTAGGAGAATTTAACTATTGCACATCTTAGCTCTATGCTTAAAAACATGATTCATTTCTGCTCTTGACAGAAATGAGAACATCAGTATAAAAAGGTTAGCACTGGAAAACAAGCTAACTTAACCTGAGAGTTTCTGAGAATAGTGAGTATCCAAACTGGAGAGGTTAAAAACTAATATTTTTGACAACTTCAGAGGTTCAATCACCCCAATGATAATGGGATCAGCTGAACAACATGATGACATTTGAGATGCAGGAACCCAGAGACAGGACATCACTACTAAGCGATTATTGCATTAACAGATTCCCCAAAGAGTGAATTGCTTATGTGTCCAAGGGCCATACAGCCAGCTGGGCCTTTATCCTTTAGACTGGGTTTGGTCTAAACTTTTTAAAATTTCTGTTCAACAATTTGTTGGTCATATTTCAATAAAAGCTTTATTCTGTTTCTAAAACATAATATATGGATGACCATGCCTCAGGTAGTAGTAATTCAACTTGTAATCAGTGGGTTGGCGGTTCATCTGTCTCAGCGAAACACTTCACCCACCTTGCTTCCTGGTGGTGGACGGAGTGCTTTTGTCCTGCAGCCTCACTTCTTCAATTTAGTAGCTTGTCACCATCAGTGTGCTTAGGACTGAATGTAGTGTAAAGCACTTCGTGATCCTCTAGCTGAAAAGCGATATACAAATGCAGGCCATTTACCATATAAACGCTAAGGAAAAAGCGAACAAACAGAAAGGCAGGGTAGTAAATTATGCCAAAAAAAGCTCAGGATAACCTAAGCCATTCTAACTATAAGCTTTATCAAAAAGGAAGGTTTTAAGGCTAGTCTTGAAAATAGAGAGAGTTTCTGCCTCACAGACTAAAACTGGGAGTTGGTTCCACAGGAGAGGAGCCTGATAACTAAAAGATCTAACTCCCATTCTACTTTTTAGAAATCTTAGGGACTACCAGAAGACCTGCAGTCTGAGAACGAAGTGGTCTGTTACGAACATATGGAACAATCAGGGGCCGTATTCACAAAGAATTCTAGGGCTAAAAGTAGGTCCTACTGTAACTGGCGAATTTAGGAGTAGCTCCTAAAAAGTGTGGGCGTGTCACTCTTAAATTTAGGACTCCTAGTTTCTTAAGATAAAAGTAATTCACAGCCACTTTTAGGCCAAAAGTAGCTCCTAAGTCTGGGAGTCCTTAAAAGAAGTCAAGAGGACTCCTAACTCCCAAAGACCTATTCACAAAGACTCCCAAAACCATTGTGAAGATTTTGAACTTGGTGCGGGATGCAATCACGTCTACAACTAAACGTATAACAACCCGATCAGTCGAGAAATTAAATGTTTAGCAACACTAAGATATTTTGCCACAGGGAAAATGCAACTTTATAACGCGGACGAGTTGGGTATATCACAACCCTCTATCAGCCGATCAATCCACCAAACTCTTAAAGCGCTCTGTCGACCACACATTAACCAACAATTCATCCGTTTCCCATTTCCCATTAGACATCCAGAAACTGCATCGAATTAAAGCCAATTTCATGGCGATTGCAGGTATGCCGGGGGCGGTCGGAGCTGTGGATGGCACGCATATCAAAATAATTGTGCCATCAATAGATGAGGATGTTTATGTAAGTAGGAAAAGATATCACTCCATAAACACACAGATTGTTTTTGACTGTGAAGAATATATATATATATATATATGCCTTTATTCCGGACAATGTAATTTATCCATATCAAACAAAAATACAAAAATAAATACAATTAAAAAAAATTAAAATGAATAAATAAATAATGAACATGTACGTCAGTAATCATTCAGAGATTTGTTGCAATACACTTGACATTCTGGCTATATGACCTGGGTCCACCGACGCACGGATTTTGATGTCCAGCTATTTGAGAGGCACATTGTGCCAGCTGGATGTCAGAACGCTGTAAACAACTGCTGCAACAGGGGACAGAGCTTTTGGGTGTAGGTCTTCCTCCTGTACACGGAATTTTACAACAATGTGTCCTTTATATATTGTTCCCCGTGCACAAAGAAGAAAACGTGCACATCTTACAAATAATGCAACATATGTAGATGTGGGCGATGATACTCATTTGACAGCCTAATTGTTTACAGCCTACTTGCAATCACTCCCTTAATATGATGCATCCATCCATCCATTATCTATACCGCTTTTATCCAATTCAGGGTCGCGTGGAGGGGGGGCTGGAGTTTATCCCAGCTATCAGCAGGCGTTAGGCAGAGTAATATGATGCATTTCACGTTTTTTCGTTTTGAAACTTCACCCTCTCTGTAAGTAGGCTATTGTGTGTAAGTTGTATGAAGTGTGAGTCTCGTGGGCGACACAAAGATGTCATCATGCATTATTTCTGCTATTTGCGCTGTTCATATGCTTTTATCTACATTGAAGTTTTCAATTTCCTGGTTTCACACGTGTCATTGAACAACCAACCACACTGCTGTCCGTCTATTTACTCGCGCACAGGAATGACGTTTTCAATAGCAACGGGACGTCACTCTTAGCTTAATTTTAGGGGTTTGTCCTACGTAAAAGTAGCTCTTAGTGCGTTTGTGAATAGGTTTTAGACGACAACTCCTACGTAAGACATTTTAGCGCGAGTTAGGAGTAACACCTAGCAGTAAGATAAGAGTCTTTGTGAATACGGCCCCAGGTCTCTGATGTACGATGGAGATTGATTATTAAGGGCTTTATAGGTAAGGAGGAGGATCTTAAACTCTATTCTAGATTTAACAGGGAGGCAAGGGAGAAAAGCCAAAACAGGAGAAATGTGATCTCTCTTTTTAATATTAATCAGAAATCTTGCCGAAGAATTTTGGATCAACTGAAGGCTTTTAATTGTACTTTATAGATGTCCTAATAAGAAAGGATTACAGTAGTCCAGCCCTGAAGTAACAAATGCAAGGACTAGTTTCTCTGAATCTCTGTATACAAGATGGCGCCGCGTATGGACGCGTATGGACGCCTCGGCACTTCGCTCTCTGGTACTAGTTACTGTTTTACTCTTTTGCGTAGTTTTCTGCACTCCCTCTGCTATTAAAATTAGCAGAGAGGAACTTTTAAAAATTGGGCTATCCAGTGCCGGACTTTTTTCACCGGTCTTTACACAACCTGACTGCTTTATGGAGATTCTGATCGGAGGAGCAGCAGCGTTCTGTGGATTTAGACGGAGACGACGACGCGGGAAACGTGCTGGTGTGCTCGTCAAGCTGCGACAGCGGGGATTACGCACCGCTCTCCCATCCATACACCTGGGGAACGTCCGCTCTCTGCCTAACAAAATGGATGAATTGCTCCTTCTCCTATCCAAGAACTCAGACTTTAGTCGTTCTGCCGCCTTTTGCTTCACTGAAACCTGGTCCAGTGAACTCATCCCGGACAGCGCTCTAAAGCTGCCAGGCTTCCAGCTGTTCAGAGCGGACCGCTGCGCGGAGCTGACTGGGAAATCAAAGGGAGGTGGAACGTGCTTCTACATTAACGAAGGTTGGTGCACAGATGTCACAGTGTTAAAGAAGACATGCAGCCCTCACCTTGAGTCGTTCTTCATAAACTGTAGACCATTTTATTCACCGCGGGAGTTCGCCTCGTTTGTGCTGGTCGCTGTATACATTCCACCGCAGGCGTGTGTGACGGAGGCATTACATCACCTCGCCGATCAGATCACAGAAGTGGAGAAAAATCACCCGGACTCTCTGCTAATCGTTCTCGGGGATTTTAACAGAGCTAATCTCAAACTTGAACTGCCTAAATATAAACAACATGTGACGTGTCCCACCAGGGACATGAACACTTTAGATCACTGCTACACCACAATAAAAAATGCATATCGCTCTGTCCCCCGTGCTGCTTTGGGACTTTCCGACCACTGCCTGGTCCACCTCATCCCATCTTACAGGCAGAAGCTGAAATCTGCTAAGCCTGTAGTAAGAACTGTGAGGAGATGGACTGATGAGTCAAAGATGCAGCTACAGGCCTGCTTTGACTGCACTGACTGGAGCGTCTTTGAAGCAGCGGCTTCATCCCTGGATGAACTGACCGACACTGTGACATCCTACATCAGCTTTTGTGAGGACATGTGTGTGCAGACCAAAACCTTCTGCTCATTCAAAAACAATAAACCGTGGTTCACTGCAGAACTGAGACGGCTACGCCAGGACAAGGAGGAGGCCTACAGGAGTGGGGATCGGGACCTGTACAAACAGGCCAGGAACCAGCTGACAAGAGGGATCAAAGCAGCAAAGAGGAACTACAGTGCTAAGCTTAAGGACCGTTTTTCTGCTAACGACCCCTCTGCAGTTTGGAGCTACCTGCAGACCATTACTAACTGTAGGAGACCATCCCCCCACCCTGTGGAGAGCCCCCGCCTGGCTGAGGACCTCAACGACTTCTTTTCCAGGTTTGAAAGGACTTTCACACCTCCCACCTCCCCCACCATCTCCATCACAAAAGACCCAGCTTCACCCCAAACCACCCACGTACCTGCCTTGACGATCTGCGAACAGGACGTGCGCCAGCTATTTCAGAGACAGAAAATTAAAAAGGCTCAGGGACCAGACGGAGTGTCCCCAGCCTCTCTGAAATTCTGTGCTGACCAGCTGGCTCCCATCTTCACCCAGATCTTCAATAACTCCCTGGAGCTGTGTGAGGTCCCCTCCTGCCTCAAACGCTCCACCATCATACCGGTTCCCAAGAAGTCCCCAGTCACTGGATTAAATGACTACAGACCAGTTGCCCTAACATCTGTGGTCATGAAATCCTTTGAGCGTCTGGTACTGACCCACCTGAAGGACATCACAGATCCCCTGCTAGACCCCCTGCAGTTCGCCTACAGATCAAACAGGTCAGTGGATGATGCCGTCAACATGGCTCTACACTACATCCTGCACCATCTAGACTCTGCAGGTACCTACGCTCGGGTCCTGTTTGTGGACTTCAGCTCTGCGTTTAACACCATTGTCCCAGAGCTCCTCCACCAAAAACTGTCCCAGCTCACCGTGCCTCCCTCCACCTGTCAGTGGATTACCAGTTTCCTGACTGACAGGAGGCAGCAGGTGAAACTGGGTAAGTTCACATCCAGCTCCCGTTCCCTCAGCATCGGCGCCCCCCAGGGATGTGTTCTCTCCCCACTGCTCTTCTCCCTTTACACCACTGACTGCACGTCGAGGGACCCTTCTGTGAAACTCCTGAAGTTTGCAGATGACACCACCGTCATTGGACTCATCCGCGACGGCGACGAGTCTGTGTACAGAAAGGAAGTGGAACAGCTGGTTCTCTGGTGCAGTCAGAACCACCTGGAGCTAAACCCGCTCAAAACTGTGGAGATGACAGTGGACTTCAGGAAGAGACCACCATCAACATCTCCTCTCATGATCCTCAACAAGCCAGTCCCCACAGTGGAGTCTTTCAGGTTCCTAGGATCCACCATCACACGGGACCTGAAGTGGACCTCACACATCAACATAATAAGGAAAAAGGCCCAGCAAAGGCTGTACTTTCTGCGTCAGCTCAGGAAGTTCAACCTGCCCCAGGAGCTGCTGATCATCTTCTACACAGCAATAGTCCAGTCTGTCCTGACCTCATCCATCTCTGTCTGGTTCGGATCCGCCACCAGGCAAGACAAGGACAGACTGCAGAGAACAGTCAGGACTGCAGAGAGGATCATAGGAACCGATCTTCCCTCCATTCAGGACCTATTCCGGGCCAGGGTCAGGAAGCGGGCCAGGAAAATCACCACTGACCCCTCACACCCTGGCCACAATCTGTTTAGGCTCCTCCCCTCAGGTCGGCGTTACAGAGCGTTGTACGCCAAAACCACCCGACACAAAAACAGTTTTTTCCCCCAGGCTGTCGCTCTGACGAACTCTGTCTAGTCACAGTGTGTGAGTGCACTCACATAACAATAAACTATAACTCTGCACTTCTGTACATACTCACTGTAAAATAACCCCGGCTTGGTGTATATATTATCCTTTATTATTTACGATCTGATATTTATTTGTATTTTTACTTATTTTTGTTCATATTTTTCTTTTTTTTATTTTCTTTTTTTTTATTTCACTTATTCAAGTTCTGTACTGGAGGAAAAAGTTTGCCGGAGTCAAATTCCTTGTATGTGACATACTTGGCCAATAAACTGATTCTGATTCTGATTCTGATTCTGATCACTCCTGGACAGATTGTTTCCAATTTTAGCAATATTCTGGAGGTGAAAGAAAGAAATCTTAGAAACCTGTTTAATATGGGATTTAATTGTCTTGGTCAAAAATTGCACCAAGGTTCTTTACATTATTACCAGAGGCCAAATCAATGCCATCCAGATGAAGAGATTGACTTAGCAGTTTCCTTTTTAAAGGTTCTGGTCCCAAGACAACAACTTCTGTATTGTCTGAATTTAAAATTAGAAAATTCAGAGACATCCAGGTTTTTATGCCTTCGAGACATGCTTGTAATCTACTTAACTGATTGGTTTCATCAGGTTTTATGGATAAATATAATTGTGTATCATCAGCATAACTGTGGAAATTCATTCCATGTTGTCTAATTATTTTCCCAATTGGAAGCATATATATATATATATATATATATATATATATATATATATACAAATATATATATATATATATATATATATATATATATATAGTAAAGTGAATCCGTCCAAGCACGGAACTCTGTGGCACTCCACAAGTAACCATTGTAACATGAACAAACTGGAATATGTTGGACAGATATGATTTAAACCAGCCTAGTGGTGTTCCCTTGATCCCTACAACATGTTCTTTCTAAGAGAATATTATGATTGACTGTGTAAAAAGCAGCACTGAGATCCAACAAGACCAGAACAGTCACAAATCCATCATCTGAGACCATTAGAATATCATTAGTAACTTTCACCAGTGCTGTTTCAGTGCTATGATGAGCTCTAAGACCTGACTGAAAATATTTAAACAGGTTGTTGCTGTTTAGATGCTCACATACTTGATTAGAAAGGTTAGAGCTATTTTAAAATGTTCTCAGTCACAAAACCCATGCCATTTGCTAAAGGCCAGTTCATGCTTCTCTGTTTTGACAAAGACGGATTGACTAAGCAGCATTATCCATTGTAGCAAGGGCTCTCCGTCTCCTACGCAAGGACACACAGAGTAGAGCCCCTTTTTCTAACTATGCGTCAATGGAGAGCGCATCTGATTGGTCAGTTCAGCCAGATATCGCTTCACCAGAACAGGGCTCTATAGTCGCTGTAATCAGAAGTTAATGCAGGGTTTGGCCACTACATTCTTTATATTGAAAAGATAATCTAAGATAATTTATCTTATCTGTTCTTTAAAAAAAATTGAACACAAGGATGTGTAAGAAAACAACAAAAAAAGCTTATGTGTTTGTTTCCATGTGTTTTTAGAGTATTCTATGAGCTGCATTTCTAGTAAAAAGCTTACAGCTCCATCAATACGTCTACGTCTAAGTGCAAAATTGTTGTCGGAGAAGCATAACGTAGGCTTAAGACTTAGATTCTGCAAGCAGCACAATTCACGTCTGTGATGTGGCCGGAGCCGTTGGTATGGAGGACCCCCACACCCCTACCCAAGCCTCTTCTTTGCATAGAGCTTTCTGTTTACAGTAGTTCTCCAGCTAGCTTCTAGCCCTTAAATCACCGTTGCAATATCGGACATAGATCTATTCATGTACTGTAATTGATTTATGCTGTGTTACAGTTTTAATCATGTAAAGCACCTTAAATTGCCCTGTGTTGAAAGTGTGCTATACAAACAAAATTGCCTTGCCTGCATCAGAATGTTATTGTGATGTCTCTGGAAATGTAGCTGGACTAAAACTTTCGCTATTCATTAGGTTTTTTTATAGACTTTATTATTGTTTTGGCAAACCAATTTATTGGAGGACTTCAATCGGACCCTTATGGATGTAAAAATAAAATTTTTATTCAAGATGGATTGGTTTTGTCTTGTTTATTGGACGACGATGGGGTAAATCAAATACTTTATCTCCTGCGAACATGTTTGCCTTTGCTGGCAAAAGTGCTCACTATGTTTACAGTTATAATTGTATTCATGATTGGTATATATTAGAATTACAAGAGTCTTAGATTTTGAATTATATAAAAGATATGTACTCAAGTTTCAGAAAAATGCCACAAAAATAGGACAACAACACGAAAAACCAGCTTTTCATTGGATTGGGTCTTTAAATACTGTAGACTATTCTTCAGCTCATGCTCAGCATACGCAGTTCTGTACAGGGGCCTATGTGCTTGTAAGCCCATATGCTGTTCATGAAGGTCCTTTTTCATGTATAAATAAGGGCCTTTACCAATTTTCAGCCAAGTTCTTTTTGTGAAATAAAAACATCTGGGTTCATATCTGTTGTGATGGTTCAAAAATCATGCCCTTAGATTTATAATTCACGCACTTGGACATACTATATGGTCCACTTGGGTTATTTCTAAACACCATGGCTAGACTAGATCATTGTTTTCCTGTTCCTTACTTTGTGTGGGCTTTTCCTCTTTTTGTCTCCTTATGAGATTTGGAATTGTATTGTTTTTTAGAGGGTTGTAAAGCCAAGTTGGTGCTTTTTATTTTCTTTTTACTTAATGTTTGCCATGTTGTGTGCTGAACCAAGGCATTCACCATTTAAACTAAATTATAATTCATCAACATGTCAGATGTTGGTGGTTTGCTCAACATTTTAAATGTAGACTTCATATACCAGGACCGTGTGTAATTCATCCATGCAAAAAGCTCACTGTGCAGATTTTCAGACTGCTTCTACCTTCCAGTGTGCCCTTGCTTTAGTTTTTTTCCCGAGCACTCAGAGGAGAAATTTGACACTTGCTGCAAATAGAAAAATCCATTTTTCTATCTTAGGGAACATTTAGTGCTGTTGAGACTTTCATCTCGTCATTCAAAAATGATACATATCAGAAAGCATTTAATTGCAATACAGTTGATAAATATTGCCATTATTGCCACATTATCAATTATGATTGAGCCACATTGTCTTGAATCTTTTCTATTTTTCCTTTATCACAATCTCATCAAAACTAATTGAGTTTAGACATCCCAGCAAATGCAAATATATATCAAGTGTGGGCATGGAGGTCCATGAAAATCCATGCTGCTCAACTTAAAGGATGTTTTTAGTGGAGTTTTCAAGTATACCTGGTACTTATTTGCCCCTTTTTGACTAGGGTCGCTTTAGACCCGTATGGTACGGCCTAGAACAGGTAGATTGTGTTTCTATTACCACCTCAAAAGAACAGTAGTGGGTGAGGACATGCTTAAAAAAACAGCGATCATGCAGTCTGTCAAGTCTCTGAATCTGCCGCCTTGCAGCCGATCCAGCTCTCTAATCATCACGGAAACATTCTCCCTCTCTGCTGCTATACCGGCTTCTCCCTCTCCGTCCCTGTGGGCTTGCTGTCAGCTTCTCCCGACTATCACACACCGACTTTACCAGCTACCGCTACCCGACGGAAGTCTGCTCCAACCCGCGTGTGTAAGCAAATAATGCCGCCTGTCTTGCTCCAGTTCTCTGTTTACCTCTCAGACCTCCTGCTTCTCTGCTGCTACCACCAGCTACCAGCCTTCTTCCCCCCCTCACTGCAGGCTCACTGTGGTTTCCATTGGCGCCGTCAGGTGGGGGAAGGTTAGGAAGATTCTAAGGGGTCCGGCACAGACAGGGGGCCCTTTGAGGGCTATCAATATGTATTGTCTTGTGTAAGTTTTTTAAATGAAATATTTCATTTGATCTGTTAAAATAAGAAAATTATATATGGCTGGGATTCGATATAAAAAAAATCCTCGAATTATGAATGATATTATCATTTCAGCCCTCTCCCTTACTGAATGGTATCGCCTGACACTGGCAGCGGCACATGCAAAATGTGTACAGCACGCTTCGCCTACGTGAACGATTCCTTCCCTTCACTGCTGTGGAAGATCTTTTTTGTCAAACTGTTGCTCAATTTAGGTCAAAGTAGGATTAGTTTTACAACTTTTCAGTTTTGTGTTTCAGCCGCTATGAGATACAGGAGGATGTATGGATGCTGAACTAGTCACGTTGCTACTGGATTGGTAAGTAATAAATGCTTGCTCCTGGGTTATTTGGGCATGATGATGCAATACAGTGCCAGGAAAATAGTTTGATGGTTTACCAACTGACACTCTGTCAGGTTGATGTTTTGCCCTTTTGACTGTACTTGTAAACTTGTTCAGAAGCACTGCATAGAGATTCCCTCATCTGCTTCGGCTGTCGGCTCGGTCTTGCTGATAGCCAGCAGCCCCTATGTCGAGATGCAAAGAGTATAAAACCACTGTTTTTATGGTTGTTTATGCGTTTTGGTTCACTAAATGGTTTCAGCACATTTTGTAGTGAGTTACCGCTGCATTAAAGTGCGCATTATTCAGTCAAAGTGATGTTTTCGGACTTAAATTAGTGCTAACTCATTAGCGGAGTAGCTCTGTAGATCTTCACGTCATGGTAATGGGATACAGTAGCTTTGCTCAAATTTCTCCACGTCAGCTCAAGAACCCCCCCTTTTTTCTCTGTTAACTTATAAATGCAGTCAACTAGTGACTATCAGTTGACTTTGCCACTGTCAAAATGAGGTCTTGGTCATTCTGAACAGTCAAATACACATTTTGAACCTTTTGAAATATGCATATTAAATAACTTTGTCAAATTAAGTAATGAAACCTTGTTGGTCCCTGACTTTTCCTAAAACTAACTATGTGAATTTTAATAAAACTATTTTGAATATTTATCATGTGAATAATAATATGATCATTTCTACAAAGGATTTTGCGCTGTTTCAATTTAGTTTGCAAACATTGTGGATCAGATAATATGAAAGTATTCTGTGAAGGGTGGTTAGCAGAGATGGCTCATACTGTATTTGACAACATAGGGGATCGTGTAGGAAAACAATTCCCCATCATCTTTTAGAGATGCATTGAAACCTCCCAAACAGCTCACAGTAGTTTGTACAGTAGCTGGCAGAGGATTTCTATCAGAGCTTCTGCCTGCAAGGAGTTGCTTGCAACCAGGAGTTGAATATAGATTTACTTTTTTATTACAGGTAAAATATTTCTAAATAAGTATTCTCTGGTTTTAGTATCTTTAGTTATAATCATTCCCAAATATTTTACCTAATTTTAACTGGACTCCCATTTAAGTCAGTTTGCTCCATATCATGTATTGACATAAGCTCACATTTGTTACATCTAAATAGAATCCCAATGCTTTAGAAAATATTAAAATGTTGTTATTATTACCAAAGGGACAGTTTTTTTTTTGAGAAATAGCTAATAACTCAGCAGCTAAAACACATAAGTAAGAAGAAAATGGACAGCCCTGCCGGATTCCACGATTGATAGTGAATCGTTTAGGTGTTCCTTGGGGGAGAGAAACCGAGCTATTAATATCCTCATACATTATATGTATCGCTTTAATAAACTCTGTATAGAATCCAAAATATTCTGACATTTTATAATACATGTATGTTCAACAGAATCAAATGCTATGTAAAGATCCAAAAATTAAAATGAAACCCTTATCTTCAATCAAAGAATTATAATCTACTAAATCAAGGACTAATCTGATTTTATTATGTATAGACCTATCTTTTATAAATCCTGATTGTGTTTTACCATCTGTCCAATACCACTTTTCAAACAATTTGCAAAAATAAGAGTAAATATTTTGTAATCCACTTACATTGCTAGTGCAAGCACAAAATAATGAATTTAAGGTGGTCTAGCAGTACAGAAGCAATTATAAATGATTCACACAAAGTCTGATTGACTTAAATATATGAGAATGATAGTAAAAATACCATAAAGTGCATAATTTTATGTAAATGAATATGAAAAAAATATCAGCTGTGTTGGGGGCCCTCCCAAGATTGTTGTCATGGGGCCCAAAATTCTTAGCGCCCCTGGTCGTTTCTCTGTTCTTTACTCACAGACTTCGCTACTTCAATCTGCGTGTGAAAGGCGATAATAGCTCCAATTGCAGCTCCATTCCTCTTGGTGACCTGATTAAAATCTGCCATCACTCACAGTTTTCCGATGTCTTAAATACTGAAGCAGCAGCCATTTTCCTTCCTGCACCAGACAAAGCTGTGGCCCATATCAATGTAGATTCTCACCATCAGCTTTCGGCTTCAGCTTTATCAAAACCACAACCCTCTCTAAACACCATAAAACACTTTATAAAGCACTCGATTCTGTTCATTTTTACAGTGTTGTGTGTTGGAGCATCAGTTTATCGACAGCTGACAGGAACAGGTTGGATAAACTTATCAGAAAGGCCAGCTCTGTTCTAGGATGCCCCCTGGATCCACTGCAGGTGGTGGGAGACAGAAGGATTCTAGTTACAATAACATCTCTGATGGACAGAGTCTCCGACTCAATGCATGGAAATGTTGAACTGCAGAGCTCCTTCAGTGAAAGACTGCGGCATCCTAGATTCTTGAAGGCTCAGATTCTTCCTCCCTGCAGCTGTTAGACTGTACAATCTAAACTGCTTCCAACAGACATACATGTTCACATAATTTTGGCTTGTTTGCACTAAATCAAAATCAACACTGTTATAAATCGCACATTACTTTTAACAGACAATTTATAATAACTTATTGAAAATTGCACATCAACTCTTCAATTGTACTGCTCAACACACAATCCGTACTTTGTAACTATAGTGATGTAAAATCTTTTTTTCTTCTGTAATAATTGTGTGCGTTTCTGTTCTGTGTCATGTTCTGTTTGTACATCCGTTTCTTTTTTTGCTGTTACAACCAAATGTCCCTTTGTGGGACGATTAAAATGATTATTCTATTCTATTCTATTCTATTTAACATGGAGCTAGGAAAGAAAAATAAAACATTTGTGGTAGAAATCTGGGTGTCTGAGAGGCCTCGGATGATAGAATAAAACAAAGTGTCAGCTATATTCGTACATAGTTTTATGTGCACGGAGAGCCTCCACAGAGGACTCTGAGGTTCTTCACAAATTCACAAGTATTTATAGGTTCATTTAACCACAGCCTATCATATCTGTTGCTGATAAATTCATTTCTTACATATAACTTCATACATAATCAAACAGAAGACGAAGTGTCATTTCAGTGGTCAACAGTAAACAAAATATGTCATCTAACAATCAGAAGATAGTTTGGAACAAGGAACAGTTTGTACACTTTGTCAGGAAGGGAATCACCGGACATTTATGAATCATCATCAGATTGTCACAAAGGAATATGAGATGTTTACAGACAATAGGTCCTTGTTTGTATAACTAAACAGCATTTTATCTAGACATGAGTAACAGAATCAAACTTAAATTGAATCAGAGCTAATTCACATAAGAAACATCTTTATCTAAGAACTGTGAGAAAAGAATAAAGTTTCCCATTACACCTTCTCTAACAGTGTTTGTGGGCCTGGGATTGTCACTCTCTGGAATGTCAACAAGCCGGTATAATCAGCCTTGACTACCCCACTTTCCTCTTTTTCTGTCAGTAGTTTCTGCATTGTAACTGCTTACACTAGTGCACATAGTTCTTTGTTACGCTTCGCGGACACAGGCAGCCCTCTACGGTGAATACATGTTCTTAGTTCCTTGATTAATTTTGCAACTTTTTCTATCTATATGTATGTTCTCTTCTGGCAGTTTGCCGTCCAAAACCCCAGAATGCATTGCGCGCAACACAATATCAAAATGACTTATTGTGATGCTACTCTTAAAAATTACTTGCAACTGTTTAAACCTCACAAACAGAATCTGTTGACAGTTGTCTGCTAGCCTCTGAATACAAGGTCCTTATAGACTGAAGGCATAATGCTAGCTTTTGTCTTTTCTCCCACAATGTCACCATATGTTTCTCTTTGAACCTGAATACTTCTGGTCATCCTATGTAGGGCTGACTACATGGAGGTTATATATATATATATATATATATATAACCTCCATGTAAGCCTACTGCAGGTTTTGATTTCTGAATTTGGTTTATCTAAAAAGGTCAGCTTGTATTCATGTTCTCATGTGTTTGAGTTTCTTGTTCAAGCCCACGTGCTTTTACACAGCAAACTCTACTTAAGGTTTGGTTAAATTTGTTGAAGGAAGACAAGAACAGAAAAGAGAGTATAGGGGTAAGAAGAGGAAGACTGGATGATGGTCAGTTGGGAAAAATTTGTATCAAAACATCGACACTTTAGAGAGAAGGAATCTAATGAATAAGGAATGTTTGCTTTGAATTAAACATGACTATAAATGCTGCTGGGGATAGCGAATTCTGTTCTAGTACATCTGAGCCAAAAGATTTTAAATCATGACTCTTTAGTTGGAGACAAGTTTAGGTACATTATTTAGGATTTGTGTTTCGTTTTAGTTATATTTAGTTTCAGTTGGTTTTGCTCTGATTTTTTAAAAACCTGGTTTCTTAAGGTCTTGTGCTGAAAGCTTCCAGCTTTGGTGAATGGTTATGTCGAAGAGTTCTGACAAAGTGTTAGTGTCTAATTCACTAGAGGTGAGGATATGTGTGTCTAAGTCCTGAAAATGTTGCTGCTAAAAAAACATTTTCTACTTGAAAACTTTGGATGTGATGACTTCTAATCATCGGTTTTCAATGCACATCCAATACAACCACACTATTATAGTATCTTTTTTGTCAAGTTTCCAAAATGCAGAGTTTACATACCCTATTATGGGCAATGATATCTTTAAGCTGCTGTCATACGGTTTTATTAATTTAAGCACATGTCCCATTCAAATGTGGGCCTAAATATGACTCCTGTACTTTTTGACTGACAGGCCTCAATTTGTCAGTATTGGTACACTATAAGTAGGAGTTCAGTCTGCATCATTAATAACTCCAGTATCCCTCAGGGATGTCTCGATCAGCGGTATTCTTTATACCCTTTTTACCCATGGCCCCCCAAAAGGATAATGTCATCTTGAAGTTTGTGAATGCCACTGCTGTGATTGGTTGCATCACTGGGAGTGACAAATTCAATTCACTTTTCAATTCCTTTATATTTATATAGTGCCAGTTCACAGCAAATGTCATCTCAAGGCACTTTACAACTCATCTCAATACAATTATACAAACATTCCAATCAGTTAAGTTTTCTATGTAAGGGATCCCAGCAGATTGCGTTGAGTCATCGGCGTGAGGTTGTGCCCGGATCATGCAGACTCGTACCACAGCAATTCCTCAGCAATCCGTCATATTGAGCAAGCATGTAGCAATAGTGGAGAGGAAAAACTCCCCTTTAGCAGGAAGAAATCTCTGGCAGAACCTGGCTCAGTACGAGCGATCATCTGCCACGACAGTGTGGGGGTCTGAGAAGACAGAGAAGAGACAGCATGGAGGATGCTCGGTCACCCCGAGCACCATCCGTACCAACGCCCCCCATCCAGGAGGGGGCATCATAGCCGAGCAGGGTACCAGACCGGGTGGAGCTTCTATGGGGAGAAAAACACTGAGAGAAAGCTGGGTTAACAATCACATTAACATCAGAAAAAATATATCTGGAGAGTAGTAGAAAAGAAAAGTAGAAGGTGTGTTTGGGGTCAGTTGAGTCTGAAAAAGGATATTTTTTTTCCTAAATCTTAAGTCTCTTAGGAATGTACAGTGTGAGGGAGATGGAGTTGAGGAGGGCCGCCAGAAGAGGGCTAAAGGAAGGTGGCTGGACCTCTGCCACATTGTGAGGATAACAAGCTCTCCAGCAACACAGACAACGGGAAAACAAAGGAGAAGAGGAGACCTCATCAACCACTGTTCATCCAGGAGCTTGAAATGGAAGGATGAGACACTTTAAGTACCTGGGTGTCTACATTAGTGAGAATCTCACCTGGTACCTGGGTTAGTTAAGAAGGCCCTAGAAAGGCTGTATTTCCAAGAAGGTTGAATAACATGTCACTTGAGTTTCTCAGTAACTTCTGCAACTTAATTGTTGAGAAGACCATAAACAACAGCATTATGGCGTGATATTGCAGCACTACTGCCGTGAACCACATTTGCCTGTATAGAGTGATTAAGACTGCATAGAAGATCACCAGGACGAATATGCTGTCTCTGCATCTACCACCAGAGAAGGAAAATGCTCAAAAACCCCACTCATCCACATATGCACCGCCTTACATTTTTACACTCAGTACAGCTTTTATTTCATTCTTTCAGTCTTAATTTTTATATATTATTGACATATTGCCTTTGAGTTGATATGATTATGTTCATAAGTTTTCTTTGGAAATGTTCCTTTTCCCTCCACTTTGTCTGTTAGCTAGGGCTTGCTATTAGCCACTTAGCCCCCCTGTGTGCTGAGCAAAGAGTATAAATGCACCGTATTTATGTTGATTTATGCATGGGGGTTCAATCTATAGCTTCACTAAAATCCATAGTGAGTTACTGCTTCGTTAAAATGGGCATAATTCAGTTAAAGGGATGTTTTCTGACATAAATTAGTGCTAACTCTTTCGTGGAAGTAGCTGTCCAGACCTTCACAATAAGAGCATTCATTTTCTGATGTTAACAGTGAATGAACCAGGGAGTTTTATCTGCTGGGTGATTACTTATGGGAAAATAATAAATTGTGCCATTTAATTAACAAGTCTATATTATATTTGATTTGTGTTATGTCTAACATTCATATATTTTGGTTAGCTCTACCGTAGTGTATTTATTATTTTTTAGGTGACCACACATAGCCTGCATTCATCTCTTTCCTCACATGCATACCATCGAAACCTGTATCAGCAGCTGTGTGGAAACGATAGCAAGCAGAACAAATATGTAATTATATCATTTAAATATATAATTTGAAAAAAGAGTAACAACATACAAATTTGTCATTTTACACTGAAAATTTTAGTTTTGTCATAAGGGGAATGTTAATTATTCATGATTAATTAGATTACTTTCATACTGAGTTTCTACTAGGACACCTAATTGCATTGACATCTACATTGTAACCAAACATAGGGGAGCACCTCTTCTGGTTATGGCCAGTGACTGGGAGAGCAGGAGTCTGACGGTCCTCTCAGAATCTTTTCTAGGCTAAAGTGGTTAAATAAAATGTTGATTTGTTGAAACTGCACATAATGACTTGTTTACAGGTACAGTGGGGAGAACAAGTATTTGATACACTGCTGATTTTTGACGTTTTTCCACTTACAAAGCATATAGAGGTCTGTAATTTGTATCAAAGGTAGCATACTCTTTAACCGTGAGGGTAATAATCTCAAACAAAAATGCAGAAAATCACAGTGGATGATTTTTAAATAATTTCCATTTTATTGCATGACATAAGCATTGGATACATCAGACAAACAAAACACAATATTTGGTACAGAAACCTTTGTTTGCAATTACAAGGATCTGCCATTTTCTGTAGTTCTTCACCAGGTTTGCACACACTGCAGCAGGGATTTTGGCCCACTCCTCCATACATATCTTCTCCAGAGCGTTCAGGTTTCAGGGCTGTCACAGGGCAACATGGACTTTCAGCTTTCTCTAAAGATTTTCTATTGGCTTCAGGTCAGCAGACTGACTAGGCTACTCCAGGACCTTGAGAAGCTTCCACTCCTTAGTTGCCATGGCTGTGTGTTTTGGGTAGTTGTCATGCTGGAAGACCTAGCCACGATCCATCTTCAATAGGAAGGAGATTGTGGGCCAAGATCTCGCAATACATGGCCCCGTCCATCCTCCCCTCAATACGGCACAGTTGTCCCATCCCTCTTTGCAGAAAAGCATCCCCAAAGAATTATGTTTCCACCTCCATGCTTCACAGTTGGGATGGTGTTCTGGGGGTTGTACTTATCATTCTTTCTACAAACACAGCGAATGGAGTTAAGACCAAAATTCTCCACTTTTGTCTCATTAGACCACATGACTCCCATTAGACTCCCATTCTTCCTCTCGATCATCCAGATGGTCATTGGCAAACTTCAGATGTGCCCTGACATGCACTGGCGTGAGCAGGGAGACACTGGGTGCACTGCAGGATTTTAATCCATGACGATGTAGTGTGTTACTGATGGTTTCATTGAGACTGTGGTCCAAGCTAAGGTGAGATCTTTCTTGGTGCTTCGTACTGAGGGAGATTGACCGTCATCTTCAACCTCTTTCATTTTCTAATTATTGCACCAACAGTTGCTGCCTTCTCACCAAGCCGCTTGCCTATTGTCCTGTAGCCCATCCCAGTCTTGTGCAGCTCTACAATTTTATTCCTGATGTCTTTGCACAGCCCTCTGGTCTTAGCAATTGTGGAGCGGTTAGAGTTTGTTTGAGTGCGTGGACTGGTGTCTTTTATACAGGTACAAACAGGTGCAATTAATACAGGTAATGGGCCTCATTTATCAAACTTGGGCAGAAAACGGTGCATATTTTGGGTGTATATTCCAAATACGCAAGACCCAACGTGGGATTTATGAACGTGTCGGATCCGCCCAGATTTGTGCGTAAACACCTGCGCTTGTTGGTAAATGTCACGGATGAAACAAGTGTATTTATGAAAGTCACGCCTATAAATATTCACCAACCGTCTCTACCACTCCTTGTTTTTGCGACATGGCCGAACGGCAGATGAACAAGATTGTTAAAAAGAGGAACTTCACTAGCAGTAAATAGGTCACAGGCAGACCCAACTCCATGGTGCGTCTTGTGTGCACTTGGAACGGAGGGTTATTAGATGCTCCAACAACCTTTGTCACCTAAAGCATGACATGCAGTTATTCATTGTTATATTACACAGCTGGTGGCCAGAACACCCAGTATGGATAGCACCTGCAGTGGGACCGGAATGACACGATGCCGTGGCTGTGCGCATTTTGCACACAACCCACATCTTATAAAAACATCTAAGCTGTAACCATACATTGCACATCATGTTATACATAGAACATTTCTAGTTACTTTTTATTCATTTATATTCATATATGTTACAGAATGTTTACATAGTGACTGTTTCACTGCGACTTTAGGTCTATTTAGGTTTTTATTTTTATCTAAGCCACATTACGGGAGAGAGAAATTGTTTTTGTTTTTTTTCCTTCAATTTTTCTGTATGCTGCTGCTATTGAGAAATCGACAATTTGTGGGAGACTTTAGAGTTTGACATTTTGCACCTTATTTAATGACAGACTATCATAAAAAAGGGGATCAGCACACACATCCGTTCCAAAAATATTGGGCAGCCGAAAACATGGGTAATATTGAAAGGAAGAAAAAAGACGACTCGCACACTAACTGCAGCAATTAAGGCACTAACTTTTTAAATCGACTACAATTTGGAGCCCTGTGGTGTGCGAGCTGCCCCTTGTTTATTTAATATGAAAGATGATCATGACATAACCCAAACATAACTTCATGAAATTGCATATTTGTAATGTGAGAGGTGCAGGCATATTTTTTCCCGCACGGGAATGTTTATTCTTGTCTAAATCTTGAATTTTATGCATGTTTTTTGCGTGTTGCGATGAAGGTTGAAATGGGTGTAAAAATTACACCACCTCCTGACTTGGTGTATATTTTTTTTCGCATTGTACGCTCACGTCCAGATTGATAAATGCCGAAAAGTGTAAATTTTTTGTGTATGCAACATTTTCAGCCTGATTTGGTCATACGCAAGTTTGATAAATGAGCCTCATTGAGTGGAGAATAGGAGGGTTTCTTTGGGAGCCTACATTCTTTCTGGTTGATAGGGGATGTCATGCAATAAGATGGAAATTCATTATATCAAAATCAACCACTGTGATTTTCTGCATTTTTGTTTTAGATTCTGTCCCTCACAGTTGAAGAATACCTTTGATACAAATTACAATCTCTACATGTTTTTAAGTGTGAAAACTTCAAAAATAGGCAGTGTATCAAATACTTCTTCTCCCCACTGTAAGAAGTTATGATAATATTTTGAAAAAGGAAATTCTTATATTATACTTTTTACATTTTTATCTTCTGATAATATATTTGATAATTTGATTGCAACTAAAATTTAATTTAAAACACAGTTAAAGCATTACCTGTTTACCCAACAGAAAAAAAATGTTTTCACCCTTTTTACTGTACCAAAAATTAACCCAACCTTGACATCAAATCAAGGTACATACCGAACTGGGATGTCCATCAAAATCCATGCTATATTTCCTTTTATAATAATAATAATAATAATAATAATAATAATAATAATAATAATAACCCATGAATAAATCAATACAGCAAAAATTTACTTAAACTATATATTACATATTTTACTTATTTTACTTACATATCTGATATTTAAAGAGATGATACAGAGAGTGATTTTAGGAAATGTCATAAACTACAGGGGGTTACATTTAGGAGCTACACAGAGTTGAAAAGACGAGTGAAATTGACGTGATGGCAGTTTTAAGGTTGATCAGTCTTTTGTTTTTATTAAACCTTTATTTAACCTGGAAAATTTCATTGAGATTTACCTCAAAAGATTAACCTCTTTTCCAAGGGAGTGCTGGACACGAGGCAGCAGAATTCAATTCAGTCTTGTTAACATACAATAAAACAGACAATGAAATACACATTAATTGATCCTTAAGTTTTTTAAGAAAAGGCAACCAGCGTACCTTGGCTACTGTGGCCCAGTTTTTAGGGGTTCAGTAATCAGTGGGTTGCCAGCTTGAATTCCCGCCCCATCCATTTCGGTCATGTGTCCTTGGCAATATACTTCCTCCACTTTGCCTGCTGGACATGTGGTGCCTCTGTCAATGAACCTTACAACCATCAGTGTGTGAGTGTGCTCGTGATTGAATGAACGTGAATCGCTTTTTGGTTCTCTGACTGAAAAAGAGGAGGAACGTTAACTAAACCACATCGTCTTTATCCGGACGTTACTCTCTTTTTACCTTTTGCCAGTTCCATTTCCAATTCAACTTTGCTACATAATGTATTTGCATGTTAGTTTGCATGACAAATAACCCAGTAGTTTTTTCTTGTACCATTTTGTCATGTTTTGTTATGAGAACATTTCAAATGTAAATTTTATTTGTGTGTGAGATGTGAATGTGTATGTTTCAGTAATTCTATTTAATTAACAACTATAGCTATATTAGTAAAAACCAGATGGCACAACTATAAAAACAAAGGTGAGAAAAAAAAACCCCAAACAGAATTAATGAACAAGTGAAACTGCTGCCCTTCCAACTCAGAACAACTGCCTGAAGGTTAGGGCTACTTCCTGTTCCTGAAATAACTCTAATTTCTGTTTACTTAAGGATCTAATTGGTACTAGCAATAGTCCCGGTGCAACTGTATGTATTTTCATTGCATTCAATGAAACAAAATGGTAAAACATTAACTAACAACAGCTGTTGTCTAGAACTGTTTGTGTAACACCAACTGATAGGATAAATACCTGATTTATTCCAGTAGTTATTGTTGTACTTTAGACACCTGGCAGGATTTTGAAGTTAAGCTTGTTATTTCCAGTCAGATTTATAATAGATAAAAAAATCAATAGTTTTAGTTTTTATCTAGGTGACATACTTAAGGTTTTAAATTTTATTTTAGTTTAAATACTTTTAACCATTTGTAAAGCAGTTTAGTTTAGTTTTTGCTGAAAATGCTTAGGTTCAGTTTAGTTATTATTAGGGCCCAAACGATATATCGGCCGATATGGGGGTCATGGATAATATTGGCTATCGGTAGAAAAAATGCTGATAACTAAATGTTTTTAAATCGTATTTATTTATTTTTTTTAAATTAAGGGGGGGGGGGGGGGCAAAAAAGTAATTTAGCTACTTATCCATAAGATGGCGCCAGATTCATAATTTCACGTCTCAGGAGTGGAGCTTAACATACACGCAGCTGACCAGACTGTTTTCGTTACGTTTTTGTAAAGAGAAAAGTGGCAGAGGTGAGTAAAAACAAAGTCTTGAGCATAGGCCCTATTTGTTGTTAGTGGTGAACTGTGAAATAAGCAATAACAAAAATGTGTTCCCCCCCTCTTTCTTCATAAGCTTAATGTTTGCCTCGTGGCTTTATGTGGAAAAATTCACAATGTAAAAGTTTTAACCTGCCTATTTCCTTGCTAAAACTTGGATTTGTAAAAATAAACTCCTTAAGTTCATATCTTAACTGATGCCTTAGATTAAATAATGTTTCAAATGTTTCTTTGCCTTAAAAAAAATGCCATAGCAGCAACATACAGAGTGCAGACTTTAATGACTCCGCGGAGTATTATAAATATTAAAAGTAACCTAGTCGGTTTCGCGAAGTTTGAGTGACCGCAGTAAATCCTCAATAGCGACTTTGTCACCATTTTAAATCTACTGTCATAAACCATAACTTAACAGTTTGCGATGCTTGAGAAGAAAAATAACCCAGGAAGAGTGCTACAATGTTTGTAACAAAGAGTGCAGAGCCCAGTTCTTAAATGAGAATACTTAGAAGTTGGTTGGTCTGTGCTGTTTACTTTTAATTTAACAGGGTTTTTTATACAAAGGAAGCTCAACAAGCGATCGCCACTGTCTAATTTATTACCGCCACCGGCTCACGATGGGGATATAAATAAATACTTTCAGAGCTGCCGTCGGGTCTATGCGCTCAATGGTCGGGATTTAACTGCAGTTAGACAAACGCAGCAACAATGCTGGTTATGCCTGTTTCGATGGCGCAATTTTTTTCCTAAAAATTGCCTAGCGACAAATCTGGTGACATTTCTGACCACCGTTTGTTACTTTCTTTGAAAATGTGTCGCTGATTTTTCCTACAGGTTAGAGAGCCGTCTTGTTCTTCATATTTGCAGAAGTTTGTCTGCATTATAAGCTGCATGTGCACTGGGTGCATTAAAGAAACATTGTGTGTTCTGTTTTGTTTTTGAAAATCATTGCTAAATAAATCTTATTTACATTATTTGGAATCCAGCAAGTTACTGAGACTTTTATTTGGTGTGTAGAATAGAATAGAACAATCCTTTATTGTCCTACAAGGAGAAATTCATTTGAAGCAGCAGAAAAAAAAAAAACAGAACAGAACACAATTTTCAGAAAAAATAACAAAAAAACATTATGGACATAGCTACAAAAATAGAGAACTATACCGTTATTAAGATAAAAAATACAGATAAAGCGGCATAACCAGGTTGTAATGTGCTACAAGAGCAGGATACTTAAATATGTCTAAATAATAAGAAATATAAAAAAATATGTACAGAACGTTCAGAATAGACCAGGGAGACATTTGTGAGCATCAAAATTGGCAGAGTAGGCAGGGTTTAAGCTTAAAGTACCTTTTTTTTTTTTTGGAATTTATCAGCCATTATATCGGCTATCGGCCTTTGCTATTGTTTTATATCGGTATTGGACCCCAAAAATCCATATCGGCTGGGCCCTAGTTATTATTAGTTTCAGTTTTAGTTTTAGTCTTTTCATTAAACAAGTTGTGTACAGGGGCAAGACTAAAAAACAAGAATAAATCTGTAACAAAATTTAAGTAAATGATTATGCTTTTAAAAATTGTATTGACATGGGCCAGATTAACAACCACACAAACCAAGTATAAAAGCTACCGTTCAAAGTTCTGTAAACAAAATAACAGTACCTGTACGTTAGAAACCTAACAATCAATGCAGGTGCTACAGTTCTATAAAAACAAAGACACTGACTGGCAACACCAAAAACAAAAAAAGCCAAAAACCAAGCTACCAGGAGTGTTATAATGCTTTTGATCGTTTTGCACATATTCTAGTAGTAAGTAATCCCAAATTGGACTCTGGAGCTTTCTCTCAACCTTTGCTTATATGACGCTAGCGATTCACATGCAGCACCACGGACGACTTGACTGACATGTTGGGATAATACAGTACAGCAAGTAAAAACAACCAACAGACATAAACTAGAGAGGGATAATTTGTCCATCAACACAGCTTTGGTTCCCATTGCTATTGTTTGCAGTCGCAGTGTTAGTTAGCAATGTTAGTTTGTTTGTTAGCCATAGCTTACCTGTTATGAAGTTTTTGCTGCAGACTTTTTAATCACAGTTTTAATCCCTTCTTCTGATAGCTTGCAATCCAAATAAGTCTTTTATTTGCCTTGAAAGGGGGTGAGTCAATAGAATTTTAACTTTCCCATTATGTTGTTGTTATCAAAGCCATTTTTGCAACCAAAAAGGCACAACACATGATCACACCTGTCACATCTGGTGACAGTGCGTAGTAGGAAGGGAGCAACATAGAAATAATTCTTCTAGTTTTTATGAGACACTTCATGAAACGAAAACTAAGCAGATTTTCTCAATAAATTCAGCTTGTTTTAGTTTTGTGAACACTCATTACATTTTCAGTTTGTTTTCGTTTTGTTTCAGATTCTTATTTTAAATTTTTATTTCAGTTAACAAACATGTTTTATTTACTTCTAGTTTTTGTTATTTCTTTCATTTTTGTTAACTAAACTAATCCTGTTTCCAGTTTAAAATTTCTTCTGCAAAATTAGGGTAAAAATACAGATACAGGTAAAATGCATTAACTGATAAAATATTTAACTGAAATGAATTAGATTTTCTCATATAACTGAACAAGAACTGAAGGTGCTCCCTCATATCTCATCATCACACCAAAAATTAAAAGCAAAACTTCATTTGAAAATATTTGACAAGAAAGTGCAAAGAAAACCTTACAAAGATTATTCATTTTATGCTTCTGATCAGGTTGGTTCAGCCAATGTATACAGCTGACACAGCTGGGTGTGCATTAACAACATTCAAAAGTAACAGTTTTTGTAATGACTAGTTTATTGTGTTTGACTGATTACTGCTAATCTATATGTCATAGGAAGGAAATGTGGTCAGCTGAGCCTACCAGAGTCATTCTTAGTCAGGCCTATCTGCCAACGTCCTACCAGAAATAATATTAACACTAGAATTGGCAGATTTAAGCATGTATTCAATGGTTTAAATTAAGAAGGGTTGTTTAACAGTGAAATATGTGAGGAAAAGTCTGAGCTAACAAGCAAGTGGTCCGTTTCTCAGGGAGAGATACAATTACTTTAATTGAAAAAGCAAGACATAGATTGAAGCTGGCAGTTTAATTAATGGAGTCTTTTACAAGCTTCCATGGAGACCTTTGTTCATTACAACACTTTCACACATCAATGGGTAAATGCTAAGTTTAGGTAGTTTATTTTGAACCTATTCTGCTTATTGTGGAATCTAAAATATACATAACATGAATAATATTTATTGTCCTTTATTATTTAAATTGTGTTCTAATAAAAATATAAAGAAATTAATTAACATGTGGTGTGTCTTTATTATGAGTTGCATCTATGGTATAATATTAGCTAAATGGTAAATAGAGATTACTACTGAAATGCAGATTTTCAGGATAAAGCAGGACAAGTGTGCAGCTTTCTAAAACACCTTCACAATTTTTTTTTTAATTATTATTTGTAAATGAATAAGAAACAGAACTAAGATAGTCATGTATTCAGGCACAATGGCCTTGCATACATAAAGACTGAGAAAATATGGGTGTTCTCTTATTTTAAAACACAGAATGAGGATGCATAAGACAGAGAGGAGACTAATTTTAATTTTCAAAGCAAATCATAACATAATGAAAATTATTTATGACTAGACTCCATTTCAATCTCCATTTACAGTGTATTTTGCTACTGTATGAAGGGTTTTTTTACCGTTCCAGAAAACAACCCAATATTTTGCCATGACGTGTAAATATCTAAAATGTCTTTAATTTCCAGTTTGGTAAAAGCTTTAGTTTGGTACATAAGCTTTGATCTCATCACTCTATGACCATGCTGCACAAAATCTCGTGAGGTGATGAGCAGCATTGGTGATAACTGTTTGTTAATGCCTAAGAGACTAACCAATTACCATTCTGTCGTTCTGCCATTACCATTACTAGACATTAAATGCATTGCGTTTCCATGGATTGGTAGAACACACTCTTAGCTCCACACACAAACTGATTTTGGAGAGCCTGGGTGGGTTAACAACAAGATAAGCTATTATGATTGGCTAAGGGAATGTCTATGGAGCCTGGCAGGTGTCAGGCCAGAATTTATTTTTAAGGGGTTAGAATCCGTACCCTCGGTTTATTAAACCGTGCAAACGGATTTGTAATCAGTTCCCTTTGTTTTTTAAACTATGTGACTGTGTGGGATTTCCTGTCCGCTTCATAGTGCACCCTGGCTGTTTAAGAGAAGCAAGATGCTACTTTGGCAGAATGGTTGACATGCAGGATTACCTCTTTGATAACAGCGGTTGAAATCCCGCTCTAGACCTCATTTTGCGCCTTGTCACACATCCATAACTGTGTGTGTTTATACATAAATTGCACACATAATAAAATCAAAACTTATTTAATTCTGAAAGCTATTTTTAATTTCCTGTTGCACAATATACTAGGCACCTGGGTCAAAAAATACGTCTTCAGATTCGAGAGGAAACCAACAGGACAACACGGATGAAGAGAAGCTCATTCTCAAAGTGAAAAGAGAACTAGATTAAGCTGTTGTTTTCTGTTTGTTTTCCATGTAATGAATATTTTTGGTCCGATTTCCATATTTATTAATGTACTTTATCACAAGATCTCACAATTCCGATGCATGATTCTTTGAGCACCTCTGGGCTCCGGAGCAGTGCACAGACATTTTGTGGAGCGCATGCAGTGCAAATTAAGAAGGCCAGCGATGGCTGCAGAGTTTTGGGTGGGGCGGAGTGCATGCACTTGAAATTAGGGGTAAGACTAGATTTTCCTTGGGCTGGATGCTAAAGCTAAACTTTATGATGTTAATTTGTTTGAGCTGAAGCACATCATTTTACACACACACACACACACACACACATATACAGGTCCTTCTCAAAAAATTAGCATCTTGTGATAAAGTTCATTATATTCTGTAATGTACTGATAAACTTTAGACTTTCATATATTTTAGATTCATTACACACAACTGAAGTAGTTCAAGCCTTTTATTGTTTTAATATTGATGATTTTGGCATACAGCTCATTAAAACCCAAAAATTCCTATCTGAAAGAAATAGCATATTTCATCCGATCAATAAAATAAGTGTTTTTAATACAAAAAAAGTCAACCTTCAAATAATTATATTCGGTTATGCAGTCAATACTTGGTCGGGAATCCTTTAGCAGAAATGACTGCTTCAATGCAGCGTGGCATGGAGGCAATCAACCTGTGGCACTGCTGAGGTGTTATGGAGACCCAGGATGCTTTGATAGCGGCCTGAAGCTCAAAAATGAAATCTTCATCTCCATAAAGCTTTTCAGCAGATGGAAGCATGAAGTGCTCCAAAATCTCCTGATAGCTAGCTGCATTGACCCTGCCCTTGATAAAACACAGTGGACCAACACCAGCAGCTGACATGGCACCCCAGACCATCACTGACTTTGGGCACTTGACACTGGACTTCAGGTATTTTGGCATTTACTTCTCCCCAGTCTTCCTCCAGACTCTGGCACCTTGTTTTCCGAATGACATCCAAAATTTGCTTTCATCCGAAAAAAGTACTTTGGACCACTGAGCAACAGTCCAGTGCTGCTTCTCTGTAGCCCAGGTCAGGCGCTTCTGCCGCTGTTTCTGGTTCAAAAGTGGCTTGACCTGGGAAATGCGGCACCTTTAGCCCATTTCCTGCACACGCCTGTGCACGGTGGCTCTGGATGTTTCTACTCCAGACTCAGTCCACTGCTTCCGCAGGTCTCCCAGGGTCTGGAATCGGTCCTTCGCCACAATCTTCATCAGGTCTTCTCGCTGTGCAGCGTTTTCTGCCACACTTTTTCCTTCCCACAGACTTCCCACTGAGGTTCCTTGATACAGCACTCTGGTAACAGTCTATTCGTTTAGAAATTTCTTTCTATGTCTTACCCTCTTGTTTGAGGGTGTCAATGATGGCCTTCTGGACAGAAGTAATGAACCAGGCTGGGAGTTTTTAAAAGCCTCAGGAATCTCTTGCAGGTGTTTAGAGTTAATTAGTTGATTCAGATGATTAGGTTAATAGCTCGTTTAGGGAACCTGTTTCTTTGCTGATGTATTTTGAAAAAACAGATATTGTGCTTGTTCTGTATCCTGTTGGTGCTTTGTAATTTGTGTAGACTGACTGCCAACTTGCTCCGGCATCCAGCAAAAATAGAAATTATATATTTTTGCCTGATGGCAAAACGGCGCCTCCTACACAGGTGAGGTAAGAAAGGGATGAGAAACAGAACCGGCTAAAATAAATTGAAAAAATGTAAAATAAAGAAATATACAACTGTACAGATGTCGTTCTGTCTTCACCTAATTTTCTTTTTGGATTTGATACATCATCATCAGCGTTGCAGGGTCACATTACACTGAGAATTAAGACAGGTAATTATTATATATCTGATTCTGTATTTGCCTTTCAAAATGAGCTAAGATGTGCACACTGTGTGTGGATACATAAAAAATTTAAAGGATTCCACAGATTTTCAATATCTTCTCTCTTGCATTAAATCTGGCAGGGAAATATTACATAGGTCACAACACATGGGATCTTGTCTTATTCATTAAGAACAAGGCTGATAAGTGCACTGAATTAATTATTTAACATTGGCAAGTTGGGTGAATCTTTTATCTTCCTCTTTTGTCTACATTCACCAACCTCCAGTCACTCAGAGCTACACTGAAAAGGTTTTCAGGCTGCCAGTGATGGTGGAAAAAAAAACCCAGGAAATCCTGTGGGGGAGATATTCCTTTGCTCTCTACCTCATTCAGAGGTGCAAATAGGCACCGTGGGTCCACTGAGACGCATAAGTGTTGGCAGGTGGCGTATACTGAGGTGTGTGAGACAATCCAATGCTACATGACAGTAAAGGAACTAACAAAAACATGCCGCATATAACGGTAATGCCTGTAATATCTGAAATAAAATGTGACATGAAGGACCAATGCAAATACAAACTCTGTTCCCAGGACAGAAAGGAAGTGAGAAACATACAAACCTAATAATTGGTTACACCACAAAAGCATTATCAACTGCCTTGGAGGGTTTGTGATAATAGGCAGTTCTATACTATCACTAAAAATATTTAATTCAGCCATATTAGAGAGTTTTTGAAGATGAACATCCTTTACATGGCCATGATTTGATACACCACTGTAAAACATTGATAGTGTTTTTCTAAACTATTCATAAGCAGGTTTGCTAGTGTTTAGATCATAGCCCAGCTGCATAACCCAAGTGCACTTGAACCTAAGGTCACATACTGCAGCCAGACAGTATGTGACCCAGGTTTTTCTACTAGCAGAGGTCATAGCTCCATCAATTACTTCAATTTATCCTGGTCTCAGTGCAGCAACATAGCCCCAGATTATCACATTACCAACAACACCATACCAACACTATGCTATCAGTCTGCGTTATCTTTCTGGAATGCCATATTCGTTTCATTTGAGATATAATGGGACACACAGCTTCCCAAAATTTCTACATTCATCTCTTCAGTTCACACAATATTTTGTCAAAAGTCTAGGGTTCAATAAACTCTTTGTGAGGTGGGTTTTAGTGTTCTTTTTCATGTAATGAGGTTTTGGCCTTGAAACCTTTCAATGGAGAAATGTTTCCCATTCTGCTTTTCAATGTTAGTCATTAACACTGGCTTAACTGTGTTGTGATAGTTACTGTTATGGCTTTTTTGTGAACCCCTTGATGAGTTACTACACTTTTAATTACCTTTTTTGTAGACTGGGAATTATTGGGAACGTTCACCATCATTCCATGTTTTCTCTATTTGTAGATAATGGGCTTTCATGGGGGTAACTGTAGTTGCAAAGCCTCAGTAACTTAGAAGAGAAACAAAGTCAATCAGTTTGGAAAATGTTACATTTTTGTGACGCTAACTTGTTGCTTGAAGTGTGGCAGTTATAAGGTTTAGGTGTGTTAAGTTAAACTGAACCAAAAATATGTTCTATAATCAGTTAATTAATTTTTTTCTCAATTCAATTCAATTCACTTTTATTTATATAGCACCAATTCACAACAAAAACATCTCAAAGCACTTTACAACAAAAGTAATTTCAAAACAATTATACAAACATACCAATCAATTAAGATTTCTATGTAGGGAATCCCAGCAGATTACATTGAGTCATCAACGTGAGGTTGTGCCCGGATCAAAGGTAGAGCATGTGATGTGCCTTTTCACATAAGGCCATGTTATTGTTTAGACATTATGACTAGAAAAGCACTATATAGGTAACTTGCATTTGCCATTTATTTACCTGCAAATCTGAAAAAGGTAAATATTGTAAAGGCAGCTCTTAATTACACATTTTTAAATTTATGCTTAATTTGAACTCTACTAGAATTTTTTATCAATATCATTAAAAAAGGGAAAGTTTGAAGGGATACTGTGGTTGTTTTGAAAATGAGCTGTATAAGGTACACAGTTGTAATAGAGTATTGTTTTATTATTATCAGCACTTGTATAAGCACTTGTATCAGCACTTGGCACTGTTTGCAGCAATAGTAGCAAAGCACTTCCCGGGTACCAAGACAAAAACAGATACACAGCTGAGTACAGTGACAACAAGAACGCAACACCTGAGACTTCCATTAGGCGGCTGAAATATATGTGTTGATGTCACCCTGCTCAGCAGTGGAGCTTGTCACTTGTTCAAAAGGGAAAGTGCTAACAGCTGTATTCTACAGGTGAACATAGGCACAACATCCATTACACAGACTTGAGCATTCTTGAATCTCTGCACCAAAGAATGTCACTGAATACAAAACAAAACAAAATTCTAACCAAAAAAAGAAACATTCAAAACACATCATACTTGAGTTGGGTGTTTGTTTACAGAAAGGCTTATGCTTCTGGTGTAGGGAATCAATGAAAACACAGTCTTTAAACCATTACAACATTTTAGCTTTTTACACTGCTTTTAGGATAGTTTAGGATAACTAAGATGTAAGGGTTGGGTGTTTTCACTGTGATTCGTTACTGTGTATAACATTTCATCTGCTATACATATATACAACAAATAGTTCTCTTACTAAGAGTCTTTCTTAATCTTAATCCTACAAGCTGAGTTACTCAGTCCAACAGGAGTTCCTTTTCTATGTTTAATGTTGATAAATTAACCAGAGTAGCTTCCTGTGACACAGTGTGGTTACCTGTGAGCTACATGCCAAGATTATGATGTTTAAAGTAGATTGTTTCAACAAAAAACTAATCCCATTAGCTCTGGCTGAACCTGCCTTAATGCATCAAAATACAGAAATTATATTGTTTACAGAAGTAATTTTCAAAAGGTTAATGACTTCTCATCCAAATAATTTTTAAACAAAACATTACGTAATCCAAAGAATTTGAATCTGATCATTTTACGACCAGTTGAGGAAGGATTGTGTGAAAACGGCAAAAGGCATGGAGAAGCTCAGACGTACAATAATAAGTGAAGGATGTGACTACATCTTAAGACTAATTACGAGAAACATGATCTCAATAGTGTGAATAAATCTGCGCAATACTGACCTCTAACTACATTCTTGCCCTTAAATCACACTTTATAGTCTTTCTCTTTGTTGGGGCACTGGATTATTTAAAAAGCACATAAAGGGTTTATTTTTGATTACACAACAGTGCTCTTGTCATCTGTCTCTCCTCAGCTTCTCAGTTGTTCGGGCTCCCCTCTCTCTCTATGCCTATTGCTCTGTAAGCCTATCCTCTGGAGGACGTTGCGCTAAAAAAGGAAACAGACGGTTTGGCCCATGGCTCTTTTCTCTTTTAATAGGCCTGGTATTCCTAGTGGAGCAGGCAGCAGTTCACCTTGATGTCACATATCAGTGGCAGTCTCAGGGCTGGCCTCCCCTCTCTAGCTCACATTTGAAAGGGATGGGGAGGTGGGGGTTTAATTCTGTGACCTTCTTATCTGACAGACATAATTTGAAGAGGTGCTGAGTGTGAGCCATTTTATTTGATTGTATGCTGTATGGATCCATTTGGAGTATTCTGGGGTTCTATATATTTGCACTAATTTCATTTTCTGGTTTTATAACTTAACGATCATAAACTGTATTAAGTTCTAAAAGTAGTTTTGATAGAGATGTAATTCTGACACTACAACTACTGAAGTTGGTAAACCTGATTTGATGACACAAAATGTCTGCAGTTAAATAAACTAGGCATGGACTGGGCTGTGATTGACATTTTTAAAACAGTGCTGCTACAGTGGTATAAACAGAGACCGTGAGACAGATGGAGAGAAATGTATGCTCCTTGTCTCGGAGAAATCTTTTGGGGTGGATGATTTCTCTCAACCTTTTTCAGCATGAAAAGTAGGAAGGGAGGTTCTGTGGAGGAGGCGTGGAGATTCAGCTTCTTTTATACCCCACAGTGGCAGGGTGGCTGATGTCATCCCTCACAGCAGAGTAAATGGCAATGCCTGATCAAACTAACTTTTACAAGTTTCAACCTTTAGAAGGCGCCACGCTAATAACCAGACATCTATACAGAAAGTTGGGTGGATCAGTAACTCCACTCTGCCAGGTTGTAGACAAACTGTAAAGGACAAACAGCTAGCAGGACCACACACTGGGTGGCAGGTGGTGTATGACACTGCAACACATTTTTCAGGAAACTATTATTATTTTTAAAATTATATATTTTTGGTAAATTATTTTTTATTCAAATACTGTATGAGTCTTTTGGACAAACAAGCATTAGTTTAGTTTTCACAAGTATAATTTTGAATACAACTGCTGGTGATTGGCACCAGCATCCCCTGTGACCCTTCAAGGATAAACAGCATAGAAAATGGAGAGATGGATGCATGCTCCTCCCATAGATCCACCCCTGCTGGTATATAAGTCACATAAATCTGTTATGTACCATTAAGGGACATCGCTGCTGAGGAAGGTGACAATTAGAGCTGAAACTGTCAGCATAATAGAGACAAAAACAAACTCTCCTATTTGTGTACAAAAATAAGGGTCTCTGAGATAATAAAAATCTATTGTTATCTGTCATGCCACATGACCACACAGATATATAAACTATAATTATTATAATCACATTACCTTGCTGTTTCACAATAACATAACTTAATTTTGCCATTCCATATCTTTGTTACAACAAGCACAGTGTTAGCTGAAATTATCCACATTAAAGGACTTACTGTTCTGTTTAATCTGGAGCTCAACAATTATTCACTAACCTGCAGTTTGCTCATTATTTGTTCCTGTACAAACTATATTTAAACATCTGTACTTTTTAAACTCATAGGGAAATTCTGTTTTCTTTTTTTTTTCTTCCTGGACTTTATTTTTTGCAATTTTTATGTTTTTTGACTCACCCTGAGAAGTTTGGAGCCACTTTGAGCCGTTCAGCAGTATTTATACATCCATCCATCTTGATCAGCTGTATCCGTAGAACAGGAGTGCTTGTAATAAGGTTTAATCTGCCCCAAACACCTTCATTTTACCATGTTTTACCATCTTTTGTCTTAAAAACATTTAGAATCAACCCTTTGGCTGCTTGCTGATTAATGGTCACCTTGCCCACTGTATCAGTTTCAGGTTGTATTCACACCTGTAGTTTGTTTACTTTGGTCTGAATTAGTTGGTGACTTTGTGGACTTAAAGCCTTTTCTGGTGCTTTGGTTTGGAATCTGAACATCTGGATAAAAACATCCATACATCCATCCATTTTCTTAACCGCTTAGTCCTCCAGGGGTCACGGCTGTCAACGGGCGAGAGGCAGGGTACACCCTGGACAGGTCGCCAGTCCATCACAGGGCCACATAGAGACAGACAGGACAAACAACCATGCATGCACACTAGAGGGTGACAATTTTTCGGGATTCCCACCGGTCACGAGATTCCTGCAGGATTCCCGCGGGACGGGAGTCAATTTCACTGTTGGTAACGTGATCGGGACAGGACAGGAAATAATCCACGGGATCGGGCGGGAAACCGGAAATTAGAATTTTTTTTACATTTATCTTGTCAGATATCAGGGAATTAGCTTTAAAAGATGACGCTAGGCCAATGTGTGTGGTTATTAACTCTGCTGCAAAATGCAATCTGATATATCGCTATCTTTAGTTGAATTCCATCGGGTCTACTACACTGCACGCACCAAAACTGAAACTGCTACGTTGTTGCTACACCACCTGGATAAACTGGTAAGCATATGATATCTGACTGAAAATGCGTGTATTTTAATAGTTTGGTAGTCAGACGAGTCGAGTCTATTCATGACGTGGTGAGGTGGCTAAACAACGAGAATGCAGGATATGGTTAAAGATGGCGGATAAAGCTAAATAGATGATTGATACTGTGCTTCGCTATGGTTTAAAGGGGGGCAGGGGCGAGCGCCATAGGAGGTAAATTACTAATCTACGGGATTCGGGTAGGGACGGGAATCTTTCTCTCTGGATTTTTTAGGGACAAGATTTTTTTGGGGGGCTGTCACGTGATCGGGACGTGACGGGAGTATTTTTTGATTCCCGTGTCACCCTCTAATCCACACACCCACACCTAAGGACAATTTAGAGTGATCAATTAACCTGACAGTCATGTTTTTGGACTGTGGGAGGATGCCTGAGTACCTGAAGGGAACCCACGCATGCACGGGGAGAACATGCAAACTCCATGCAGAAAGGCCCTTCTTGCTGCAAGGCAACAGTGCTAACAACTGCGTCACCGTGCAGCCCATAAAATGGCACAATAATTATTAGTTTATTTATTGGTCAGCTGTGTGGGCAAACTACATTTTAATATAGGAACAATATTCTGTGTTTTAAACTAGTAGAAAATACAGAGTTCAAAGGTCGCATTCACTAGTTTTCTTTTTTAACAAATCTGCTGTGGTTTTGTAGTATCAATGAGTGCCTTGTGAGCTGTTTTTTGTGGAAAAATCTCTGTCACTCCTATTTCAGGAGATTGAAGTTTGTTGAGAAACGACAGGATTCTGACTCGAACTAATTAATATACATAATATGAAATACTCTCGCTACTGACTGGTTAACAGCAACCCTGATACTGCCTTGGAACAAGTCATGCAGCACATACCTAGCTGTGCGAAGGCGTTTGTATGCACATTTTATCTTAATTTAATTAACATGAGTTAGAAATCTTCTCCTCTTCATATTTAGTAAATTGCTTAATTATAACTATTTGTGCCATTCTTCAGTTTAAAACTTCAGCAGACTACAGAAGGCAAAGCTGTGGGTGTTAGGTTTGAAGAAAAAGCTAAATTTATCTGAATTTTATTTGTTGAATTTGTCATTCTCATTTCTGTGGCAAACTGTTGCTTGAGGAATGCAAAGAAATCTCTTAGTCGATCATGACTTTTATCATTATCTGTCTGCCTCTCACTCCAGCCCCATCCCTTCTCCTCCCTGTTATTCACTTTCTAACCATTTGGACAAACACTTGACCAGAGTTTCCTGGAGGCCACACAATCGATGGCAAATGTCCATGGCTAAATCAAATTACTTCTAGTTGATTTGTAGCTCAAGACGTAAAAAATAAGAAAAAAATATAACAGTGTTATTTCTAGGGTCAATGGCTGTCTGAGGAAGGCTTTGTGTGCCTCTGTACAACTGGAAGGACTCAAAATTTAACACAGCTTTACTTGAGTGTGAGAAACCACAATTCTATGAGCAAAAATGTAAATTTTTAAGTAAAGATTTGATTGGAATTTTAAAAACATATATATTTTATGTATTAAATCACCAACATGCCAATATTGATTTTAGCTTGTTCAGATTCCCTCTTAAGATATTTAAGTAGCATTTGCAATATAATTTTTCTTCCTCTTGAATTTATTCAGAGATATACTTTAAAGTTTTCATAATAATTACTAAAGTACTGTACAATAATACTTCACTAAGTAGGTCACCCGTTGGAGCCTTGTCCTTCGTTCTGGATAGTTGTAGCCTGAGTGCAAGCTAAACTTAGTCCCACAACAACGATGGCTGCTGCTGGAGAACGGAGATGTGTAGATTCTGCCATCGAGACTGTTCTAGAAGATATCGACAGCGCATTAATTTTAAAAAAAGAATTTTAAAAGAGGAGCAGATAATGTCTCCCGTTGCTCTGATTGTTTATAGGTCTATCCAAGTGAGTGCAGAGACATTTTTTTCCTGGTTCTGTTAAAACACAGCCCATAATCAGACTCACATTCTTATTAGAATTGTGTAAGGCTACGTCAGGCTAGGAAAGTTGCAGTATATATAATTTGAGTATGAAACACAAATCTGCTCCTCTTGAATTATAAATCTGTTGTTTTATTTTGAAGAGTTGTTTGGAGAAACAGGTCTGCGTGTCTCATCATATAAAAGTTTCTCAACTCTCATCAAACTAAAAAAGAATAAACTATAAAACTATAAACTAAAATGTTTTGCTTTTCTGTGAATTTTTTATGGGTGCTTCTGATTGTGGCAGAGGAGATATTGTGAAATAAATCAATTTAATTATTTTCCCTTGAATAAATAAAAAGGTGAGGTTAATTTCCAGTTTGAGATTATGAATTAATTATTTTAAGGATTTTTGACCAACAAAACCGTCCTTTATTTTTCTTGAACCTTCTGGTTTTATTCTTAAATCTATCTTTGAGTGGCATTATCTGTAGATTTTAATTGTTTAATAAATATATATTTGTGTTATTTTCTTATTTAATATGAGACTATAATGTCACTCATGTGGGCGCTTATAAAGTGATATATCTTTCAGTGGAAGAATTTAGCTTTAAGAACATGGTAAACTAAGATTTACCTAAATAGTTCAACTCCCTCGACCACATTGTAAAAGTATTTTTGGCAATATGCTTAACTTATCAGTGGGTTAAATTTTGTGGCTGATTGCTGAGGATGCTGGAGAATTGTAGCACTTATCCAGATAACACCGCAGGCATTAATGGTGCCCTCTGATTGGCAGCCTGATCAGTGACTCCCTGCTGAGATCTCTAGTTTGCCCCAGCTCTTGGTTTTGTATATTTTAAACAATGTAACAGGAAAAGTTTCACAAGGTGAACAAAATAGTATAACACAAATAAGTCACTGGGGAAATTTTCACATCAAACACATCTTAACCACAAAATTAAACTTAGTTTAGTCATTGACCCTGAAACGTAGAGGTACTGAATCAGGTCACTCCTTTTTCATTCATGTGACCTTTCAAAATATCCAGAGAAAAGCTCTAGATTGGTTTGTGAAACCCACTACCGAAATTCTTTTATTCCTTACCTCTTTTTGAACATTTAATATTTGTTCATCATTCCTTATGTTTTCAAATTCAATTACCAGAACTGTATAAAGATGGAAATGTCTGGTCATCTGCACCAAGTGGACAGAGTTGTGAGTTTAGGTCTGTTTTACTAAAATGTTACAGCTGTTTCCTTTGTGTGTGTGCCCCTCACCCCTACCTCACGGCCACTTTGATAACACATTATGCAGGTGTCAGACTCCAGATACCATGGTATCCATTTCTCCATCTAATGGAGTTAGAACTAGCCTCTTTTGACCCTTAAACTGTTTGTGGTGCAGGAGGCAGCAAACGGCTGGGACATTAGCAGGACATTTTCTCCTTGCAGGCTGTTTGTTCTCTGCTGGCAGATCTCATTTCAAGGTGAAAGCTTGGTTTGAAAAAATTGTGCCTTAAATGTACTGGACAGATCGATTTGTGGATGAGATCTAAAGGAGAGCTTGTCAAAACGTGTCCTTATGCAAAGCTAAGGGGTTTATCCCGATCATGGCTCAAGGCTAAGCCTTTAAACAGCACACACCCACTTTCCTGTTCATTTCTAGCTGCCTTATTTTTGTAGTCAATGACAGTTTGAACTTTAAACATTGCTAATGATCTCTTAGCATAAGAGAATGTAAATTTCTTATGAATTTAGAATCTTAGAATGTATAAATGTAATTTATAGTCCAACATAAATAGGTTTTCAATTGCCTCTTTTAAATTCATGTAAAATTTTTTTTTAAAGAAAAGGCATCTAGCTAATAAATCATTTTAAAATGGATAAAAGCTACAGTTTAAGTGTATAAAACAATGTATAAATGTGTTTTCAGTGGGTGCTGATGACTTAAAGTCCAGACAAACTATTTACTGTCTTAAAGATAAGGCCTTTTTTTGTTTTATCAAAAAGATAGAGATAAGAGATAGAGATAAAAACTTTATTAATCCCTCGGGCAGGTTCCTCTGGGAAATTCGGTTTCCAGTAGCACAGCACCGACAAGTTACAGAACGTACACATATATAAATACAAGACATGTATAAATAAAATATACCAAAGGGATAGATAGAATAATAAAAATAAAATAAAAAATACAAGGAAATTGCACTTAAATTACACATAGATATTGACGTCTATTGCACCGTTGACACATAGATATTGACGTCTATTGCACCGTTGATACATAGATATTGACGTCTATTGCAAAGGCTACCTTGTATAAGCGAAACACATTAGTCAAAGAGATTGTAATCGAAACGTCCAAAATTTTAACTATGAATAAGAGAGAAAAAGCTAAACTGTTAGTAGTCATTTATAACGGATGGATTTTTTTGTCTCAGTCAGATGTTTTTTTTTTAACTAAAATATAGCAAAACACAATTTTCCAACACAATAAATATAATTTCACCTTTGTTTTTATCTGAATGTCTTTTAACAAGACATAATATATCTGATCATTTTTCAAGGTACTACAGTAAATTGAATATAAAATAGAAATAAAAATTGTTTGAATGGGGGAAAACAGTCATGATCAATCATTTAATTCTAAACATTGTTTCAAAAGGTTTTGAGACATTTTAGCTAGCATTGATACATTCTTTGGAAAACAAGAAATATGTCTTTAATCCAACTCCTTAGTACTAATATGTAGAAATGTAGAAGGTCCTTGATTGTCAACTGTTTTGGTCAGTTTCTTTCTTATGGGAAAATGTCCAGTTTTAAAAAGATCGATTGATGGCTGGATGGATCAGATTCTCTGTAATTAAATCAAAAGTGCTGTTTGTTTTTCAGTTGAAATGTACAGGATATACCCCATAAATATGGAAAAAAATATAAATCGGGGCTCTCCAGATTCGGTAACTCTTACTCAACTCTTACTAAGTTGTTAATGAGCTTAGTAGTTTCGCTCAGACACAACCATTAGTGTCAAGTTGGATCTCTCAAACATAATCCAGACATATTAAAACAGTTTTGTATCATAAAGCCATGGGAAATTAGAAAGCTATAAAACATCCAAACATGAACCAAACAATACAACATCACAAGATTATCACAAAATCTTCAAAGTTTCAAGTCATGCTTCACAAATCTATGGGTAATTAAAATAATTTGGAAATCTGCGAGAAAAATCCCAAATTAATTTTCCTGCAATGTCAAAAAAAAAAAAAATCTGAAAAAAAATATATAAATAAAAGATAGAAACTGATTTGCATTTTATTGAGTGAAATAAGTATTTGAACACTCTGACAAAAAAGACTTAAGGAAGCTACTCTAAAAAAAAAAGTTTCTCTAGATGAAATTGAATCTTTCGAATATCTGGCTGTCAAGACTAAAGAACCCAACAAAGTCCATCCATCCATCCATCTTCTTAACCGCTTATCCAATTCAGGGTCACGGGGCAGCTGGAGCCTATCCCAGCAATTATCAGGCGTTAGGCAGGGTACACCCTGAACAGGACGCCAGTCTGTTGCAGGGCCAACACAGAGAGACAGACAACCATTCACACTCACATTCATTCCTACGGACAATTTAGAGTGATCAATTCACCTATCATGCATGTTTTTGGACTGTGGGAGGAAGCCGGAGTACCCGGAGAGAACCCACACATGCACGGGGAGAACATGCAAACTCCATGCAGAAATGCCCTGGACCGGGATATGAACCCATGACCTTCTTGCTGCAAGGCAACAGCGCTAACCACTGCGCCACCGTGCAGGCCCAACAAAGTCCTATTTCTAAATATATATAGACCACCAAAACCTAACACAAAATTTTTTAATGAATTCAATGACCATTGGTCTGCAATTTGTATGAACTATAACTAATTGTGGGAGATTTCAACATCCATGCTGACAATCCCCAAAATACAGGGACTAATGCATTAAACAACTTTGACCTAACCGAACATATTAACGAACCAGCACACAACCAAGGACACACTCTAGACCTACTTATTTGGAAAGACTTAATTATCTTTAACATCGCTGTCACTGATATTGCATTATCTGATCATTTCTGCATCTCATTTGAAAGCACCATCATAACTAAAATTTCTGATCACAGTAAGACCATTATAAAAAAAACTGTTCCTGAAAGAAAACTCTGCTGAACATTTTAAAACTGATGTACACTTCAGTCCGACCCAAATCCACCAACACACATTCAGTAAATAAACTGAAAGATTCATTTCTATTCAGAATTTCAGACATGATAGTTAAGATTGCGCCACTTAAGGTTAAACTGTCCTGAGTAAAAAGAAGTCTCCGTGGAGAAGTGATCCACTGGTATGTAATGAAAATGGGGAGTGCAGATGCAAGATAAAATGGTGGAAAACTTGACTCCAGGTTCATTATGAGATATATAAAGAGAGACTGAACAAATATCAATTAACCTTAAATTATGTAAGGGAATCATCCTTAACTCAGATTATTTACAGAAACAACAATAATGCTACAACATTATTTGCTACAGTGGAGAGACTATTTACTCCTCCTGTGACAGTAGCCCCCGAACTAAGCTCCACCAGGACCTGCAATGAATTTGTCAGCTTCTTTACTGAAAGGATCTCGAACATCAGAAGATCAATCAGTACAAAAGTTTCAACCCCAATACAAATGTTAAACTCGATTTACACATATGCTGAGAAAATGACTGATTTCCAAAAAATAAACCAATCGAGCTTGGATGAAATTATTGACAAACTAAGCTCTGGCACCTGCTGCTTGAATATCTTACCAACAGTGTTTTCTTAAAGAGGTCCTCCCAGCTATCAGGGTGGATCTGATCAAAATAGCTAATACACAGAGCACAGAGGTCAAAAGTTTATTGTAATAATGACCAAGTTTGCACAGATTTTAGGAGGAATTTTGGTTCCTCTCCTCTTTGCAGATCATCTCTAAATCACTAAGGTTTCCAGGCTGTATCTGTGCAACTTTAAACTTGCGCTCCCTCCATACGTTTTCAATTGGATTAAGGTCTGGAGACTAACTAGGCCACTCCATGACCTTAATGTGTTACTTCTTGAGCCACTCCTTTGTTGCCTTTACTGTATATTTTGGGTAATTGTCATGCTGGAACACCCATCCACAACCCATTTTAAGTTTCCTGCCAGAAGGAATGAGGTTGTCGCTAAGGATTTTACGATGCATTGCTTCGTCCCGTTAATGCGGTGAAGTTGTCCTATGCCCTTAGCAAAAGAAAAATCCCAAATCAAAATGTTTTCACCTCCATGCTTGATGGTGGGGACAGTGCTTGGGGGTCATATGCAGCATTTTGCTTCCTCCAAACATGGTGAGTTGGGCATAAGAGCTCAATTTTGGTCTCATCTGACCACAGCACTTTCTCCCAGTCACTCTCTGAATCTTTCAGGTGTTCATCGGCAAACTTCAGACAGGCCTGCACATGTGTCTTCTTGTGCAGGGGACCTTGTGAGCTCTGCAGGATTTTAATCCATTGCTGTATAATATGTTTCCAATGTTTTTTTTATTGGTGACTGTGGTCCCAGCTACTTTCAGGTCATTGACTAACACCTCCTGTGTAGTTCTAGGAGGATTTCTCACCTTTCTCAGAATCAATGACGCCCCACGAGGTGAGATCTTGCATAGAGCCCCAGACTGAGGTCCCAGTGCTTTATAAGCCTGGCGGCCCCAGGCTTTCCTTGGCCCCCCGCCAGGCTAAGCATTATTCATTTATTTAACTTTTTAATGCACCTAATTAACATTTTAAAAGGTTAAAAAGAGGAGGGAACTTTAACCTGTATGTTTGACTTTAACCGCAACTAGTGATATGGCACTATTGTGACATCTTATGATTGATACACGAACAGAGAGGTCAGAGGCCTTCCGAAACATCTAACCGTTTACGTTGCACTAGCAGGTTTTAGCCTATCTGACATGTCATGGCGAAAGACTCAAAAAACGCTAGAAAAATTCTTCTTCCAAAGTCAGAGGACCACTGGAGGGAAAGATGAGTCCACATATTCATGCCCAGGTCAAGCAGAGGGCACCCCCACCGAGCTGCAGCTTCATGATTAGGCTGAGCAAGTGCGAGTCACCACGGCTGCTAGCACAGGGAAGCAGCCCCCTGCAGGTTTCGACGCTAACATCGAATAAACAGATTTAATGTGAAGTGGTTGGCTGACCCTACATTTAGTAGATGGCTCTACAAGACCAAGTACGGTAAGCAAAGCTTGCGTTTATATCAAATATTAATAATATTATGCCCACTAATTCATGTTCAGCTAATGGTGCGTTACATTTGTCCTCAGAGAATTTCTGACTTTGAAATGTAATGATCCTGTTTCGCATTCCAGTACAACGAACTCAGAAAAAAATTATAATTGTACCACATACAACCAGAAATACATTAAAAAGTGAAATAACATAAATGCCAGGAAAAGTAAAATCCACAAACACCAGTTAACTTTGGTTCTATTTTCTATAAGTTTTCATATTTGTACCAACGTGACCATCAATAATAATAAAAGCCTTACTGCCTGTCTTTGCATCAAAATAAATGGCCCCTATGTAGCTGAGTTTGACTACATATAAAGCCCTGGAAGAGTTAAAAAAAAAAAACAACAACAAAAAAACAGATGGACTGCTTGCAGTGATACAACCTGCACCTTGTGCATCAAAAAGTAGACGTCACACAGCAAAGCACACCTCTTAACCCTTGGAGCTCTACCAGTTGGCCATGTTTGAACTTTTTTAGTTTATCTTATGTTACTTTTAAATATGACCAGCAATGGCTTGTTTTAAGATGATTATTTGATTTAGGTGAAAACAATTAAAATGGTTTATTTTAAATTAATTTATTTGCTCGGTAAAACCATATTTCAAGATTTGCCTTTTTGTAATACAAATAAATACTGTTAATAAATAGCTTATAACATCACGTACCAGTCAAAATGTTAAACTTCTGAGAGTTTGTCTCTTTTTTTTTTACGAAAATATGGGACACTCAGTTATCTCTACCACTGGGCTTAGCAATTTTTCTGGCAGAAATCCTGCATACCCACTGTACATGAAAAAAAAAAAAATGTTTTCAAAGTTCTGGAGTGGCATGTCTAAAACATCCCAGCCCTCAAGAAGATCTGCATGGAAGAATGGGCAAAATTACTAGCAACAGTCTATACAAACCTCATGAAGACCAAACAGAAAAAGTGGATTTCACTCATTGCCAAAAAAAGGATAAAATACAAAGTATTGAGTTTAACTTTTGATAATTACTAAATACTTATTTTCTGCAGCATAATAAACATAAATACTTTAGAATACATTGTGATTTCCATTTTTTACAGTATATTAAAGTATACTTATGATGAAAATTACAGACCTCCATGATCTTTTTAAGTGGGGTAAGTGGGCTACAATTGGTTGCTGCCAAATATACATATTATTTCGCTTACTGTAAATATTATTCTCTGTTCTGTCAAGTAGATAAAACATTATATTTTCAAGATAACAGAGCAGAAAAGGAATAATTATAAAATAATAATTGCCTTCTACATGCAATGGTTTATAACTGATGTCAGCTAGCCGATAATAGTTACTATAATTCCAATATGTGTAAAAAACATCTTCAGGTCAGATCTAAATATGAGAAAATAGTTATAGGTATTAAAAAAGTTACATTAAATGATAAATCCAGATGGATAAAAGATGTATTTTGAGTGGAGGTATTACAGAAACATTGAGCACTAGCTATTCACTGACAAGAAGATGCCTCATAGACATCAAGAGGAATATCATGAGAGATGGAGTTAAATTTGGATGAATTATTTGAATTACAACATCCAAACAAAACACAATTACCACATAGCATTTTTGGATTTATGCTGTAGTTTTAGTATTCTGCTGCGTAGGGATGTTCATTTTCTATCCACTTTTGGTAAATTGAATTCCTGATATTGTCATTATTTGCCTTTCTGGCCATCTCTACTAAATGTAGATGTCCAAGGGACTCCTACAGGTCAAATTAGATGCATCTGAATACCGAAGTCTAGTTATTAATGGACAGTTTAGAAAGAGGCTTCCGCTGATTTTGATTTGCAATGCTGATGAACAGAATGGCAGGTTTAAGATAAGAATGGACTATCTTTCAAGAGATCTTTAAAATTAAGGATATGTAAGGGCTAATATGAGTTGTGGCCTCCTTACTGCCTTATTGAATTAGTAGCACTTGGTGAATTTGATGTTTCTGGGAGTTCTGGACATTTTGTGGATAATGTTTTTAAATGTTCTTTCACAAGAGACACTTGTGGGTCATAGTTGAATACAGCCTATGGGCGAGATGGCTACCACTGAAATCCAGCAACCATACTATATAAGATGTTTGGCTCTGGTACAGGCAGATTTTAAACATATTTTTCTGTGAATAGTGTTATATTATAGATTTTATTTCTTTGACATACAGCATTGATGCTTTATGTGGTTTCTCTGAGTGAAGCCGTTGCTTATGTCACAATGTTTTTTAAAAATAATATAGTCTGACAGGTTTGTTCCATTGGTAACTACAGAGTTGTGGGGGTTAAATTCAAGCTGATTTGATGTATTGCAAGAGCTGCACAGAGTTTGCTGTTTAAGGTCAAGCAATGGAGTATAAAATTATTCTGAAGTGTCCAATCTAAGACTAGTCTAAAGAAAAATAACATTATTCAGAATTTGTTGTTTTTGCTCACTTTTAAATTCTACTGCGGTAAAATTAGTGTTGTATTTCAGAATGTTCTACTTGTAATTATTGTATTTCAACAGTTCAGTTTTATCCTTGTAGGTTTACTGCCGCTCTCATCAAGGGCAGCTGCATTTTCGCTTTGCTATTTCCCCCGACTCAAACCTTCCATAACCATGAAATGTTCTGTTAAAATGTTTTCCCCAAAAGTCTAATTATCACCAATCTCCTTTTATTCTGTGTCTCCATAATGGATGCCAGGAAAAAAATAAAAGCTCCAGTACAGAAATTAGCGGTTGACCTGTAGTCTACTAACTGAGCTAATGTCTGTATGCTTAAAGTAGAGGGAAACATTTTTTCTTTAAAAGACACATGGAGTGGGTGTGTGGGTGAGGGAGATGGTTTGGGGTGGCAGAGTTTGATCTGTCCCTTTGACTTCTAACTGCTGTGGGAAATAAGAGATAAAGTTTAAGTTAAAATGTGCTGGGCCTGTAATTCAAACAGAGAAATGCAATGCAGGAAAAAAAATATGAAGTGGCAGGAAGAGAAAAAAAAAGCTGCTCTCATCCTCGCTTTCTTACAATTCAGTGACTGTCATTACTGCAAAATGCCTTTTTTCATGTTCTTCTCAAGGATTCAGAATCACAGTTCCTGTTCTCAGATGACTACTTGAATTGGATTTAGTCTTATAGAGAGGAGGCATTCAGATGAAAAAGGGAAAAACAGGAATTGCGTTATTTATAAAACAAGGAAAGAGAAAAAGGATGCAGCTTATTAAAAAAAACTTGTTATATGTTTATTCATGCTTTTAATACACGGCCTCCTGTCTTAATGTACTGTATGTATGTTTCAGTTAGAATACTGAAGTAGTTTAATCTCTAATGTCAGAGGGGTGGAAATTACCGTTTTCATCCACATAAAAAATGTAGAAGACATCATTGATAGTGTATTTACATTTATTTAAGTACACAAACGGTTGCACTATGGAATGCCAAAATGAGCTAAATCAAATACATAACTAAATAAACAGATTAAAATATACATTTTTACATAAATAGATAACAGACTAATATATGTGACAGTGAAATTTAGAAAAAAACTGACTTCATATGATGTTTTTAGCTCATTAATATTAAAGTAGTTTTAATTTTTCTTTTAAAATGTATTTATCATTAGAAATAGGTTTTATTTCTTCACAATTTGTTTTTCCATCAGTCTTTATTACAAAACGTCTTTTTCCCAAAGTCAACTATTATTTCATAATGGGGTTTTTTCCCAGTGGCATATTTATTTCAAAAGGCAAATTTTCAACTGAATGAGTTCATCCAACAAACAGATTCATTGGGTGAGACCTGAACACTCATTTGCTAGTGCCAATGATCTTCCTGGAAGAGGAAAATAGCGACAAAGAGCTGAAGCTGTTGTATACCATTATAGAATTTTTGCCTTTTGGATTTTGTGTATATATCAAGATTCACCTAATATTAGCAGCATATTTACCCACATTTTTTAAACTGTCTGTCTAAATGCAATCTGCTAGCTGTAAGAATGCCCGGGCTGCCAAGCCCATGATGAGACAGACAAAAGGAGCCCTAGTTTGCATGTTAGATGCAAACAATCAGATAAATAATTGTCTTCTTTTAATAAATTGTTTATATCTAACCACTAACCAGGGCTTCATCCATTATTTTCCTTATATCAACAATAACTCCGTTGGTTGATATTTTGGACAAAAATAAAGTCTTCTGTGCTGGACCTGAGATCATTTCAAAAATATTGTCTAACCGATTCATAAAGAAGCCAAACACTGCTTGCTGTATCTTAATGTAACTCTAAGAACATTATAGTGGACAATCCTGAGAGTTTATAATATTACAATGCTGTATAAAGACTATAGATAGAAACAAACCCACAAAAGGTGGGCTCAGACATGTCAAAAACTAGAAACCATAACAAGGGCGTCAGTTTGACTTTACAATTGCCAGCATTAAATATTCATACGCAAGTACTTGTCAATCCATTAGATGTTTCATTAAAAAATGTACTGCAGTTAGGTTTTGAAAACTGTATCTTTATGCAATCAATAAAAGTTTATATATATATGTGTATATATAGCTCTCCGTGGGTTCCGAGGTGTTTTCATCGTTTATCAGGGTACCATACTTAAACTGACTGGTGTGCTGTATGCAGAATGACAGCCTTCGATGATCCATCCACCAGGAGCGGCTGGTTCTGATTCTGATTAGTCAGAACAGACAGCCGGATGTGCGCCGATTTGTGCCCTGCCATGTTGTTGTCGTTTACATGAAGTCAAAGCACAAGCTTTACGTACAAACCGCACAAGATAAACCATCTGGCTGCAACAAACAAGTGGCGGAGGCCATCATTCTCATAGCTGGCAAGTGTGTTTCTGTGTGTGACAAAAAGTTGATAAGATCCCGCAGGTCACACGAACACATAAACTTTAATAATGCTGTGCAAAGTGAGAGATCATTTATAAATTGAGGAGGATGAATTTGAAAATTAATCTTTTTTGAAGACTACTGTTTTTTTACTTTTATTATGCTGAATAGAAAAACATTCTCAAAATATTATTTGAGATTTTTGTTTCATTTTTTGTAAAATTAAAAAGGAAGCTATCATTGGTACTGATAACATTTATGATTAGGAGAGTCATTATTTTTTCATTATTTTAACGTATTTTTGTATTCATAGCCTTTTGAATTCAAAGCTTTTTGGAATTTTGTTATTTAACTATTCTTTCTAACCAAAATGATTACATGCTGTAAAATGATGAATTTAAAAGTCCGCTGAAAAAGTGAAAAAAAGCCTTTTCTGCAGCTTGATTTATGATTCAGGGTCAGACAACATAGTTGAAACCAGGGACTTTAGACATTAATTTGCTTCTGCACAGTAATCTCTGCATCAAGTAAATGTCAGCTATGCAACATTTCAGGGAATTGAAAAGGAACTAATTAATTGTTTTATAATTTACAGGTCCATATTTGATCGGGAGATAAACATGGGTACCTGGTTGGACATAAAAATAATCTCAATGGGTACAAGTTTTTTATAAATTGACCTATGTAGGAGGTTTCTGCTTTTGGTGGATGCGTGCATTGACATGCATCATCTGTGCAAAAATTATCTTTGCAAGATCATTGGTCAGTCAATATAACCCACATGCGCATATCGTTCCCTTTCTGAGGGTCTGGAAGGCAGCTCGGGCTGGGTTTAAAATCTGCAGGGACTATTGGGGGCAATTCAATTCAGTTTATTTATATAGCATCATTTCACAACAGATGTCATCTTAAGGCACTTTACAAGAAGAATTATTACAGTACAATGTTAAATTTAGGAATTGGAGAATCACAGAAGATTGCGTCGTGAATTCTCAGAAATCCCTCACTCTGAGCAAGCATGAAGCGACAGTGGAGAGGAAAAACTCCCTTTTAACAGGAAGAAACCTCCAGCAGAACCAAGCTCAGCATAAGCGGTAATCTGCCGAGACCGTCTTGGGTTTGGAGAAGTCGGCAGAGACACAGAAAGAGCAACAGAACTGATGCAGAAGCAGAAGCTGGTACCAGGACGTGGAGAACGTTCCTCCACTGGAATGCCATCTTGGTCAGGGTCATCAAGCAGGGCGGGTCAGGAGCACCTACTGTAGGAAGAGACTAAGAGAAAACAGGTTAGCGCTTGAATTGACAGCACATCATGCAGTTGGGGAGAAGTAGGAGAGAAAGTAGGAACTTTCTCGAATAATGTCCTCCAACAGCCTAGCCTAAAGCAGCATAGCTACTAACATTAACCTGTCTCCTAGCTACTAGGAGACCTAGCTACTAACACTTTCTACCTGGCTTACATTAATCTATCTCTACCTAACTACTCTAACTGACTACTAACATTAACCTGTCTCTTCCTAGCTACCTGTCTAACCTGTCTGTAACTACCTGTTAACCTGTCTCTAACTGTAAGCTTTGTCAAAAAGGAAAGTTTTAACCCTAGTTTTAAAGACAGACAAGTTGTCTGCTTCACGAACCAACCCTGCGAGCTGGTTCCATAGGAGGGGAGCCCAATAACTGAAAGATCTGCCACCCATTCTACTTTTAGAAATCCTAGGAACTACCAGTAAACCTGCAGTCTGAGAGCGAAGGGCCCTGTTAGGAACATATGGAACAATCAGGTCTCTTATGTATGATGGAGCTTGATTATTAAGAGCTTTATATGCCACAAGGAGGATCTTGAATTCAATTCTAGATTTTACAGGGAGCAAGTGAAGAGAAGCCAAAAAAGGGGAAATGTGATATCTTCTTCTTTTATTCATCAAAACCTTAGCAACAGCATTTTGGACTAACTGAATACTTTTAATTGTATTCTGTGGACTACCTGATGATAAAGAGTTACAGTAATCCAGCCTTGAAGTAACAAAGGCATGGACTAGTTTTTCAGCATCACTCCTGGACAGGATGGGTCTAATTATTGCAATATTCCTAAGGTGAAAAAAGAAAATCCTATAGACTTCTTTATTGTGAGATCTAAATTACATATTTAGGTCAAAAATAACATTGAGGTTCTTTGCTTTATTCTTGGAGGCTAATTTAATGTAGTTGAAGGGGTTGATTAAGTAGTTTCTTTTTCAGAGCTTCTGGCCCAAAGACAACAACTTCTGTTTTATCAGAATTCAGAAGCAAGAAGTTTAGAGTCATCCAAGTTTTTATATCTTCCAGACAGGCCTGTAGTCTACCTAACTGAAATGATTCATCAGGATTTATGGATAGATATAGCTGTGTATCATCTGCGTAACTATGGAAATTTATCCCATGCTGCCTAATGATTTTACCAATAGGAAGCATATATATAGTAAAAAGAATATGCCCAAGCACCAAACCCTGTGGTACTTCGCAAGTAACCACTGAGTCCGAGGAAGATCCATCGTTTACCTAAACAAACTGAAATCTGTTGGACAAATAAGATTTAAACCACCCTAGTGCTGTTCCTATTATACCAACACTTTGAAGCCTTAATATTGTGGTCGACAGTGTCAAAGGCACCACTCAGATCTAACAGGACCAGAAAGTCTTCCTGCTGCGTGGTGGCGCAGTTGTTAGCAATGCTGCCTTGCAACAAAAATGTTGTTGGTTCGTATCCTGGGTCTTTCTACATGGAGTTGCATGTTCTTCTCATGCATGCGTGGGTTTCCTCCGGGTACTCTGTCAGGTTAATTGATCAATCTAAATTGTGTGAGTGTGTGCGTGCTGTCTCTATGTGGCCCTGCGATGGACTGGCGACCTGTCCAGGTTGTACCCCACCTCTCGCCCATTGACAGCTGGAGATAAGGATTAAGCGGTTCAGAAAATGGATGCACCTCTATAGAAAGTAGCTAAAGGTGATCAGAAATGTCCCTAGAAAAGTCGTTAGAAATAGTTGCTTAGTTGGCAACACTGGCTGCAGTTGCTGTTCACAGTGAGTAAGGACTTATATCCTTAGCCACCTACTGGCAGATGAACTCATTCATCTGAAAAGTGTTTTTTTTTATATATAAAAGCCATTGGAAATAAGAGCACTTTGAAATAAAAGATGACTTTGTGGTGAAGATTTTTTGGTGAAAAAAATCATGGAATTGAATAAAAATGGCTAAAAAGTAGAATTCATTATGAGCAAAACAATTACAGTTTAAGTTACTCTGGGGAGTTTGCTGATAGGGCTGCAGAGAGTGCACCATGTGGCTGATAGAGGAACTGCAGTCAGAAAAATTCACACCTGCTGATTAGTTCAAACTCTTTTTGCAGCACGGGTACCTTTGACTTGCGAAGAGTTTGTGTGGATGTCTGGATTTTCTCACTTAGCTTATCTAGTTGCTAACTGAAGGAAAATTCTGCGTCCTTGTGAATGTGCATATGTGTGTACCTAGGTATGTAATAGATAATGGTACTTGGTCTTAAAAGAGCAGCCTGAGTTGGTACTGACCCGGATCACCTAAAAAAAATTAAATAGCCTGCTTTACAGCTGATGTTTCAACTTAACCCTGCAAGTGCTGCTTGGTTCTATTGCTAGACAAACAAACATTTTATTTACCAATTGAAAAAAACGCACAAAGAGTGGTTGGACGGTGATGTTGAAGGCAAAAATTGTATGTCAAATTTAAATGCATCCTAAAAATGAAACGATATGAAATGGAGGAAGTTATTTTGAGAGATAAGACATACCAGTGGCTTTTCTTGATGGCAAACCTCCTAGTTATCGATTACCAGAACTGAAGCGCTGACTCCAATGTCACTGTCATAGTAAACATGTGTCACTACAAGAGCCTATTGAAAAGGTATGGAGATGTTTTGTAATTAAAATAGAGTTTTATTCTGGAATTCATATTTACAAATGGTATGAACTGAAAAATAAAGGACTCGCTAGCCAAACAACACCTGTTACACCCATTACTGTGACAATGCTTGACAGCAGCTGGTCGACAGAGTTACTAATTCTAATGTGAGTAAATCCGAGTGGCAAAACATCCAAGAAGACACACCTCCAGTTCCTGAACCTTCTATGCCCTACAGAGGGTCCTATATGCCTTACAGAGGGACCTCAGCATCGCTATGTTGTGGGTCCTCAGCACCTCTCCAAGGGTCCTCAATGCCTCTCCGAGGGTCCTCAACACTCTGGACCTCAATGCCTCTCCAAGATTCCTCTATGCTCCACCGTTGGTCCTCAGCGCCTCTCAGAGAGTCCTCCAGGCTACGTTGCGGGACTTCTGCATCTCTTCGAGGGTCTTCTACATTTCGTCATGGATCTCTTCTTCATCATCATTGAGGCTCAACATTAAGGTCTGCCGACCTTACCACAAGGTTCAGACAATCCGGCCTCTGCTTTAACACAAGGTTCAGCTCAGCCGCCGTCAGTACAAGCTTCAGCCCAGCCTGATCTCAGGCTTTAGGTCAGGCGACTCATTACAAGGTTCAGCTCAGCCACTTCCAAGCTACAAGATTCAGCTCTGCCACCTCACAAGCCACAAGGTTCAGCTCTGTTGCCTCACAAGCAGCAAGGTCCAGCTCCGCCACCTCAAAAGCTACAAGGTCCAGCTCTGCTGCATTACAAGCCACAAGGTTCACAGCTGCCGGTCTCCAAGTTCACAAAATTCCCTTATACTACCGGTTATCACACTACCAGACTTTACTCAACCAACACCAGCTTCAACATCATTATCGTCCATCCCAATCTACTCTCAAGATTCATGATTTTACTACGTCAACCTCCACAACACCTCTCAGATGAAACTACACCGAAAAAAGGTTCACCATCGCCCTCCTCTAAGATATAAGGTTCTGCATCGTTGGCCACTCAGACATAAGGTTTTGCATTGCCGTCTAACCAGACACAAGGTTCTGGTTTCTACGCCGGCCTCTGAGACACAAGTTCTGTGAAAAGTGCTATTGTAACCTTTACATGCAACCAGGGCAAAAAGGTATTAGATTGAACTGTATGATTAGGACATGAAAAAACTGAATAAAGATTTTTTTTAAACGATTTTATTTAAAAAAAATATATATTAGCCACCTACTGGCAGATGAACTGGCAGCTTTGAGCAATTTTTTCCCCATTATGAAATCATTTTTTTAAGGAAAGAAAGAACATTTCATACTAATGAGTTAATGTACAGACGTGAACAAAATTGTTGGTACCCTTCATTAAATCAAAGAAAAACTCATAATGGTCACAGAAATAACTTTAATCTGACAAAAGTAATAATAAATTAAAATTATATAAATGTTGACCAATGAAAGTCAGACATTGCTTTTCATCCATGCTTCAACGGAATTATTTAAAAAATAAATGCATGAAACAGGCCTGGACAAAAATGATGGTACCCACAACTTAATATTTGGTTGCACAACCTTTTGAGGCAATCACTACAATCAAATGATTCCTGTAACTGTCAATGAGACTTCTGCACCTCTCAGCAGGTATTTTGGCCCACTCCTCATGAGCAAACTGTTCTAGTTGTTTCCGGTTTGAAGGGCGCCTTTTCCAGACAGCACGTTTCAGCTCCTTCCAAAGATGCTCAATAGGATTGAGATCAGGGCTCATAGAAGGCCAGTGTTTTCCTCTTAGCCCTTCTTGGGTGTTTTTAGCTGTGTGTTTTGGGTCATTTTCCTGTTGTAAGACCCGTGACCTGCGACTGAGACAATGCTTTCTGACACTGGCCAGCACATCTAGAATCCCCTGACAGTCTTGACTTGTCTTGTCCACAGGACATTCTCCCAGAAGCTTTGTGGCTCGTCAGCATGTAGTTTGGCATACTCCAGTCTGTTTTTTTAATGATTTGTCCTCTGGCTCAAACAGCGAAGGATGTTCCGATCTGACACTGATGTTCCTTGAGCATAAAGTTCAGCTTGGATCTATTTTGAAGTCTTTCTAGGCTCTTTTGTTACCATTTGGATTATCCGTCTCTTTGATCTGTCATCAATTTTCCTCCTGCAGCCACGTCCAGGGAGGTTGGCTACAGTCCCATGGATCGTACATTACTGAATGACATGTCAGCTGTAGTCACAGAAACATCTAGCTGCTTGGAGATGGTCTTATAGCCTTTACAGTTAACATGCTTGTCTATGATTTTCTTTCTCATCTCCTGAGACAACTCTTTCCTTTGCTTCCTCTGGTTTATATTGAGTGTGGTACACACCACGTCACCAAACAACACAGTGACTACCTGGAGTCCTATATATAGGCCCACTGAGTGATTACAGGATTGTAGACACCTAGGATGCTGATTAGTGGACATACCTTGGATTAACATGTCCCTTTGGTCACATTATTTTCATTCTTTTCTAGGGGTACCATCATTTTTGTCCAGGCCTGTTTCATGCATTTATTTTTTAAATAATTCCGTTGAAGCATGGATGAAAAGCAATGTCTGACTTTCATTGGTCAACATTTATATAATTTTTATTTATTATTACTTTTGTCAGATTAAAGTTATTTCTGTGACCATTATGAGTTTTTCTTTGATTTAATGAAGGGTACCAACAATTTTGTCCACGTCAGTATATGAATTCTTTTTTTATTCACAAATTAATTGCCACTATATATATTTCTGTCTATTACTTATTCATGTAGCTGTTTATTTCACAAGTGTTTTATTTATTTATGCTTTATTTTGAGTTTATTTGGCATTCCATATTCCACAATTTGGGAAAGCTTTCCTCATTAAATCTTGAGGTACAGATCTTTTTCTTCTTGAAAGTTTGAGATTTGAAAGTATTTGATTGGCTGCTTTTCCATTTTAGCATAGATTTTTTAAGATCTCTGACTGGTGTCTTGAACTCTTTATAAAAATTGCTCACCATCATTTTACCTCTTTTGTAGAGGTCCACCAAGTCCCCCAGGACTTATTGAAACAGTCTTCTGTTGATAACTAGATTGAACACCCTCCCACTACAAACATGAAAACTCACCAATGCAAAATCCAATTGCATAAAAACCTGAGGAAAAGTATTTACCAAGCACACATCAATTGTTTGGGATCAAACTGGGAATACCATAGTTGAGATGAGAAAAACACTGTTAAAAGTTTAACTAACCTTTGATATTCACCTCAAAAGAATATAATGATCCTTCCTGATATTCTCCAAAACGTTGGTGTGATTACAGTGGTCATTTGGTGTGATAAATGCTTTTTATGTTTTGTTAGCCTATGCAACTTAACTTAGAAAGTTAAGGCCTCACAAAATACTATAATTAATAATCTCATCTGTAAGGTTTGCTCCTCCTGGAATGCCCAGCAACTTAGGTCTTGTCAGCTTAGGTCTCACATCTCTATCTCCTCTACTTCTGGGGCACATCGCAGTGACTATTGGGAAGGCAGCACAGCAGTGCTTTAGAGCATTCTCATCTGCTCTCCAATATAAACAATAAGGACCTGGGCCACAAACAAGTTCTCTAGACATAAGCAACATTTAAAGGAAAATGAAAACCAAAATTACCCAGAAAAACGTCCAGCTACATTGTGGATACAGGTAGTAGAAATAGAAACACATATACACATCTGAAATAATTATTTAATAAGAGAGAAAGAGCTAAGTAGGAGGCACAGAATATGCTGTTAGCCTCAGTAGCGTCATACCAACCAGTGAAAGGTAAATTTAACTATTAGGGATAACATATTCTGTCTAAAATAAATAAGCTAATAAAATGTTAAATCGGTCTCATGACTGTGCTAATGTAATTTTATCAGTGACTAATTATATATGAAAATAAAGCTGCCTAAAAAAGGTTTTTATTTTATTTTAACTTAATTGTGGATAAAATAGCAAGGTTTCTTTCTTTTGCTCAAATATCTAAAAAGGATGGCTATGAAACATGTTTTGAAACAATTTTAGCCAGCGTGATTCATTAATGAGTGTAGCTATAATTGAAAAGGCATCATCAATGGATAAGCAAGTCATGAACAAAAAGTCAAAAAAATATTTTTCTTAAAAAAATGTAAAATAGTCACATATCAGTCATCATTATAAGGTAACAGTAATAAACAAATATTTTTGTATATAATATAAACAACCAAATTTTAGATCTAGACCTGTCTAGATACACGGTAGTCATGTGTTTTTAGCTCATCAGTCATTGTCAGCTTGGAAAAAATAGAAAAATAACTTTTGTTTGAATAAATTTGTCGAGCATGCAGTTAAATCAGTGGCAGATTCAGCATGTCTAATTTTTGTTTGTTGGGGGGGGTAGTTGGATAATGCTAAAAAGTGCACATCCTCCCACGTTTGGCTGTGGAATGATGTACTTGCTCATACTGGCATGATGCCACTTGGAGTCTGTACATCCATATGCTGGAGCTGGAAGTCTCACATTCAGAAGTTTGCCTTATTAGCATAACATTGGCCACAGGGCATTTGCCTCAAATTTGTTTAAAGGTAATGAAGAATCATCTGAGAGAGCCTGTTCTGCAATCAGGACGCCATCTGCTACCTGCTCACCATGACAATGAGGAAAAACCTGGAAACAGCACAGTCATGCTACTGTGCTCAGTGATTCGAGTGAGCCTTCTTTTCCATTACCTTTTTTCTGCTTTTAACATGCAGATCATTTTGTTCTCTTTGACCTTTATGGTGTCTTTGTGTTCTTTTTCACCTAAATGTTCGAATGTACTGTATTCATTTTAACATGAAATTTGAGCACATCCCACGCCAGATCTAGACATGGTTAAAGGTCCTATATCATACTATTTTAAAGCTTTCAACATCTAGGATAGTCACATAGGCAAGGCAACTTTACTTTTATAGCACTATTTCAACACAAGGCAATTCAAGGTGCTTTACATGATTACAGATATGTGAAAATTAAACACAGGAATCTATTAAAACATTCAGCAACAACAGTAACAAAAATAATGAAAATTAAAAACAGAGCGATTGACAAAAGCAATAACAGTAATTAAAAAGAATGAACTCAAAAGTAATCAATTAAAATCTTTAACAGTAATTAACATAATTAGTGTTTGCAGCATAATCGAAAATGTATGTGAAATCATGCAAATTACAGAGTAACAGTAAGTAAAAAGGAATTAACACAAAAAACATATCAGTTACTCATAAGCAAGTCTAAACAGATCAGTTTTAATTTTTGATTTAAAAGAGTTCAGTTATTCTACAGGTCTGCATTCATCCGGACGTTTGTTCCAAACGTCGGGGGCATAGGAACTGAAAGCTGCTTCTCCATGTTTGGTTCTGGTTCTGAGGACACTCAGTAGACTAGAGCTGGAAGACCTGAGGGATCTGGGTGACATATATGATAAAATGTTACCGCTGGCGTTCTATAGTATTCATTTGTCCTGAAATGTAACCAATATCCTGGAGTTATTCTTCGACCAGGAAGTAAGACTCTCAGTTTCTTTATAATCCTACAGTAGCCTTGAGCCCCGGTCTGACTGCAGCGAAGCAACATGGGCAACAAGTACTGTTATAAGCCACATTAAAGCGATACTTTTCAAAATACTTCAGTAATTTACATTAAAAGCTAATTGTTTTGCTCTTTATACTTTTATAATTTTATGAAACTTTATTATATTAATGGCTCCGCCCTTTGGTTTACTTTTTTGTGTACACAATGGGTCAATAAAGGTGATTTCAGCAGCTAAAGCTACCAGCTTCTTATCGATAGCAGAGTGTAGACGGAGCCCAAACCATTGGAGCCCAGTCCAGCCACTAATTTCTGAAGCTAGCAGATCTTTCCAGCCCTCTTTGTCTTTTTAAAACGTTCTCGCTTCTGGAATTAGATTAAGAACCGAGTGGATATTTTATAAGTCGCGGATGTTGTTTGCAGCGTGTGTGTTATGCCTGAATGCATTAGAAGCTTCATAAATGACTAACACATTAGCATTAGCATGTATCTAGCATTTACTTACTGCTCTGGCCCCTTCATTAAGCATCTTTATTGTAGGAATTGATCCAGCTGCAAGAGTTAATCTCTCCAACAGTCCATTTTGGTTTTGGCTAAGGTTTGGAAAGCAGACATCGGTGGATTGATGGTTACATACAAACATGTTATATCTTGTTAGAAGCAGGATTCTGTAGATAAATTCCAGCCATTTCTGGTGATTTGGCTGTTCTTTAGGAATGCTGAATAAAGTCCTGTAATTCTAGCAGCCAAACAGGCATTTTCACCGAGACATCTTTAGAAAGTAAAATACTACAAAAACGGTGGAGAAATGTGTGTATTAAGCCCAAAACCACTCTGGTGTTTCATGAGAAAAGTACACTACAACGTGGTTGAAATCAAAAAGTTGATTTTGCATGATATAGGACCTTTCACATGTTGTATAGCAGATAAATGAAGCTTGGTCTTTCATGGCAGATGAGAGACCAGTGGCTTGCGCTACTGCTCCTACTTTGAGTCGGACAAGGCTCAAACCTGACATTTATAAGACGGTGGATGGTAAAATTATTGTGGAGGATGAACTCCTTAACTTTCTTGAGCCAGGAGGAAATTGTCTTACTGGCGGTAAACACGTTCGACTCTGAAACTATTGAGGCCTCTAAGAAAGTTCTGTTTGAGCTGTGTCAAACAACGCAGCGCAATATCGCACATAAAGGTGCCCAGAAGGATATTAATAACATAAAGTGTTGCCTTAAAGTTCTCAATAAATGCGGGAAGGATGTTCCACGGTTTGTCTCACATTATCTGGAGGATCTACCCCATGTGACATTCACAAGCATGGATGTGTGTAGTCTCCTTAAGAAAATGGAACAGCTTTACGCTGATGTTGGCGCCATGCGGTGTGCGCTCTAAACTCAAGGGGAAGTTTGTGCGGATCTTCATGTGATCACCACTAACATGAACCGACAGGTGTGTAGCCTGGAGTGTGTCGTGGGCGATGTCCAGAGACCGCTGTGTGGACCGCGTGCGCCGAGGGGGCATTACTGAATGGTGAGCGAGATGCGGCTGGGCCTACACCTGTGAATCACTGCGGAAGCGGTGGCCTGGAAATGAAGGCCGTGGATATGCAGAGGAGGAGGCTACTGGTAACACTGCTACTCGTGATGACGGGAGAGAAGGCCTGTGCAGTCGGTCACACGCTTTAGTCAGTGGTGGTGAAGGTCAGGTGAACGCTGCAAAAAGAACACATCTGTCTGGATCTCCAAAATGGTCGACTATTGTCAGGAAAGGAAAGCTACGGGCTGATGAAAAAATGAGAACTCGTTTCACCTCTACACCTGGATTGAAGACGAGGTCAAGTAAAAGTTTGGCTATTGTGGGTACTGGAGCTGATAGCCACCATATTAAGACTGTAACAACGAAAATGGTAAGTGTTTTCGCTTCTAGATTTTCTCCTGATCTTGATGTAAAGACATTAACTGACTATCTTCGAATTCAGCTTGATTGGGAGGTTACGTGTCAGAAAATAGCCATAGCCAATAGCAGATATTCATCCTTTAAAGTGCCTGCTGAGTGCAATGATGTAGCCGAGATGTACAATCCAGAGATCTGGCCTGTGGTTGCTTATGTAAGACGCTACCATGAGCCGCGCATCAGGGCTGGTGTTACTGGCTTGAATTAGGGTGCTGTGTCTGGTCCGCAGGCATCCGGGGCTCCAGGGGCCCATAGTTCTTATTCCTGATGTCACAAATCATGGGTGTTAAAGTACTGTCATACATCTGTCGAGGTCTGCGCTTGGGCCAGAGCTCAGAGGATAAAGTACGGGACTAGTTGTAGACCACTTGTGGGAGGAGTGCGACGTGTTTTGTTTACAAGAGACTTTTCTGTCAAAGCAGGATCTCGAAGGATTCGGTAAATGAAAACTTCCGTGGAGTGGGGGAGTCCAGCGTGGATATTGGTGATGGAATAGTATGTCGGCGCATTCCAGGAGGAGTAGCTATTTTATGGAATACAAAACTTGACTGCTGTGTAAATGTCATCAGACTGGAAGTGGATTGGTGTATAGCAATACAGATTACACAAGGGGGCAAGGAATGTGTGGTGCTAAATGTTTACACCCCATATGAGTGTCATCTCAATTAAACTGTATATCTTCAAAGACTTGCCTTTATAAACTCATTTATTCAGGACCAAGGGTCTTCCAATGTGGTGGTTATTGGTGATATGAACTCAGATATTTCTGATAAAAAGTCTATATTTGCTAATCATTTGGGTCGTTTTTGTGATGAAAATGGGTTTTCTCTATCAACTAAGGTTCTATTACCTGCAGACAGTTTTACCTATATAAGTGAAGCGTGGCATACAACCTCCTGGTTGGATCACTGTGTTTCTACAGCAGATGCGCATACCTCTCTGACAGATATTAAAATACTTTATGAGCTATCAACATCTGATCATGTACCTTTTGGGATGGAAAAAACATGTTCTAAAGCTACCCATAATGGAAAATCATGATAATGGAAGTACTTCTAAGTGGACTGGAACTCTCTCACACAAGAAGAAATTATGACCTATGCTGTGAACACAGATGACCTATTATGTAATATATACATGCCTAGAGAAGTAGTCATGTGTGGAGATAGTGAGTGCCGGGATTCTGAGCATATTTCAGCCATTTCTTCTATGTATGATGGTATTGTTAAAGCACTGATTGATGCAAGTAGATCTATATATAGACCTAAAACTAAGAAAAAGGATAAACCAGGATGGAATGCCCATGTGGCTGAATTTCATTCCAAGGCACGTGAGGCGTCCATAAGGTGGATACTGGTGGGGAGACCAAGAAATGGGCCAGTTTTTGAAAACAAAAAGGTCACTAATGACCAGTTCAAATATGCTCTGCGTTACATTGTAAAAAATGAGCAGGCTATGAAAGCTGATGCAATGGCCAGAAAATTGCAAGGTAGAAACATGTATGAATTCTGCAAAGCAGTTAGGGTTATGAAAGCAAAGGTTTCTCTGCCATGTGTTGTTGATGGCATCTCTGGCAGAGATAATATTCTGGAATTGTGGCAGAATCATTACAATAGGCTTTTTAACTGTGTCCAGAGTGACTCCTACAAATTCAGTGAAAATGTTGTTGATAGTGTAGATGCTATTTTGTGTCGTGAAGTTGTTAATGCCATTTCCAGGCTTTCAAATAATAAAACTGCAGGGTTGGATGGTGTCACTGCTGAGCACTTAAAGTATGCAAGTGCAAGGTTAGCTCCTCTACTCTCTATTTGCTTCACAGCATGTTTTGTACATGGATTTTTACCTGACCACATGCTAACTGTTTTGTTAGTCCCTGTCATTAAGAACAAAGCAGGGAATATTGGTAGCTCGGACAATTATCGCACTGGCCAGTATTGTCTCTAAAATTGTTGAGTTAATCCAGCTGGACAGGATCTCAGGAGGCTATAGAAGAAACAAAATTATTTTGTTTTTACATGTATTTTAGATGCCTCCAAAGCTTTTGACAGGGTTAATCATGGCAAGTTATTTTTTAAATTAATTCAGAGGGGTGTACCCAAATTTCTTGTACGGATACTTAGCTATTGGTATGCTCACCAAGAGATGCATGTCAAATGGGGGAACAGTATGTCTGCTCCATTTAAGGTTGGCAATGGGGTCCGACAGGGGGGGATATTATCCCCTACTCTTTTTAATGTGTATCTGGATGATCTATCAATGAGACTAAATGCTTGTAAAACTGCATGTATTCCTGGAAATGTTGTGCTGAATCATTTAATGTATAAGGATGATTTAGTGGTTTTTAGCCCGAGTACAGCCGGGCTCCAACAGCTGCTTAATATCTGTGCTCACTATGGTCTGGAGCATGATATTAAGTATAATCCAGCAAAGAGTGTTTTCATGATCTTTAGAACTGAGGAGGATAAAACTGCAAATTTCCCAGACTTTTACCTGTCTAATATGAAGCTGAATGTGACAAACAAGGCAAAATACCTTGGGTATATTTTAACTGAGTACCTGACGGATGATGATGATATGGGAGACAATGCAGGACATTGTATGCTCAGGCAAACACACTGGCAGGCAAATTTAAATCTTGCTCGGACGAGGTGAAGATAGTGTTGTTCAGAGCATACTTTACACAGCTATACACAGCTCACCTTTAAACTATAAACAAAGTTCATTGCAAAGGCTGCATGTGGCCTACAATGATGCTTTTCGTGTGCTTCTTAGGAGGCCAAGATGGACTAGTGCGAGTGAGATGTTTGTTAGAGCTGGAGTTACTACGCTGCAAGCCACATTGCAGAAATGTATGTATAGCTTCATCTGCAGACTTAACATGTCTGAGAATCGAGTGATTGCGTCACTTATTAATATCAGTTACAGTGCTATTCGCTACCAGTCGGGTCTATGGAGGCACTGGTATAGTTGCCTTATTTTAAAGTGACTTCTTAGCTTTTTATTGTCATTGTTGTTGTTTATGTTGTTGTTGTTGTTGTTTGTTGTGTACTTGCCCTGGGGCCTGTACCATGAAGCCAGATTAGGTGGCTAGTTAGCTATGTTTCATCTTAGTTTCCACCAGAAGGAATGTCTTATCTTTGTGAACTTCTTGAGCTGCACATACCAAATGTGACTCGTCAAAGCCATGCCCTTACTGTACCGCAAATGGTATGATGATGCCTGATTGCATCGGTTTGGTTTTGTCGACTCAAAATCAATCTTGTAACCCCGAGTTTGTTCAGCTACCTTCATGGTACAGGCCCCTGGACTGTGAGTCCCAAAAAAAGATTTAAATTCAATTTCAATTCAATTCAATATTAATCCCTATGTATAAAGTATTACTGCGAGACTACAGAACAAGATATAATTTGTTTATTGTTGGCTGCTATTGAATGAATATGTATTTAAATAATTCAGACTTAAAAGACAAATTTACATTTGTGGAATTTTATGAGTATCTCTTGCCAGGTTAACCACAGTTCTTTGCAAAAAATCCATGCATGTTTCGAAATTCCTGTCTTGGTGAATTTATATATATATATTAGAACATGACTCAAAGGCAGCTGTAAACAGAAGGATTAAAATATTTGATTTAAAAGAGCTTAACGACTCAGCAACTTTGCACTTGTCTGGAAGTTTTTCCAGATTTGTGGAGCATAGAAACTGAAAGCTGCTTCTTCATGTTTGGTTCTAATTCTACGAATATACAGTAAACTAGAGTTGAAGGACCTGAGTGGTCTGCTGGGTTGGTATAATGACAACAGGTCTTTAAGTTTCTTTGGTGCTAAACCATTTAGTGATTTATAAATTAGTATGAATATTTTACAGTATATTGTCTGACCTACAGGGAGCCAGTGTAAGGACTTTGGAACTGGGTTGATGTGATCTACTTTCCTGGTTCTAGTCACGATGTGGGGGGTATAATAAAACCCATTCAGCAATATGCTAGTAAAAGTATTTTGAAGTCTGTTCTATGAGCTACAGGGAGCCAGTGTAAAGTTTTGGCAAATTTTTTATTTTGTGAGGACAAAAAAATAGCATTTTTCACTAATTAAAAAAAAGAGCTTTCAAGCTTTAACCAGGAGAGGAGACTGACTGTAATTATTTATCAGCAGACATTTGTAAATGAAGGAGCATAGTACAATCATTTTTGGTCAGTACTGCTTCTGATGATGGACCAGGGACTGAAACAGTGTTCAATGCTTACATTTTCTTCCTCTACTGATTCCTTGCTTCAGTGAGCTCGGACACAGTCAGTCTGTATTGGGTAATTATGGATACAATGTAGAACTTTGTTTTTAGAGAAAAGTACAGTAAATAAAAAATGGTTTTCACTGTACATTTTAAACCTGATTTAATGTCTGAAAGCAAGTAGCCTTAAAAGACTTTGGCAGGGAAATAAATGTAGAGACCTTTGTGATTTAGAAAAATCTATAGTGAGCACAACAAAATGGATGAAATGACTGATATACCCAGGACACCAGCAGGTCAGTCAACCGACAGCAATCTCATAAAATGAGAGAAGCTTTATTATTTGACAGCTTTAGATTTCCTGAGCTCTCTGCAATGTCTTCATCTTTGGCATGTCATTATTGTAGATCAAACAAAAATGCATTAGACAAAATAAATTGGAAAAGTAAATCAATTCCCTATTGAGGGTTAATTCTGCTCTATTTTGGTCTTTCATCCAAACATCGCAGACTTAAAACCCCACATACTCACGTGCACGAGAACACACACACACACACATGGAGGAAGCTGAGACTGTTAGTAAACAGGAGGCTGATATCAGAGCAGTGAGGTGGTGAATATCGATGGCAACAGTATTGATTGAAGACCTGTAGGGTTTGTCTTCTTTTATCCAGTGAGCCTTCTTCCTGTCGAGCAGACTTTATAGAGCCTCCTTTCTATGCCTGGCTGCACATTATGAGAGGTGTGCAGCATGCCATTAAAAGAGCTAAAGAAACACAATGTGTTTACTTCTTTGCACTGCACAGTTTTATCATGACAAGACACTAATGGTATAGCATATAATGAGCTACAGTTTGGTCATCTATATCTAATAATGAATGTTACCCAGACAAACACAATGCCATGTGCTTTTTACCCACATCTATTGGTGCTTCATTAACTACTGCTTTACTTTCTAAAAAAAATCAGCTTTGGAGAAAAAATGCTTCCCTTTAGCCACTTAATTAATTTATTATCTATACTGCATCAATTAAAAATATATCATGTTAAGACACTTTCCAACACAAACTGATCCAATTTGTATACAGAAATATATAATAAAACCAATGTAATTTATATATAAATCTATACTCAAACCAAGCCAATCAATAAGATAAATGAAATTTAAATGCATAGTATGTGTTCCAATTTGATGGCAGATATACAACAATCCAGCTTATGGATTTTGTAAACAGTTTTCTGTCTCAGAACGTCCAGTTGTTTTCATTGAGACATTGACTTTGCAGCAATTTTTCAAACTCAAGAAGTCTTCTGCATAAAAAGTTCTCCACAAATATTATGTTATCCATCTCACATATAACTTAGTCATTTAAGTTAGTGAAATGAATGACATTAAAAAATCTAATTTATTGATTGACTCTGACCTTTTAATATGACCAATTTGATATTATTGTTCAGATTACTTTCTTTTCTTTTTCTTTTTTTTTACCAACATACACTCAGTATAGTGCTTGGAAATTACAATTCTTGATACACCACTGCATTTATCTTATGGAGGCAAACAGGTTTTCCTCTCTGATGATAACAGGGAAGTGTCTTGCTGTTAATACACACCCTCTAAACTTCAAGTATTTCCTCAGTATTGATATTATTACTGCAGTATAACAATGATTTATAAGGTGTGTTTTGGAATATGCCTTCTTAAATTTATTTTCTTATTTTTAGAATTACATTATTTTATTTTAAACTTTATTCTAAGCTTAAACCAGTGTTAGACCAGAGGTTTTACTTTACTTAATTAGATGTCTATAGAGGTATTTTGTATCAACTTGAGGCTGTTTAGCATTTTGCAAGGATATCTTAATTTTTGTGATAAGTGTATGAAAGATATTAATAATAAAACATTAATATTGATTTATATGCTCTTGTGTGCACTACAACACATTGAGAAGGGTCCAAATTATGTACACACTAATGCATTAAACAACCCAAGAAGTGAATAGCAGACTTCATGCATCATTTTAAACAGTAGGACATATGACATGTCTGAATGTCCCCAGCCTGTTTGTTCCCTTTCTGTCTGGGCCCAGATCCAGTAGCCAGTAGTGCCCATCATGACATCCCTTTTCTTTTCTGAGAAAATAATAAAATGTAATTTTAAACCTAAAAAAGAAATAAAGTAAAGAAGAGGAAATCTCCCATGGACATATCTGCCAAGATATATCTACTAGAGCATGGATACCCGACCTGAGCATGACGGGCCGGGCTGGGTTCGGACAAATATTTAGAAATGATGCTTGGGTTGGGTCGGGCTTGGTCACATCAGAGGAGTGAGGGCAAAAACCTCCACCGCCATTCATGCTCTACAGAGCATTAGCAGTGTGTGATTTTTGAAAAAAACGGGGGGGGGGGGGGCAGTATTTATTTATCTTATTTCCTTTTTATTTATAAAAATAGCAACAGCTTTCTTAATGCTGGCTGCAGGGCATCTTGCACACATCCATTTATACTTTCAAAACTGACAGAAACAAAAAAACTAAAAACTAAATTATTGTTGACATAAAAAATAAGATAAGATCTAAGATCAAATATATTAAGATGAACACAATTAAAGATAAGAATACACTTCACTGGAACCACAGCCCTGCATATTTTTATGTTGGGAATAAAGTCCACCTCTGGACCAGGTGTAGAAAGTATTTTCAGGTGTAAGAATTCATACCCTCTGTTCATTAAACCATGCACACCTGTGTCAGACTCGGACATAAATATCTTAATGGATTTTGGCTTCGGGTCAGTTTCGGATACTGCTCTGTTGGACGGGCTTAGACAGAAAAATGCAGCCCGGTCCGCACTCTAATATCTACCAGTGGTCAGTATACTAAATAAAAGGTGAAGCTGTCAAAAAAAGTACTGCCAAACAGAAGCAATAGGGGAATAAAAAGAAACACCTAGAAATACACTCGGAAGGCACAAAAACAGGCTCAACAAGTGTGAAAATGACTTTAGATGATTGATTGTATACTGTCATTAAAACATGCAGCAGATGTACCAAGTAATACTGTAGTGTTTAGGAAACCCTTGTATACCTTAATGTTGTTTTGTTGTTATTCTTTGTACCAAATTACCACCCAACCCTAGTGTCCAGGTAACACTCTTTGGGGTGGAACCTGTTACAGAAGAAAGAAAACTCACTGTAAGCAAGATTTAATGTTAAGATGTCAGTCAGAGGAAGTACATACATGTAGCAGACCCCCGTGGCAGAAGAATTTTGCAGGGGACGCTGTGGTTTATTCTTGGACTGGCCAGGAAACAGAGTTTTTATTCATTGGATACTTCTGGGTTATATCGGTTTTTGGGACAGCCTTTCTGTGTTGATACTGTATACACATTATACATAATTTTAAAGCTAAGATTCTTGTGATTCCAATGATGTATGCCAATCAAGGATACAATCATGAATGTAGATACAAATGCTTTTGTCAAACCACCCAGAAAGAAAAATAATGCACAGATAACCTTTCGAGCCTTCTCAAACAAAAATGGTCACAATACAGCATAATCCAACATAATCTGCCACTCAAAATCTTAATGATGTCCTTTCTTGTGTGTATTTTATGTGTTTTTTTTATCATAACTACCGTCAACATGCTCCTATTAGCCCAACAATAACACAGCGACCTTCTTCTTTCTGATGTTTCTTTACGACTGGCAAACAACTAATTGTAGCATTACTACCACCTGCCTCTCTAAGAAAGCTGATGTTTTAGCAGGGTCCCTGCTTGTGCTAGCTTTTTACCTGTTTTTGTTCACCCAAACTCTCAGGTTTATTTTGGCATACAACTATATCAAAATGTCTTATTTACTGCCTGAGTCTTTAGGTGAATGCCCCTGGAGATCTGATGAATGGCCCAGAGTGCGTCCCCGGAGTGGACGACAGTCAGGAGGTTGATCCGGGTGGCGACCTTCTCCTGGACGAGAGTCTGGAGGTCGACCGGGGTGGCGTCCTCTCACGGGACAGTTGTCGGGCGGACGTCCCCTGGCAGGATCTGAGTCGGGCGGACGTCCCAAAAGGCGCCGTCTCACGGGACGGATGTCGGGCTGACATCCCAAAAGGCGTCCTCTCACGGGACGATGGTGTCCCTTCACGGGACGAAGGCCAGGATGGCATTCTTCGGCAGGACAGAAGAGGGGTGGAGAGGAGAGGGGCGGACAGCCTGGCAGTCCCCTCTCGAGGATGAGGCAGCGGCGCTTGGCTGGTCGTCGGCGGAGGAGCCTGGTTGGTCGTCAGTGGCAACAGAGGGACCTGGTTGGTCCCCACTGACTGTGACGATTGAACCTGGCCAGTGAAGCTGGGCGCTCCGTGGCCGGCGGGCCCGAGACTGGGCCTGGAGGCTTGCAGGCTGCCGTCGGGTCCTCCTGATCGTAACGGGGGGCTCTAGTTGCCCACAAGGAAACGGGTGTTGTAGGGCTGCTGCGGTGATGGCCAGGAGGATTGCAGCAATAATGATGTCCAGCTCTGACACTTTGACTGGTTCAGGGTCTGGTTCTGGGAGCGGCAAATCCAGCAGCTCTGGCGGCGGCAAATCCAACAGCTCCATGCTGCACTGAACGAGGGGGAAAACCTATCGTGTTTCTTTGGTGCCAAAATCTGTGCGCGCATAAAAACCGTAATCAGCGCGCATAAAGACCACACTCTGTGCGCTCGCGGTCTCTGTATACGCACGCGCCGTCACTCTCTGCGCATTTGGCGTCACTGTCTGTGCCCTCGCAGTCTCTCTCTGTGCCTTCTGCTCGCTCACCTTTAGTGAGTTTTGGCACTTTGGGGGCGGGCTTTGAATAGACGGACCACCAACCCTCCTCCTTTCTGATTGGCCACTACTGTCTCCAGGTCAGAGCCAATCGAGGTAGAGAAGGGCGGCAGCATTTAATTGCAGATCGAGAAAGAGGTAAGTTTACTAAAAAAGTAGACCATTTTGGTCCGTTTTGGAGCTGGTTGGGGGGATGGTGACTTCATCACACAGAAATAAAACTTTTAATATCTCAGAAACCAAAACAGCACAAACTATTTTACAAACATTTTAATTGCACAAATCAGCACAAACGAAGCACTAAAAAAGTAGACCACTTTGGCCCGTTTTGGTGCTGTCTGGGGGGATGGTGACCTTTGAATGACCTATAAAATAAAGTTTAATATTTTCCTTTACTTTTCAAGTGGGGGGGGGGACAGTTTCACTGAGGTAGAGACGTGTGCTGCTTTGGTTTCTTAGATATTAAACTTTATTTTATAAAGGGTGCCGCCAACCGCAATGATGACCCGCCCTTCTCTGCCTCGATTGGCTCTGACCTGGAGACAGTAGTGGCCAATCAGAAAGGAGGAGGGTTGGTGGTCCGTCTATTCAAAGCCCGCCCCCAAGGTGCCAAAACTCAGCAAAGGCGAGCGAGCAAAAGGCACAGAGAGAGACAGCGAGGGCACAGACAGTGACGCCGAGTGCGCAGAGTGACGGCGCATGCGTATATAGAGGCCGCGAGCGCACAGAGAGTGACAGCGCCGCGAGCGCACAGAGAGTGACAGCGCGCGTGGCCTTTATGCGCGCGGATTTTGGCACCAAAGAAACACGATAATATCGTCGCGAGCGCACAGAGAGTGACAGCGCGCGTGGCCTTTATGCGCGCGGATTTTGGCACCAAAGAAACACGATAAAAACCGGGCAAGCTGAAGAAGAATCCAACTTCGGGGCCGAACAGGATGAAGCAGAGGCAGACAGGTTGATGTGCTCCGGATGAACTGATCCTGCAGCTGGGGAGCTGAGAGGAGCTGGGAAACCAGGAATTGGAGGCTGACTGACAGAAGCAGGAGCTGCAACAGTCTCTGGGCTGAGGTCTGGAGCTGCGACGGCGACTGGGCCGATAGACGGAGCTGCAACGGGGACAGAGCCACAGTTCGGAGCTGCAACAGGAACTGAGCAAGGAGAAGCGGGAACTGCGGCTGCAGCTGACAGGCAGGTAAGGACGGGGACTGGCGGGGCGAACCCGGGAGATGGCTGAAAAGGCTGGGTTTTGCAGGACCCATCCGGAAACTCTAACAGTTTCATTGCAGGTGTCAGAGACGGGACCTTACTGGTTCCTTTCAGAGGTTCGGGTCGCGGAGCTTGTGTGCGCCTGGCTGGCACGGGAAGCTGAGCCTTCCAAAGCAGTGCCGTTGTTGGGCGCTGGACACTGCATGTTGCGGGTCTGGAACATCTCCAGGTCAGAGCGAGGCAGGGCACGGGCGAATCGATGAAGGAGCTCGCTGAGGAGTTCCGCAATCTGAGGGGAGAGGAAAGGTGACCACCCTCAGAAGACGACACCACAAAACGTCCGTCAATGTCTCCGGGCCGGGAACGTCTGCTGGGTCTTTACCTGGCCGGATCATTCTGTCAGGAGTTACTTTCTTGGTGAGGAACAGACCCAGGCGCAGACATTGGATAAAGGTAAAGGAAGCTTTAATGGAGAGACAACAACACAAGAACTAAAGACTTCAATAATCCGGTGAGGACTAAGGCGCACGCCAGAACTTAAATAGTGGGAGAACAAAGGAGAACAGCTGAGTCTGATCTCACAGGTGCAGTCACTGAACTAATAATTAGGCAGAGCCTTGCAGGCTCTGACTGAAACATAATGAATACATTAAATAACATTTGTTAAAACTAAAATATTTTAATTTGTTTGAAAGTTATATATATTAAAACATTATTTTAATAAATATCCCTCAATTTCTCAAGATATTGTGACATAATTTTAAGGTCGTCTTTACCCATCTTTATTGCCTACCTATAGTGGAGGTAAAGGTGTGTAAAAAGAGGAATGCATTAATATAATCCTATTTCAATATTATGGAAAATATATAATGAGATGTATTTTTCTAACATTTCTTAAAACTGTGGCTTAGCAGTCAGCAGTAATTTTTCAACGGTTGTTTTCAAGATTTCCCAAGTGTTCTTTATTGGAGAGCAATTTGCATGCTTGTGGTATGAAGCCTTTATACAACATCTCCATTCAGCATTAAGTGGCTCCTATTGAGTGTAGTACAGCAATCCAATGATTCACCTGCGTTTACAACACTGGTATAAAATGCTTTTAAGTATCTGGGCTTCACCAAACACTAATTAGATTTTGGAGGAATTTATGATTGAGCAATTTTGTAATCTTAATGGTCATGAAAAATGTATTTTTTGCTTCTAAGTCAAGTGTTTGTTTGTGCCACTAAATTAACTTATGACTAAATATCCACCTAAATAAAAAGGCTACTACCAAGTTCATCTTAAGTTATAATAAAGAGGAAAGCTTTGGGAAGTCAATTTTCACATGTTTAAATATCCTCAATTTTATTGTTATTGTACTTAAAATTGTATGTTAAAATATTTCTTCTGCTTTTGTTTTTGTTCTGTTTTTCTTGTGTTTGTTTTTTGCCATAATTACATTTTTCTAATCACACAACTACTTGTTGGTGTGCATAAACTTGGTGAAAAAATATTTTTTTGGTGATAATATCATGTTCAATTCCATAGCTGAGTCACCCAGAGCAGTGCTGATATGTAGACAGTATGCTCATGAACTCAGGAATAATGTGAGGATGATTATTGTCTTTCTTTGTTTATATGGATGGATGGACGGGCTTGTGAAATCCTTTAGATAGAAGGTATTTGTCCAAGTTGTTTCTTGTGAATAAATATAACTCTGTGTTGTAAATTTCCCCAAATTCAAACAAATTGAAATAAATAAAACATACTGCAATGTTATCAAATCATCATAACTTTAATACATTTTTGACAAACTGCAATGTTCCTTCTCATTATCTTATATCTTGATGTCACGTATCATGTTTCTTATATGACAGTGAAATTTATGGCATATGCCAACAAAAATCACAAACAAGTGTTTCCATGCTCTGCATGAAAGTAACAGTAACTTGTTTTGTACCCTATTAAAAATTGTGGCGGAAGACAAAAGGAAGTTGTCGATATAGAAAAATGTTTCTATTGCAACATCATTTTGACAGATTACAGTTCACATCCCCGACCACTTGGTGTAGGCGTGCGGACATTTTCAGCTTTACACGCAGTAACGTTAACTAAAACAACAACTTGAAACAAAGAGATTCACATATGTGAGCTTGGTCCCAGACCTGTACCTTTTGCTCAATACATCTTGCTACCCGGGGGTTTACAGGGCAAACTGCGACGAGTGTGGCTGATCACAGAACAAAGAGCTTGATGTTGTGCCAACCACTAGTGTAGAACCGAGATGCTAGGGTATGTTCTCGTGCTGAAGCAATGGCTTCCAGGTTCGGCTTTCAGAACAACATCACGTTGTTAGACCATGCATTCAGGCCACAGCAGGTGAACTATTCACATTTTAAGTGTTACAGTTTAATTGTGTAGGGGAATTTATCAACTAAAAATAATTTATTAATTGATAATTAATTGTTATGATCTATATGATCAATATGGATTTTCTCAGCAGGATTGGATTGAACATTAATAGAAATGAATAAGAATAAATACTATTTCATCTAATTTTTTTATTTTTGAAAAATACATTTTAACAGTACGTTAAGCCTTCATAAGCTTACAGTATTTTGGTATTTTATCTACTTTCATTATTTATTTCTGCATGCTTCCTTTTGTATATGGATCTTGAGACTTCAGAGTTTAAATCAATAACATACAAATGACTGGGTTTATGAGGGGATGCAGGGCTGAGAGTTCCATTTGGGTTTATTGTACAGCTTATGTTGAATGGAATGAAATGCAGAACTAAGGTAGTAAGCAGCTGAAAAATGCTGTCAATGAATGCAGCCCTTCATTCATTTATTTATTTTTTCCTTTAATGTTTATATAATAAATAGAAGCGTGGTTTTCCTTTCATGGCACCCTTCATCTTACATGATTCTTTACTCTAAACATTGACGTATTTTAATTTTTTTTCCCTAAAGAACTCAAATCTTAAGATTAAAGGGTTGTACATATTGTTATCAGCTCAGGTTTAATGACACTAATCAGTTTTAAAAGCAAGCTTAGCATTTAAAAATTATTTTATTTTGTATGAGTTATTTTTCAAAGACTCAGAAAAAAATCCTACATTTATTTTATTTCAATTCCAAAGTTCTGTGAAGCAGGAATTGTTATTTCTATGTTCAAGCAATAAGCTGAAACTTGAAAAGTGTTCTCCTGGATGGTCATGCTTTCAATCAAAGCACATATTACAATAAAAATGTTAGAATTTCAGAATGTAACATTTTGATGGAATTTTTGAGAATGTTTTTTTTGTGATTTAGCAAAACAATTGAAGTCACAAATAAACACATTGCAACTTTTCTTGCAACTTTTCACAAATGTTGACACATCATTAGAAGTGTTAGGCTGCAATAATCACAAAGAAGTGCTACAAAACCTGCGAGCTGCTAATTTAATGTGACAAAAAAAAAACAAAATTTTTGTAAGGAGGCACAGATCCCATCCCCTCTAAAAGATTACTTCTAACTGAGCTAATAAATAGTAAAGAGAACAGAAAAACTGGGAGTCTACACTCTAACTGAACTTTAATTCAGTGTTACAGAAAATTAAAAACACATTTTGAGAAGTGAAAGAAGATTAAACTTAGTCTGTTGGAAAAAATAACATTACTGAAATGATAGTTGCTCCACTGTTCAATTATGCAGTAATGATGCTGACAGCGGCTGGTTCAGTAATTTCATTGACTTCTCATATGTATTTGATAAGGGATACATGCAGATGTTTTCCCAAGTTTATTTTCCAATTGTGTTGATCACAGCTGGCAGGATAATGTGGTGTTACTGAGATGTAGTGTTTGAAGCTGTATCCTGTGAGTCATGTTAGGCTGATTGAAAGGAAGTGTGTGTCCCTCCACCATCCCCCGCATCTCAGTTCTTGACAGGAAAGCCTGTTACAGACCCTTTTTGCATCCAAAGCACAAAAGGGACTCAAGCTGAGTTGTATTGCTGCACAGCGGTGACTCTGTGACAGGGTGAATAACTGTAGAATGCTAAATAGCTTACAACTACAGTTTTTCCTTTATTCACTATAATGAATGCAGGATTGATAATGCAGGAGTGAAAGCAGGAGTGATATGCCCACAAAGGTAATTCATAACCTTAAATGATACATATTCTGTTTATATCTGCAGATTTTGAAAAACCTTTTTGTTTGCCTCCTTACTGATTTCTGTCAGCCTGTAAAACCAAATAGTGCTGTTGCTACAAACTCCTTAAATTGTCTTGAAGATATAATGTTGTCCTAAAACAGTTTTACATCTTAAAAAAAAAAAGAAAAAGCATTTTGTTCTCAACTCCAAATCGGCTGGGTATCTCCCAGTCGGATTTTGATTTTCTAGCCACTAACCTTAAACAACAGGTGAGGTACCCTGTTGTTTTGATAGTGGGATTAAATTTGATAAACAGATCGACCCAAGGCAGCTTATCCAGCTACCAGCAAAAGTTATACCATTCCTTAACTGTCATTACCTAGAAAACCCATCGATGCTTTATAGCTGCTATACTGATTTTTTTTTTTTTTTTTTTTTTTTACCAAGCTAGCTTAAAACATAAACACAGTCACAGAGCACTTCTTTCTCCCTTAGGCTATCCCTATTAGGCCACACCCCGCTGATTTGGGAAGGTATAGCCACAGCAGAGGAGAGGGGATAAAACACCACTCTCAGTTCACTCAACTGCCTTTTATTTTCCGTGATTTCAAATGGCATTTTTTATATTGGGACTGTTAGTATGTCTTACACAGACAGGAAAGTCTCTCACCTTTCAGCGAAATGCACAGTTTTGAAGCCAAACCTTGTGACCTACATGAATCTTGTAAATTCAATTATATATATTTTTTTTTTTGGGGGGGGGGGCGGCTGCTACTGTTGCCAAGATATTGTTATGATGTTAGCTTCGAGCTTGAATAGTTTACGGTAAATTACAGAAAAGAAACACTTCTTATAGTACTTCTTCCTAAAATGTGTGTAATTCGTATTTTCTGGACGTGTGAATGCTATTGAAGTGAGAGAACTGACAACACGACTGAAGGTGAAGTGGTCCTCAGTTCTATCAATTCTATACTATAACCAACCCTCTGAAGCCTTTTGTAACACAACAAAAGTACACTGTAATGAACCCTGACATGTTTTACTTCCTTTGGATAGTATTTATTGATTCATTAAAACTTATTATGAAACGAGACTGTAGCATTCAGTCAATATTGAGAAGGCCAGAACTGATGGTTAAACGGCGATTTAAAAAAATGTCTGTGTCATCAATCAACATAAGAGATAGGCAAGAATGAAATAACCACAGTTACAATTATTTTCAACATTAGCCATCATGCATAGCTGATTACATTGGTACTTTTCTCTCTACAGACTTACTTTTATGGCGTCTACTTTCTCCCAACAGATTTACGTTTTCCTCCATCTCACGCCACCATACTTACATTTAGTTAAACATTCTTAAACCACTGTGAATTCACATATCACAATCTTCTAACAACAAAACCAACTTATGAACTGCTCCACTACAGAGAGTATGCTTGTACGTTGGCCCTCTTTGTTGAGGTTTTTATCTGTAAAGGCTAGTGTCCTGGATTCGTCCAAGTTTCCACTGAGATCGTGGTAGCATTTTCTCTTTATTCATCACAATGTCTCCAATTCGCATGTTTCTTTTAGGTGTGTGCCATTTCTGTCTGGTTATTATGTTCTGAAGATATATTTTTTCCATCTGCTCCAGAACTGTTCCAGAAAGTACTGAATTTGACGCCATCTTTTTCGGGTCCTCTTTTATGAATGTTCCACGTGGAGGCACAGCAGTTTAAGTTTTCGTTGTGATGAGATTATTCGGAGTTAGTGGCCCCAAACTGTTTGGATCATTGAGATTGTTGTTAAACGGTGCCTGTTCACTATTGCAGTTGCTTCATATAGAAAGGTTCTCAGTGATGAGTCAGTGAGTCAACCTGGTGCGAGAGCCAACGTTGCATTCAGAACACTTCTTACAGTCCTTATTTGTCATTCACATTCTCCACCTGCGTGACTCGCGTGAGGTGTGTTTAGAACCAAATCACATTCTTTTTCTGCTAAGAAAGCTGATAGTTTGTCAGTGTCAATTTCACTTGTTGCTGCGTTCAGTTCATTTTTGGCACCAACAAAGTTAGAACCCTGATCACATTTGATTTGTCTGACAGAGCCTCTTAAAGCAATAAAGCATCAGAGTCCATTTATAAAAGTGTCCGTAGATAGGTCCTCTAACATTTTAGTATGCACCTTGTGTGAATAGAAGCATGAGAAAATGAGTCGTTCGTTTTGTTTTCTTTACATGCTTGTTTGGTTACAAATGGTCCAAAAGCATCTATACCACAGTATGTGAAGGGTGGAGAATGTTCTCTCTGTGGATAGGTCTCTCATTTTTTGCCCTTCCACAGCTCTCCTCTCTACGACAAAACACACACTGACCCTTTGACTTAACTTTGGATCTGGATCGTATCTCGTTCATGGTGAAGCCCTTTCCTTGATGATTAACTCTTTCATGACATCGTGCAATTATCAGTTTTGCAACGTGATGTTCTCCGGGAATGAGTGTTGGATTTTTGACTATATTGGGAAGTGATGAAAGCTGAAGCCTTCCTCCCACCTTGTGAGCATTGTCTTTATCCAAGAAAAGATCCAAGTTGTTAATTTTCTTGTTCTTTGGGAGTTGCTTTCCTTTGTTTAGTATGTTTATTTCATTTTGATAAATCTGACTTTGTAGATCCTTGATAATCACAGTTTCTGCCTTTTGTCTTTCAGCTACGGTAGTGAGTGTTGTTGATTTGTCTTTGAGCAGATATTTAATGAGACGTGCTACTGCACTGACTGCACAAGACCAGGATGAGAACTTTAAGAGGCGGTCACTGAGACTTGCATGTTTAACAGCTTGAGTGTTTAAGGTCTACACCTTTCTCACCTCTGGGTGTCCTATCAGTAGCTTAGTAGTCCTTCTTGTTGGAAGCTGTATTTCCCTTTTCCACATGAACTGAGGGCCGGTTAGCCATTTGGATGAAAGCAGCTCTTCAACTGATATGCCCCTGGAAGCCATGTCTGCCGGGTTTTCATCCGAGGACACATGAAACCAATGTTGTGGTGAAGTGTCGCTGCATATGTTTTGCACTCTATTAGCAACAAATGTTTGGAACTGCCTCACCTCATTGTTTATGCAACCTAAGGTTACCTTGGAATCTTTCCAAAAGAACTCTTCCACATCATCATACAGCAGCTCCTCCTTTAACATGTTGCTCACAGTGACTGATACTGTAGCTGCGGTGAGTTCTAATCTGGGGATGGTTGTGACCTTTGTGGGAGAGACATGGTCTTTGCCCATTATGAAGGTGGAATGGACTTTTTTGTCTTTGTTTGTGAGTCTGAGGTAGGAACATTGTTCATATCCTGCCATGCTTGCATCCAAAAAGTGATGTAATTCTCTTTTCACCACTTCTCCAAAATCTGCAGGAAGGTGGCATTTCTTTATCTGCACGTTTTTCAAGTTTTGCAAGTCTCCTTTCCAGCACTCCCACCGTGGCCTGAGGTGTTCAGGTATTGGGTCATCCCAGTCTGTTCCCTCACGGCACATTTCTTGGAGGAGTCCTTTGCCGTTGACCACATATGGAGCTATAAATCCAAGGGGGTCATATATTCCTGCAACTGTGGACAGGATACCCCGCCTGGTTGGGGGTTGGTCCATCAGCATGATGTTAAATGTAAAGCAGTCTGTCTCTATATTCCAACAAATACCCAGTGCTCTTTCTGTTTGTGTCTCATTAAATGTTAAGTCCTTTGTTTTGGTATCTGTTGCAAGCTCTGACTTTGGAATGCTGTTTAAAATATCAGTGTTGTTGGATACAAACTCGTGCAATCTTAATCCACCCTGTGTACATAATTCGCATGCTTCTTTTTCTAGTTGAATAGGATCCATGACTGTTTCTACACTGGTGACTCCGTCATCTACGTAGAAGTCTCTAGTTGTTAACTGTGAGCCGACAGGATATGCAAGGCTCTTCTCTTTGGCTAGATGCTTGAGTCCATAGTTCGCATATCAGAATCAGAATCAGAATCAGCTTTAATGGCCAAGTATGACACATACAAGGAATTTGACTCTGGCAACTTTTCTCTCCAGTACAGAACTTAAATAAGTGAAATTAAAAAACGGAAAAAATAAAATAAATACAAATAAAAATAAAGGATAATATATACACCAAACCAGGGTTATTGTACAGTAAGTATATACAGTAAGTATATACAGCAGTGCAGAGTTTTAGTTTATTGTTCATGTGAGTGGACACACACTCTGTGACTATTCAGAGTTCATCAGAGCGACAGCCTGGGGGAAGAAACTGTTCTTGTGTCGGGTGGTTTTGGCGTACAGCGCTCTGTAACGCCGGCCTGAGGGGAGGAGCCTAAACAGATTGTGGCCAGGGTGTGAGGGGTCAGTGGTGATTTTTCTGGCCCGCTTCCTGACCCTGGCCCGGAATAGGTCCTCAATGGAGGGAAGATCAGTACCTATGATCCTCTCTGAGGACCTGACTGTTCTCTGCAGTCTGTCCCTGTCTTGCCTGGTGGCGGATCCGAACCAGACAGAGATGGATGAGGTCAGGACAGACTGGACTATTGCTGTGTAAAAGATGGTCAGCAGTTCCTGAGGCAGGTTGAACTTTCTGAGCTGACGCAGAAAGTACAGCCTTTGCTGGGCCTTCTTCCTTATAGAGTCAATGTGGGAGGTCCACTTCAGGTCCCGTGTGATGGTGGATCCTAGGAACCTGAAAGACTCTACTGTGGGGACTGGCCTGTTGGTGATTATGAGAGGAGATGTTGCAGGGGGTCTCTTCCTGAAGTCGACTGTCATCTCCACAGTTTTGAGCGGGTTTAGCTCCAGGTGGTTCTGACTGCACCAGAGGACCAGCTGTTCCACCTCCCTTCTGTATGCAGACTCGTCGCCGTCACGGATGAGTCCAATGACGGTGGTGTCATCTGCAAACTTCAGGAGTTTCACAGAAGGGTCTCTTGACGTGCAATCAGTGGTGTAAAGGGAGAAAAGCAGTGGGGAGAGAACACATCCCTGGGGGGCGCCGATGCTGAGGGACCGGGTGCTGGATATGAAGTTACCCAGTTTCACCTGCTGCCTCCTGTCAGTCAGGAAACTGGTAATCCACTGACAGGTGGAGGGAGGCACGGTGAGCTGGGACAGTTTTTGGTGGAGGAGCTCTGGGACGATGGTGTTAAATGCAGAGCTGAAGTCCACAAACAGGACCCGAGCGTAGGTACCTGCAGAGTCTAGGTGGTGCAGGATGTAGTGGAGAGCCATGTTGACTGCATCGTCCACTGACCTGTTTGCTCTATAGGCGAACTGCAGGGGGTCTAGCAGGGGATCAGTGATTTCCTTCAGGTGGGACAGCACCAGTGTCATGATTTCAGAGACTCCTAGGAGACACAACTTCAGACACGAACAGTTTATGGATTTTATTGAACCACAGGTCTTGGAGCGAAACAGAACTGGAGACGAAAAACCAGGCTGACGATCACTGAAAGAAGCAGGTAAGTGATCTAGATGAAGGATGATGGATGATGAACAGGCTGAATATGTCCGACGGTAATCTTACTTGATTGTTGGAGTCGGAGCGTTTGGGGAGGGATTAGGAGTCTGCGGGCAGAGGTCTGCTGGGGATGCGTCGCGGGAATGATCCGATTAATGGGTCCGATGTTTTGGTTCCAGGAGACGGGGCGTTGGAGGGTGGCAGGCGGCGGCTGCGAGGACGGGTGGATTGCCAAAGCGGGATCCGGAATAGCTAGCAGCGGTGGAGTGAGCTGAGGTATCCGGTGGGGGCAGGTAGGGCGGATCCACTAGAAGCGAGGAAGGATGGTGCTGAGGGGACAGACTGGATCTGCCAGGTGACAGGAGAAGGGAAGGGGTATTGCTTGGAAAAACTTCATTAGGTTACAGTACTATACCAAGGTGACCGTGTTACCACGTTAGGAGCGAGAACAATTGGCATCAGCCTCTGGAACTGCTCTACTTATAACGTGACACATGTTGAGGCAGGGGACTGATCTTCACACTGCTGGCAGCGCCGACCCACCACCCTGAAATGAGAGGTAAGGAGGAGAACACAAACACCAGCAAACAGACTCCTAACAGTACCTCCCCCTCAACGGACGCCACCTGGCGGACGACTGGAAGACGAAGCCGACGAGGCTTCAAAAGACCTGATGAGGGATGAGTCTAGGATGAATGAGGCCGGAACCCACCTTCGTTCTTCGGGGCCATAACCTTCCCAGTCTACCAGATACTGGCGGCCACGACCCCGGGGACGGACATCCAAAATGCGCCTGACTGTATAGGCAGGATGGCCATCAATGATCAGGGCGGCTGGAGGGGGCTTGGAAGGAGGGCACAGTGGGCTAGAAACAACAGGCTTAATTCTGGAAACATGGAAAACCGGATGGACCTTGAGATGCGGTGGTAGCTTCAGCTTAACAGTGGAGGGGCTGAAGACTGCCTCGATGGGAAATGGACCAATGAACCTGGACGACAATTTCCTGGTGTAACCCTTGATCGGGAAATCCTTCGAAGACAACCAAACCTGTTGACCCAGGGTGTAGAGTGGTGCAGGAAGTCTTCTCCGGTCGGCAATTTGTTTATTTTGCTCTGAAGTTCGCTGCAAGGCTTTCTTGGTTTGGGTCCAGATGCGATGGAAATTACAAATCAGAGACTCAGCCGACGAGGCTGCAGGTTCAGGATGCGTGAGGGGAAGCAGGGTAGGTTGGTAACCGAGACTTATTTCAAATGGGGATTGGCCAGTAGCGGATGATATATGCGAATTATGGGCATACTCTACCCAGGACAGGTTTTGACTCCAGCTGGTTGGGTTTTGGGCACACAAACAACGTAGAGCATTCCCCACCTCCTGATTAAGTTGCTCGCATTGGCCGTTGGTCTGGGGGTGATAGCCGGAGGTAAGTCTAGCCTTTGCCCCCAGTGTTGCACAAAATTTCTTCCACACCTGGGAGATGAACTGAGGGCCACGGTCAGAAAGGATCTCACTTGGGATGCCATGCAGACGAATAACGTGCTGAATCAAAAGCTGGGCAGTTAGATTAGACGACGGAAGCTTGGTGAGGGCTACGAGATGACAGGCCTTAGAGAATCTGTCAATTATGGAGAGGATGACCCTTTTGCCATTAGATGTAGGTAAGCCGGTGATAAAATCTAAAGCAATGTGGGACCAAGGACGTGAGGGAACAGATAAAGGCTGGAGTAGGCCTGAGGGGGCCTTGTGAGCAGACTTGTTCTGACAGCAGGCAGGACATGCAGCAACATACTCAGCTACGTCCTTATTTAAAGTTGGCCACCAAAAGTAGCGGCGGAGAAGACCAATGGTCCGGCTAACACCCGGGTGACAGGAAAATTTCGAGGCATGTCCCCAGTGAATAGTCCTTGATCTGAGTGAGATGGGAACAAACAAACGGTTTGGAGGGCCCCCTCCAGGATTAGGTTCAGTTGATTGTGCATGGAGGATAGCCTGTTCGAGGTCCCAGGTAATGCCCCCTATGAAACACTTGGATGGTAGGATGGGGTCGGGTTCATCTCGGGTGGAATCAGGGTTAAACTGTCGGGATAGAGCGTCTGGTTTTAAGTTCTTGACGCCAGGGCGGTAGGATATAGCTAAATTGAAGCGAGAAAAGAATAGCGACCATCTGTACTGGCGAGGGTTAAGCCTCTTTGCAGATTGGATGTAGGCCAAGTTCTTATGGTCCGTCCACACGGTTACTGGGAGCTCTGTTCCCTCCACCCAGTGCCGCCAGTGTTCGAGTGCAAGTTTGATGGCGAGGAGCTCCCGGTCCCCGACGTCATAATTCCTTTCAGCTGGGGTAAATCGTTTTGAGAAAAATGCACAGGGGTGGAGTTTTTGGTCTGTGGGTGAACGTTGGGACAGAACTGCTCCTACTCCATTTTCTGAGGCATCCACCTCGAGGACGAATTGGGCGTTGGGATTGGGATGAATTAGAATCGGAGCCTGAACGAATCTCTGCTTAAGAGTGGTAAATGCCTGGTCAGCATCAGGGGTCCATGAAAATGGCCTTTTAACAGAAGTGAGCGCGGTTAGTGGAGCTGCAATGGTGCTAAAGTCCTTAATAAAACGACGGTAAAAGTTAGCAAAGCCAAGGAACCGTTGTAGCTGCTTTCGTGAGTCAGGAATGGGCCACTCTTCTACTGCCTTGGTTTTCAGGGGATCCGTCCTGACCTGACCACCCTCGAAGACGAATCCCAAAAAGGTAACAGTGGGGACATGAAACTCACATTTTTCCGCTTTTACGTACAATCGGTTCTCCAGGAGGCGTTGGAGCACTTGTCGGACATGGCTTTTATGAGTCTCAAGGTCGGGGGAGTAAACCAGAATATCGTCTAGATAAACAAAAACAAACTGGTGAAGGAAGTCCCTGAGGACGTCGTTTACCAGATGCTGGAACACTGCTGGCGCGTTCGTTAAGCCGAAAGGCATAACCAAGTACTCAAAATGACCTATGTGGGTCTTGAAAGCAGTCTTCCACTCATCCCCGGCTCTGATTCGAATGAGGTGGTAAGCGTTTCTTAAATCTAGCTTGGTAAAAACTGAGGCCTTGGAGACTGATTCAAATGCAGAGGAGATGAGTGGTAGGGAATATTTGTTCTTAACGGTGATTTGATTTAGACCCCGATAATCGATACAGGGACGGAGAGTGCCGTCTTTCTTCTGAACGAAGAAAAATCCTGCTCCTACTGGAGATGAGGATGGTCGGATGATGCCGGCTTTTACCGAGTCATTAATATAGGACTCCATGGCCTCCCTCTCTCTCCCCGACAGGCTGAACAACCTCCCCGAAGGAAGAGGCGCGCCGGGCAGCAGACTTATGGTGCAGTCATAAGGGCGGTGGGGAGGGAGAGAGAGAGCTAGGTCCTTACTGAAGACTGTACCTAGGTCGTGATACTCACAGGGCACCTGGGTAAGGTCGGGGCTGGATGTTGCATGGTCCTTTGTGGGTTTGCTGGTGGGAACGGCGGACTGAAGGCAGTTGTTTATACAAAATGAACTCCAGGAGTCTATGCGGTGATTGGCCCAGTTGATGTGAGGGTTGTGGTGGAAAAGCCAAGGGTAACCAAGAACTAGAGGCATCCCCTCAATGGGAAATACAAAAAAACTGATTAACTCACGGTGATTGCCTGAAACAACCAAATTTATGGGGGTGGTTCGGTGAGTAATGTTTGAGATGACGCTGCCATCAAGTGCTGAAACCCGAACTGGGGTTGGAAGGGGATGAGTTGAAATCTTGCATAGGGAGACTAGATCGGGGTGAATTAAGTTTTGTTCAGAACCGGAGTCCAACAAAGCTAAACAAGGATAGGGGTTTTCAACATTAGCACAAATAGTTGCCTGAATATTAAATCTTTGGCTACTGCCTTGATTCCCCACCAGGACCCCTAAACTCACTGATGGGGATCGGTTTTTGGCCGAACTGGACAAAGAGCAATAAAGTGTCGTGAAGAACCACAGTAAAGGCAGAGTCCAGAGGTCCGCCGCCTAAGCCTCTTTTCAGGTGTCAGGTGAACGTGGCCTATCTGCATGGGCTCTGGCGGGGGTGACCGGGGAATTCGACCCTCTGTCTCCATCCTCCTTGATTCGGTTGCGGATTGAGGGCTCAGGGGAAGGGGCCGAGCCCTGTTTCTTTCCCGAAGGCGATTGTCTAGTTTAATAGCTAAATCAATTAAGCGGTCTAAAGAGTTTGGTTCATCTCTGCTAGCCAATTCATCCTTCACCCTTTCGTTTAAGGCCTGATAGAATGCGCTTCGAAGGGCTGGAGCATTCCATCCAGAGCCAATAGCAAGGGTCCTGAACTCAACAGAAAAATCAGCCACCGTCTTATTCCCTTGCCGAAGACTCCATAATTTTCGGGCTGACTCCTCTTGACTGCTAACCGGGGAGAAGGTGAGATTGAATGAATCAATGAATGTTTTATAGGTGGTTTGCTCTATGGGACTTCCTGCTACAAAGACTTGGGCCCAATGCAAGGCTCTGCCCCGGAGCAATCCGATTATATAAGAAATCTTGCTAGCATCGGTTTGAAATGAGTGTGGGGCAGAATTGAAAATAAGAGAGCACTGTAGCAGAAATCCTTGAGTTTTATTAAGCTCACCGGAAAAGCACTCTGGAGTCGGTGACGTCACTTCCCGGAACGCCTGAGTGGCGGAAGAGGAAGCAGGCTGTGCGGCTATGGGTTGTGCAGTTGCGGGGCGCTGCGTGGTCGAGTCCTTGATCTGGTGGCTCAACTCGAACACCTGTTTGGAGAGTTGGCTGAGTGTATTCGTTATTACGGTTTGCTGGCGAGAAAAGTCCTGAAGTGCAGCCTCGTGACGCCCGACGAGAGTCCCCTGTTGAGAGAGGGCCATCTGAAGTTGCGTCACGGAGTCAGTCCGGCCAGATTGTTCTGTCATGATTTCAGAGACTCCTAGGAGACACAACTTCAGACACGAACAGTTTATGGATTTTATTGAACCACAGGTCTTGGAGCGAAACAGAACTGGAGACGAAAAACCAGGCTGACGATCACTGAAAGAAGCAGGTAAGTGATCTAGATGAAGGATGATGGATGATGAACAGGCTGAATATGTCCGACGGTAATCTTACTTGATTGTTGGAGGTGGAGCGTTTGGGGAGGGATTAGGAGTCTGCGGGCAGAGGTCTGCTGGGGATGCGTCACGGGAATGATCCGATTAATGGGTCCGATGTTTTGGTTCCAGGAGACGGGGCGTTGGAGGGTGGCAGGCGGCGGCTGCGAGGACGGGTGGATTGCCAAAGCGGGACCGGAGCAGCGGTGGAGGCTGAGCTGAGGAATCCGGGGGGGGCAGGATCCACAGAGCGAGGAAGGATGGTGCTGAGGGAACAAGACTGGATCTGCAAGGTGACAGGAGAAGGTAAGGGTAATGCTGGAAACAACTTCTTAGGTTACAGTACTACTACCAAGGTTGACCGTGTTACCACGCTAGGAGCGAGAACAATCTGGCATCAGCCTCCAGGAACTGCTCTCCTTATAAACTGAACCCATGATGAGGCAGACTGACAACACCTGCGGCAGCGCCGACCCACCACCCTGAAATGAGAGGTAAGGAGGAGAACACAAACACCAGCAAACAGACTCCTAACAACCAGTCGCTCAAAGGATTTCATGACCACAGATGTCAGGGCAACTGGTCTGTAGTCATTTAATCCTGTGACAGGGGACTTCTTGGGAACCGGGATGATGGTGGAGCGTTTGAGGCAGGAGGGGACCTCACACAGCTCCATGGAGTTATTGAAGATCTGAGTGAAGATGGGAGCCAGCTGTTCAGCACAGACTTTCAGACAGGACGGAGACACTCCATCAGGACCTGATGCCTTCTTAATCCTCTGTCTCTGAAATAGTTGGCGCACATCCTGTTCACAGATCGTCAGCGCAGGCAGGGGGTCAGGTATGGGGATGGTTTGGGGTGATGCTAGGCCTTTTGTGATGGAGATGGTGGGGGAGGTGGAAGGTGTGAAAGTTGTTTCAAACCTGGAGAAAAAGTCGTTGAGGTCCTCAGCCAGGCGGGGGCTCCCCACAGGGTGGGGGGATGGTCTCCTGTAGTTGGTAATGGTCTGCAGGCCCTTCCAAACTGCAGAAGAGTCGTTGGCAGAAAAACGCTCCTTCAGTTTTTCACTGTAGATCCTTTTTTCTGCCTTGATCTCCTTTGTCAGCTTGTTCCTGGCCTGCTTGTACAGGTCCCGATCCCCACTCCTGTAGGCCTCCTCCTTGTCCTGGCGTAGCCGTCTCAGTTCTGCAGTGAACCATGGTTTATTGTTGTTGAACGTGCAGAAGGTTTTGGTCTGCACACACATGTCCTCACAAAAGCTGATGTAAGATGTCACAGTGTCAGTCAGTTCGTCCAGGTCTGAGGCTGCTGCTTCAAAGACGCTCCAATCAGTGCAGTCAAAGCAGGCCTGTAACTGCATCTTTGACTCATCTGTCCATCTCTTCACAGTTCTTACTACAGGCTTAGCAGATTTCAGCTTCTGCTTGTAAGATGGGATGAGGTGGACCAGGCAGTGGTCAGAAAGTCCCAAAGCAGCACGGGGGACAGAGCGATATGCATTCTCTATTGTGGTGTAGCAGTGGTCTAAAGTGTTCATGTCCCTGGTGGGACACGTCACGTGTTGTCTATATTTAGGCAGTTCAAGTTTGAGATTTGCTCTATTAAAATCCCCGAGAATGATTAGCAGAGAGTCCGGGTGAGTTTTCTCCACGTCTGTGATCTGGTCGGCGAGGTGATGTAACGCCTCCGTTACACACGCCTGCGGTGGAATGTATACAGCGACCAGCACAAACGAGGCGAACTCCCGCGGTGAATAAAATGGTTTACAGTTTATGAAGAAAGACTCTAGGTGAGGGCTGCATGTCTTCTTTAACACTGTGACATCTGTACACCAACCTTCGTTAAGGTAGAAACACGTTCCTCCTCCCTTTGACTTCCCAGACAGTTCCGCGCAGCGGTCCGCTCGGAACAGCTGGAAGCGTGGCAGCTGTAATGCGCTGTCCGGGATGTGTTCACTGGACCAGGTTTCAGTGAAGCAAAAGGCGGCAGAACGACGAAAGTCTGAGTTCTTGGATAGGAGAAGGAGCAATTCATCCATTTTGTTAGGCAGAGAGCGAACGTTCCCCAGGTGAATGGATGGGAGAGCGGTGCGTAATCCCCGCTGTCACAATTTAACGAGCACACCAGCTCTTTTCCCTCGTCGGCGTCTCCGTCTAAATCCACAGAGCGCTGCTGCTCCTCCAGTCAGAATCTCCATAAAGTAGTCTGGTTGATTAAAAACCGGTGAAAAAAGTCCGGCACTGGATAGCCCTATTTGTAGGATTTCCTCTCTGCTCATTTTAATAGCAGAGGGAGTGCAGAAAACTACGCAAAAAAGTAAAATTGTATCAAGTACTAGGGAGCGAAGTACCGAGGCGTCCATCTGCGGCGCCATCTTAGATTATTATTATTTATTATCCGGCTGATGATGCAACGCCAAAGAGATGCAGTGTCATCCTGTACACTTGTGGTTGACAGTTAATTTCTTCATCCTTCCACCATAAGAAGCGCAAGTAGTTGCGATCATCTTCTCTGACCTTAAACTGGTGGAACATTTTCTAAACCTCGCACATCAGAGCTACTTTATGCTGTCTGTTTCGCACAAGAACACCAGTTAAACTGTTAATCATGTCAGGCCAGTTTAATAAATGTTTGTTAAGACAGGTACCTTTGTATTTTGTGGAGCAGTCAAAAACTATGCGCAACCTGTCAGGTTTCTTTGGATGATAGACACCATGGTGTGGTATATACCATGTCTCACCAGGTGGTTCGGTGTCATCTGTCTCTTCTGCATCACCTCTTTTAATGATGTCGCTCATGAATTTCATGTAATTCTTCTTGTATTTTTCATCTTTCATGAGTTTGCGTTTCAGCTGATTTAGTCTGTTTTCAAAAAGTTGTCTGTTACTTGGCATTCGTGGCCTTATCCTAAACGGCAATGGCATTTCAAAATGTTCCTTCTCAGTTTTACCTATGCCTTGCTCAAGTTTTTTAAGGAATAATAAATCCTCTTGCGACACAGTCCTTTTATTTCTCTCCATCTCCTTAAAATATCATTCCAAAGCACATATTGCAACTGCAGGAGTGGAGATAGGGATCTCTTTAATGGTCGCTCTGTGACAGAGACTGGTTGCCATGTCTGATTCCACATAAGGTGCTGAATTGCCAACTATGCTCCATCCTAAATCAGTGGGAAGAGCATAAGGCTCATTATCTTTACCTAAGATTACTTGTTTAGGTGCTAGAGCTCCAGGACAAGGATAACCTATGAGGCGACTTACTTCACAACTGAGGAGTGGAGGGATTTCATCTGCGATAGACAGCAAGTGAAATTACTGTTTGGCTGTTTCACATGTAGGTATGTGTTCTCTATTAGAGGGGATGCAGTCCTTTGAATATGCTGTAGGGAGCTTTATTACTGTGGCTTAGTTATGACCTCTTACTAAAAGATCAGACACCCTTCCAATGCTTACAACTGCATTTTTACCCATCATAGTAGTCAGTTTTAACTTTACTGGGCAAACATCTGCCTGCAGTTCATGTGCTACATCCTGATCAACGAAGACAGCATTGCTTTGAGTGTCTAATAATGTGTGAACCAATTTTTCTTTGAGTGGGTTCTTGGGAGTTGATAGCCACACTGGAACAATCATTGATGTTCTAATTGTCTGTACAGATCTGGCAACATTAAGTGACATGGCTTTAGCTGCTGCAGGTGAGTTACCTGGTGTTACATTAATCACATGCGTTTCTCTTTGCAGACCGTTATCGTCATGAAGACAGGTAGGATATCTCTTTGAGCAGGTTTCACAACTGAAATGGCGTTTACAGGTTTGCGCATTGTGAACTGGGTTCGGACAACCGTAACAAAGTTTATTCTCCTTCACATACTTTTTTCTGTCATCTAGAGACAATTTTAAGAAGTCCTGACACTTGTGAAGCTGATGTGCATTGTGACACATTGGGCATGAAAAATCCTTTGATGTTTTTGTTGTTGGCCGTGTGTTGCTTTGTTCAGTTGAGTTTGTGTTGAATACACTTGCTTCGTTTCCTTTAAGATCTAATCTGTTTCTTTTTTCACTGTTTGCTTCAGTGCGGTGAAGAGCATGAATAGAGGTGACCTGGGTATATGCAACTTCAGCTTTAACAGCGAGGAAGGAGACAAAGTTACTAAAACTTGGAAACTTAACACCTTCTATTAGAGTCTTTGTTACCTGTCTGTTCCATCTTGCATTTATCCAGTCTGGTAGTTTGTGCAACAGCTTTTGATTTTCTTTGCAGTCATTAAGTGTTTGTAAACCCTTTACATGAGGCATAGCGAGCATGCATGCATTGATGAAGTCTGCAAACATTCTTAATCCATCCGCATCTCTAGACTGCACCTTCGGCCAGTTTGACAGCCTTTCTCTGAAGCATTTCTGTATCATAAAGGGCTGGCCATATCTTTGGTTTACCTTGTCCCAAGCATCCTTATATGCCTCCTCATCATTCCTGAAGAAAGTCCCTTCGAGGCATTTGCGGGCTGACATATCTTTTTAAATAGTAGAGTTTATCTGCTGCTGAGATGCCCTTTTGTTCAATCAGTGACATAAACTTCAATAAAGTTTATTCGGTTACCACTAAAAACTGTTGCTTCTGGCGTGGGGATCTGTTCATTTTTATGCTGTTTTGCTGTTGTGCCAACTCAGTAACACTAGGGGGAGCTGTATGGAGAGGAACAGAGGACAAATCTGGTAGAGGTTGTTTAGTTGTGATGTTTGGGCTCACCTGTCCATCCTTAATTAACTGCATATCACCCACCTTTGATAACTACCTGTCATATGCTTCCAACCTGGCTCACACAGCTTTTACATTGCTTTGTGCTTTCAAACGTTCCAACTCTGCGTTTTGAGCTGCCACTTGTTTCTTGTGTTGGTCCTCTAAAATCTTTGTCTAAAGCTCAAGATTGCTGTCTGCAATTTGATGCTGCAGTTAATCCGTATATATAAATGGCGTAGTCATGCTCTAAAAGTTCCTTTAAGCAAGTTATTTCATGCTCTTCATCAAAATCTCCATCAACACCACTTATTCTTTCCAGAATTATTCGTATAATATCACCAGTTACAGCTTCACAGGCATCGATTTTTCTCCTCACGTCTAAAGATGTCGCCGTTTGGGTTCTAATTTCTGAATAGAACTTTAATACATCAAATCTCTTTTGTTCTAATATGTTTGCAAGCTCAGACATTTCCATGTCTGTGATGCAGGTCTTGATTCTTTCTCTTGTTTCACGTGCCTGCGCCTTCCATTGGTCATAAAGAGTTATTTTTATTTTTTTCCCTTTTCCCCTTTTCTTCCTTTTGATACATTATCATCTTTCCCGTTTGTATTTTAACCGTTTCAGAGCGTCTTTGCAGATTTGACATGCTTTTTGCTTTATCTTGGAGCTCACTTAACATTTGTTCTTTGCATTTGATTACATATTTAATGTCCTGTCTGTCTTCACCTCCATCTTGAAGTGTGTCCTTTAAATCTTTAATTTCTTGTTGTAGAGTTGCAATCTGTTCATTTATGGCTGTTTCACTTACTGTTGCAGTCTGCAAGTCTCCCATTTTACTTTTGTCTCGATCAGTTTTAATTTCTGACCTACTTCTGCACTCTGCTGGACGTCGCAGGTATTACTGTCGGACCTTGCGACCACGTTTTGCAGCATTAGGCGGCAGTCAAGCTCTTACTGCAGCATTCAGTCAATATTGAGAAGGCCAGAACTGATGGTTAAATGACAATTTATTAAGCTGTCCGTGTCATCAACCAATGTAAGAGCTAGGCAAGAATTAAATAACTACAGCTACAATCATTTTCAACATTAGCCATCATATGCATAGCTGATTACATTGGTACTTTTCTCTCTACAGATATGATCACATAAATTAGCCTGTGAATATTCTCATTCATCCAGGTCATAGTTATCTCAAGGAAATTTCAATCGAACATACTATGTGCTGTCACTGATATGACTCTCTGCACCATAGTAGATGGAAACATGCACACACAATGAACGCTGCAGCACAGTAGGGACCCGACCAGCATTGATCAGAAGGGTGGAATTATGAGGCTGAATATTTCTCTTCACCTCCTTCAGTGGAAAGAAAAGAAAGGGAGGAAGGTTCTGTGGAGGAGGTGAGTGGCCCTGAGCCATATTGTTGCGAGCTGATGGCACATGAGTTCCTAAAACCAAAACTGCTCCCGCAAGGCTAAAACCTTTTTTCTTTAGAGTTGCCTTCAAATTATTACAACATTTCAAACTGTGGTTAGCTGTCCACCTGTCATTGTTTTTTCTCACTTTATTTTTTTTTTTCTTTGTTTGTTTGTTTTTCTGCTTGATTGCTGTTTTACTTACCTTCTAATCATGTAAAGCACCTTGAACGGCCTTATTGCTGAAAATAAGCTATAGCCTACAAATAAACTTACCTTCTTTTGACCAAACTTTCTTCTGTAGGATTTAGAGAGAAGCATTTATTGTAGAATGTCTTGCACAGAGCTGAATTTTTTGTAGAATTTATTGTAGCCCATATCAAACCAATTCTAAAGTACTTCCACTTGGTCCCTGTAGCTCGAAGAATAAACTTCAAAATACTTTTACTAGTTTATCAATCACCGAATAGCTTAGCACTTCCAGACCACTGAAAAGCTGCTGAAACACTGAATTCCTTTACATCAAAGCTAAAAAAAAATCTGTTTAGATCTGCCTTTGATTAAATGATTAATAATAGCTGAAATGTCATAACTGTAGTATGTTTTAATGTTATGTATTTTTATGTCTCCAATTTTGTGTTTTATGATTTTATTGTTTCATTTCCTATTTTATTGTATCCCCTAATCACCCAATGTACCTTGGATTGCTGTGTTGCTGACAGTGTGCTATACTAATAAATTTGCCTTACCTTTCCTTTTAGCTTTCTTCATGTTGTTTTACAGGTTCTTTATAAGTAAACTGGTGAATGTAATCAACGCTGGTTTTTACTAGCACAATTAATATATTAAATGTGTGGTTACAGAAGATAAATTAGGTACAAAGGTAAATTAGGTACGAAATATCTTGATGGTTCTGGTGGGTTCCAATGGGTTCGGTTCTATGCACTCTAATGTTTTTTTCCATAGATGTTCAGTTGGATACAAGTTATTCACTTCCAGGTGCTTTATTTCCCCTAAACCAGTGAATGGTTATTTTGGAGGCTTGTTTGCAGATATTGTTTTGTTTGGAAATCCAAACTCTTTCATATTAAGATTCTTATCCAAAATGTATTTGTACATTACTCCATCCCTCTTTATTTCAAATATATGAAGTCAGGCAGTACCATATGCTGTAAGAAAGTTCACACCATCATGTTCCAACTGGGAGATTTCACTGCCAGCATGGTGTTTTTAGCATGAAGTGCAAACCATTCTTCCTCATGGTGCGTACAATGATATACAAAGAATTCAGCTCTGGTCTTATATGACCATACTATTTTCTTCCAGTATTTCATGGCTTGTCACAATCTTCTGCAACTAAAGTTGAAATAAAAAAAGATCAACTTGCATTTTCTTCAGCAGTAGAATCTTGTTCACAAATTGCCCTTTTCCATTAGCACTTAACAGTGCAGCTTGACTCAACTCTAATTTAAACAGTTTGGATGGTTTTCCATTACAATTGAGTGACACCCCTAGTTGGTGGGATTGTTTTGTAGATGGGCAGCCGAAGAGTCTGAAATGTAGCATGCAAGGTGTGAGCGGTACCCTACACAAATACAGCTCAACACAACAATAGAGGGCATTGAAGCTATGTTGAACATTCTGCCCAGTCTGGTAATGTCCTAAAAAAACTCAATCAAATATGCTTAGTTGCTGTTGTGAGGTTTTACAAATGTTGGAATACAATCTTGTAAGGAGGATGCTCTCATGTAGAAGCCAGTGACACCACACCTTAAGCACTCTGTAAATAAATTCCGGAGTCACATTTGAAACTTGACTCTGTACGCTTGGAACCACAGAAAAACAGGTTTTAAAACAGGGGCTTGCACTACATAACCATTGCTAACGAAAAACCCTTACACCATGCAGAGCCAAGTTAGGCCACTGGGTAGGTGGTAGTGAAAAATAAGCCACAAGTGTGCACAAAAGCCTCTTTGGTTAATTGCACATATTTATTTAATTTACAAGGACCACATTTACAGAGATTTGAATGCAATGTTTATCGAAGGAAGGGGTGAAGTGATGAAGTGTCTGGGAAGATGTGTTGATGAAGGCTTGGGATGATGATTCAGTATGACTCCTCTGGCAGAAATCTTACAAAAGACATCATGTTTTCTACAGTATGTGAAAATATAATCACTCAATTTGTTAAATATGAATTGACTTGTCCAAAATTTTTGACTAGATTTTACAAGCCACAACCTGGGCCTACCTGAACTGTAAAGTTGGGAAATCACTCAAATACAACCTTTTGCCAACATGAAGTTGGCTAAAAGATCACAAAAGGTTACATATCATACACTAATCAAAACCAAATGAGAAACAAAGTTATCCATGGTAGGTTTCTAAGGCTAAAACCACTGCTGACCAGAACACAGACAAAGCCTTTCCCACATTTACAAAAAAAATAAAAAAATGACGGGAAAGTTTTTTGTTTTTTTTCAACCTGAACCTTATTTTCAGAATTTCGTATGTTCATTTACTAACACAGAAAAGTTTTGAGCCACTTGGAGTCCTTCAGAATAAGTTTATAACCAGTCATGATCAGCGTATATTCATATAATGGAAAGGGTGGGGGAAGGAGATTTGCCCCCTGTAATAAGGCAATATCAGTCCTAAAATTTCTTCATTTAACCAATGTTTTTATATTAATCGTAAGCACTACTCCAATAGTTCAGAACTTCTCAGAAGGGCTTCTTTGTTCTGTGTCAGAATGTTTTAGAGGTTGATAATCTAACTTGACTAATGTGAAAAAATCAAACGCGATTTCAATGATGTCTCTGCCATACAGGTCCTTCACAAAACATTAGCATATTGTGATAAAGTATATTATTTTCTGTAATGTACTGATAAACATTAGACTTTCATATATTCTGGATTCATTACACACAACTTAAGTAGTTCAAGCCTTTTATTGTTTTAAAATTGATGATTTTGCAAAAAAGTAAAGAAAAACCAAAAATTCCTATCTAAAAAAATTAGCATATTTCATCCGACCAATAAAAGAAAAGTGTTTTTAACACACTCAACATGCACTCAATACTTGTTCGGGAATCCTTTTGCAGAAATGACTGCTTCAATGCGGCGTGGCATGGAGGCACTGCTGAGGTGTTATGGAGGCCCAGGATGCTTCGATAGCGACCTTAAGGTCATCCAGAGTGTTGGGTCTTGCATCTCTCAACTTTCTCTTCACAATATCCCACAGATTCTCTATGGGGTTCAGGTCAGGAGAGTTGGCAGGCCAATTAAGTACAGTAATACCACGGTCAGTAAACCATTTAGCAGTGGTTTTAGCACTGTGAGCAGGTGCCAGGTCATGCTGAAAAATGAAATCTTCATCTCCATAAGGCTTTTCAGCAGATGGAAGCATGAAGTGCTCCAAAATCTCCTGATAGCTAGCTGCATTGACCCTGCCCTTGATTAAACTCGATGGACCAACACCAGCAGCTGACATGGCACCCCAGACCATCACTGACTGTGGGTACTTGACACTGGACTTCAGGCATTTTGCCATTACCTTCTCCCCAGTCTTCCTCCAGACTCTGCACCTTGTTTTTCGAATGACATGCACAATTTGCTTTCATCTGAGAAAAGTACTTTAGACCACTGAGCAACAGTCCAGTGCTGCTTCTCTGTAGCCCAGGTCAGGCGCTTCTGCCGCTGTTTCCCATTTCCCGCACACGCCTGTGCACGGTGGCTCTGGATGTTTCTACTCCAGGCTCAGTCCACTGCTTCCGCAGGTCCCCCAAGGTCTGGAATTGGTCCTTCTCCACAATCTTCCTCAGGGTCCGGTCACCTCTTCTTGTTGTGCAGTGTTTTCTGCCACACTTTTTCCTTTCCACTGAGTTGCCTTGATACAGCACTCTGGGAACAGTCTATTCGTTCGGAAATTTATTTCTGTGTCTTACCCTTTTGCTTGAGGGTGTCAATGATGGCCTTCTGGACAGCAGTCAGGTCAGCAGTCTTACCCATTATTGCGGTTTTGAATAATGAACCAGGCTGGGAGTTTTTAAAAGCCTCAGGAATCTTTTGCATGTGTTTAGAGTTAATTAGTTGATTCAGATGATTAGGTTAATAGCTTGTTTAGAGAACCTTTTCATGATATGCTAATTTTTTGAGATAATATTAATACAATAAAAGGCTTGAACTACTTTAGTTGTGTGTAATGAATCTAGAATATATGAAAGTCTAATGTTTATCAGTACATTACAGAAAATAATGAACTTTATCACAAAATGCTAATTTTTTTAGAAGGACCCGTACTCCATCCCAGTTTTGGTCTCAACAGTACTTTCACTCTGTGCTCTTTGGCAGTCATTTAGACAGAACTTGCTACTGCAGACATCAACATGGTTTGCGTTTGCAAGTTTCTAAACGAATGACCAATTGTACTAAGTTCAGCTTCCATAGGCTTGTTTTCTGCAACCTACGCAGACTACAGCTGTAATGGTAGCTGGCTGCGACTTTATTGAAATGACCAGTTAGTGTAAGTGAAATTGGTTGTATTAAAAGCCTGTAAAAAGAAGCTAATACCGCAGCACCTCTGAAGGCATTCCAAAGTTACAGTGAATATTGCTAAATATCCATAACAAAACGTGGCTTAAATGAAGGAGTTTTAGGGCAGATATTGCCTTATTAAAGGTGGCAATCTCCTGCCTCCAGCACTTCCATTTTATGGATATACGTTGATTGCGACTGGATAAAAATTTATTCAGAAGGACTCCAAGTGTCTCCAAACTTGTCTGGGTAAGTAAATGAGTGTAATAAATGCTAAAAATAAGGTCCATGTTGAAAAACCCCCAAAAAACATTCCCTTTAAAGATTATCAAGACTTCTGGGAAATGTTCTGTGGCCCGATGAGACAAAGGTGAAACATTTCTGGAAGGTGTCAAAAGAATACCATAGATATACTTGTAGATATACCTGTAGACATTGTGATGCCTTTCATTGTGCTATTGCCTCTAAAATCCTGAAGGAGAATGTTTAACCATTAGTTTGTGACCTTTGGCTAAAGCTTACTTGGACATGAGAAAGAAGTAATCAAAGGTACATCAGCACATCAACCCCTGATTCTTTGAAAAGAAAAAATAATGTATTGGAGTGGCCAACTCAAAGTCTGGATTTTTATCTAATTGAGATTTTGTAGTCTGATATTAACATGAAAACAGTTCATTATGACTGACGTGAGTCTTCACAGTCAGTATATTTACTTGCAGCAAGAGAAAGTCGAATTATTACCTTAATCCGACTGAAATCAGACCTTTGAAATGCGTGTATACACCTACCCCAAACTTACACTGCATGCGCTGTCACGGAGCGGCGCAGGCCGCAGTTTCAGCATCCGGCAAAAATACGATTGATTCTATTTTTACCGGACAAATTACAAAGCAACAACAGGATACCGAACAAGCACAATATCCAGTTTTTCAAAATATATCAGTAAAGACAGACTAGATTTTTTTGTATGCATTAATATGATCTTGCGTAAATGTATAAATATGTGTTGTTTAAAATAATCTTGTGTTTTTATACATAATTTGCACACATAATAAAATCAAAACTTATTTAATTCTGAAAGCTATTTTGTCATTTCCTGTGGCGCAACATAGTAGGTGCATGGGTCAACGTCTCCAGATAAGAGATATTACCAATAAGATAAGATGGATGATATCTTAGTCTGATTATTCCAAAAGCTCCTTTTAGATGTGCATGTAAAAGGACTGAGTGAGTCGTTGTTAGACTTCACAAGCAGTTGATTGCAGTCATTGCCGGCAAAATTGGCAAAAACCAGCTTTTAGGTTTAGGGATCAATTACTTTTCTTTTTTTTACATTGGCTTAGGTTTGCTTGGATAACGTCTTTCCTTTAATAAAAGAAATTATGATTCAAAAAATGATGTTTTAGCATTATTTAAAAAACAAAGAAACAAAACAACTTGCTTGTTGTGTTTCTAAAAGAATTGTCTTATTCCAGAGGAACAAAGCAGAGCAGCTGTCTTCAGAGTGTCACTAAATTCCTGTGTCGATTATTTTTATCTAATCTATTTTTAATCTTTCCTCTGTCCTACATATGTCTTCGACAACTCTCCTGGGAGGTCTTTGTTACCAAAATGTCTGCCTGTTCTCTTTCTGTCTGCACCATATGATCAGGTCAAAGAATAAAGAACAAGAGACATATGTGTTAAAGAGAAAGCCAACAAAGCTGAATTGATGTCCCAACTCATAGTGATGAAAATACTTAAATGCTAAAGTTGCACTCTTCTGTAAACAATATCAAAAGAAATTTTCTAACAGCATGTTTTTATTTTTACTATTAGTTTCTGTGATTGAAGGCTTACTGTGTCCCGTATCACTCTGTGTTGAGTCCACAGGCTTTATAGTGAAAAATCAATTTATACAGATGTAGTTATTTAGTAATGGAGTTTCACTCATCATGTTCACTGCTGCATTGAAAATACAATAGATTGTTCATTTATCGTTTTCATAAGAGTTTGAGTCTGTGTTGTCATGCACCAGCAATTTGCTTTTACTTTCTCACAAAGAAAAATGTTTAAGACTGGGAAGAGATGCGGCCTAGTGTTGAACCAGCTTTAAGTCAGTAACTACTTTTCACCTTTTTTTCAAACACTGTTAAAGAAGTAACAGTAGTACCGAAAATAAATGGTTATTTATAAGTGATATCTAGAACGAAGTTAATCATTAATCACTTGGAGAGGAAACCGTAAAGTAAAATGTATTCACAATGAAGGCACCAGTAACAGTCTCAGTTTGTGGTGTCAAAACTGGCACTCTCTTTGGTTAAGGAGGAAACTTTGACAGAGCTGTTCTGTAGAAATGGTCCATAGTTAGTTTTTAAGCAGGAAGGAAAAATGTTCTCGCAAAAAAGTATTCCAGAGTGTGTTCTATTTGTTGTTCAGAAGAGGTACACATACCACATATATGATGAATTCATATCTTAATATTTCTTTTTCAGGTTTTAGAAACATGTAATCTGAAGGTTTAATGACAGGACTTAGCTGTCTGTATACGTTCTACGTATACCAATTTGAACACAGCTAGTATGTAGCAACATGTTTTAGTTGTTCAGGTTTGCAGGTTTGTGTTGAAACGAGGGCTGTCCAGTGAGAGTGGATTATAGAGGGAACTGCCCTGACTGATGATTGTTTTCTTTGTGTGGGTCACTATTCAGCCAGTGGCCCTCTCACTCTGCTCCATATCTTTCCGTTGTTGAAGTGTTCCCCTGCCTCATTCACTAATCCACCTGCCCATATCTGCTCCGGCAGGGAGTTCATCCGCTGTCTGGCTGCACGCATGGTTAGCGATGATGATATCTGTAGATTTTCACTCCATCTTCTTCTCACACTCAGCCCATTGAAGCATCAGCATCTCTAAAAAGGTGAGAAATATCCCCACTGTATTTCCACCTACAGCAATACATTAACACTGTGTAATGTGTTGCTACACCTTCACACATATTTTATTTGGAAGGAGTGTGTGCATACAGCAGAAGTGTTAATTTGACCATTAAAAAATGGAACAATTGTATATTTTTGTACACACCTTGTTGACTTTTGTAAATGGAAATGGGGTTGGCTGAAGTGTGTTGGGGGGCATGTGGGGGTGTGATGGAAAGCAGTGCTAGTGGTACTGTGGAGGGTGCTCATACAGTTTATGTTGATGGGGGTTGTTGAGAGATGTGGAGTTGGTTTTATGTGTATCCTAAACTCAAATTCTATAATTAAAAACAATTATTGGGAGGATCAATGGGATTAATATTTACTTTAACATAAGGAAATTAGATGTGAAAGATATCAGATCTTATCCAACCGCATATTTACATATTTACCCATAATATCTACCTGTCTGTCTGAACTGACCCAGTCATTGACTGTACCCACTTAATCATTGTAGAGTTACAACCAACTGAAAAAACAGCTACATTACAAAATATGTTAGGTATTTGATGTTGCTGGATTGACAGAAATATTCAAATTTGACACTTGGGTTTACAGTGTGTATTGAAAGGCCTCAGACCCCTTTTACTGCTTCACTGCAGCCAATTGCTAAAATGAAAAAGTTCATTTTATTTCTCATTAATGTACACCCAGCACCCCATCTTGACAGAAAAAACTGCAGAAATATAGAATCTTTTGCAAATTTATTAATAAAGATAAATTAAATATCAAATGGTAATAAGTATTCAAGTAAGTATATAAGTAAGTAAATAAGTATTTAATATTTCATATTTAATTCACACGCTGTTCATTTCTTCTGATCATTCTTGAGATGGTTCTGCTCCTTCATTGGAGTCCAGTTGTGTTTAATTAAACTGATTGGACTTGATTAGGAAAGGCACACACCTCTCTATATAAGACCTTTGAGCTCACAGTGCATGTCAGAGCAAATGAGAATCATGAGGTCAAAGGAACTGCCCAATGAGCTCAGAAACAGAATTGTGGCAAGGCACAGATCTGGCCATGTTTACAAAACAATATTTGCAGCACTCAAGTTTCCAGCACAATTTTCTCCATTATCCTCAAATGAAAGAAGTTTGAGACAATCAGAACTCTTCCTAGACCTGGCTGTCCAGCCAATCTGAGCAATGATGGGTGAAGAGCCTTGGTGAGAGAGGTAAATAAAACCCAAAGATAACTCTGGATGAGCTCCAGAGATGCAGCAGAAAGATGGAAGAAAGTTCCACGACGTCAACTATCACTGCAGCCCTCCATCAGTCAGGACTTTATTGTAGAGTGGCACGACAGAAGCCTCTCCTCAAAGATATGAGTGGAATAGAGTTTGCCAAAAAAAACACACAAAGGACCCAGATGAACTATTTTTCGTTAATTCTAAGCGGTATGTGTGGAAAAAAACAGGCACTGCTCATCACATGCCCTATAGAATCCATATATTGAAGCATGGTGATTGGAGTATCATGCTGTGGGGATGTTGTTCAGCTGCAGAGACAGGTGGACTGGTTGCAATTGAAGAAAATATTAATATGGCCAAGTGCAGAGATATCCCGTAAGAAAACATTCCAGAGATCTCAGGACCTCAGACTGGGCTGAAGGTTCAACTTTCAAAAGGACAATGACCCATAGCACAAAGCTAAAATAACAAAGGAGTGGCTTCTGAACAACTCTGTGACTGTTCTTGACTGACCCAGCCAGAGCCATGAGCTAAACCCAAGTGAGCATCCCAGGGAAACTGGAGAAGATCAGCAATGGAAGAATAGCAGAGGATCCCCAAATCCAGGTGTGAAAAACTTTTTGCATCATTCCCAAGAAGACACATGGCTTTACTAGCTCAAGGGTGCTTCTACTCAATACTGAGCAAAGGGTCTGAATACTTATGACCATGTGATATTTCAGGTTTTTTTATATATATAAATTTACAAAACATTCTAAATTTCTTCGTTTATCTGTCAAGATGGGGTGCTGAGTGTACATTAAAGGGAAATAAAATAAGCAAATGGGTGCAATGAAACAAAGAGTAAAAAATGTAAAGGAGTCTGAAAAATGTCCGTACCCACTCTATCTTTAGATGTTAGTTTTCAATGTCAAACCCACATATTTTTACCATACAGTTTAGTGACAAGCAAAACAGAATTTGAAAATGTGAAAGAAAATATGTTTTTGCAGAAACATTTAAATAAGCTATCCACCCATACATTTTCAAATAACAGAAAACAAACTGCAAATAAATTTTAAACTTTCAGTTGCAAAGGGTATCACTGTTAATCTTATATATATATATATATATATATATATATATATATATACATACATACCAGACCATATTTATTTTTAGAGCACATTTTACAAGGTATAAACCAGCCAATGTGCTGAAGTATTTAGTACCAGATACAGCATTATCAAAACATAGTTAAACAATAAACCAATCACAGATAAAATATAAAAGCTTAAGATGTATTAAAAACTAGCAAATAAAAATTTGTCTTTAGCCAGGATTTAAAAATAGCAACAGAAGGGGTGAGCCTGACGTCCAGGGGGAGTTGGTTCCGCAACTTGGGCAAACAAACAGAAAAAGTCCATTCCCCCGCGCTACGATACGACCCCTCGGGATACATAAAAGACGTTGATCCAAAGAGCAGAGGGAACGAGCTGGAACAAAGCAGCGAAGCAACTTGGAAAGATATGGTGGAAATAAAGATTAAGTAAAGATTTTAAACTTAAGCCAATATCGAACTGGTAGCCAGTGTAAAGTGTAAAGTCACCTTTTTAGCAGTGGAACCACTCGGCGTAAACAAAGCCAGCTCTGTCTTTGACTCATTCAGGTGGAGGACATTTGCAACCAACCATGACTTGATGTCACTAAGACAGTCAAGAATAGGCTACACCGATTCCCTATACTTCAAAGTAAAATAAAGTTGACAATTGTTGCCATACATGTGATAGCTTGCTCCATGTTTTCTGAAAATGGCTGCCAACGGTTAAATATATAAGTTAAAAAGGAGAAGGCCCAAAATCGAACCCTGAGGGACACCACAGAACAATGTGGTCGCTTGCGAGACACATTCATCTAAATAAACACTAAAACATCTGTCCAACAGGTAAGATTCAAACCAGGCAAGCGCAGTACCTCAAATACCTACAACTCAGTTTATCCAATCAATCAGGATTGTATGATCAACAGTGTCGAAGGCCGCTGAGAGGTCCAACAACAGCAGAAGAACACACGAACCTGAATCAGTGGCCAGAAGAATATCATTAAACACTTGTAAATGGGATGGTTCGGGGAGCCCACAGGCTTCATCTCAGCAACTAAGTCCATGACGGAGGACATGGGGACGGACTGAAAGTGGTCAAAAATATGAAGAGAGGTTGTTGCAGTGAGAGATCCAACTGAGGAGGGCGAAATATGAGATCTAATATTTACAAGCTTAGCCATGAAATAATCAGCAAATCGGGAACAGAGGTCCACGTTGGGAGTAGGTGACGAATCTTTTCCAGAAAGAAAAACATTAAGGGTACGGTATAGGACACGCTGGTCACCTCCATGCCTATTCACAATATCAGAATAAAAATCATGTTGGCCTTCCTCACAACCTTCTGATAAAACTTCCAAGATAGCATAGCATACAGAAGGAGATCTGGAGTCTATCCTTCTTCCACCTCAGTTAAAACTTTCTGCAGAGTCGCCTGACCAACCGGGTAAAGGGTTTAAGCCAGGGATCAGTGCAGAAGTGACAGCGTCTAAGAGGAGCAACTTGGTCCAAAGCAGACAGAAAGCAGGAATAAAAGGTCGACAGAAAACCATCAAGGTAAAAAATATTCATATCAGAAGCAAACAAAATAAGCGAAGAAAATTGGTCAACTTCAAGCAGAATAATCACCCGGGACCAACGCCTCATAGAACAGGCCCGGGGAAGAGGTTGAGCTATATCAACAGAAAACAAAATAGTGGAAAGATCAGACAAACATTATCCGCTGTCAGAGCAGACACCAAAGCCTCATGTGCGAGAACCAAGTCCAAAGTATGTGAATGTTCATAACTGGGAAAGTCAATTAAATGGCATAGGTGAAATGAATCCAAAATCTTCCTGAAATCTGCAACAAGAGCTTTCCCTGGGTAGCATACATGGATATTTAAATCTCAGAGAATAAGGACTTGGTCATATTTAGTGCAAAGAACAGATACAAGTTCAGCAAAGTTGGGAATAAAATCAGGACTCGGCTTGGCAGGAGGATAAATTAATGCACGCATAATACATGGTGAGAGACCCAGCTCAAAAGTCAATACTTCAAAGCTGGTAATATCTGTCAAAACTGGACAGAATTTACAAGAAATATCAGACTTAAAAATAGTCAAAAGCCCCCCACCACAGCGTGAAGGCCTGACATTAAAATTTGAACAATCCACAGGAAGCAGTTCAGTAATAGGAGCCAAATCACCAGGAACCGTCCAGGACTCAGTTAAAAAGAAAATGTCCAATTGTCGATCAGTAAAATAGTTTTTCAGAATTAATGTTTTGTTGGTGATTGACCGAGCATTACACTGGAAGTAGGTTAAAAAAAGTTAAAATATATAATAAATAGGAACTAATTTAAATAGGAAGACAAAAAGAGAAATACATAAATACAAATATAATATAAATACATAGTAAGTATAAAATAGTAAGATAAAGATGTAAATAAATAAAATAATGGTGGCGCAGCTGTTAGCACAGCTCACCTCACAGCTAGAAGTTCCTGGGTTCGATTCCCGCTGGGGACGCTATGGGTGCTGATGGTGTGTTTGTTCCTCCATATCATAAGTACCCACACCTTGGCAAAAGGACCTTTCTCTGTGGAGTTTGCTTGTTCTCCCCCATGTTCCCTTGAGTAGCTACTCCCACAAAAACATGCACCAGTCCTGGGCTGTATACTGCCTCCTCATGGCTGACCGGGGCGCATGAAGGGTGCCTGAAGGGGAGGATCTGGCTGAAGGGTGCCTGAAGGGGAGGATCTGGCTGAAGGGTGCCTGAAGGGGAGGATCTGGCTGGAATAACGTGATCCTTCCCAGCGCAAAGTCCAGCTGGCAAAACCCTGCCCCTTCAGGTAAAAAGAAGGGCCTGCTCACTCCTCAGGCAAGAAGGAGGCTTGAGCTCAGTGCAGGGCCCTCCTGGGTATGGCAGAGGGAGAGCAATGTCCAGGACTGTACTTAGGTAGTGACACTGGGTGAGTAAATATTGGGGGGGAAAAACCATGGGACAAAAAAAATAAATGAAAAATATAAATATATTGAAACTTTTGTAACTTTATACCTTCATGTTGGAGGATTTCAGACAGAACCTTTTTTGGGGAATTATATCAATTCATGATAATACAAGATGTTATTTTTTGAAAAAAAACACAGATTAATTAGAATAATTTGAGCTACAGCTGTTTTACCTTGTTGCAGGTTCTTAAATTTCATTATTCTAGGCCCACAGTCCTACAGGTTTTAAATGTAAATAAACTTCAACACAACTAATTTAGATTAATGTCTTATTGCGCAGAACTGAACTAGCTGTTGCATACATTTCATTTGAATGTTCAACCAATTATATCCGGGCTTACAGTGGTGACTGGCATGCCCCCATGCCCGCCCCTTTACTGACAGTAACGCCCACTCAAAAACTGCTTCGCGCTCGAGCAGAGGAAGAAATCTCCGCGAGAGGGAGGGGAGGGTTCACTCGAGAGCAATCTGGAGCAATTTTTGTCCTTGCAGGGGAGAATATTGCTCGAGGGGGCATAAATTCAGCCAACAAAATACCTCGCGAGCACTTTAACAAGCGCTCGTGGAGGGAAAATACACGTGTGGATGTTTGATCTGTTCTCTCAGTATTATGGCAGGGATATGCCTTCATAAAAAATCATTAAGAACCTTAAAAATAATAACCAATAAAATAACCTTAAAATTGATCCTGAAAGATACGGGGAGCCAATGCAGTGTTTTTAAGACCGGTGTAATGTGCTCCCACCTCCTGGTCATCATCAGGACACGTGCTGCTGAGTTTGGTAAAAGCTGTAAACCCATCTTCCTATCACTACTTCCAGCAGGATAATGCGCCATATCATAAAGCTCAAATCATCTCAGACTGGTTTCTTGAACATGACAATGAGTTCACTATACTCAAATGGCCTCCACAGTCACCAGATCTCAATCAAATAGAGCTTCTTTGGGATGTGGTGAAAACGGAGATCTGCATCCCGGAAGTGCAGCCGACAAACCTGCAGCAACTGTGTGATGCCATCGTGTAAATATGGACCAAAATTTCTGAGGATTATTTTTAGTACCGTGTTTAATCTATGCCTCAAAGGATTAAAGCAGATCTGAAGGCAAAAGGGTGTCCAACTTGGTACTAGTAAGGTGTACCTATATTTTATATAATTATTTTATATATATATATATATATATATATATATATATATATATATATATATATAGTAGGTTTTTGAGTCTCTCTGAAAAAAGCCAGGCAGCTTTAAGGCATTCTTACCAAATTAATTCACAACATTACAAAATAGCGTTCAGGGCCCCCACAGCGCTAAGTCTCCCACAGTGACCTTGCCCCTATAGCGCTAAGGCTCCCACAGTGACCTTGCCCCCACAGCGCTAAGTCTCCCACAGTGCCCTTGCCCCCACAGCGCTGAGACCATCAAACTAATTAAAATGTGTTGTTTAACAATCCTGAATTAATTTTGCTTTTAGGGTACTTAATTTAAGGTAAATAGTAAAAAGCCCTAGACTTTTGCACCAATAAAGTGTCAGAGTATCTCTGAAATAACAGGCTCCTTGTCAATCATCTTGCAGCTGCAAAACATGTACAGCTGAAATCAGATGTTTATGCGTATTGTGTAAATGCAAAGAGTTCATGTTACAGTAAAAATATATTTCAGATGTCGGCATTTCAAAAAATGCATACCACTCTAATTTCTTTATCATAGACAATATATTGAAACAAGTTTAGAATAGTTGATAGTAAATCCTAAAAAAAATGTCCCAATAATTTTTCATTTGACTTTTAGCATATATTACACCAATGTCTCTCACTGTTGGCAAGTCGCCTCATTTTCTGCTGAGGTATCGTACTGTGTTTTCTTGAAAGGCTACCTTCAAGTAATTGAGTTTTGGGGTAATGGGGTTATGACCCTCTACACAATCAGTCAGAGGTTGTCTGTGGTATTCAGGTCCTTAGAAACAGTAGGACACTCTATCCGAGATACCCCAGTCTCAAGTAGCTGTCCCCCTTTCAGTTCCATCCTAGTAACCTAAGCACAGCATGACTAAGTTGCTGATGCAGAGGCAGTAATAATGAGAGGAGTAGGCTACTGATGTTATTCAGGTAGTATTGGTTTGTAACGCCCTCCTACATAGCAATTGATGCAAAGTGTTCCTCTTGACATCTACAACAGCATTTGCTGCCATCATTTCTGTTAATTGTGGATTTACTTTCAACTGGAACTAGCAATTTTTGATCTAGAGCAAATACTTAATTTAAGATAAAGATGTTTCTGGTTAGATGCCTTTGGAAGTCATCTTGTAGGCAGACCGTGCTGATGTAAGCAGTTCTTAATTGTCAAATGTAACACTTAAGTGCCTCTAATCTCCCTTGAAAAATCCTTGAGGTGAGTGGCGTTCGCCATCTGTTTCCACAGGGCATTCTTCACAATGAAGTGGTCATCAGTGTGGAAGGTTGCTAAAGAGCACTAAATACTGTGGATCTCTGGAACTCCTCCAGTATCTCTGTTGTAAGCTGCTAATGAGATGCTTTGAAGCTCTAAGCTCAGTGAGAACTTTCCTGAGAACATACTCTTTGAAGCTAGGCAGTAGCCACCTACAATCGATTATGGTTGGATTTTGTCTTGGACTTTTTTTTATTGATCTTGTACTCTAGTTTTCGGAGACCCTGAATTTGGAGTTTTTATCCTCTTCAAGGCATAATAATAAAAATAAAAATAACCAAAGGCTTAAAATATTTTTTTTCTTTATGTGTAATGAATCCAAACAAGTTTCACTTTCTGAAATGATTGCTGAAAAATACTGAACTTTTTCCTGATATCCTAATTTTCTTAGATATTATTAGACAAATAAGTTGGTTGGTGTAGGTAAGCTGTCACCTCCAACTGTGATCATCCTGTGCAGAGTTTATGCATAGTTTAATATATGATATGATAAACATTTGCAGGAAGAAATCAAAGCACCAAGGTGATATGTTACTGTAGAAAAAATATTTCATGAACAGCTCTAGCTGTCAATATAATCTAGATAATTGGACCAAATATAGTTTGTTAGCATTTTATCTATAAAATGTTTTAACCGGTTTGGAATCGAACAATGACAAAATTTATTTTCTTTAGGACAGGACTCTTTTGTGGTAATTTTCGAATGATTTGCTGATCCATACACCATGTCATCAAATATTCTCTGTACCTCAGTAAACTAGGAATTAGTGATGTGTAACATCACAATAGGAACTATTGATCCATGTGATGACTTTCTATTAGTGTATTTTTTTTGGTATTTGAATACATATTAGTAAAAATCTAAATTTTTTGCTAATGATCGAGAGTGGTGTGCCCTCGGCAGCTGATCCAGAACGCTGCTGCTCGTGTTCTCACTAGAACCAGGAAAATAGAGCCATCACCGCAGTTCTAAAATCCTTACACTGGCTCCCTGTAGCTCAAAGAATAGATTTTAAAGTGCTTTATTACTCTATAAATCATTGAAAGGGTTAGCCCCAGACTACATTACAGATCTGCTATCACTGTACAAAACATTTAAACCACTCAGCTGCTCCAGCTGTAGTCTACTAATCGTCCCTAAAACCAGAACTAAACATGGAGAAGCAGCTTTCTGCCTCTATGCTACTCACATTTGAAACAAACTCCCGGATTAATGCAAAGATGCAGAGGATTCTTACTAGGACTAGTTGTTAAAGATCCCTTACTTTGAGCACGACAATTGAATGGAGATGTAATCTTAGGTGAGGTGAAATTTGGCACAGATCGCGAGGTGCCACCAGTACGACACATCTTGAGTTGTGTGCCCCACCTTCCTTGGGTGTTTTGGCCACTCATCATAACCCTCTGCTGGGGTTGGCCCACCACGGCTTGATCAGATGTGGGGGTGTGTAGCACGGTAGCACCACATGATCATTTGGCGGCCCAAGTTGTGTCCCTACGTTTCAGCCACAGCCAGTGACTGCTCTGTTTCGCTACTATGGCAAGTTCTTTGACCGTCCTCCATTGGACCTGCCCTCTGATCCCTGATTCCTTCAAGAGCCATATGGTGGAACTGGCTACAAAACCTCTGCATCCCACCTCCATTGGCCACACCTTCACATTCCTGCCCCGCCCCTCTGCTTCAGCTGCTAAATTGGCATACCACAGCCTCTTGCGCTAGAATGCCTCATCGATGGCATCCTCCCATGGGACAGTTAATTCAAGTATGAAGACACGCCAGCAGGACTTGGACCAGAGGACTGGGCCCAACCTGCGCCCAAAGGTCTGGGCGCAGGTTGGTTGCTGCAACTTCGGGTGGGAAGGTGAGCCTCTGACGTCTGCCCGCATTTCCCAATCCCGGGCTGCGTTCCATGGGCCAGAATCTGGAAGTTATGGCTTGTGAAACAGCCTTGTCACACATTGCTGCTTCCTCCTGGTTGCGCATCTCGTCCACCACCATGTGCCGCCATTCGGTTGGAGTAGGCTTCTGTCATGTGGGTGTTGCTGCTTCCAAGTCCAAGGACACTGAACTCTTTGAATTCTAAAATAAAAACTAATCCATTTAGAGTTGCCTATGAGTAATAGATATGATTTTGCTTATTTTCCTTTTTAATAACTGTTATTCCTTTTCATTCTTTTCTTAATGTTTTTACTAAATGCTTTAAATGCTGCATTGTTTATTTGTATAAAATCATATAAAGCACCTTGAAACGCCTTGTGTTTAAATTCAATTCAATTCAGTTTATTTATATAGCGCCATTTCACAACAGATGTCATCTCAAGGCACTTTACAAGAAAAGTTATTACAATACAATATTTAATCTAGGAATTAGAGAACCACAGAAGATTGCCTTGTGACTTCTCAGCAATCCCTCACTCTGAGCAAGCATGAAGCAACAGTGGAGAGGAAAAACTCCCTTTTAACAGGAAGAAACCTCCAGCAGAACCAAGCTCAGCATAAGCGGTCATCTGCCGAGACCGTCTGGGGTTTGGAGAAGGCAGCAGAGACACAGAAAGAGCAACAGAACTCATGCAGAAGCAGAAGTTGGTAGCAGGACGTGGAGAGCGTTCGTCCACTGGAATGCCATCTTAGTCAGGGTCGTAAAGCAGGGCGGATCAGGAGCACCTACTGTAGGAAGAGACTAAGAGAAAACAGGTTAGCGCTTGAATTGACAGCACATCATGCAGTTGGAGAGAAGTAGGAGAGAAAGTAGGAACTGATTCTAATAATGTCCTCCAACAGCCTAGCCTAAAGCAGCATAGCTACTAACATAGGAGACCTAGCTACCAACACTCTCTAACTGGCTTAGATTAATCTATCTCTACGTAGCTACTCTACCTCTTCCTATCTCTTCCTAGCTTTTGACACTCTACCTGACTACTAACATGAACCTGTCTCTTCCTAGCTACCTGTCTAACCTGTCTCTAACTTTAAGCTTTGTCAAAGAGGAAGGTTTTAAGCCTAGTTTTAAAGATAGACAAGTTGTCTGCTTCACGAACCAACCCTGGGAGCTGGTTCCATAGGAGGGGAGCCTGATAACTGAAAGATCTGCCACCCATTCTACTTTTAGAAATCCTAGGGACTACCAGTAGACCTACAGTCTGAGAGTGAAGGGCTCTTTTAGGAACATAAGGAACGATCAGGTCTCTTATGTATGATGGAGTTTGATTATTAAGAGCTTTATATGTCAGAAGGAGGATCTTGAATTCTATTCTAGATTTTACTGTGAAGAGAAGCTAAAACAGGGGAAATGTGATCACTTCTTGTTTTATTCATTAGAACCCTAGCAGCAGCATTCTGGCTTAACTGAAGACTTTCAATTGTATTCTGTAGACTACCTGATAATAAAGAGTTACAGTAATCCTGCCTTGAAGTAACAATGGCATGGACTAGTTTTTCAGAATCACTCCTGGACAGGATGGTTCTAGTTTTTGCAATATTCCTAAGGTGAAAAAAGGAAATCCTAGAGACTTCTTTAATATGAGATCTAAATGACATATCTTGGTCAAAAATAACACAGAGGTTCTTTGCTATATTACTGGAGGCTAATTTAATACCATCCAGGTGAAGGGGTTGACTAAGTAGTTTCTTTTTCAGAGCTTCTGGTCCAAAGACGACAACTTCTGTTTTATCAGAATTCAGAAGCAAGAAGTTTATAGTCATCCAAATGTTTATGTCTTCCAGACATGCCTGTAGTCTACTTAACTGATTGGATTCATCAGGATTTATGGATAGATATAGCTGTGTATCATCTGCTTAACTATGGAAATTTATCCCATGCTGCCTAATGATTTTACCAATAGGAAGCATATCCATCCATCCATCCATCCATCCATCTTCCTCCGCTTATCCGGGGTCGGGTCGCGGGGGCAGTAGCCTAAGCAAGGAGACCCAGACTTGCCTCTCCCCGGCCACTTGGGCCAGCTCCTCGGGAGGAATCCCGAGGCGTTCCCAGGCCAGCTGGGAGACATAATCTCTCCAACGGGTCCTGGGTCTTCCCCTGGGTCTCCTCCCGGTGGGACATGCCCGGAACACCTCACCAGGGAGGCGTCCAGGAGGCATCCTGACTAGATGCCCGAGCCACCTCAACTGGCTCCTCTCGATGTGGAGGAGCAGCGGCTCTACTCTGAGCTCCCTCCGGATGACCGAGCTTCTCACCCTATCTCTAAGGGAGAGCCCAGCCACCCTACGGAGGAAACTCATTTCAGCCGCCTGTATCCGCGATCTCGTTCTTTCGGTCACCACCCAGCGTTCGTGACCATAGATGAGGGTAGGAACGTAGATCGACCGGTAAATCGAGAGCTTCGCCTTTCGACTCAGCTCTCTCTTCACCACGACAGACCGGTACAGCGCCCGCATGACTGCAGACGCCCTACCAATCCGTCCATCGATCTCCCGCTCCATTTTTCCCTCATTCGTGAACAAGACCCCCAGATACCTAAACTCCTCCACTTGAGGAAGGACCTCATCCCCAACCCGAAGAGAGCACCCTACCCTTTTCCGACTCAAGACCATGGTCTCGGATTTGGAGGTGCTGATCCTCATCCCAGCCGCTTCACACTCGGCTGCGAACCGCTCCAACGAGAGCTGTAGATCACGTTCAGACGAAGCCAACAAGACCACATCATCTGCGAAAAGCAGAGACCCGATCCTGAGGTCACCAAAACGGATCCCCTCAACACCTTGGCTGCACCTAGAAATCCTGTCCATAAACGTTATGAACAGGATCGGTGATAAAGGGCAACCTTGGCGGAGTCCAACTCTCACTGGAAACGAGTCCGACTTACTGCCGGCAATGCGAACCAGACTCTGACACCGGTCATATAGGGACCTAACAGCCCGTATCAGAGGGCCTGGTACCCCATACTCCCGGAGTACCCCCCACAGGACACCCCGAGGGACACGGTCGAACGCCTTCTCCAAGTCCACAAAGCACATGTAGACTGGTTGGGCGAACTCCCACGCACCCTCCAGGACCCTGCCGAGGGTGTAGAGCTGGTCCAGTGTTCCACGGCCAGGACGAAAACCGCATTGTTCCTCCTGGATCCGAGGTTCGACTATCCGTCGTACCCTCCTCTCCAGAACCCCTGAATAGACCTTACCAGGGAGGCTCAGAAGTGTGATCCCCCTGTAGTTGGAACACACTCTGTGGTCCCCCTTTTTAAAGAGGGGGACCACCACCCCGGTCTGCCAATCCAAGGGAACTGCCCCCGATGTCCACGCAATATTGCAGAGCCGCGTCAACCAACACAGCCCTACAACATCCAGAGCCTTGAGGAACTCCGGCCGAATCTCATCCACCCCCGGAGCCTTACCACCGAGGAGCTTTTTAACAACCTCGGCGACTTCAGCCCCAGAGATTGGAGAGTCCGTCCCAGAGTCCCCAGACTCTGCTTCCAAACAGGAAGGCGTGTCGGTGGGATTGAGGAGGTCTTCGAAGTATTCCATCCACCGACCCAAAACGTCCCGCGTTGAGGTCAGCAGCACACCGCCCCCACTGTAAACAGTGTTGGCGGCAGACCGCTTCCCCCCCCTGAGACGCCGGATGGTGGACCAGAATCGCTTCGAAGCCATACGGAAGTCGTTCTCCATGGTCTCTCCAAACTCCTCCCACGCCCGAGTTTTTGCCTCAGCGACCATCCGAGCCGCAACTATGAACCTTTAAAAGGTTCATAGCCTATATATATGCGTCCTATAGGAAGCATATATATAGTAAAAAGAATCGGACCAAGCACCGAACCCTGTGGTACTCCGCATTGAGGTAACCATTGAGGCCGAGGAAGATCTATTGTTTACCTGAACAAACTGAAATCTGTTGGACAAATAAGATTTAAACCAGCCTAGTGCTGTTCCTATTATACCGACACTTTGAAGCCTTTCTATGAGAATATTGTGATCAACAGTGTCAAAGGCAGCCCTGAGATCTAACAGGACCAGAATGGTCCCCAGTCCATTGTCTGAGGCTATGAGAATATCATTAGTAACCTTCACAAGAGCTGTTTCAGTGCTATGATGAGCTCTAAAGCCTGACTGAAACTTTTCAAACAGCTCATTATTGTTTAAATGCTCAACATCTGATGTGCAACTATTTTCTCAAGAATTTTAGAAAACAACGGAAGATTAGATATTGGTCTATAGTTAATTAAGTCGTTTTGATCAACATATGGTTTCTTGAGTAGAGGTTTAATTACAGCTATCTTAAACTCCTGTGGTACATATCCATTGATTAAGGATAGATTCTGTATATCTAAAATTGGAGCAACAATCAAAGGGAAAACCTCTTTTAAAAGTTTAGTTGGGACTGGGTTTAACATGCAAGTTGAAGGTTTTGATGAAGCTAATAATTTTAGTAGAGTTTGGCAATTGTATTAAAAAGAAACCTAGGATTGTTTTTATTCTCCTCAATTAAAGATGAATAATATGCTGTTCTACTTGTTCGAAGGCTCTTTTTACATAGCAATAGAGTATTCTTCCACACTAAATAGGAATCCTGTAAATGCTTTGAGCGCCATTTTCTCTCTAGTTTTCTAACATTCTGCTTTAGGGTACGTAGCTCTAAATTAAACCAGGGAGCTAATCTTCTATCACTAGCCACCTTCCTTTTCAAGGGGGCAACTTTGTCTGTTGCCAGACGCAGGGAGGAATTAACGCTATGAACTAAAATGTCAAGTCGGGAGGGGTCAGGAGTTAAATAACTATTTTCTATTGTACTTTTATATACTGAGGAAATTAAAGTTGGAAGAGCTTCTTTAAAACTTGCTACAGCATTGTCTGATAATGTTCTGGTATAATGAAGTTTTCTTTCAGGTGTGATATGATCTGCTAGAGTAAGTTTAAAAGTGATGAGGAAATGATCAGACAGGATAGGGTTATGTGGAAAGACTGTTATTTCTTCACAGTCAATGTCATAAGTCAACACAAGATCTAAAGTTTGGTGACAAGAGAGTGTTGGCCCCTGCACATTTTGAGTAAAGCCTATTGAGTCTAAGATAATGTTAAAAGCTGTATTTAGACTATCACTTTCACTATATACATGAATATTGAAGTCTTCAACTATAATAACTTCAGAATTAGAATCAGCTTTACTGGCCAAGTATGACACATACAAGGAATTTGACTCCGGCAACTTTTCTCTCCAGTACAGAACTTAAATCAGTGAAATAAAAAAGGAAATAATATATACACCAAACCAGGGTTATTGTACAGTGAGTATATAAAGCAGTGCAGAGATATAGTTTATTGTTATGTGAATGGACTCACACTCTGTGACTATTCAGAGTTCATCAGAGCGAAAGCTTGGGGGAAGAAACTGTTCTTATGTCGGGTGGTTTTGGCATATAGCGCTCTGTAATGCCGGCCTGACTGTTCTCTACAGTCTGTCCCTTGTCTTGCCTGGTGGCGGATCCGAACCAGACAGAGATGGATGAGGTCAAGACAGACTGGACTATTGCTGTGTAAAAGATGGTCAGCAGCTCCTGAGGCAGGTTGAACTTTCTGAGCTGACACAGAAAGTACAGCCTTTGCTGGGCCTTTTTCCTTATAGCGTCTATGTGGGAGGTCCACTTCAGGTCCCGTGTGATGGTGGATCCTAGGAACCTGAAAGACTCTACTGTGGGGACTGGCCTGTTGGTGATTATGAGAGGAGATGTTGCAGGGGGTCTCTTCCTGAAGTCGACTGTCATCTCCGATGCTTTATTTTATCAGTGTTTAAAACTAAGTCAGATAGAAAATCTGATATCTGATCTAAAAATTTAGAATAAGAGCCTGGTTGACGATACAAGACCAAAGACAAGCTTTAATGCTTTGTTATGTGCATGAGGAAGGCTAAAGATTAAATGCTCGAAGGAACTGTAACTATTATTTTTGGGGGGATTAATTAGTAAATCTGAATGAAAGATGGTGGCTACACCACCTCCTCGACCAGTACTTCGAGGGACACTAAAGTTTAAGTAGCTAGGGGAAGTTGACTAATTTATTGTGACATGGTCCTCTTCCTGCAACCATGTCTCTGCAAGACAAAACAAATCAATATTATTATAACAAATTAAGTAATTTACTAAGAGTGTTTTTGAGGGGAGAGATCTAATGTTTAGTAAACCACATTTAATTGATTTATTTTTCTGTTCAGTCGGATTTGTATTTATCTTTGAGATTTTTATATTTTGCTCTAGTAGCATTAACTTTTAATTCATTAGTTTTGGGTTGTGGATGGGAAACTGTCTCTATAGGGTAGTGGGTGAGTGGCAGTCCCTGTTCCCTGAGCGGGACTCTGGGTTGTCACGGCAATGGGGAACTAGAGATAACCCTATCAATGTTCCTGGAAAGAAGCAAAGCTCCGTCCGCGGTGGGATGGATGCCATCTCTACGTAGTCCAGGTTTTCCCCAGAAGGTCCACCAGTTATCAATGTAGCCCACATCGTTTTCTGGACATCTTTTTGGCAGCCCTACACACCGAAGCTACACTAATTTTAGTGACCTCCGATTGCCTTAACCGGGTGTCATTGCCACCAGCATGGATAACAATCCTGCTATACCGCCGTTTGCCCTTGGCCAAAAGCTTCAGATGGGACCTTATGTCCGCAGCTCTGGCCCCTGGAAGGCATGCCGGTGCGTCGCATGCAGGCGCAGATTAATGCACAGGCTAGATATGGCTTGAGGCTAGGGGCCACGTGCATTCTGGGGGCCCCCATTGACCAGTTAAAAATTATATAATTTTGTTTACGTACTTAGTAAACAATTGTTGCTGCTGTAAGTTTTTGTGATTGAAGTTATTACTACTACTACCACTACTACAACACACAAAAAGGAAACAAACAAAACTACAACAACAACAAAAAAACAAAAAATTGGAAGACCACCAGCACCAGCATGGATAACGACCCTGCTATACCGCCGTTTGTCCTTGGCCAAAAGCTTCAGATGGGACCTAATGTATGCAGCTCTGGCCGCTGGAAGGCATGCGGGTGCGTCGCTGAGCGGGTAGAACTTATTGTTCACAGAAAGGGGCTGGGGGTTGGCTGCGCGCTGGGGCCTGGCGCTAAGCTTCCTACGAACAGTCACCCAGTTCGCCTGAGGTCCCGGCTGCACGGGAGCTGTTGGAAGACGGCTAAGTAGTCCTGTCCTAACTGGCTCCACACTAGCTACTGCTGGGCCTGGCTGCTCTACAGCACGGAACCGGGCCTCTAGCTCAGAAACCCTTACTTCCAAGGCTACAAAAATGCTGCACTTATTACACCTACCATCTTCGCTAAAGAAGGCAGATGAATAACTAAACATCTGACACAGAGAGCAGGAGAGAGGAGGACATTCAGAGAGAGACGGAGGGACAGGAGAGAAAGCAGCCGTAGCCATGCTAGCAGTAAACCTAAGCTAACCTAGCAATACCTTACCTAGCCCAGAAAACCAGTCTAACACTTAACGATTTCCCAAAACGTATAGAACACCAACAGAAAATAAATGTTTCAAAGTGTTTGTGTGTTAGAATGACTCAGAAAAGCTTCTGGACAGAGAAAATTAGATAAATTAAAGAGGGCAAGAGCACCGAGATGCTTCAGCCAAGTAAGTCACCAAACAGGAAATGACGTGATACGCCTTACCAACGCAGTGTCCGTCCAAGCCATGTGAACCATGTACTCTTGGGTTGAAGACAACAGAGACAATACAAGTGCGTGGTCAAGAGTGCAATAAAAATATAATTGTCTAGCCTTGCCATTTCTGTTTCAACCTTTAAGGCTGACCTCAGTGCTCCTGCCTGTAGATTATAAAACAAACCGAGTCTCAGCCACGTCTCCTCCACAGAACCTCCTTTTCCTCTCTTTCCTCTGGTGAAGGAGTTGGAGATAAATCTTCTCAAAATTGCCTCACTCCTGGGCAATGGAGCTCGCATTGCCATTCCTCTCCATCTTTCTGACTGTCTGTGCGTGCCGCTGCAGCAGCGCTGCTGTCAACATGTCACCCAGATTTCTCTGACCAGGTAGCCTAAATATTTTCTGACTCTGTTGACCACTGAAGTAATGCTATTCCTAACAAACTTGATCCTAAGGGAGAATGTTGGAAGTGTTCATAGGTAAATTTCAGAGAGGGTTTAACGGTAGGGTAATTTTTCTCTTAACGCGCAGTAACTTTTTTTTTTCATTTCAATACAAATTGCTGTTTTGGTGGATTACCACTATTATATAACTAACACTGCTATTACCATTATTAGCTCCCAGAGAGGACCAACAACTCAAAAAGGCAACTCTGTATCGTTCTGTCTCTCTCTCTTTGTCTCTCTCTCTCTCTCTTTCTCACACACACACACACGCACACACACCTGCTGAACGCATTCCCCAGCAGGTTGGCAGCTGGCTCTGTGTCCCATCTAACTGCAGACAGAAATCCAACTTCCATCAAATGGGGAACAATTTCCTCCAAACGCATGGTAATGTTTGAGATAAATATGCTACATTATGCGTAAAAGGGAAAATGATTACCCGCTTTTAACAGCCTTTATGAATATTTATAAAGTGTTTCTGTCACTACTTATTTCCCTTTCCTTTTCGGATACTCAGTCAGGAACAGCTAATAAAAAAGCTCATGGTTCCTCTCCCTGTTTTCAGTATGACACTCATTTGGACTTCAATGCTTTTAACAGTTTGGCTTAACATAGAAAATGTTATCTTTGGTCGCTGATTGAAATTTCATTTCTCATCTTCCTATTTCAGAGGCTTTTAAGCCTTTTGTAGTCTTTATTGTGGGAGCTTGTAAGTGCGTTTGTGTGTGTGTTAGTTTTTAAAGCTGCCTGCAGGCATTGGTGTGTGCTGTGGGACAGCTTTTCTCTCCCCGTAACTGTGATTGTCAGGTTTAGCTAAAGCAGAGGTTCCGACATTCCCATGACTTTAAGGACTGCATGATCTAGAGGTAGTGAGATGAAAAGAGAGAGGTAACTCATCCCACCATCCTTGGAGATTTTCCCTTCAAGGGCTTCATTGCAATCTCTCCAAATGAAACCATTATCTCAACATTTTTGCCCCAGGCACTGTCACTATTTCACTCTTTCTTTGCACACATATCCTTTCGCACCATATCTCCTCTGCTCTTCTGAACCCTTCCACCTTTACCCTCTTTGGAGCAGCATTTTGAAGAAGTGAAGGGAAGATGAAAGATAGAAGGTGACAGCAGCAGGGAGTTGGTGGATATTGGGAAAGGGGATAGGAGAGTAAAGGGGTGGAGGTGTCAGGGGAGGAGTAACCAGCTTGGATAAAAGTGTCAGAAATGAAGAGGACTTGGCTTATTGTGTATGTGTATGATGGGAGGTGACTCCTAATCCTTCCAGGCAAGGCAAAGATTTGGTTTACTTGTCATAACAGATCCCTGTGTATGCCCAGAGGGAGAATTGCTCTCCAGCTGCTGTAATTCACTTTGAAATGTCTCTTAATGTGTTTTTTGGTCATAATGGATCCCATGGGTCATACTTGTAGTCATACTTGCCGTTTATTTCCACATATGACAGCCACCCATCGACGCCCTTAGAAAGAAAAGGGCAAAATAAAAATGACACAAGGAATGAAAGGAGGCTGTGATCAAAGCAATAACCATGAATAATGGAGCTGCTGCAGGGCTGAAACAAATCACCTGAAGATGATTTTATTATGTGAAGTCACAGAGAAGGTTTTCATGCCGCTGGCCACTCTTCAACCTGGTTAGAAACTGTTCACTCAGGACAAAAGCAATGAAATGAGAATTTAATTATGTTTACCACTGGGTGACAAACATCATATCATGAAGGTGTAAAGTTGGCAAAAACACTTTAGGAGCTCATCTGGAAAACCGTTTACAAGCTTAATAACACATTTCACCCTGAAATAACTTGGTAACTTCATTTCATCATTGTTTTAGGGAATCCCCCATGCCATATGATACTTAGGTTTTAGATGTAAGTTTAAATTCTGTTTTTTTATATTACTGAGTGCTCTCAGTCCAAAAACTCTGTGTCTGTTGTGTAAGTCCATATTACAATAGCTGAAATACAACGACCCATGTATTACCTCTGATTAATGGAATACCTCAAGTTAAAAAAGAATCATATTGTACAACCAGGTAGTAACTTACCTTGGGTGTGAACATTTTTTTTTTCTGTTCTCAACACATTTGTTTCAACTATTCTCACATGCTATAGACTTCCATGGACTGCTGAAATTTGCTTTTTAAAAGCATTTAAACAACATTTACGAGAGTTAGCTTATGAATATAAAAACTTAAACATAAAAATGTACATTTGTTGCATAAACATGTTCTCAAATAATTAACTTATCTCAAGAAGTCAGTCTAAATACTCAAAAACATAAAGAAAAGCTATATTAACTTGAAAACTGCTGATTATTTTGTGCTTAGGAACAAAGGAGCACAGAGTTGGTTACTTATTTTTCAAATGAGCTTGTTTGGATTGAATATGTCATAATTTTAAACATTGAATGGTAAAAATAAATATTGACTGGATTTGTTTTAACCCCGTTGGTCAAAAATTAAAAAAAAAAGTCTACCTATGACAGACCACCTCAAACCACTTCTCAGTCCAGACAGGAGAAAGTCGAGAAATGTTGCAAAGATTGGTGTGGCAGAGATTCAAGCAAATGCACCTTTCCATTACTTATAGGTAACTAGTCATATCTTCTACTCCATTAAACTCTTATTAATGCTCAGTAGTCCACAGATGGTTCTTTAACTTATTTGCATTGCACTAAATTGCATTCATTTACAATAGATTCAGCTGAAACAGCCACTTTAGTTTAGCCCAAGTCTTTGAATATTAAAATTTTTTATAGCATAATTGTCATCGTTGCCTTTAGTAAATGTGTTGTTTTTGGGGAGGTGTGGTAGTACTGTGGTAGAGCTGAACCTTTTATCCTAAATTGTATTTAATTACCTGAAGCTTGAATTAATAGTTTTTTATAGTCTAGTATCTATACTTCTATTACTGCACTTCTGAGTATAGTTATACAACCTCTGGTAATAAGTGTTCTTAGGTAAATACTCTCATTAAAACACTGACCATTATTCATATTTTGAAATAAAAAGGCAGCAGGTAGAAGGGATATCAAATGAACCAATAAAGTGTTATGTGCCAAAATTAGATAATACACAGAAGACTGAGGGAGGTCCTCATACCTGCAGGACATTATGTTACACCTCAGTGCTTTCTTCTAGATTGAAAATTGTCTCTCACGTGATTTTACACTGTGGCACAGGTACTATATAATGCTCAGTTCAGTTAAGTTTGAGTAAGTTTTGAAAATGGTAAAACTGGAAGAGATACAAGGTCTGGGAAGCTATTTCATTATATATTTTAAAGAATAAGAAACTTTGCCTGTGCCTGGAATGTGTCTGTCTCAGAAATGATTCATTATGCTTGCTTCGTTGAGATATTCCTCTTGAATGTGACTGAAAGAGTGGCTTGTACAGTGACCTTTAAAAGGTTCATAGCCTTGCCTAAATATTGAATTTTTTAAATGTATGGAATAGCTGTAGTGAGAAGACCATGTATTACAAACTACAAATGAAACTAAAACAAACTTTGATACCATACAACTGTTTGTATTTTAACATTGTGGTGTTTTACAAATTAAAACCCAACTCCATGTACTCCTATTCCTTCCCTTTCCCCTCTGGACAAATAATTTGATGGGGGTTCTTGGTTTATGAACTGCAAATGAAACAGAGGCTTCCGGAGATTAGACGTGCTGCCACCGCTGGCCTTGTACTTTGTGTCACACAGGTTGCAGCAGGCGTATTCTCCATCGCATTTAGTGAAGAGGAGCCAAACTTTAGAGCACTTTCTCTTTGCCATGGTGCTTGCTGTGTTTACGGCTTGCTCGCAGCTACTGATTTCATTACGATCTTGCGCATGCATTGCTGTCTGGTATCTTGGCAAATCGCTATCTCACAACAAGTTCTCATTAATGAAGTACAGGTATCGAAACAAGGCACTGTTTAATATCATGCGAATCGGTCATCGGTAGGTACCACGGAATTCGGTGTCTTAAGAAGTATTGAATTCGGTACCCATCCATAACACAAGCCAATTAAAAAATAAACATGACTGCTTATTCATTTTGTCCCTCTAAATTGCCCTTAGGTATGGGTGAGTCTGTGCATGGCTGAGATACGCACCAACGACCCTGCCAGGACAAGTGAGTTTAGACAATAGACACATGAAAGGATGATTTCTGTTGTTAAACTTCAGCTTCCAAGTACTATTTCTGGATATATGCTCATTTTCATCCTTGTCAATAGTTACAAAGGATTAAAATGATCTAATTGTGCAAAGGTATCAGTCAGGGAGAAGGTACAAGAAATCCAAAGCATTGCACGCATCATGGCACATACAAGACAGTCATTAAAAACTATTGAAAATATTCAACAACAGAGACATTAGAAAAACTGGACTTTTCTCTGTAAGTGATAAAAAGAAACAAACTGAACCTTAGGCAGGTCAAGGATCCTGTCAAGAGCCTGTCAGCAATTCTGAAAATAACTTCAGGGATTGTTCATTAATCTGATCTATTTATCTATATCCCAGTGATCAATCATACATTAAATTAACAAAATATCTTCAACCATAGCTCATTAAAGTTTGTGAATGGACTAGCCTGAGTGAGAAAGGGATTTCCTGAAGAGGGCTTTGGAAAACAGACTCCAGCTGGGGGTACAGTAAGCATAGGGGTATTAACATTTATACATCCAGATATTCTCTCATTTTATTTTTACATTTCCCCCTGAATAGATTGTTTTGTTTTGCACAAAATATATGTTACAATATTTGGGGAGAAATGTCAAATCTATTAATCATAGTTTATTATATATATCACAAAAAACTTGAATTTGACAGGAATGTGGCTGATCTTAAGAGTCATTGCTGTTTAGAAACTACTCAGAAGTGTTTTAAGTGGTAATTTTAATTTAATTCAGTTCAGTTTATTTATACAGCACAAATTCACAACAGACGGAATCTCAAGACACTTTAATGAAAACATTCTGGCCCTTCTTATCTACATGCTTTTCCTCAGTTACCATGTTCCAGGTGGTGGACATGGAGGTCCACCAAACCATGGTCAACATATTTGATAGAACATATTTAATGAAGTAATGTAATTTCACCAATTATTACTGCATTGTTTATCAATTAAAATAAGAAATAAGGCATTAAAAATATGCTTAGACTTTATGATTTTACCAGCAGCAGCAGCAGCACAACCACCTTAAGGGTTTTCCACCTTTGGCAAATTCTACGTGGTGAATCCAACCAAATAATTTCATTAGTAAGACAACTAGCAACTACTCCACTGCATCTATCATTCATCCATCAACATTATTTCTGTCTCCCAGATTCCCAGGCTACTGGGATCTGTGAGATGAAGCAATCAGGTACTTTCCATCCATGATGGAGAATTTGAGAATTCCACAAAGTCGTGTAGGTTGCAACTAGGGCTGAACGATTAATTGCATATGCAATTAAATCGCGATTTGGTAAAATGTGATTTCCTAATCGCGAAGGCTGCGATTTGACTTGATGTAAACATATCTGCTAAAGTCACGTGACTTGCAAACAACGCAGGGAGAGAAGGAAATGCTGCACTTTAACCAGTTATAAAATGACCAAAAGCTTAACAGAAACAGTATGCTTTGTTAACCATGATGACTAAGCTAGGATTCAATCTCACACACACATTTTAGCCACATTTTACCTGTGCTGTATAAAAAATGCCGACAGAAAGTTAAAGCTGCACCAAAAACAGCGGAGTATTTCACAACAACTGACCTGAGATCAAACCGCTCTACGGAGCCATACCAGAGTCTGAAAGTGCATTTGATCGATGGAGAATTAAAAATCAGAGCTTGTTGCTTCAAGCTTCCTACGTCCTGGATAACCACACGGAGGAAAACATTGCAGCCGGAGGGAATTACTAGCTGGGATCAAAAGGAAGAAAATCTTGATTGCAGAACGACACCGATGACCATCGAGTGTGATGATTAAAAGTAGTTAAAGTTGTTAATATTTGCCTTTGTCTTAAAATAAGTAAATAATCTTATGGAATAGAATAAATTATGTATAAAAATCTGTTTATAATACACAATATTTTTGATTGAATTAATTAAAAAATGCATGACAAAAGCTCCACAAAAATAATTGCACATTAAATCACAATCGCAATATTGAAGAAAAAAAATCGCAATTAGATTATTTTCCAAAATCGTTCAGATCTAGTTGCAACCTTGAGACTACCGTAAAATTTCATTACAGAAGATGTTGACACAATAAATGGGAGCCATCAGAGGAGCATGGTGAACTGCCTGCTGAATCGCAGGAGCATGGAAGCATAATGATTTTATTGTGCTGGCACTTCGCAAAGGCAGAGAAAACACAATAGGAACACATGGCAGAAACAATAAGGGGTGTCATTGTGTAAAAAGACTGTCTGATAACTGATAAAATTCCCTGTTCTATGAACGTAGGAATCTTGTCAGTTTCTTGAGAAAGATACTCCCTTTCACCTTTCATGCTCATTTCAAACTGCTCCAGATAAAGCTTTTCTCACACATGGAAATGTTGCTGACTTAATCATTCTGTTTAAGCAGCAGCTCCCTGGAACGGGGTTTTGTTTATAAGAAGCTACAGAATAACTTCTTTAAAAACATGACAGGACGACACATCTTTTCATGTCCCAGCTCTGTGCAATATTGCTTACGTATTTTGTGGAAAATAAATACATAATGGAAGAAGTAGCCCAGTTTCACACCAAAGCATGTGGTGGACCAGCTGGTCCACATGACGATGCCATCACAGAGTCACATTTTGCCTCATGTAGGCGTCTATTAACAGGTTTTTACAGCAGATTGTGAGAAAAAACAAAGTGGCAAAATAGTTCCTCTCAAAGCACTTTTTGGTTTCGTTCATAAGTGTTCCTTAATGGGTTAAATGAACTGCAACTGCAGTATATCTGATTATTATGAAATCGATAAATGACGATACCGTGGACAAACACTAACCATAATCAATCTTTACTGTATGATGATGAATCCAAGCTGAACTTGAATGATAAAAATGTTCTCCAATCTATAAGAAAGACATGAAGCTGGAATTCACACTATCCTGTGTATGTAAAAAATGTACACAAGCTGGAAAAAATATTTGGTCCAAACCCCCATATATATATATATATATATATATATATATACATATATATATTATATATATATATATATATATAATATATATATATATATATATATATATATATATTACCTTTTTTTAATTGTTTTTCTTTTTCTTTTCTTGTGTACCACAGATGTACATTTAACATCATTAGAAACATAATTAATGTAGACTAGAATACCCGGAGTCATCTCATTTTGAGATGGAGAACCTAGACTAAAAAGGTCTATCTCAACCTAACTAAAAAGTTGGGTTGAGATAGACCTTTTTTGCTCTGTAAATAAAATTTTAATTTGAAAACTGCTTTTTGTCTTTCTTCAGGTTATATCTTATATATAACTTTATTTGAGAAAATGAACACAAATTTTTGTGATGAGACACTTAGCAAAACAGGAACTGCATTGGAAATAAAAAAGGTTCCTCACATCTCTGAATTTGGCTTACGCTTTGGTCAGAGACTTCAGTGGTTTAGCTAAAGATGCCTGGAGCAGTTAGGAATTAATGATTTATTGAAGGAAATGTTTATTTGCATGTTCTTTAAAAAACAAAACATTTTAAGAGTTATTTTCTGACAATACTGCATTATTTTATTGTACCATAGTCAGTTATTAACTTTAATTAAAGTTATAGATAGATAGATACTTTATTTGTCCCCAAAAAGTGGAAATTCAATTTGTGAAGTGCTCGTATATTTACAAATACATTTTAGATTAGGAAAAAAAAAGATACAAAATAATTTAAGAAACATGTTGGATGTATCTGTTGAATAGTCTTATGTCTGCAGGAACAAACGATCTCCTGAACCTCTCAGTCCTACGTCTCAATGAGATCAGCTGCTTCTCTGGCTGGTCAGCACATCATGGAGGGGGTGTTTAGTATTATCCAGAATGCCCTGCAACTTTCTCCTCGTCTGCCTCTACACCAAAGTTCATACAGGGTCCAGCTCCCGACCCAGTACAGAACTGGTCTTTTTGACCAGTTTGTCCAGACGTCTGCGGTCTTTGTCCATAGTGCTACTTCCCCAGCAGACAACAGCATACAGAAGCACACTTCTGATGACTGTGTGGTAAAACATCTGCAGCATGTCACTGCAAGCATCAAAGGACCTTAGCCGCCTGAGGGAAAAAAGACGACTCTGTCCCTTCCTGTATGCTGCGTCTGTGTTGGTGGTCCACTCCAGTTTTTGATCCAGAACCACCCCCAAGTATATGTAGGACTCCACAGTCTCTATTTCGTCCCCATCTATGTAGACTGGCTGTCTTGGTGGTTTAAATATCCTGAAGTCAAGCACCAGCTCCTTAGTCTTGATGGTGTTCAGAAGAAGGCAGTTTTTTTTTTTCTCCAGTCAATGAAGGTCTCCACCGGGTCCTTGTACTCCCCCTCCTGTCCACCGCTCACACACGTCACGGCAGCTGTATCATCTGAGTACTTCTGGATGCTGCAGGACTCTGAGGTGAATCTGCAGTCTGATGTGTAGAGTGTGAACAGAAAGGGAGCCAAAACAGTCCCTTGTGGGACCCCAGTGCTGCATTCCATTGTCACAAAAACACATCTCCCCACCCTAACATATTGAGGTCTGGATTTTAGGTAGTCCATAATCATGGATGTCAGGGAGGCGGCTACACCTACAACTATGCCAAGAAGGTTATGTTTTCACCAGGGTTTGTTTTTATCTACTAGCAACATAACTTAAAAAGTTAGTGGTGGATTTCAATAAAATTTTCAGGAAATGTCTGCAATGTGACTACGAACAAATGCTTAGAATTTGAGGGTGATTGGAACCCCACTATTATTGAAAAAAAAACTTTTTTTGTAAATAAATAGTGTACTAATAATGATATGATAAACTCTAGTAGTAGTGAACTCTTTTTACTTAGGGGTACAATATCCCTTTAAAGTGGCACCCAAGTTATTATGGAGGTCATATACCAGGGTTTATTATTAGTGAGACACAGCTTCAAGATTTATTCCATAATGCATTTTATAAAACTTACTTAATCAGCTACCAGCTATCCTATGGTCTTTTTAAAGTTTGTGTCTGATCAACACATCCCAGCAGCAGCATCTGATCAGCAATACCGCACCCCTTCAGATAAAAAACAGGGTATTTTGGCTTTGCATGGTCCTCTATTGATGACACTGATATATTATGTTGTGATACTTTATTATTCTATTGATGGATGTTGGTTGTTGGTATTCGTGATGATACACTCATTGGGCCTCATTTATCAAACTTTGTGTACGACCAAATCAGGGTGTAAATGTTGCGTGTACAAAAAATATACACCAAGTCAGGAGGTGGTGTAAATTATACACCCATTTCAACCTTCATCGCAACACACAAAAAACATGCATAAAATTCTAGATTTAGACAACATTAAACATTCCCGTGCTGGAAAAATTATGCCTACACCTCTCATATTACAAATATGCAATTTCATGAAGTTATGTTTGGGTTATGTCATGATCATCTTTCCAAATTGTAGTTGATTTAAAAAGTTAGTGCCTTAATTGTTGCACTTAGTGTGCGAGTCGTCTTTTTTCTTCCTTTCTATATTACCCATGTTTTCGGCTGCCCAATATTTTTGGAATGGATGTGTGTGCTGATCCCCTTTTTTATGAAAGTCTGTCATTAATTAAGGTGCAAAATGTCAAACTCTAAAGTCTCCCACAAATTGTCGATTCCTCAATAGCAGCAGCATACAGAAAAATTTAAGAAAAAAAAGAAAACATTTCTCTCTCCCGTAATGTGGCTTAGATGAAAATAAAAACCTAAATAGACCTAAAGTGGGAGTGAAACAGTTACTATGTAAACATTTTGTAACAGATATGAATATAAATGAATAAAAAGTAACTAGAAATGTTCTATGTACAACATGATGTGCAATGTATGGTTACAGCTTAGATGTTTTTATAAGATGTGGGTTGTGCGCGGCATCGTGTCATTCCGGTCCCACTGCAGGTGCTATCCATACTGGGTGTTCTGGCCACCAGCTGTGTAATATAACAATGAATAACTGCATGTCATGCTTTAGGTGACAAAGGTTGTTGGAGCATCTAATAACCCTCCGTTCCAAGCGCACCATCGAGTTGGGTCTGCCTGTGATCTATTTCCTGCTAGTGAAGTTCCTCTTTTTTAACAATCTTGGTCGTCTTCCGTTCAGCAATGCCGCAAAAACAAGGCGTGGTAGAGGCGGTTGGTGAATATTTATAGGCGTAACTTTCATAAATACAATCGTTTCATCCGTGACATTTATCAACAAGCGCACAAATCTGGGCGGATCCGACACATTCATAAATCCCACGTTGGTTCTTGCGTATTTGAAATATACACCCAAAATATACACCGTTTTCTGCGCAAGTTTGATAAATGAGGACCAGTATGTTTACATGCACATCTAAATCAAACTTTTTTGGAGTAATCGGACTAAAGGCTATTAAATGAAGTACAATGGACTACCCAACGATAGATGGCGATATGCACCCCTACATGTAACCCTTATAGTGATTAGCTTCCAGCTGCACTCAGGCAGTAAACAGACACTGGTGGGAGTGAAGCACACAGAGTAAAAGCAGGATATTAACAATCACACTACATAGTCTCGGCTGCTTAGTTTGTCGTGACCGCCATATTTCTCTTATGATACTAATGTTGTCATTTCTGAGTTGCTCTTCCGCATCTCCTTACTTCCCCAGGGGGAAGTGGCAAGCGGTGGGTTTGGTTTTCAATAAATCGCCATACATCCCAGAAAATACCTGTGAGATCTACCAACAAAGTAAGCCCAAAATATTAAGAAATTGTTGCTCCAAAGCCGAGGAAGATGACACACCGATATTCCTTATATGTTACTGTGATATGTGATATTTTTCTTCATTATAGCTTCCAGTTCATATGACCGCAGGTGACACCAAATCAATCTCGAAATGTCTTTCTACATCTAAAGAACCAGACACAATTTATTTGACATTTGATTGCATAAAATATTTTACATTAATAATTTTAGTGTAATATTTCATGTTTTCCTTCAATAGCTTCCAGGTCATGTGACCACGTGATATGAAATCAAACTTAAAATGTCTTACTACAACCAGTTGGATAGTGCTCTGTTTACAGTTCAATATTACAGATATTTAGATTTGCACAACTTAATGGACAAATTTGCCTTCGTTTCAGTTTACCCACAGCTGTCCGTCTTAGTTCTCCACTTTAATGAAAATTGTGTGATTATGTATTTCCAGTATTTTTTGTATCTTTTTTTCGTGCATACAGCTTCAATCTTATTGAGTTAAGTTAAAATGTCAAATGTTCTAAAATACTGTCTATATGGTGTTTTATTAGTCATTCAGTTATAAAAAATATTCCACCTTATATATTTTATAAAAAAGTAACTGTATTAAGAAATAACATCCGTTACTTTTCTGAGTAACTAATTACTTTTACATTGTAGTAACTGAGTTGCTAACTAAATTGCTTTTTGGAAAAAGTCATTTGTAACTATATCTTATTACTTTTTTAATGTAAGTTGCACAACACTGATCATGAGTCATATTTCATCATAAGATGCTTTTTCCCACTGAACATTATCACATAACCATTTTAAGGGATTTGAAATAGTTCTGGCTATACTTACTTTCTCAGTTGTACCATAATCTTCAAAATGATATGTGATACGTAAGGGATAATGCCCGACGAGGTGAACATTATCAGAAAATAGGCGTTCGCGTCGGAAGGTTGCTTGCGCGAAGTCCATTATTTTCTGATAATGTACAACTCGAAGGGCCTTATCCCGCTTATACCATGGTCACTTATGAAAGAAGGACATACTTAATCAATTATTAATACTTCCATGTATTGTAGAGTTAAAATCGCTAGGTTTTTTATATAAGTCAAGCACACTATTTAATATCTCCCGTATACAGGTGTTGCCAAGCAACGTGGCCAGAGCGAGCCGACCGCAGTGATTTATCAGTGAGGGAAACTGAGATGATGGCTTTACCTTACGTTACGTGATACAAAATACCATTTCAGAAGACCAGTACACTACTTACTGCTTGTGTGTGTCCAGAGGATGATGCAAAACACAAATACTTTCCTAAATTGTTTTTATTAAAGCATATATTGTCTAATATATTGTAAAGACAGAAAGGCAATGGCAGTCAGCTGTCAGGCGTAACTTAATAAACACGCTATTTACATTTAAATGCTACATTTCTATTAATTGTAAAATGTGATAGCAGCCGGCCTATGCCAGACACGCTATTTAAAATTAAATGCTACATTTCCATTAATTGTAAAATTTGATAGTGATATTGGCATGTCCATGGATGGATGGATGAAGATTTAAAGTTAGTGGCTCGCTACCAGCACTGCTTGGGACATTGGGAGGTGACAAAATGTTGCTCCATTCTCGTCTTTTCTGTACTGATGGAACCCAGTAAGCCTGCAGGCTGCTCTCACAACGATGCCCCATCACCGACATGATCTGGCGAGTTTCTAGCCCGGCGTCAGAGAGACGACTGACAGCTGTGCTTCGCGTCGGACGGTTCACGCTAGGGCTGAACGATATGGACAAAATTTCATATCTCGATTTTCATGCCAGATATCTCGATATCGATACGATATGACAACGGGTTCGGTGAAAACCAAGCATTTCTCAGAAAAAAAATAATAAACATAACACTAAAAAGTGGTTTTATTTTTAAGAACTCACTGCCAGTCATCAACATTAACATAAATCATCAAAAAATTTAATTACAAATCAACCATTTTACTGCAGCTCTGCTTTAACAATTATTTAACTATGTTATTAAAAATAAATATAGCAAAACGTACCTATTGCCAGGTGTAGCCTGTGTCCGAAGCACTGAAGGCGTGTCCAGCCATTCTCCTCCAAAGCCTTTATCATGTTCGAACCATTATCAGTTGTCACGCAAATTTGTTGGTCCTCCTTCAAGTTCCAGTCTGCTAACGCACCTCTCATCTCCTCCGCTATATTATCCCCGGTATGCTCCCCTTGGAAGAATGATGTCTGCAGACAGCGGGTCTTCAGTTCGAAGTTTGTTGTAATAAAATGCAGCGTTAAACTTATGTATGGTTCGGTTGTCCGGCTCGACCACAGGTCCGTGGTTGTGGCAAAATGATCGATTTCACGTAGCTCGGATTCAACACTCATTTTACACTCATTATAAAGTTTCGGAATGGCCACTTGATTAAAATGGGTTCGGGATGGTATTTTATAACGCTTGTCCAGCGTCCGAACCATTTTTTTAAAGCCTTCTTTTGAGACCGTGTACACAGGTACCATGTCTTTTGCAATGTGGTATGTTATAGCGTCTGTAATTTCTTTGTGTCTAATGGACTCGTACGGCGTAACGCTACTGAACGATGTAGCGCAATCGAACTTTGCTTTGGCTTATTTTGGGATGACTGAGAAGTCCCCCGTGTCTCTTTCATTGTCATGCACGCTTCATGCAGCACGCGATGGTGTTGTTTCAGGTGGTGAAACATGTTTGTTGTGCTACCTTGCTTAGTCACAATTTTTGCTAAGCACGACCTGCACAACACGTCACTCTGGTTTACATCGTCTTTTCTGAATCCAAAATACTTCCAAATTATGGAAGATGATTTATTTTTTGGCACCAAGTCAGATTCTGTCCTACCACCAGCCGCATTATCTCCCGCACTCATTTTCTTTCTTTTTAAATTCTTCTTCGCTGTCTCTGTAGTCTGTGCGCGCTGACTTTAGCGTTGCATTCAAGGGCACTCGTAAAACTGATGTTTGACTGCCAGAGTTGTACGCAGGGAGAGTGCGGAGAGAAATCTATATCGTCTATATCGCTGCTTTTTTCGATAGTAATATCTGGAACGTTCATATCTAGATATAGATTCGATAAAGATATATCGTTCAGCCCTAGTTCACGCCTCTGCGTCGTCCATTATTTTCTGATAATGTACACCTCGTCAGGCATTATCCCTTACGTCATCTCCTTGTGTCGCTTATCCTTTTTCTTTTCATATTCTTTTCTCTCTTTTTCTTCTGCTGCATCCCAGTCTTTAAAGTTATCAAAATCACCAAATAAGTTGAAAGAAATGATAAAACCACTCATTTTTTGTCTGTTTTGCTGTTGAGATCAGTCAACTGTGAAATAACTTTGCGTCTCCGTTGCCATGTGAACCAGCGCAATAATTTAGAACTGTCATCAGGCAATTTAACGGGACTCCTTTCCTAGGTGTACATTATCACTTTTTAATGTACACCCTCCAGCCAATCAGAATCAAGTATTCACCCAAACCATGGTATAATATATTATATATCATAGTAGTGGGCATTATAAAAGGTATAAGGTAGAAATTATATAAAGTTAGTGAAAAGTAGAGATTTTCACTATACTGGCATTACACGGTCACACATTTTTGATGCTTTCAGGCTGTGCCTACACATTTTAACCAGGTATGCAAGGTAACTAAGATTGAGCGTCTGTCTTCAAATTACATATTGAAATTTAAAAGTTTGTTTTTCATCTAACGGAAAAGAAACTACATCCAGGTTTCTTTTTGTGTGATACCAAATATATAAGTAACCAGAACAGTTGTGAATTTTATTTTCATAATATTTAGCATTTATTTTATTTAAAATATCTTCATATTTATGTTTGGAGAATTTTCTGACAATTTTTTTGGGAAAAACAATTGAATATTTTTTAGATTGCATTTTGCACAATAAATGCATTCTGCATTGCAGCAAAACTGAAGAAGCCTCTGACAGAAGACACTGTTGTTTAGGATAGTCTCCTGAAGAGGATGCTCAGGGTTTTCCATATTATGATTTTATTTTATGAAGAATCCTTCCTTGCATTATCAAACTGTGGTTCCATAGTTGTCCACAGAACAGAACCAGCCTTCTTCACCAGGTTGTTGAGCCGTTTTAAGTCCCTGGCTGTGACACTGCTACTTCAACAGATGATGGCTGAAGAAATACCACTCTCCACAACAGACTTGCAGCATATGCTCTAATTAAGCAGTCAAAATGACGGTTGTGGGAGTTAAAGGTATAAATAACCAAAATTATTTTTTTTATTATTATTTTTGTTGAAATGATAACATACCAAAATGACTGCTTTGGGAGCTCTAGTGTTAAAGAATGTGTTTAGTTCATGGAATCTTTCCACATTTCCATCTATCATATCCTTCCTGTGGTTATAGCGTGTGATCTTTTTCATTCCTGACCAGACATCTCTGATATTTTTCCACTGTAGTTTCCTCACTACCTTCTTCCTATTGACCAAATATTTATTTTCCGCATCATTATGCAGTTAAATTCCTTAAAAATATTAGTGTGATTTTGCGGATTTTTTTTACAGTTAAATTGTACCTATGATGAAAATAACAGACTTTCTCATCTTTTAATTGGAACAATTTGCACAATAGGTGGCCTTCCAAATACTTCTTTGCCCCTTTTTGTGTGTTAACTGGACTTCCTGGTGATAGATAAAATAAAAAAGAATGCCACCAAAAATGCTTTGAAATTCTTGAAAGTGTCTTATTACAGGTGAAACTTGAAAAATTTTAATATCGTGCAAACGTTATTTTTTTGTACTTTATTATTTCAGTAATTCAACTTAAAAGGTGAAACTAATATATGATATAGACTCATTACATGCAAGCAAGATATATACAGCATTTATTTGTTATAATTTGGATGATTATGGCTTAGAGTTAATGAAAGCTTATATGATATTACATTCAGTTAATATTAAAAAATTCTCCTGATAGGTTGAAATCTGGTTCTTTATTGTAAATCCTCAAGACTGACTTGCTTAAAATCTCTGCTTAAGTTTCTGAAATATTTAAAGCCCACAGCTGCTTTCACACACACATTTTTCATTTGATATAGTTGCAGTGTGACCTAGAGAGCAGAATCATGCAGTTTAAAAAAAAACAAAAAACAAGCCTGTGCGTTATCAGTAAGCTGGGGTGGGTTCCAAGACTATCTGATTTATCTTTATGTTGTACATTGTAATTCAGTTCACACTTGCTGGTGCTGCTTTCATTCTGTGGAAAATAGACTTTTTTCACATTTGATTTGCTTTCCGTTTTGTTTTCTCATTATCTATAAAGCATGTTATGAACCTTCCCACCTATTTCTAACTATCCACAGTTTCATGGAGAAACAGGAAAATGAAATATGGCATAGCAAATCTGCAGATTAAATCATGATGTTCATAAAAAATATTTCAGTTTTAAATGTGCTTCTATTATAAAGAAATATAAATGTGTCCACACTGAAACCCAGCTGTTAACAATAAAGTTGCAAACTGGCTTTCTGGAATACATTCTGAACCATCTTTTTTTCCTGTTCAACTTTCATTTTGATGGGATAATTTGTAAATTACAAACAACATATAAATCAAAGGGTTCATCTTTGTAACTGTATTTATCTATATTTAAAGTTTTTTGATATAAATATTGTATTGTCAAACAGTGTGTGTTTTATATGCTGGTCAGTGAGTGGTTTAATATGGTAAATGGGTTGCATTTAAGTCAGACTCAAAAGCTAAAACAAGTTGAAACATATTTTGAGATTTCATCATCTGAATCTTACCATTCACATTTTTTTACTCATATTGGACAAATGTGTTGACAGTAAATTACATAATATCTTATTAATTACGTTTTGTTTTTTCCTCGTGAAATGAAATGTAATATCGCTTATAAATTCACTGTGGACATGAGCACTGAATAAACCTTAATAATAAGTTTCTGCTTGGTTAAAGAAACACATTTCCAGTAGAATTTCATCAATTTAAAGCTGATTCTGATTCACAGATTCAGTGGCTCTAATTAGTCTGTATCCAGTCTTGAGTGAGACTAATAATAGTAAGGAGCTTTATCGTTCCCTGATACAAGAGTTAAGGCCAGAATAATGATCCCACCTGAAGAAATTTCACAAAACTCTTTGTATTTCCACGGAAATTGCTAGAATAAAAACTGTAACTACTATTGCTTCCAAAAGAAAAAAGAAGTTTGATCTGTAGATTTTATTGATGCGCTGAAACGTGACGAGAAAAAAATTAAAAATTACGAGGCCAAAATCATTAGCCCTCCTGACATTTAACGGTCAATATTTTGACCTATCTGTCTTACAACTAATAACAGCCTCTCTTTCTATCCATCCATCCATTTTCTGAACCGCTTATTCCTCAAGGGGTCGCGGGGGGGCTGGTGCCTATCTCCAGCTGTCAACGGGCAAGAGGCGGGGGACACCCTGGACAGGTTGCCAGTCCATCACAGCCTCTCTTTCGAGTTCTTGGCATATGTCTTTTGAGGTGTATAAGTTCACGCTTGCAAATCCTTCCGCCTCATATAGTTTGCGTGTTCTTCAATCATGAATTTTGACCTTAAGCACCCGCTAGAGATTCTCTCTTGCAATAGCAGGACCATGACCCCCCACCAGCCGGCACTGGCAGCAGAGGGCCCCACACCAGCCAAGCCCCGGTCAGGACTTCAGCTAAGTGGGCACTGTGCCCCAGAGCCCCGAGCCCCCAAACCCACACCAGACCCACCCAGGAGAAGCACAGCCACCAGGCCAATAACCCATATCCGCCAGTGCAACCACCAAAAGCCACGTAGGTCCCACCCCGGGTGGGGGTCATGGGACCAGCACCCCATTCTCAATATGGTCCCACCCCCAAGGAAGTTTGAGTTTGGAGAAATGGGTCTTCCAAATGGAAATTGACCCTAAGCTGACTTCCAGATTGAAGAACGTTTGGCTCAAGTTAAACAGTTTCATGCATTGCTATGAAATACTAATTCAATTCAATTCAATATAGCGCAAATTCAAAACAAATGTAATCTCAGGGCACTTTACAACAAAAGTAATTTCAATAAAATTATACAAACATGCCAATCAATTAAAAGTTTTCTATGTAAGGAATATTGGTCGATTGCATTGAGCCTTTGAGTGTATGTATACTTCTGACTTTAAGTTAAAAAAAACATAATTATCTTTCTATTTATTTTTGCATTTCACAAATATATGTTAATATTTATTTATCTCAAAACAACAAAAAGTTTACTCTAATTTGAATGTTGACAGTAAAGAATACATTTTGTTTAGTTATTTTTTAAGTGTATGTAAATATAAGGTTTAAAATGTATTTTTACTGTTGGGGCAACACTGATTAGGCCTGCTCTTTTTAAGTAGCATTTTTTTCTGAAATCAGGTAGTATTGAATTCAGAAAACCAGTCAGTAACCTGGTGTGGCCACCATTTGCATCATGCAGTGCTACAAAACTCTGTAGCATAGAGCTGATCTGTTTGTTTATTTTGGCCTGTAGAATGTTCTTCCACTCCTCTTCAATGGCCGTGCAAAGTTGCAGAATATGGGCAGAAGCTGGAACACACTTTCATATAAGCTGATCCAGAGCATCCTAAACATGGTCAATGGGTTAGATGTCCAGTATGCTGACCCTGAAGGAACTAAAATTTCATGCATTATCATTCTGCAAAATGAGGGGATGGTTGTAGATGAATGGCACAACAGTAGCCCTCAGGATCTTGTCATGTCATCTCATGCCTTCAACATGCCATCAATAAAATGTACCAATGTTCACAGTCGATAACACATGCCTGCCCATACCATAACTACACCTCCATCATGGGGCACTTCATCAAAGTGTTGATATCAGCTAAACACTCACCCACACAATGCTACACACGTCATCTGCCCTGAACAGTGAAAAAAATGGATTAATCCATGAATAACGTCTCTCCAACATGCCAGACACCATAGAATGTGAGCATTTGCCCACTCAAGTATATATAATATACCACAAGGAACTGCAGTCAGGTCCAGACCCCAAACATGATGGGCATGCAGATTAGCTTCCCTGAGACAGTTTCTGAAAGTTTATGCAGAAATTCTTTGGTTAATCAAACCAAACAATGTTGGATGTGAAGGTCCTGGGCTTGTGTGGTTACACGTTGTCTGTGGTTGTAAGGCCCATCAGATGTACTGCCAATTTCTCTGAAACACCTTTGGAGATTACTTATGGTAGATAAATGAACATTCATTTCATGGGCAACAGCTCTGGTGAACATTCCTGCAGTTAGCAGTTCCATATTGTTGTTTTAGTGATACTGTTCTAAAATCTCTTAACATTTTCCACTACAATACTGTCATGGTTTTCATCCATCACTCTTAATTAGGTGACCCTGTGTAAAAGTCCATCTGGAAAGCTACTAGGGCCATGTATGTCAGCAGCTGACTACAGGGTGTCTGTTAGATTTGATGCTCAGCTATTAATCAGCTAATGTTAATTTTTAGAGGCTACTGTAAGTCTAAATAGCAGAATGTAAAATGTGGCCAATATTCCATATATAAGCATGTTTTACATGTACTGTACATGGCACTAGTCACGTAATTGTGCCTGTTTAAAGTACAGTAAGACATGAAGACTAAACATTAGTGACTGCAGTCTTTTCATGAAAGGAAAGTCTCATGCTACTCATTTGGATTGTAATATTTGTTGATTTATTTTTGTATTTCCAGGTCAGTTGATCAATCATAATGATCTGCAGTGTTAAGGTTCTACAGCTCTTGAAATGGAGAGGACAATGAGCTGTTTCTGAAAATAATTGAAAACAGTCTTCTTTAGTAAAGTAGCTGAGAAAAGAACTGCGGTGGCAGAGAGTGTGCAGTGGATGTGGTTGAAAGAAATGGGTAGAAGAAATTTGTCAACTTCTTAAAGATGTGTGCGATTTAACAAACCTGCATTCTATTCAGGCTAGTAAAGATTTACTATTGATCAATTTCCAACTATGATACTTTATAGGGAGCTTGTATCTGTGCCAACAGGAAATGTATACCTTCATTAATCAGAAGAATTGACAGTGAAAGAAGAATTTGCACAAGTGCAATCACCACCTGATGTTTTCCCCTTTCCTGAGCCCTGGCTGCTGATCGCTTAAACGGACAATGGATTACATCACAATAGAGGCGGTCAAAGTGCTTTATGCTTCTGCAGCAGGGAGAAAAAAGAATCCCTTCAGGAGTAATTAGCCCATGACCCCCTCATCGTCTTTATTTTTCCCCTTTACATGAGATAATTTCACAGACTTGTCTGAGCACAGAAAATCAATAAGATTCACCTAAGTGCAAAACTAAACCTGTTCATTAAAGCCAGAGGGAAAAAACATGTTAATCAGAGTAGTGGTTCAATGAAGGCAAGTTAGGCTGCAACAATTGTTGTCTTCCTTAGGAAAAAAGAATGGATTTTAATTTTTGCATCATTTAGAAAACACTGAGCAGTTGTGGTTTTCATATTGAATAATTATAACATTACGGATAAGTCCCGCCTTCCCGTATCTCAGCTATGGCTCAAAAGCCACAGTGCCGTCCACTTGAACCAATCAAGTGATGTCAAGGGCTGTCAATCATCATGAACGCTGTGTGCTCGTGCCCGTAAGTGCGCACATGCTCAGTTTTCTGTTTACACGGAGCCTCCGAATCAAGCCTCCGCCATTTGTCCCGACTTTTTCAAACCAAAAAAGCATCCTGACCTCAGATAACTCCATTGGTGACACTCTGGTTGTTTTCTCTGTCTCCTCCGCACGTCTTGGCCAATTGAACTGGCGCGTGCAAGGAAAAGTAGGCGCGGTTTCAAGACCAATCAGAAAGGGAGAGGGAGGGAGCTTGGGTTGTTTTTTTTCAAATCATGTCCCTCTCTCTCTTTTTTCTTACAAAGTCCAGACTATCACTTTAAACATTCAAAAGTATCGGAAATTGGTACAGTTAAAGCCTGCTGCACACAAACCCTTCGTCATTCGAGGCAATTTCCTCGCTCTAAGTGCCTAATTTTTGGTGAGTTTACTGCTTCAACACAGGTTTGATATTTTCCGCCTGGCGAAAAGTACATGCACCCTATGTGAGCTGTCTGCTGAGCCCAAATATTAAAGTGATCAATTAAAATGTTGTCTCCGCTGACATGAATCAAGATGGCAGACGATGGAGAAGATTACATTTTAGAAGACAGACTCTTGGAAATTTGACCAGACCACACGTGTTTAATCGATGCGACGACACCTCATCAACAAGATGATTAGCACAATTTCCTCCATATTCATCTCGGGCTCCGTTTCATTCATTTTTCTGAGGTAAGGACAGGGAGCTTCCATCTTGGAATCATGTGAGACCACGTTTTGATTGGTGACTTGAGTATTTAGGCTCAGCAGACAGCTCACGTAGGGTGCACACAGCAAGTTTTTCACCCCTGCTGAGGAAATGGCCTCGCATGACTGTTTGATCAGGAGTTGGGCTTGTGTGTGGCAGGCTTAAAGAGACTATACATAAGTTTAACCACAAATATTCCCCCCATGTCCCCCCATGATGGTCCCTCCTCCAGCACCTCCTTGCCATTGACTCCGGCACTTACTGAGTATTACATCTGTTGGAGCCTTTTCCTTGATCTACTCAAGGAACTTGGATGTTTACGAAAGGTTAATCATTTAAAAAGTTAATTATTAGTTACACAGACTTTATTAAAAAGTAAATACGTGAATTTTACAGTAGTTATATATTTGCCAAAATTAAACACATACGAATCATGTAGGTGACCTATTTTGGATTCAAAATGGCGAATTTCGCCAACAGGTGAAGGATTGTCATGTCATAAATGAGGAAACTGTACCCCATAGCACCTTCCTTGGCATAATGTAAATGAAACATGTTTTATTCTCCATCCCTCTCATAAGAAACAGGGAGTGTTAGTGGTATGATATGTGACAAAGTCAAATCGGGAGAAATTTGGGAAAATGGTGGCTCGAGAATTTTTCAGGAGGGGCACTGAAATTCAGGAATTTCCCGGGATAATCAGGAGGGTTGGCAAATATGCCCATGTATGCAGTATCTTATGGTTTCCCCCCGCTTTCCTCCTCCTTACCCGGAAAACCGGTTTAAAAATGCCACCCTGCTTGCGCTTAGCTGAGGAGTAATACCAGACCGCGCTACTCCTCTCTCCTCTGACGCGGGGTCCCTCTGTATTTGAGGGGAATCAGAAACATCGCGCAAACTGTCCACCTGCAGACATATCTCCCTGCTGTCACATCCCAACGATACCCGATGACACATTCCAAGCTGTCTGAGAAAGCAAGAGGAAGAGGCGGAGGTGTTGCGGCTGCAGTCGGGTATTCTTGCAGGTGTGTGTAAAATATTGTAAAAAAGAAAATCGACACGCAACATGTGACGGTCGTTGTTGAGTTTTTTTTTTTTTTTTTGGTTGGTGTTGAATCTGTGGCGATCTCAGCTAAATCTGTGGCAAACCGCCACAGATTTATCTATGTGTGGGAAACACTGGGACTTGTAGTCTTCTGCAACTGTTCTGTCAACCAGAAGCTGGTGTTTAGCTCTTCTTATATCACTACCAATGTGCTTTCCTCATATAATGATCCATGTGCCTGCTTCTGTTATGATGCCTGACATGAACTTCCATGTTGTGAAGAGACAGATTATTGGCCGATGATTGGATAGGACTGCACTTTTGGTGGGATTCTTAAGGATCAGGATCGTGATCCCTTCGGTTAGCCAGTCTGGGTGAGTCCCATCTCTTAGCAGCTGGGTCATTTGTGCTGCCAGGCGCTCATGGAGTGCTGTGAGTTTTTTTTAGCCAGTAGGCATGGAGCATGTCAGGGCCTGGTGCTGTCCAGTTTTTCATACTTGAAACTCTTTTTTGGATGTCTAACACTATGATGGTAACTGGATTCTGCTGTGCCATTTAACACTGCTGTTGTGTGCTGCCTCCTTTTACAATATGCTCTTCCAGTATTTTTCAGTTTCCAGCCTTGGTAGGTCTATTCTGCTGCTGTTGCTCTGCCACTGAGCCTACACCTTCGCAGGTTGTGTTTCAAACAGTCTGTTTATTCCTCTGGGTTCATTGTCTTTCGTGCTTCGACCTGCCATTGAAGCTGTTCTGCCTTTATTTTATCGTATTTTTCTATTCCTCCCCTTTTGCGCTCTAAGGAGCAAACTCCTTTCTCCCCTCGCATTTTTCGCCACAATCAAAATGACATTTTCTTCTGCACTTGCAATTCAAACATCCACATTGCAAAGTAAAAATTTTCCAATTTCCTGGGTGGAGCTAGATAAGATACTTTAAAAATTATTTTATGTATGCATTTTTCTTTATTTTTAATTAATCATATCTGTGTTGAAATGTATTTGATTTGAACTTACTCTGTTGTGCTTTTACAAGTAATCTGTGAGCCTTTTGTTGGATTTTGTAGATTTCGTGTTTATAGTACTGCTCGTACTTTATTAAGTAGAGGATGTGATTGTTGGAAATTATTTTGCTTCTTTTCCTTATTCCACTGGTGGGTGCTTAGCGTTGGGCCGCGCCGAATGTAATCCTCAATTCTCTTTCTACCCGTGATCTCAAACCAGAGCCTTTTCTAGCAGAAAGCTAGATCATTGATAAAAGCCATGAGGTCTCTTTTTTAAGCAAAAGACCACACGGTACCTCACCCTAGTAATAAAGTCATAAAAACTCCAATTCGGCAAGATGCACGTTCACGTCCATGCACCGCTTCCACGCGAGTAGCTGCGAACGGACGTCAGTAGACGTGACGTGCCTACGTAAGTGACGTCACTACTGGTCGCCATCTTGTTTATGTAGCATTAGCCTGTAGGATATTGTTAAATTAAATATTCTGGGAATAACCAGATAGACCGTAACTTTTCTTTATCAATTTTTAATTGATAATTCCCCAACACACAGCAGGAAGTGAAACAGACCAATAATACCTATGGCCCACAACTGAGAAGAGAAGTTCCCAGTGAACCGTGGATGCCGTTTCGGTCTGCCATACTGTTTACCTAATGGGCAAAAAATTGTGAGCTAAACAGGGATAAACAGGGTTGGTTATTCTGTATCTTGTCATTCAAAAAAATTATAATGTCACATTGATTCTACATATGAATCGACCTGCGTATGTACTGGTGTAATTACATGTAGTTTCAGGCAGGACAAGGTTAAGATGTTACCAGATTTATAGTGTTCTTTGTAGCCCATGACTCTGTTGCACAGCTTGCATAAAAGCTTATTGGTATACTTTTGATTTTGCTTTTGTCTGCTTCATTTGCAAAAAACCCAAAGCAAAGCTTTTGCTTTTCAAGTGGAAAGGGTCACAAACCTGTGACCAACATAGTTGCAAACCTGTGACCAATATAGTGACCATACAAGTTTGGTAATTAGGGTTGACAAAGTAGAGGATCTGAATAAGCTGTGCTATCTGCAATTTTAGAATCCATTTTCCCTATTGTAGTTTGCTCATTGTCCTTTCCAGATGTGAACAGTTCACAAAGGCTGCGACAGAGGAGAAAAGCTGACATTTTCTGTCTCTGCAAGTGCTTGACAATGGCTGAGAAGCACTGACATTTGTGAAAGTGCCGAGCAGAGCACTCATAAGATTTTCTATTATGACAAAGAGAGGTAAATTATACATCATATCTGTGCAATGATCCACACTCAGAGGATATCAGAAGAAAATTACACGAAAAGAGGAGTGCTAGGGGAAGACGAAAACAAAGTACAGGAAGGAGGCAACAGAAAGAGGAGAAAGACAAAAGGATAAAGAACATAGGGTAAAATAAATACAACAGCCTAGCTGCAATTCTCAAGTGATTCATTGTGTGAAAGTGTCTACAGTCTTTTGCCTATAAACCTCCCTTAACTGCAGCAGACAGCTCCCTGAAGTGTAAAAAGCCTTCTGCTGTTGATCTTCTATGAAAAAGGTACAAACTGTTCAGCTCCAACAGACCATTGAATAATAATGACATATCTCTTGGAAACAAATTCACAAGTGCCTGTCAAAGATTCAAACAGGCTCACAGAGAAAGAATACACTCTACAGTGGGAGCCAAAGTCTAAATCCCATTTTTGCTGCATATTGAAATTGCATGATATCCCCAGTGAAAATATTTAAATTCCCACAAAGCTACAGAGAATACTACAGTAAAACCATGTAAATATCCAACTAGCTGTCCTGCACTGAACGTATGCTAGATCAGTCTGCAATGTTGTATTTTAACATAACATTCCAAGAGAGACCTGATAAAATTGGATGATCAAAATGATTTGTGTAAGTTAAAATTGCATTCAGAGACAATCGCTCAGGACTTGAGGACAAAAGTTTTTTTTTCCATTATTTTGACAGAAGTAACTTAGTTTAGTTTTGAGGTGAATTATAGCTAATCTAAATACAAGCTGGACATTGGTTGTTGCAGGGCTGATGGTTGAATCTTCCCACAGGATTCTAGAACCCATACAGGACTTATAGATGTCACAGTGTGGAAGCTTGATACTGTGAAATCTTGACACTAAACTGTGTCCCACTGTAATATGGAAGATGAATCACTTTATAATTTGTTTACTGGAAGGCAGATAACTGAACAGAGATATCAGTCCAAATCATAAAGTCTAAATCATAAAGGGCTTTCTCGTAACTTGGACATTTAACAGAAAGTGAATTCCATTCTGTGTGTTCGTTTACACCCAAAACCACTGATGGTCAGCGTTGAACCATTGGTGGCCGTAATTAGTTGTCAGTAGTAATTGACCTTTCACTCAGTCCTGACCAGCCATAAACAACATAAACATAAACAAACTAATATCGTTTAACCACCAGTTTCCTGGAAACAAACTGACTGGGCGTTCTCACCATTTTGTTCCACAGGGAAGCATTAGGACCTGCGACACATTTGGGGTTTTCTGGGATATATTTGCATTTGAAGGAAATAATATGGTTAAACGATGTGCCTTGGCACTTGGGAAAGTTTAGAAGGAGCTCATTAAATTCCGTTTCCCAAACTGAAACAAAACATGGACAAATAACAATTAGCTTTCTTGAGTTAACCTCCTAGCATGGTAATTTTATTTTAATGTTGATAAATGAGTTGAACATTTCCCCTGCTGAACATTAAGAATGCTGGCATTCGGTGATTTTTCCCTTCTCAAATACAATTGATGCCACATAAGGCTTCCTGTTACTTTGACTTCAGAAGGTGTATGCCTCTAATTTCATTTTTTTTAATGTAATTGTACTTCGACATTTTGACATAATATCTAAGCTATAATATCAAAGATATTACTTGTTGACCACAAATGTTGTTAAGAGCCTCTTTAGGAATTATTTTGGCACCAGTTGCTTTCATTGTTGACATGCAGTACACTGTGACGGCTTGTCTCAGTTAGCAAGTGTAACTAAGGAGGACAGGCTTAGTAGGACTTAAGCCTAGTTTATGCTATTCTATGAGCTGCACTTCTAGAAAAAAGCTTTACAGCTGAATCAAAACTAACTTTCTGTTGTTCATTGCTCCTTGAGGCAGAAATGCGTTCACAAGCCGAGAAAAAAACTGAAACAATGCTGTGATAGTAGGCAGAGATGCCAAGAAAAGTTAGCACCCCCTGCTGTTCTGCTTGACCAATGCAGAATAAACAATTGAGAGTGCAGAGGAAAAACACTGAGAACCATAAAAGAAAAACGTCTCCATCAATATGTCTATGTCTGAGTGCAAATTTGTGGTTGGAGAAGCATAAACTGGGCTTTTGTGACAGGTCCATTGCCTCTAGCGATCAAGAATAGAATTTGATTAAATAAAATAAAACAATGAAGGAATTAACCTAAAGTGAGATTTGTATCAGTATACATTTTTAAAGTCAGCTTTATTTAGGTGTTAAAGAAAAAAATCCACGGTAGTCAGATTTATTTAGTTTTTCATTTAGATGTTGACTTTTCTTTGGTATTCATTTACCTTATCTTTATAGATGTGTTTCATTAAACAAAAACAGCATTTCATTATTAGTTTGGTCACAATTACATACAATTACATTACACAAATACATCTCATTATACTTTGCATGATTCTGGTCCACCTCCATTTGGGCTCTCCCTGCCCTCAGAAGTAAAACACCCACCCCCTCAGTGTCTTCCTGCAGCAGAGCCTCCGCTGTGATAAAGATGGAACATGCTCTCAGAGCTCGTCATGCTACGCTTGCTGTTCTGCAGTACTGATATAGTGACATTGATCACCATCAAACTGTCAACAACACACAGCGACTAAGGTGCTGGGGGAGCAGGGAGATGCTGTGGGATGATAACATGGTTTTCCTCATAAATGATTTTCTTTCAACAGAAACGGTGCACTGAAGCAAGATTTACTATTAATTTGCACAATTTTCTTTGAGAGAAAAAATTGAGATGGATGATGCCTGCTGTATGCCGTCACAGAGGATTGGAAATGGGACTCTGTTGCCTTGCAAGGCCTTGACTTGCCGAAAGTCATAACCAGTTGAAGCACAGTCCTTACTCCCATTAGTCACCTTGTAGTCAGGATGCTCCTCATGAATGCACTTGAACTAAAAGCCTTTTGATTGCAGCTACATTGTTATAGTCAATAATGAAATGTTTCCCTTTGTTCTTTGCTTTTTGTTTGTATTAATCACCCGATTTCTAAAATACACATTTACACCAAACTGCCCCCTATCTTAGCACTGATTCAGTCTGAAAAACTGCTGCAAACATTAATTTCTCTCACATTCAGATTAGCTAAGCCATTGGAATCTAAAATCAACTTGAATCAGACAGTTTTAGGGTATTTATATACACATTCATGTGAAAATTTTGCTTTGAACCATGTTGACCCTTAAAGTCTGTCATTCTCCATGCTCAACATGGCCTTTACTCACTCTCAGAGAAGGATTAAGTTACTCGCAAACAAACAGAGCTGTTTATGCAGATCAAACAGCAACGGTTGGCTGACACAGAATTTACCAAAAAAAAAAACCTTTATCGGCAAGAAAATGATTTGCATTTGTTTTAGAAAATAACAATAATAATAATCAGTCGTGAATTAACAAATATATTCTGTCAGGTCCAGGAGGAAGTTCTGATTTGCCAGATGTTGTTACAAACCAACCACAAAAGCCAAGGTCAAGAAATAGGTTGCTAGTTTTGTTTTTCTCGTTTAAAGAATTTAGGGTTTTACATTACTTTATTCAGTCTTCTCAATTTCTTTCCTCTTGACTAGTAATTGTTCTTCTACTTGTATGTAAGCATGACCTGCTATTGTATAGCTATTGTCCAAAGCCAATACCATCAATATATTCAAACTTTTCATCCGTTAGTTTTCCCTATCTGCACTATTTTTCTAACATTTCCCATAAAAGATTTTGATATGATGTATTTAAAAAGAGAAGTATAGCTTCATTAAACAATGTACATTTGTTTAGAGGTTGAAAATGTATTATGCTTTCTGTGATTGTGCTTTTTTACCTGCAGAATTAAAAGGAGAGATTTCTATTACGGACAGTCTTGAATGATTTATTGTATCTCTACTGTAAGACTGACTCTGTTGTACTTTCTTGTAAAGCATGAAATGCTTTTGAAAAGGAAGTTCAGATTCTGCTAATGCCAACCCCCTGGCGAACAGTGATTCTCCCATAGTGTTATTATGATCACACTGAGATCGATACTACTGACTGTGTCATATATAATCATTGATAACTTCTAGCAAAGTAGGGAAGAAAGCTTTGGTGCGTGGTCTGATTCTTTTCTTCCACAACAATGCAGTTGATAAATTAGCTTCAGCAATGTGTGATGTGTCTTTAAGTAACCAGAGACATAAAAATATGCGACTTGGGCTACTTGTTTATCACTGTAACTTCTGTAAAACAGCTAACTTCTGCAGGCAGTGTTTAATACAAAACCAGTATTAAACAAAAGCCTCCTTATAACTGCTACACTAATATTAAACTTTTAACTAAAATTCAGTCTTGGTTCTACAGAGCATGTCAGCTCTACCCATTTCTGTTGAAAGCAATATTGGTAATTTAAATTTTTTAGTTGCAAGGTTATGTGGGAGAAGGCAAACCCATTTGTCTTTTTAATCAGATAATTACGCTTGATTTTTGAGGCGCCATTGACTGTGTATATGTCTTCAAAAGTATTCACATTCTATACTCTATTCTATACTCAGGTTTAAGTATACGTAGACACTAGAGTTTAAAAAGAATTACGTAGAAGTTGAAGTATCAAGTAAAGTTCTTTACACTAGTAAGGGTAAAAAAGTACTGGATTCAAAACTACTTAAAGTATAAAAGTAAAAGTAATGTAAGTTTTAGTATAAATTTTTAAGTAATGTAAGTTTTCTTAAATGTTCTTTTCTCTTATATTGTTAAAGACTAAATCTTAAGTTGCATCGCAGCACTACCACAGCTCCCCCCAAAACACTTTTACTAAAGGCCATAGTTATTAAAATGTTATATAAAAATGTTATATTTAAACATCAGGGATATGCTTTGCATCCTATTTCAGCTGCATATGTCCATCAAACTAAAGCACAAGAAGATATGATGAATGGTTGCCTACGTGTAATGATGTATTTGCCTGAGTCTCTACAATGGGGATCGTTGAACTTCTCAACATACTTCTGCTTCGTCCTGGCTGGACTATGAAGTGGTTTGTGTCATGTGCAGCAAGAGAACAGCTATACAAAAGTGTTTTTTGTTTATTTTTTTTTAAACAAAGTTTATTTTTTTCAATTAGTTTCAATTAGTTTACCTATTACAATAGAAACACAATGACTTGAGATTTATCAGTATCTATAAGTTTTTCTTTCCTTCTGTGTGTCACCAGGTATATATATATATATATATATATATATATATATATATATATAAACTGCCAACCCTTTTGCCTTCAGAACTGGCTTAATCCTTCGTGGCATAGATTAAAGAAGGTACTGGAAATATTCCTCAGAGATTTTGGTTCATATTGGCATGATAGCATCACGCAGTCACTGCAGATTTGTCGGCTGCACATCCATGATACAAATCTCTCGTTCCACCACATCCCAAAGATACACTATTGGGTTGAGATCAGGTGACTGTGGAGGTCATTTGAGTACAGTGAACTCATTGTCATGTTCAAAAAACCAGCCTGAGATGATTTGAGCTTTCTGACATGGCAGATTATCCTGCTGAAAGTAGCCATTAGAAGATGCGTACACTGTGGTTATAAAGTGATGCACATTGTCATAACAACACTCAGGTAGGCTGTGGCGTTGCAACGATTATCAATTAGTACTAAGGCGCCCATAGTGTGCCAAGATTATGTCTGCAACACAATTACACCACAAGCAGCAGCCTGAACCATTTATACAAGGCAGGATGGATCCATGCTTTCATGTTGTTGATGCATAAATTCTGACCCTACCATCCGAAGGTCGCAGTAGAAATCGAGACTCATCAGACCAAGCAATATTTTTCCAGTCTTCTATTGTCAAATTTTGGTGAACCTGTGGGAATTGTAGCCTCGGTTCCCTGTTCTTCCCATCACACCGGGCTCATTCTAAATAACCGGACAAATTCAACAAATATTCGATTAACATGACCCCTGTGTGTTAAAGCAGGGAAATACATTTTGAGAGTAGTAGAAGAGAAAAGTAGCAGAGTAAATATAATTGGTCAGTCTGTCCTCTAAGCCTATAGCAGCACAACTGCAGAGATAGCTCAGTCTAAGCCATTGTACTTGCAAGCTTTATCAAAAAAGAAGGTTTTAAGCATTGTCTTAAAAGTAGACAGGGTGTCTGCCTCACAGATTAAAACTGGAAGATTGTTCCACAGTGGAGGAGCCTGGTAACTACAAGATCTGCCTCCCATTCTAATTTTAGAAATCCTTGACCTGCAACTGGAGAATAAAGTGCTCTGTTAGAAAAATATGGAGAGCAGAATATAGACCAGAGTGACGTGTGGTTTTTAAGCAACCAAAGCAGGTTAAAGCAAGGCAAGCTACCAAAGGGGAAAAAGCAGAATTTCCCAAACCAGTTGGCTGCCACAGAGAGAACTGGTGCCATCATCCACAATAGGTTTAGAGAGAGAGAATTGATTACATCTTCTTGAAGATACGTGTTTTCAAGAGATAATGCGAAACATAGAGCATTATATCTTGTATGTCCCTATTTTAAGATGGCACATGTCAATGGAGGTTTGACCACAGTTTATGTATATAAAAATGTAAAATTTCAAGTTAATATGAATACGTTGACTAGATGTTAGTGGGAAATAATTACGAACAAGGAAAACTTGTGAATGGGATCCATATTACATACTAACCCTTTAAAATGTCTCTAAATATGACATGAGTCTTTTCCAGTTGTGTCACATAATAATCCACTTATTCATCTACTTTCTTCTGCTGATCATTGGTCAGTTTTTTGGGTAAAGAATGAGACCTACCCTAGAGACACTATCCAGTTGATACAAGAAAGTTCAAGGCCTTCCTAAGTCAGAAGAGGTCTAAGTCTACCCTGTGGTGTCTAAGGGCGTTTTCACATGGTACGGGAGACTGTACTCTGATACCGTATTTGGTCACAATCTACTTATTTCGTACCATGTGAACACAGACTGGACCGTGCCAAGATACGGCCAGAGAGACCTACCTTGGAGGTAGTATGCGAGTCCAGGTACGAGCGGACACGGATCACGTGAACACAACCCGTACTCTGGCCGTACTCAAGACAATAGACGCGCTCCACGCGGAAATGACGCCACCGCCGGCCGAAATTACAGAATCACCTCGCAACCATACAAATACCAAAACAACGCGATTCAAGCATTCCACAGCAACACAGCAGATTACAAAACGGTGGGTTTATAACAACACTCACCCTGTAGATGGCTTCAGGTAGCAGTTGACCAGTAGACCAGTTTGTTTACATTCTAGCCTGTCGCTCGTTTTATGACGTCGGTACTTCTCACTCCCTTGTTTGTTGGAGAGCTACAGACTTATTTGTATACCGCCACCTGCTGTTTAGTTGTATTAAAACACTGGTTTCCAGTACGTGTCAAATACGTGCCATCTGAACCAAAGAAATTTGCATTTTCTCTGGCCGTATTCTGGCACGGCCACACATGTGAAAACGGCCCAAGTGGCAAATGGAAAGAAAACTTATATCAGGGTGCCCCAGAGCCAGATTCCTATTCATCATACGGCAAAAGCTAATTTCAAGCAAATGTAATTGTATCTCATAGTTTTTGACATAGTCACTATCTCGTAGACCAGCGATGAGGGTTTTTGCTTCTTCACCAGCACAAACTAGGGAAGCTACTGTAGTTACTGAGTCTTATCATTTAGCCATCTGCTCCATCATCATACCATTATGTTTTGGCTATAGACGCTGGTCACCTGTCATTTCATTAAATATAATTTTCATTTATTAAGGTAAAAAGAAGCTTGGTCTAATTTCAGATTTTTTTCCCTCCCAGAAACGTAAAATAAGAGACTGATTGTTATAAGGTGCAGAAATCCTATTTCTTTTTTTTTCACCCAGGATTGTATATTTTTGGTTGAATGGTTCGAGCTGATTTCAAGGTAGTGTAAAGATTGCTTCTTTTTTGTCTTCTATAAACGCCATCCTGAGGTAGCTATATAACATATTGTGTTCTATACTGTAAAAACAAATTAAGAAAAATAAACAACATAAAAATGGATTTAATTTAAGTTTTTTTTTACCTTAATCTTATCCCTTTTAATTTTTTTGTCCACATGACGTACCCCTTTTTCTTTAGTTGATGTTTTATGTATTCAAATTTTTGTTAAAAGTTCCCAAAAAATATAGACAAAATAAATGTTGTTAAATGAAGAGCATTTCTAAAAGTTGCACTAGTGAACTCATTTTAAGGAAACATTGATTAGAGAAGCCTGCTCTGGAGTAATCACTTGTGACATGAGGGACCTGCAGTACTCCTGTAGTGATGTGTAGTGATAGATTACATTTTGGCTTGAACAGAGCTCTCCAGTTAAGTGTTTGTATTTAGAGTAAAAAGCTTGGCTCGTGGGTTGCCTCTGAGTGACACTGAGCCAGCAGAACCAGGCCATAGGGCTAACCCAAACAAAACGCTTGAATCTGTAAGCATTGCTCTCCACGACTCCCCGAGGACTTGATTGATCCACTGGCCAATCAGAGTGCATTGATCACATATTCTGCTTCCCTTCTACCAGCTCCTTTAGACTTCCTTCTAGTCCATTCATTTACTTCCTGTCAGAAGTACAGAATTCCCTGTGAGGGTCACTGCTGTAAAGGATTACACTTTGGGAACCTTTGCTTTTTACAGAGCTTCATTTGAAAGAAAGCTGGTTGTGTTAGAATTATTTTGAAACGTAATTCCAAAGGAAATGTGCTTTGATAATAGTTAATCACACTCCCACTGCCATGATGTAAATTCACTATTTAGTGGGACAAAAAGTATTTAGACAGTCACCAATTCTACAAGTACTCCCTCTCTAAAAGATGAGAGGCCTGTAATTTTAATCATAGGTATACCTCAGATATGAGAGACAAAATGAGGAAAAAAATGCACAAAATCACATGGTCGGATTTTTAAAGAATTTACTTGCCAGTAAGGTGGAAAGTAAGTATTTCTGCAAGATGCTGCTCTGTACTCCAGTCGCTGCCTGTATTGATTGAACTTGTTATCAGTATAAAAGACACCTGTCCACAACCTAAAACAGTCTTACTCCAAAATCCATTATGGCCAAGACCAAATAGATGTCAAAGGACACCAGAAACAAAATGTGGACCTGCACCAGGCTGGGAAGACTGAATTAGCAAAGGGTAAGCAGCTAGGTGTGAAGAAATAGACTTTGGAAGCAATTATTAGAAAATGGAAGACATAGAAGGCCCCTGATAAGCCCTTTGATCTACAGCTCCATGCAAGGTCTCATACCATGGGGTCAAAATAACAACACAGGAATGGTGGGCAAAAATCCCAGAACCACACGGGGGAACCTAGTGAATGACCTGCAGGGGGCTGTTTTTCTGCAAAGGGACCAGGAAGACTGCTCCATATAAAGAAAAGAATGATTGGGGCCATATATCGTGACAATGTCACACATCGAGCTCGGGCATTCCTCCTATCTGCTCGGTTTCAACAATACAATGCGGTTTCTTGCAGGTTCAGACCCCCAGCTCCCCTTTATCAGCGCTCTGAAACTAGGGGAACCTTTCGTCGGGCTTTGATGATCAAACAATGTTTTGTTTATCAATGTTTAGGATTTACCTAAAGTGGTCTTTGAGTTCCTTGAAGCGAGTTTCTTCAAAAAAAATCGGTCCTTTCCTTCACCAGCGAGGGGACGTGGTTGCTTTGGCCTTCCCTTGAGTGAGCTGGCCGCCACCCACCTTGTTGAAGGTTGTTGATGAGCGTCTTCCCTGTGTCTTCCCGGTCGGAGGCTGCGTGTAAAAGGACAAGCGGTTGGCGGCGGGAGTCTATTTATTCTATTTATAGACTTTGCTTGACCTTCCTTCCGGTGGAAGTGGGGTTTCTTCTCCGTTTCTTCACAGTTTAACATCATTCAAAGGGTTCTGTCTGGACAGGCAACAGGTCTAGGCAGGGCCTTTGCAGAAGCCTTTGTTTGCAATTACAGAGGTAAATAGTTTCCTGTAATTCTTGACCAGGTTTGCAGTCACTGCAAATGGGATTTTGGCATACTCCTCACAGATCCTCTCTAGAACAACACAAAGCTTCACCTTCCTCCAGAGATTTTCAATTGGATTTAGGTCTGGAGACTGGCTAGGTCCTTCCAGAACCTTACTATACTTCTTACAGAGCCACTATTTGGTTATCCTGTGTGTGATCAGATCATTGTGACATTGGAAAACATCATTGTGACATTGGAAAACCCAACCAGGAACCATCTTGAATGCTCTGACTGAGACAATGCGTTTTTTCATCGGAATTTCACAATAAATGGCCCCATTCATCCTCTCTTTAATACAGTGCAGTCTCCTTTGCAGAAAAGCACCCCCAAAGCATGATGTTTCCACCTCCATGCTTCACAGCAGGGATGGTGTTCTCTGGATGCAACTCATCCTCCTTTTTCCTCCAAACACGGCAAATTAAGTTTGGCGCAAAATTTTTATTTTGGCAGTGGACATGTGATGTCTAAAGCAGGGAAACATGCAATGCATAACTTAATAACAAAATAAATGTTTTGTTGTAGTTTTTCTACTGACAGTAACCTTTGAAACTGTGGTCCCAGATCTCTTCATGTCATTGACCAGCTCATCCTGTGTAGTTTGGGTCTGATTCCTCACTTTTCTTATCATCAGTGATACCCCATGAGGTGAGATCTTGTATGGAGCCCAAGTCCAATGGGGACTGACAGTAATCTTCAGCCTCTTCAATTTTCTAACAGATGCTCCAACAGTTAATTTATTTTCATCAATCTGCTTTGAAATTGCCTCGTAGCCCTTTCTCTTTCAGACACGTGCAATTAATTTTCATTAAGTGGAGTAGAGATGGAATTTTTAAAGGCAGTGTAACAGGTCTTTGAGAGTCAGCATTCGAGCTGATAGCCAGGTATTTAAATACTTCTGTGTAGCAATAAAATAAAAATAAATTATTTAAAGTTATGTAATAGTGATTTTTTTGTTGTTGCTGTTTCTCACAGTGAAAAGACACTTACAATGTGAATTTCAGACTGCTCAATCATGAATAAGTGGGTGAACTTGCAAAATCTCAGGGTGTACAAATACTTATGTTCCTTACTGTATATCCTTTTTTTTTTGACATGTATAATCTCTCAGGTTTTGTAAGTCTTACCACAATTTTAAAATCTTGCTGTGAGAACAGGCCTTGGTTTTTAAGATGGCTTTACCATGACTCAGGTTGTTGTTGCTACTTCAGAACTTCAACATCTACAACCAAATCTCAGTTGGGGGAGCTTTGTTTCAAAAAACTCATTAGGAATGTAAACTATGGGTATTTTACTCTGTTCTTACGAATGCTACTCAAGTGTTTTACTAATTTTTATTTTTGTAACAGCTACAGTTGATTGTATCTTTTTTTTAAGTTGCTAATTCTGTGTCCTTTTTCATTCACAGGAGGGATATTTGAGTCCATTGAAAGTGGTCCTTCTGGTGCTGAGGAACTAGCCTTCAAATTTGCTTTAAACACAATCAACAGGAATAGAACCTTACTGCCAAACACAACCCTCACCTACGACATCCAAAGGATAAACATCTATGACAGCTTTGAAGCCTCCAGAAAAGGTATGTGTATGTCGTTTGTTTTTTTATGAGCAGATAATGAGTTAGTTACTCCCTGAATACAATGAGCATTATCTCAGCCCAAAGCTTGCAAACAATTTTTTGCTGTACCATGATCTTATGTATTATGTGCATCATATGGATATTTAATCTCTTTACTCAATTAGTGACCACAATACCCTACTTTAAAAATTTACACAAGTCCCTTGAATTAAACATGGTTTACAAAAGTAAAGCTAATGGCAAATATATAGTTGTATAGGCTTTATTCTACAGCACGCAAATTCTCAGATACACTTTTACTTTAATGTCATGCAAACAAGTTAAAGGTTGTGTAATATTGTAGACAGTGATGAAAGACTGAAAAAAATATGAATTAAAAACTGACTGGACTTAATAAAATTATCTACATAAGCCTGCTTTTTGCACCGAATAAAGTTGCTTCTTGCTGTTCAGCCTTTTATGGAGTGCTGAAAGCCACAGTAATGGTAGCTGGCTAATTGGCCTGGCATATTGCTTTAGACTTTTATTATCCCAGCATTACTGAGAAGAGTATTATCTTAATAACAGCAAAACGCTCCATTAGTTTTCACTGTATAAGATTTCCAACACCTAATCTTCTTTTTCATAAACAAGGAAACTAAGAGTAACTGAATGCAGTGAAACAGGTTGAAAAAGGCAACTACACGCTAAACTCTGCTCAATCCAGAACTTTATTTTGTATTTTTATAACCCTAACCACAGCAACAGGACCAATATATGACTAATACACAATCCATAAGACTAATACACAATACACATAACAAATGTCTTAAGATGCCTTTCATTTCTGTATATTTTTCAGAAAGCCCATCTTTCTCTGATACATTCATTTACAGCTGAAAAAGGTTACTGCGTCCCATGCTTTGTCAAGGTCTTGTTTTTTTTTCAAGCCTAATTCACTTAAATTCCCTTGAATAGAAAATCTAATATCAGAAATGTCATTGAATTTTTTATATGAATTTTTTTATAATCTTTGAAAGGTTTGATAGAAGGGCAAATTGTTTCACAGGTTAATGACTTTAACTAACAAGTGGAATGGTTGTAGATTGTAAGTGTACTGAATCATACAAGCAAGCAACTAATTAGTCTATTTCATTTCTTCAGCTTGTGACCAGCTTTCTCTTGGTGTGGCAGCCATCTTTGGTCCCTCTCACAGTTCCTCTGCCAATGCAGTCCAGTCCATTTGCAATGCTCTGGGTGTCCCACACATTCAGACCAAGTGGAAACACCAAGTATCAGACAACAGAGACATCTTCTATGTGAGCCTGTATCCAGACTTTTCCTCCCTCAGCCGGGCTATTCTGGATCTAGTCCACTTCTTCAAATGGAAGACCGTCACTGTGGTTTATGATGATAGCACTGGTAAGTAAATTATTGTATTCTCTACAGTAACATTAGTTCTCATCATTAATCCACACAGTGTTTCCAAGTTATCCACAAATAATTTTCCTTTTACACAAATTAATGAAGAGCTCAGCTTAACTGTACATTTTCATTTGTTGTCACTTGTGCTTCTTTCAAACTCCAATAACCAATAGGATGACTTCTTCAAATCAAAGTTCCTCAACACCATATGCAAATCTCACTTTGCTCAAACTTACTATTATCCTTTAAAATAACAAAAACTGACATAAATTGAAAATGTGAATCGCCCTCACGCTTACACCAGTTAGTGACTTTAAATGGAATCCCCTAAACTAAAATCAGTGCTGTTTACCAGTTCACAAGAATGAAAATAAGGCCCCCCCAAGAAAAAAAAACAAAACATTTTTCACATAACCTCAGAATAGGATCTGTGTCACACTGTGTCCCTACTGATGTCATGCAGCAGGTCCAACAAAACTCCATAGAACCCCGACAAGACTGTAGTGTCAGCACGCTGTGGAACCCTCTTTGCTAGAGGAGCTATCAAGCTCTTCGTGGTCACCTGAGGCACCAGCCCCCGGGGACTCACCAGCACTGCATAGTGCCTCCTAGATGGCTTCTAAGCTGCCACAGGCCTCCAAAAATGTATTCTAGCCTCAGAACACCCTAACCACTAGCCTGAAACTACCAACCTCGTTCAGCTCCGGCCCTTGATCCAAAGGTTCTCTTCCGCCGGCTAACAGACGCCAAGGTTCTACACCGCCGACTGCCCGATGCTTCAAGGCACCTTCCACACCTTGCTCCAAGGTGCCACACCACCGTCTCCCTGACACCTCCAAACTTTCTCATCACCGGCCGCCAAACTACAAAATTCTTCTTCACCTGTCGACCGAGTAAAAATTCATGCCCACCGGCCACCAGAGTACAAGGTTCATCACCGACAGCTACTGGAGTCCTCCAAACCACTGGCCTGAAGTCTCTTATAGCCCTTTTACACTTGGGTCAGCTTGGTCTGGTAGCGGTTGGTTGGGCCCCTTACAGAGCGTTTTATACTACCCTTGGTTGGGTATGGTTGACCATTTCTTTTAGACTGCACCCTGAGTGAGTCCAAAGCAGGCTGAAGCGACCCAACATGGCCACATATGGACTGATGGGTCCTTTATAGTAATGTCACTGTCACTCCTACCGGTGTAGTGGTGGCAACTGATTGGCCAGGTTTAGTGATGTCACTGATTGCTCCATAAAAATTTTGCGCCACTTTCTTAGTCGAACCCGCCAATGTCTACACCAACGGCTCGGTCTGACGACAGCTAAATGAACACAACCCGACCCATGCAAAATCGAGCCTAGCTGACTCAGGCTGGCCAGGGTGATCCAAATGTGGAAGCGCTATAAGAATCACCATCGTTGCTGGCCCCAGACCACCAATGCCGCTGGGCTCCAAGGTTCCTGCTCTAGTGTCACCGGCTTCAAAGGTTCCTGCTCAAGCATCACTGGCATCCAAAGCTTTTACTCCTGGGACGTCGGCCTCCCCGGCCACCTGCTCCTTCTTTTTCCACCTCTGGACTGCCTTTTGTCAAACTTTGCCTAGGTTTTTTTTATTTTTTATTCTAGAATCTGAGCTTTCTTCCATGGCCCCACCACCAATCCTGGTTGGTTGTTTTATGTTTAATTCTAAACTCTAGACCTCTAAACTATCTCCATCACTTCTACTCCTCCTCAGTACATCTAAGCTCTCTGGTCTACCTCGCTCTCCACTGGCTCCTTCCATAATCTCACTCTGTAGTCCTTGTGTTTTGCCTCAGTATACACCATACAAATCGTGTGAATGTTCATATAAATTCTTAAAATGGCTTTGGAGTTTTCCTTAACAAGCCTATACAGTTTTACAAGTGTATTAACATACTACTTATTAAAATAGGTTAAAATCCAGACCCCAAATGTCTGGATTTTAATAAGCAGGGTCAGCCTTTCAAATCACCAAATTCAGAGATGGTAGCATGTGTTAAAATCCAGCACTTAAAAACAGAGAAAGCTTTTACAAACATGTATTATAGATTTTATTGAAACGCTCAAGAGCTCAGTGAATTCCATCATGTACCATTGCCATGACATTGTTTGGGATTGACAGGAACTAAGCCACAAAGCTAAAGGCCACCTATATGCAGGATCAGTTAAAAATCTGTTACTCAACCATCAAGTGAAATCAGATGTGAAGCAGGTAGACATCTAAAACATGCATTAGTGTGTCTTAAGGAGCAGGGCTGAAAAATACTTAACTAAAGAACAGTTTGTAGAGATCATCATGCTTTCAATGTGTTTCCATGGCCGAACAGCTGCGTTTAAATCTTACATACCTATATGCAATGAAATCATCCAGAAATGCAGCAGATTAGGCTTTCATTGTATTCACACTAGCCCTGTTTAGTCTGCTTAAATACAAGACTAATTATTTTGCCCAGAAAGTTTGGGGAAGTGTAACAGTGCAATTGAACTCTGATTCATACCAAATAAGCAAACTCTAGTCCACCTGAAAATGTAGGTCTCATTTCGATTGAAACAAACTCTGCTGCAGTTCAGAACTGCACCAAAGACAGGAAGTGGATTATTGTGCAGGGCATCCTGGGTAAATACAATCTAGACAACCACGCATGCTGGATAGATACTGTAGATGGTGGATCTTGTATACCTTGCTCAAGATCTGTATAAGGACATCTGTGCTGTAAAGTTATATGTGCCTCTACTCATTGCACACCACCTCATATGGAGCCGTCTCCGCTGCTTTGTGTAAAAAGCCTTCTCCATAGTCCTCTGCCTCTTCTCTGTTTATCCTGAGTTACTGCAGCCGTATTGATTTAGCAGATTTGCCAAAAATACCAGAGTAATCCTACAACTGCTAGTTTGCTGCCACTCCAAGTTTGTTTGCATTTCATTGTACAGAGTGTGCCCAGCCGCACCAAGAAGTGAAGCACCAACACAGCACCACCACAGGGTGGTAAACATGTTGCAAAAAAGCTTTGGTTTGTTTTGACAAGGATAACTGTGAATAGGAACAACACCAGCTAAAAACAGCAGCAATGTTGCAATTTTGGTCCCCAATTGAACAGAGTTTACTGGACTATCAGGTGTGAATGCACTCTAAACTGTTGAGAACTAATCTCTGGGTTTGGCTGCTCGCAGGAAAATGAGACCTCTCTAACTACAACAAGTGTTTTTCTATTATTTACCTCGCCCCTTTTGTTGCAGTGAAATTTCACTGAATGATTTAGCTTACAAAGGTATTTTGAACAATTTCATGCTCCAATTTTTGAGGGTACATTTAGGGAATTTGAGTTTGATGAGAGGAACCTTGACCTCTCTGCACAGAGATTTGACCTTAAACAGACAGGGCACCATTAGGATGAGTTAGAGTGGGAAATAGCTTATCCCATCTATAATCAAAGTGCTTGACTTCACAAATTGAAGAATGGTCAAGTATTTCCATGAACACATTACTCTACAACATTGGTTCCAAAAGTGGAGGGCATGTCCCATGACGGGGGCACAGAACCTATATGGGCAGTGACCGTATGCATTACAAAAAAAATAAAAAATGCTAGGACAGTTCTAACAGAATGGCTGTATCTCCATATGCGTACTTGTGTGGACTTGTGTACACGTGTACTTGTAAAAACGTTATCAGCGGCACAAGTACTGTTCCAGTTCTTAAGTACGCTTCAAAGCAAGTATGCTCAATGTTGCCGGAAGTGTTCTTGCTCTGCCCATTTTATTGAGTATGCATCAAAGGATCCTTCTGCGGACTTCAGCCTGCAAGGTATCCCACAATGCCTTGCGCTACCAGCAGCAGTAAACAGAGAAGGTGAGTGCCGAAATATATTGCTTTTATACCACCATTAACTTCTCACAAAAAGCAGTTTAAAGATGTTTTTAGGTGAGAAAATAGACCTTCTAACTTCATCTTTATGGTCAGTTTATGAAGAATCTGCCTATTTTAAAATATTCTCCAGCGTTTTCAGAGCAGCTCAGCACCACAGACGGGCTGCAGTAGCTGCAGGCTCAGCAGGTGGTTGGAGTGTGTTTTCCCCTCTCACCATAGCCTGACCCTGCAACATCTGATCTGTTAGTAGTGTCTAAAAGTCAGATATTAAGGGTTTAGTTTCGGTAAACGTGACGGATAACTGCAAATATCAAAAAATATATTTTGCTCTGGGTCCCCTCTGGAGGCTCTTGTGGCGGAGATGGTACTCTCGGAAAGCTCTGGCAGTGGAGACATACCCTCAATCTAGTGGTAGCTGCTGATTTGTCTAGAGTTGTTTATTTTCTCAGAGTAAGCTATAGTTTAAAGTTCCAAATAAGCAGCACACTACAGTTAACTGCAAGCAACCTAAAATTAAAAATAAATCAGTGTGAGTCACAAATTAAATCTATCAGTATATATACTGAATATTATCAGTATATTGTATTATCATATTGATTCCATGTTCATCACTGTGTAGTCATGTTGGCTGAGTGGTTAGGGTTGGTCACTCCTGTTCAGTAGGTCTAGGTTTGTTTCCCGGCAGTGCTTAAAATCTTTTTCACAGTAGGTTCAGGTTCACAGACATTCTTCCTGATTTCAGAAAAAAAAATGTTCTAGATTAAAAAAAATTATAATATATATTTTTTGTTTTTTTTAACCAAGTTCTGACATCAAGACAGTAGCCAGATCAGTTCTGTATGTTTAATGCTGAACAATGTGGACGGTCAATAAATTAATAGAGATAGGAGGAATAATAATTCTGTTGATACATTTTCTCCCCCAAAATGCGAAAGGTCTTCTCAATCTTCAATCCATTGTTCAGTATGAGATGAAGGAAAACATGCAGTGGTGGTCTCAAGGAAATTTCAATCAAACGCAACTGGACTTGGTAATTTGTCTTGGAAATTACCAAGACAAATTACCAAGTCCAGTTGCGTTTGATTGAAATTTCCTTGAGATAACCATGACCTGGATGAATGAGAATATTCACAAGCTTATGCAGTGGTGGATATTTTAGGTATTGTATTTAATAAGTTAAACCAAAAACAAAATTTTAATGGCAGAGCAGAAGGCTACTTTTAATTTGAGATGTTTTTTTAATGCAGTATTTATTCTATGCATTTTTGTGTCAAAATATGATTCCCCTGAATAAGTGTATTGAACAAGAGCCAAACGTCCCTTATTTTACAGGATTAAAGGTATACATTGTGAATATTTACAGAGACACTAGGAGGTAGGGCTGGGGAATATGGCTTAAAAAATTAAGTCTCAGATTATTTTCATACCAAATCGAATTCAGATTTTAATCAATTTTTTCCTAGTGTTTTTTAAAATATATATCTTAAGAAGAAATTACAAGTGATAGAAATATTTTGGAAAAACCTGCTTTTATTGCAGTCACCCTGTCCGGGGCTAAGTTGAATTTTATCTCCACCTAAAAACAAGATGAAAAGTATCCTTGTGAAACAAGATGGGTAGATTGACATCACTCTGAGCTATGAAAGTCTAGTACATTGGTTAAAAAATGTAATCTTCAACAACAGAAGAAAGATGGTTTTTGTTGGAGCTTTTGTTGTCACTGTATTTTGCTGGAGCTTTTGTTAAGCTAAGCCTGCCCATGACCTTGCCCAGTACTGTTTTTTTTAGATGGAAATCAAATCAAACTTTATTTATAAAGCGCTTTTCAAACATGGTTTCTCGAAGTGCTTTACGGATTTAAAATGACCCCACAAACCCCCAACCCCCCGTTCAAAAACCGAAAATAAAATCATCATCACAACTACACCACCCTCTCAACCCAACCCATCAGCCATACACACCCACACTTAAAAGCTTAAAAAATAAATAAATAAAAAACAGTGGGCTGAGTACAGATGAGCCAGGAAATGCCATCATGGAGCCATCTGCATCGGCAGCAGATCAGCAGCAGCAGCCAAGGCACCAACCCAGGGCGCCCAGAGGCGTGAGGGATGATACCCCCACCTCCACCCAGGCACTACCTGGGGGGTACCCAGGCACCCACAGCAGATCACCGCCCCCGATGCAGAAGGCTCTCATAGAGGAAATACTGGGACGAAAGATTAAAATAAGTAAAAATATAAAGTTTATAAAATATAAAGTATATAAAGTGTAAAACAATGAGTATAAAACAATAAGATATAATCAAGATAAAATGCTAAGTAGATTAATGAATAAACAATTAAAAGCTAAACTAAAGCCGCACCGTGGGGCACCGGAGTGGAGCTGAGGGGGGCTTTTGGCTTAGCCCCCTGCTGGAACCAACGCTCCTCCTCTGCCGTAGATGTTGTACCTCCGCCGGCATTCGTCTGTCTGAGTCCGCCTGGAGACCCAGTGATGGAATCCCCCTCCGCAGCTTCACCGGGCTGGCAGGGGATTGGGTCGGCCAGCTGGGCGCTGGGTGCTGTGGTAGCAGCAAAAGTTCGGCCGAAGAGGATGTCCACGTCACGCTCGTGGTCCTGGATCAGGTGTAAATTGGAGATCCTCTGCTCCAGTTCATTGATTTTCTTGGTTAGCCTGACACAACCATCACACCCGGAGCTACAGGTGAGTGCCAGCATGATAAAAGTAACAGAGGTCCGTGCTCTGATTAAAAACGCGTCCGATAAAAGATAAGTCGCTAAAAGTTAAAATCGGTTAAAACTAGTCAAAAGGAAATATTAAAAAACACTTAAAATAATTAAAAGCCAGTTAAAACCGTGTTGAAGAGCCAGAGTTAGCAAGAGGCATCAGGACACAACCCACCCATTCCAGCCCATAGTGACCCGTTCAATACTGTACCTTACTGGCCCTAGTGGAAAAGTGGTGAGATATATATATATATATATATATATATATATATATATATATATATATATATCTTGTTATTCTGCGTCTCACAAACGTTCTTCTTTGTGATCCAAACACCTCAAACTTGGATTCATCCGTCCACAGCACTTTTTTCCAGTCTTCCTCTGTCCAATGTCTGTGTTCTTTTGCCCATCTTAATCTTTTTCTTTTATTGGCCAGTCTCAGATATGGCTTTTTCTTTGCCACTCTGCCCTGAAGCCCAGAATCCCGCAGCCGCCTCTTCACTGTAGATGTTGACACTGGTGTTTTGCGGGTACTATTTAATGAAGATGCCAGTTGGGGACCTGTGAGGCGTCTGTTTCTCAAACTAGAGACTCTAATGTACTTATCTTCTTGCTCAGTTGTGCAACGCGGCCTCCCACTTCTTTTTCTACTCTGGTTAGAGCCTGTTTGTGCTGTCCTCTGAAGGGAGTAGTACACACCGTTGTAGGAAATCTTCAATTTCTTAGCAATTTCTCGCATGGAATAGCCTTCATTTCTAAGAACAAGAATAGACTGTCGAGTTTCAGATGAAAGTTCTCTTTTTCTGGCCATTTTGAGCCTTTAATTGACCCCACAAATGTGATGCTCCAGAAACTCAATCTGCTCAAAGGAAGGTCAGTTTTGTAGCTTCTGTACCGAGCTAAACTGTTTTCAGATGTGTGAACATGATTGCACAAGGGTTTTCTAATCATCAATTAGCCTTCTGAGCCAATGAGCAAACACATTGTACCATTAGAACACTGGAGTGATAGTTGCTGGAAATGGGCCTCTATACACCTATGTAGATATTGCACCAAAAACCAGACATTTGCAGCTAGAATAGTCATTTACCACATTAGCAATGTATAGCGTGTGTTTCTTTAAAGTTAAGACTAGTTTAAAGTTATCTTCATTGAAAAGTACAGTGCTTTTCCTTCAAAAATAAGGACATTTCAATGTGACCCCAAACTTTTGAACGGTAGTGTATATATATAATATATATATAATATATAATATATATATATATATATATATATATATATATATATATATATACATATATATATATATGTATATATATAGCTATTGAAATAGTTCCTGATAGCAGGTGGTGGCCCAAAAATAATAATAATTTTCCATACATTTTTAATCTTATTGACTGCCATAAGAAGTCCTTTAACTATTAATAGCCAAATAGCTGCATTTTCCCTTAGATCCCCAACACTATTAAAAAAAACCCTGTTTGTTGTTTTTTATTATTATTGAAAGCATATTCTTGAAGTTGGATTTTAGCTGCACTGCCTAATTACAGCTTCAATATTCACAGAAATAGATCAGTGGCTACTCTTACAATTTAGCCCTTGACATTACAGTCTACAGTCAGTAAGGGGACGTGGACCTGATTAGCATCTTATGTCACTTCAAAAAAGGATTAAATCTCAAAATCCAAAGGATATCCTAAAACATAGCAAATAGTACTATAAACATTTAAGTTAAATCTGTTGGGGTATAACAGTAAAAAATAGCTAAGCCTCCAATGTTTTATATTAAGAGATACTATGTGAAGAGGTTGGGGATATGAGAAATTGATCACTGCTGATCCCACCACCTCTGTTAATTAAGTTGTAAAGTGGACATAGCTTGGGTTAATAATGGCTTGATTTTCTGTCTTAGCAATCGGAAATGAGATGCTGGCTTGACCAGACAACAGCTTTACCTTTTCATTGTCACTATTTACACAGGTCACTTGATTATGGGGTCAAATCCCTCTGAAAATACAAGCTGAGTGCTAACAGAAATGATGTGTAGTTGGAATCTTTGTTCCATGCAGCTGTGCTCTGTGCTGGATGTCTCTAGAGGTATAATGTTCTTTATTTTCATATTTTAACATGTTCACTCCTCTGAATCACCATTTGCTTCTGTCTACCAAAGCTGCTTTTCAAAAATGGGCTGGAAATCATCTATCTCTGCTGTTTTTGTACAAAGTAGGGGAAAGCAAGCAAATCAATAACCATAATGATTTTTTTCTAATGGACAAACTGTAAAATAGCAAAACTGAGAAGGCAGCAGCGTGTGTTGTAAAACTCCCAGTAAATATATAAAATCTACACAACCAACCAAAACATTTTTGCTACTGCTGTTGCTATGTGTGATTAAGTCATCAGGGAAAAGTAGTTACGGGAGAAGAAAACACTGTCCTAGAAAGAGACAATTTCTTTTATTTCTGTGTCTCTAAGCACAAAACTAATGTTGGCAGTGCCTGGCTCAGATTGATGTATACAAAGCTGTGGAAGAGTATTTGCCCCCTGACATAGTTTTACTGTTTTGTCTTACAGATACACAGATCTTCACTTTCATTAGAGTTTGTAAAAATAATATTTTTTGGCGTCTTTTCGTGTTGATGACAGGCCAAACGAGAGAAACATATCTCTGTTTTGTGAGATACCCGGCTAGGTGAGGACAGGTTATCTGACATCCTACTTTAAACTTATCCAAATTATCTTTAAACCAGTATTACCTTGGTAACAATAAGTATTGGGTAGGGAGAGGCAACTAGGGACAAACTCTGTTCCAAAAACCTCTTTAGCCCAGACATTTGATCTGGTATTTTAATAAAATGACCTTAACTTGGTTGAGTAAATCTTGCAGTGCCTTAATGTTTATCCACATGTTACCTGGAATCTCACAAAATGGAGATATGTCTCTACGTTTTCTATGGCCTGTCATCCACATGTAAACACAAACAATTCTTTCTAAAAACTCCAGCCAAAGTGAAGATCTGTGTCTTCTGTGTTTCCAGTGTCTGTGTGTGGACAAATGAAACCGGAGTTTTAAATACTGTTACATTACTGTCCGCGCCAAAAAAATGCTCCCAACATCATTTGTGTGAAGTGTTTACACTCAAAAACAGCGTTAATGCCCTCAGTGCTGTGCTGGTATTATCGATTGTCTAAGTGTTTTGCTCTCGCTTGTTTTAACTAGCTCTATCACTGCTGTATGTAAAAGATTGAGAGTAAGAAAGTTACTGTGAGCAGATAGGATTTGGGAGAACTACTGCCCCCTACAGGTTTGCCAGGTCTATGAATGTGCTGAAAAGCAGAGAGGTAGCAAGGGGGGCACCAGAGCTCCACCCCCTCCCGCCTCACCATAGCCAAGGCTTTTATTAATACTTTAACGGTGATCAAGCCTCCAGTCACTAGGTAGCAGAAGTGCTCAAACGTATCAATAGGCTGCCTGTTCAGCCCAGCAGAAGAAATCTACACACAGAGAGCTGATAGACAGGAGTGAGCTGTAATAGACAGTGTGGAAAAGGAAGATGGAACAGCAGAATGTAAAAAAGAAAAAGGACTATAAAATTTAATGCTTTTCCTGTAGTGATCTGCCTGCTACCGCTCCCTGTAAGGCTGCCTGTTTTTATCTGGGGTTTCAGCCTTCCCCACCATGCAGGCAGTCTAAACCTGCCAGCCATAACGAGAAAACTTACAAACACAGACGCACCGCATAACCCTTCGCAATTAAAACAACTTGAAGCTTAGGGTGAGGGTCAGAGATGTTCATGAATTGGGAGAATAATCCCTCTATAGGTTCTGTAATATCACGGTGACAACTAGTGATTGTGAAGGGTCACATTAGAAAGAAGGAGAGGAAACAAGCTCTGTCAGGGAAGAAGCGCTGCAGGAAGAGTGCTAAACCCAAAAAGGCTGATATATTATGCATTTATGTCACTGGAGTCTGGGAAGGAGTAGGAAAAAAAAATGAACTAAGTTCTTGATCAATATGGAAGTAATACGAATATTTACTGTTTCAAGGTCTGTTTATGACACTTGTTTTGGTGGTGATTTTCCTTAAGAAAAATATGAGATTATTTGTTTTGCACAGATGATTTAGTTCTTTAAACATGACAGGGAAATGCTTGAACCACAGCACTGTTAGATTTGTGAAAAATTGCTGTAACAGTAAATGTGGATCTATTTGGTTAATTATTGTTTTTAGTCACCATAATTAAACACTTTTTAGTTTAATGACGGTTAGAATGGAAAAAAAGTAGACATTAGTAATGATCTCACACTCAGAGAAGATACTGTGCACATCAGTATAAGAAGATCTTTTCAATGCAATGTGTCCTTCACTCGACATTACAAAAGATTATTTAGAAGTGTAAAACATTCAGTACAATCCTCTGTAGACTTCCTTGAACTCAACAGATCTTAGTCATGTAAATGTTAGTGGTTATTACAGAGCAAAAGCAAAATAAAGAAGGTGGCCTATTTGCGGAGCTGTCGAAATACAACCTTTGCTATGTAACAAGTACACTTAATTCAATAATTAGATTTTCTGAGTGACATGTAAACTGGGCTAAAATCTTTCTTTCTGATTGAGCTATAAGCTCAGTTTTTTTGCCAAATCTGGATTTATGAATATTATTTAGCTAAACTGTAAATTATGGAAAATGTTATAAATGCTAGACACACCCCATTTCCACATGGGCCAGTACGGTACAGTACGGTCTGGAACGGGTAGGTTGTGTTCCATTACCATCTTAAAAGAACAGTAGAGGGTGAGGACATGGGCGGGCTTAGCTTAACATGCGCTCCAGCAAAAAGCATCTCTCTTATGATGTTGAAGATTGATTTTTTTTGAAAAAGTAGATTTTCTTTAACCAATGTACTACTTTGACTTTCATAGCTCAGAGTGATGCCAATCTAGCCATCTAGTTTTACAAGGATACTTCGCAGTTTGTTTTTAGTTTGACATTAAATTCAAGTAGGCTCCAGGGCTGGATGATTGAAATAAAAGAAGGTTTTTTCATCCGAAAAAAAATCAGGCAGGAAAAAATGGATTAAAATCTGAAATCAGATTTGGTATAAACAAAAATCTGAGATTTAATTTTTAAGCCATATCGCCCAGCCCTACCTCCTAGTGTTTCTGTAAATATTCAATCGTGAATACATTAAAATAAGAGGGGTTTGGACCTTGTTTAATAATGTTACTCAGGGGAATCATATGTTGACACAAAAATAAATAGAAGAAATAGTGCATTGATATTAACATAATATATTTTTTCCAATATAATATGTATTTGTAAATATACCATCTGTCCATCTATACATACTTAAACAACAAACACACATAACTCCAAGTCAATCACACTTTTGTGAAATCACATTGTCCACATGCTGTTGTCCAAATTGAAAAGACAACAGGTGGAAATTATAGGCAATTAGTGAGACAACCCAAAAAAGGAGTGGTTCTGCAGGTGGTGACCACAGACCAGCTCTATTTTCCTATGGTGTCTGGCTGATGTTTTTGTCGCTTTTGAATGTTGGTGGTGCTTTCACTCTAGTGAAAGCAGGGGACGCAGTCTAAAACCCACACAAGTGGCTCAGGTAATGCAGCTCATTCAGGATGGCACATGCATGCAAACTGTGACAAGATTTCATTTTCTGTCAGTGTGGAGGTGCTACAAGGAGACAGGCCAGTACATCAGGAGACGTGGAGAAGGCCGTAAGAGAGAAACAACCCAGATGCAGGCCTACTACCTCTGTCTTTGTGCAAGGAGGAATAGCAGAAACACTGCCAGAGCCCTGCAAAAATTAGCTCCAGCAAGCCACAAATGTGCATGTGTCTGCATAAACGGTCAGAAACAGACTCCATGAAGGTAGTATGAGGGCCAAAAGGTGGGGTTTTTTGCTTGATTCCCAACATAGTGCAAAACATTTGGCATTTACCAGAGAACAACAAGACTGGCAAATCCGCCACTTGCGCCCTGGGCTCTTCATAGATGAAGGCAAGTTCACATTGGGCACATGTGACAGACTTGACAGAGTCTGGTTACACTGTGGATAACGTTCTGCTGCCTGCAACATCCTCCAGCATGACTGCTTTGTCAGTGGGTCAGTAGGGGTATGGGTTGACATTTCTTTGGAGGGCCGCACAGCCCTCCATGTGTTCGCCACAGGTAGTCTGACTGTCATTAGGTACTGAGATGAGATCCTCTGACTTCTTGTGAGACCATATGCTTGTGTGGTTGGCTCTGGGTTTCTCCTAATGCAAGACAATGCTAGACCTAATGTGGCTGGAGTGTTTTAGTAGTTCCTCCTAGATGAAGGAATTGATGATATGGACTGGCCCGCCTGTTACCCATGCCTAAATCCAATCTGGGGAATCATGTCTCACTCCATCCACCAATGCCAAATTGCACTAAATACTGTCCAGAAGTTGGCAGATTCTTTAGTCAGGGTCTGGGAGGAGATCCCTCCAAAGACCATCCACAATACAGGCATGTGGAGGCCACGCGCCATTGAGTCTAATTTTAACTTGACATTACATCAAAGTTCTGTCAGCTGTGGTGTGTTTTTCCTCTTTAATTGTGTGTGTGACTCCAAATTGAGGCCTTCATGGATTGATAATTTTGATTATTTTTTGATAATTTTTGTGTGATTGTGTGAGCACATTCAACTATGTAAAGACCAAAGTGTTTAATTAGAATATTTGTTATTTTTGCGTCCCTTAATTTTTTTAGCAGTGTGTATATATTTTTTTTACAGTACACAAAACACAGCTGGATTTGTTTGACACATACTGAAATGACGGAGCACAACAAAAAATATGAACCCTAATATATGTACTGTTACAGCCCTACTAAAAATGTACTTATTTTAATGTTAAAATCCATGTAAAGGAATAACTCCTATTATGCTACAAAGCAAGTAGCATCTGTCTGGACTAACACAGTATGGACAACATAAATCAGTAAAAATGAAGTCAGTTAAACTACAGTAAATTAATATGCACTCATTTAGGGAATGCATTATGTGAAACTGTCTCAAATCAGCCATCAACTGAAGTGGCAGTTTAAACTGCTAAGACCTGCTGCAAGTGTGAGTGATATAAGTTATTTTCTGTTAAGTTTTGTCTTATGTCCTAAATCACACATATGTTGTATCTAAATGTAAATGATAACTAATGATGTGCATTTTGACTGTGTTTGTCAAGTGATTTGGAATTCATTTGATTTTAAAAATGTGCAATTAAAATGTCTACAAATCAGAAGCCGCATATATAAATAGCTAGCACTTGAAATACTTAACGAGACCTTGTAGGGCTTTTTCCGCATGCTGGCTCTCACTCCAGTGACTATTTCTCCCAAAGTATAGCTGCCACTCGCAACATGGCCAGATGTATAGTGGTTTTCTCCACGTTTAATGCTTCTTCTTTTGTCCTGGAAGAAAGAGGCAAATCACAGCCATTTGTCCCCTTCTTCTTCTTCTTTAGTTTAGTCTTATAAGGTTTTTCACACAAAACCTAAAATACCTTTTGCCACCGGTTAAAAATGTGCGTTTTATCCATATCAAAATGTGTCTTTAAAATTCACAGACTACATATGTTCGATCCATGGTGCATTTCAAACGGGATCGGAAATACCTTTTATTGCTCCATTGATTCATTTGTTTTGTTTGGCAATAGGGATTCATGGAGTGAAAGTAAAAAGGCTTGACTTAGACTTCTTATTTCTGTGAGACAGGAAGGTTTTCTCTAACAAGAAGTACCTCTGATACTAGGTTTTCCAAGATTATACAATTTAAATACTGTTATTTAAGAACTACACCATGAATATGTTGGGGATTTAGAGGAAGTGATAATTGGTTAATTTATTAATAGTTAATTAATGGTTAATAATAATTTGGAATAATTATACCAATAACCTAATACTGGGATGATTATTAATGCACCTGGAACGTTCAGTGACAAAACAAGTAAAATGGGGCATCAGTTTAGAAGAAAAAATATTAATTATACCACACTATCAGTCTCTATCTGAAGGATAGATTCTTTTACCGATGTATTAAATCACACAACACCAAAAGAAGCGCAGATATTTTATCTCAAGTTTAAGGAATTTATTAAACATGCTTAACCCTTATAACAAGCAGTCAAAAATAAACTCAATCTACTCTACAGCTAACTATACGTCCATTCTCAAGGGATTTATCTATTCTGTCAGGGAGGAGATGGGATGTGGAAGATCAGAGTCAAACCAAACTGACGTCACAGGGAGCCCCAAACTCATGTGCATACAAAGTGGGTGTGTGTGGGGAACAGGGGGAGAGCGACAGGAAGGCAGCCTCACCAGCGACAATTGTAAGCACTATTTTAAACATATTTTATAGCTCTAAAGAAAACTAAATTGCTGAGGCATCTAAAGAAGATGAAATTAACAGAAATTAATAGAAGGAATATAGTTTTTGTTTGTTATTTACTTTGCAAAAATAGATTGAACATACTTAGTGTGCACCATTGCTTGCCAACCCCCATTAAACAGACATTTTTGGCTTATAATTTTTTTGTTTTTAACATTTTATTATGAGTTATAATTGTCCTACGGTATTGAAGTCACCATATATTTCGAACGTTCCTTGAATGCATCACAGGTGTGCTATATGCAGCAAGGTTTGATAGAGAAGAGAAGGTGATGAACAATGTTCGCGTGGCATATAAATCTGCAGATTTTGTTTCTACTTTTGTATCAATTTGAAATAAAAAAACTACTTTCATTGTAAGTGGGTGAAATAAACCGAGTAACATTCATTAATGGTCATTCGATGTGGTATCATCATGTTGCATGCACATGTGCAGATCACTCCCTTTCTGAGCTGGAAGGACAGTCAGGTGGAGACAATCCAGGTCTCTAATCTGCAGGGAATCGGTAAACCACTTTGACAGAAGTAGCTCATGGTGGTCAGAAATGTCGCTAGATTTGTCGCTAGGCAATTTTTTGTATAAACATCATTAAGGGGGTCTGAAAAGTTGGTAAATTGGCAACACTACACTGTACCTGCACTAAACCAGGGAGCCAACCTCCTATGGCTGATTACCTTCTTTTTTAAGGGGGCTACACTATCCAGCGCCAAACGCACTTAGGAAGGCAAGGCAAGTTTATTTGTAGAGCACAATTCATACACAAGGCAATTCAAAGTGCTTCACAGTTGCATAAATTAAGAAAACAGATAAACAGAAAAAATACATACACCTAACAAATACAATAACAAGCAAGAGTGCAGACAAAATACTTTCAATTGTCATATGCATGGATAAAAATAACTGTTTTCAGCCTGGATGTAAAAATTATTAGAGTTGAGGCTGCTCTCACATCCTGATGAAGACTTTTCCAGATTTTAGCTGCCTGAAACTGAAATGCAGCCTCACCTTTGTGAACCACCAGGAGACCACTCCCTGAAGTTCTCAGGGCCCGAGATGATTCATATGTCTCTAACATGTCAGAGATGTACTTTGGTGCCAAACCATGAAAAGACTTGTACACAAGCAGAGCTGTTTTAAATTCTATTCTCTGAGCGACAGGAAGCCAGTGCAGAGACCGGAGCACTGGACTAATATGGCCGTATTTCCTTGTTCTTGTCAGGACTCGAGCAGCAGCGTTCTGGAAGTACTGCAGCTGTCTAACAGCACGTTTAGAGAGGCCAGTGAGCAAGCCATTACAGTAGTCTAACCTGCTGGAGGCAAATGCATGGATACGTCTCTCTAAGTCTGGTTTTGACACTATTCAGACGGTAAAAAGCTGTTGATGTTATTGCTTTGATATGGCTGTTTAAGATAGATTTCTAAATTAATTTTTTGGTTGAAGACTGAGAGAATCGAGATGACTTACTGTTTGTGAAAGTAGTACTTTGTACCAGACCATTAATTTCTGAAGGGTTAGGAATAATGGAAGGGAAGTGAATAACTGCCTTCCACTGTGGTATTCTGAGACACATAGGGAAGCAAGAATGGAACAAATTCTTTAAAACTTGTTACAACATTATCTGATAAAGTTCTACTGTAATGATATTTTCTTTCTGATTTGGTAAAGATTCGGGTAAAATCAATTGAAAGGTTATCAAAAAATTGTCAGATAGGACTGGGTTATTTGGGAGGACCTTTACTTCATCACACTCAATGACGTATGTCAGTACAACGTCTAAAGTCTGTCGACCAGAGTTCGTGGGTCCCTTCACTTTCAGAGCAAAACCAATTTAATCTAAGATAATATTAAATGCTGCAATCACTTTCAGTGTCCATGTGAATATTGAAATCCCCTGCTATAATCAGTGTTTAAAGAATATTAAATCAGATTTTAAAAAATCTGAGATCTGGTCCAAGAATTGAGAGTAAGGGCCTTGCGGACAATACAAAACCATAAACAAAAGTTTTTTTTTTATATTGTGCGGCTTGGATGAGGAAAATTAAAGATTAGATGTTCATAGGAGCTGCAGCTATTAATTGGTCTAGGTTGAATTTGTAAATCTGAATGAAAGACGGTTCCAACTCCTCCTCCTCACCCAGTGCTTCTAAGAATGTTGAAATTTTGATAATTGGAAGGAGTTAACTTATTTATAATCACAAAACCCTCCTGAGCCAGGTTTTTGATAGGCAAAATAGATCACTTTTATTATGACATATCAAGTGACTTACTAATAAAGTCTTTGAGGAGAGTGACCTATTTTCTTGTTTGGTCAAAGTCGTATTTATTTTAACGATTTAATATAAATTTTCATAGTTTGCTTTTGTCATAGTTTGATTTTGGCCAAGGGCAAGACACTGTCTCGATGGGGTATTGAGTGGGTAGGTTTTCCCCAAAAAGATTTCCAATTATCAATGTAGCCAACGCTGTTTGCTGGACACCACTCAGACAACCATCGATTGAATGACAGCATGCGGCTATCATGTCATCACTGGTCCGATCAGGAAGGGGACCCGAAAAGATTAGAGTCACACATCTTTTCAGCAAACGTACACACTGATGCAACACTATTTTTAATGATCTCCGATTGGAATAACCGGGTGTCATTACCACCAATGTGAATAAAAATCTTACTGTACTTATGCTTATTGTTAGCCAGCAGTTTCAGGTGGGATTTTATATTGCCTGTTCTGGCCCCTGGAAAACATTTGACTATGGTCGATGGTGTCTCTAATGCCATGTTTCGTACTATGCAACTCTGAATTATAAGGGTCTGTTTCTCAGTGGGTGCCTCACTTAGTGGGGTAAAATCTGTTTGATACGCAGACAGGGTGGTGTGGCCCTTTGGGCTGGGAAGTATGTTTTCTACAAACTGTGACCCAGTCAGCCTGAGATCCCAGCTGCTGTTGGGGGACCGCTAGGTGGTTCTATCCTCGTTGGTGGAGCCGGGACTCTAACTCTGAAACCCTTGCCTCCAATGCTGAAAAAATGCTACATTTATTACACTTACCATTATCAATAAAGGAGGCGGGGGAGTAACTAAACATATGACACAGAGAACATGAGAGAGGGGCCACAGAGGGACAGTAAGGAGACATAGACGGAAGAGAGGTAGCCATAGCTGCTACGAAGCTAAGCTAACGAGCTAGCGAGATCTTAGCAACACCGAGAACAACCATGTGAAACACAAAGGGTTCCCGAAACGTAAACTACACCAACTGGAAATTATTATAGTAGTGTGCTCGTGTGTTAAAATTATTTAGAAAGACCTCAACACAGAGAAAAATAGATATATTGAAGAGAGTCTGAGCAAACAGCAAGCAGTTCAGCAGTGACAATAGGAAATGTGGGCAGGAAGGATCTCCTGTAGCATTCTGTGTTAGGAGAAACTACCTACCCCCTCCCAGTGACAGAAGTCCCACTAAGGAAGGAAATAGTTTAGGTTCTGTTTCAGTTTAAATTTTCTGACTTATGATGGTTAGAGCAGCACCAATATGCACATGTATCTAGCTCATAGAGCCAAACCTTCTATCGGTGCGTGTATTGCTTTAAGAAATAGTCACGTGACCGATACGGCTGCTGTGTCATTCTCAATGTATGGATATGTGTGGAGAATGTATTTATGTGTGTGAAGAATGTATATATGTATGTGGAAAATAAATGTGTTTATGTTAAGAATAAATGTGTGTATGTTAAGAATAAATGCATGAAACAGGCCTGGACAAAAATGATGGTACCCCTAGAAAAGAATGAAAATAATGTGACCAAAGGGACATGTTAATCCAAGGTATGTCCACTAATCAGCATCCCAGGTGTCTACAATCCTGTAATCACTCAGTGGGCCTATATATAGGACTCCAGGTAGTCACTGTGTTTTTTGGTGACGTGGTGTGTACCACACTCAATATAAACCAGAGGAAGCAAAGGAAAGAGTTGTCTCAGGAGATGAGAAAGAAAATCATAGACAAGCATGTTAACTGTAAAGGCTATAAGACCATCTCCAAGCAGCTAGATGTTTCTGTGACTACAGCTGCACATGTCATTCAGTAATGTACGATCCATGGGACTGTAGCCAACCTCCCTGGACGTGGCTGCAGGAGGAAAATTGATGACAGATCAAAGAGACGGATAATCCAAATGGTAACAAAAGAGCCTAGAAAGACTTCAAAATAGATCCAAGCTGAACTTTATGCTCAAGGAACATCAGTGTCAGATCGGAACATCCTTCGCTGTTTGAGCCAGAGGACAAATCATTAAAAAAAACAGACTGGAGTATGCCAAACTACATGCTGACGAGCCACAAAGCTTCTGGGAGAATGTCCTGTGGACAGATGAGACAAAAATTTAACTTTTTGCCAAGGCACATCAGCTCTATGTTCACAGACGGAAAAATGAAGCATATCTAGAAAAGAACACGGTCCCTACTGTGAAACATGGGGGAGGCTCGGTTATGTTCTGGGGCTGATTTGCTGCATCTGACACAGGGTGTCTTGAATCTGTGCAGGGTACAATGAAATCTCAAGACTATCAGGGGATTCTAGAGAGAAATGTGCTGGCCAGTGTCAGAAAGCATGGTCTCAGTCGCAGGTCACGGGTCTTACAACAGGAAAATGACCCAAAACACACAGCTAAAAACACCCAAGAAGGGCTAAGAGGAAAACACTGGCCTTCTATGAGCCCTGATCTCAATCCTATTGAGCATCTTTGGAAGGAGCTGAAACGTGCTGTCTGGAAAAGGCGCCCTTCAAACCGGAAACAACTAGAACAGTTTGCTCATGAGGAGTGGGCCAAAATACCTGCTGAGAGGTGCAGAAGTCTCATTGACAGTTACAGGAATCATTTGATTGCAGTGATTGCCTCAAAAGGTTGTGCAACCAAATATTAAGTTGTGGGTACCATCAATTTTGTCCAGGCCTGTTTCATGCATTTATTTTTTAAATAATTCCGTTGAAGCATGGATGAAAAGTAATGTCTGACTTTCATTGGCCAACATTTATATAATTTTTATTTATTATTACTTTTGTCAGATTAAAGTTATTTCTGTGACCATTATGAGTTTTTCTTCGATTTAATGAAGGTTACCAACAATTTTGTCCACGTCTGTATGTGAAGAACAAACATTCTTATATTGGATAATGTATGTGTATGAGAGGATAATGATAGGAGAGTAGAATATATGTCCGAACTATGGGGAGTGCATTTGGAGAGTATATATGTGTGGGTGGACCATATATGTGTGTGTGTACAGCATATATTTGTGTATAAATAGGGTATTTATGTAAGTGTGTGAAGAATGTATGCGTGTGTGAGTATAATTTATGTATGTGAGAATGACAGAATGAATTATGGCCTGGATGACCCGTCATAAAATCAACAGTCCCACTCACAGGGTAGTTCCAAACACAAGCAGATAATGAAATCACAAGGTGTCATTACAAGCATAAACAGACAAACATAGGTATTCCAAGCCTCAAGGGGCAAACTCCACTGGCCATATGTGAAACCAACCCATGCTAAAAATGCAAACTTCACAGTAGAAATAAACATGTTTACCAGGCTGGTTAAAAAAAAATCATGTTAGGTTTAATAGGTTACCGTCATGACAATTTTTATAACTCATCGATTTAGATCTAATTTAAGCTCTAAATTATGAATAAGGGCTGTGTACTTTTGATTGACAGGTCTCAGATGAGCTGTCACCACTTGCGCTGGTGGTGAGCAGCTTGTTCCCCCATAAGCCTGTGAATATTCTCATTCATCTCATTCATTGTTCCCCCATGCTTGCTTCAGGGAAAGGCTGCAGCCTCGGCCTCATGTTAACAGTCTAGGCTATTTTGTTTCTGAAAACTTAATCAGTTGTGTCCGCATTATTTGTTCGTTTTCGGATATTAAACATGCACTTATTGGATAAAGATGACTTGCTGTGGTATTAATTGCACTAACCGACCATCCAAGTCATCTCTGCTCCATTTTTTTTTCAGTACGTTAATATTTCTGCTGTGCATTTAAGATAACTTTGCTTGGTGGAAAACGGGTCTAACTGATTACAATTTTTCTTTACATATTTAATATTAAAACTTTTCCAATTAAAATTCACATAATTGGAGTGAAAGCTTTGGAACATCAAGGCTTCATTGTTTTATTAAAAAAATTGTTGAGTCTGCTTAGAAGGCAGATGGGGTTACAGTGTAACTCACCCATGGTTTTCCGGCTAAAGCACCTGCTGACCTCCATTAGCTTCAGTTAGCTCAGTTACCTTGTAGCTACATTGGCTCAGAGAGTCAATCATCCACCCTCACAGCCTCACTCTCAGCTCCAGTCTTTGACAATTTTGTTTTATTTTCCGGGCGTTACCCAGAATAGACTCTTTAGAACCCTTTGGGTGAAGTTACCAAGGCTCTATCCATACAGTCTATGTTCTAAATCCTATGAAGAAACGCACCTACCAGGACTGTTATCCTGATGATTAGGGCTGGGCGGTATACCGAAAATTTACTGATGCTGAAATTTATGACTGTTACCAACGTCATTTTGAAAGAAAAGGAAAAGATATGTTTTAGTTTATAGGCGATCCTACCCCTTTAATAAATGAGCATTGCCTTGAGTCACGTGACTACTCACAGTCATGTGACATCCAGAGGGAAACAGCCCTGCTAATATAGAAACTGTGTAGCTATATTTAGCAAGTGTTTAGACTCATCTAGTGACTGTTTTTCAGAGAAATGCGAATAGTGACAAATAAAGTTACTTTTTATGGTGTTATTAGATACTCAGACTCTAACGTGGAGCACGTATGTTTGTTACTGCAGCAACGGAGATGCAGCTTAGCCAGAGCTTTTCTAGGCCAACAGCTCCGCCTGCCCAGGTCCTGCTCAGACAGAGCAGATATTAATCCCATTTTCATACTTGTAGAGCACTGCACACACAAACTTCTCCCCCATCCTGTCTATAGGAATTGAGAATAGAAATGAGAATTTGATATAAAATATGTTGCATTTAAGAATTATGTTCATGTGTATGTCTTCAGATTTTATTGCAATTGCACGTATTGGTGCATGTATGAAGAGCAATTATGCTGCTGCGTCCCAGCGCTGGATGTGCTGGCACTCATTGAAGATTAATTTTTATGTCAGGGACGCTGCTGCATCAATCGTGCCGTGTCACCTGCAGCTCTGTGTATTTTTATGACCCCAAATCAATATTTTGCATGAATGATACTTTTTAAAAGTAGTTTTGAAGCGCACCTTTTTAGCCAGGCTTTAAAAATCTAGGACTGCTTAAACTTATGTTCTATTATGATTTAGTTTTATTTGTTTTAACTTGATTCCAGTCTTACTGTTGCTACAAGAGAAAATCATAGCCTATAAATGAAACTTTATATTTTGTGTTCTTATTTGTTTCATCTCTTGTGCTGCTGCATTTATTTTTCATTTATTTTTAAGTTTTGATTTTTTACTCTCGTCTTCTAACGCATTTTTTGTAACTATATTTTTGTCTGTTTATGCTGAGTAAGCTCTATATAGATCAACATTGATTTATTTATTGAAATAAAACTGTCTCATGCCTCTGCATTCCTGCAGCTGTGTCTTTCTCCGCCTCTCGGTGGCCATGGTTACCCGTGAAACGCCCCATATTAGCCGTCTTAAGTCGATGCAGAATATTCACTAGACACTTTGCATTGACCGTTTATGGAAGAAAGTGGGTGTGTAAGGCGGGATATGACCAAGAGAAAGCTGAGCACATTTCTACGTAGAGTCTGATTTTTAAAAAGGAAAAAGTAGGGGAAAGTCCAGCTGTGCGTACTCCAAGTTTGATAGATCAGAAACCTACTAGGCTTAAGGAAAAAAAGCTGCTGAGCTTTAGTGTGGTTTTAGTAAGGATTCTTAGCAAAGTTGTTTAAATGAGACCCCAGGTCTGTGTGATCACTTTAAACTGGACTCTGAGAAATACAGAAAGGAGTGGGAATCAAACACTGAATCAAAAGGCTGTTTGAAGCCGTTCAATAGCATGAAGCCATCATATTTTAAAGAACATTATGTAAATTTGTCCACTACTCAACATTGAATACAGAAAAAAGACTGGGGGGCATGATGTGATCATAATTATCAACCACCTACCATTATGGAGGTGAAATGCTCAATATATCGTGATAATAATTTTAGCTCATATCGCCCAGCCCAACTGATGATAAAGGGAGACTTTACCCTCAGAAAGAAGAACAAGTGCATAACTAGCATGTCTCCCTAGTAATTAAATACTTTTTTGTGTTTACAGAATAAAACCAGGATGTTATAAAGGTCAACAAAGCAATTATTTTTAATTCTGACCATATTTCACAAAACCAAACATGTCATAAGGATAAAGTCTGCTGCAATTTTAACTTTAATCCATGCCTTTTATCTCAATAACTTCACTGTATTTTACATGCTGTAGCTGTGCTTTAAAAACATCCACATCTCTTATTGATTTAAAAACAAAGTCCTAACCGATGTGTCCCTTATACAGTCAGAGATCGTTTATGCAGTTTGGAGGAGTCTTGATCTTGTCTTGACCTGGAGCTCCCTGTAAGGAAATTTGTTTCTTTATCTCTTACACCATTCATATGCCTGCTGTTTGAAGGTGAAGCAAGGATAGCTGCAATCTGATGCAAAAAGGGTGAATATTGCTGGATGTGAAGGGCATGTTAATGTCTCTATACAGATTAATTTAGGAATCCAGAGTGGATGCAAAATAATAGTAAAACATTATAGCAAGGATCAATACTAAATACAGGCTTAATGAAAAGTAAATTAATTTAAACTTTATTGTAATACGTGTTAAAATTTTGGTACATTCCAACATGAACTGTTGAGTTTTTTAAATGCAATTCACTTTTATTTATATAGTGCCAGTTTACAACAAAAGTCATCTCAATCCCATTATACAAACATTCCAATCAGTTAAGTTTTCTATGTAAGGAATCCCAGCAGATTGCGTTGTCATCGGCGTGAGGTTGTGCTGGGATCATGCAGACTCCAACCACAGCAATTCCTTTGCAAACCCTCATACTGAGCAAGCATGTAGCGACAGTGGAGAGGAAAAACTCCCCTTTAACAGGAAGAAACCTCTGGCAGAACCCTGGCTCAGTACAAGCGGTCATCTGCCACGACCGTCTGGGGTTCTGAGAAGACAGAGAAGAGATAGCATGGAGGATGCTCGGTGACTTTGAGCATCATCTGGACCAACGCTCCCCATCCAGCAGGGGGCATTATAGCTGAGCAGGGTACCAGACCGGGTAGAGCTTCTACGGGGAGAAAAACACTGAGAGATAACAGTTCAGTTGAGTCTGAAAAAGGATAATTTTTTTCCTAATTCTTAAGTCTACTAGCAATGTATGGTGTGAGGGAGATGGAGTTGAGGAGGGCTGCCGGACCGGGCTGCATCCTCCCCTCGCCGGATCGGGCTGAACACTCCATCTCCCTCTACTCCCTGCCTGGAAATCCAGGAGGAAAGAAGGAGGTAAGTGGGTAAGTATTGTAGTGCTTATGCATCTCTCCTTGCTCATAGGACTGCACCCTCTCCAGAATCTATGCTTTACAGAGATAATATTATTGGTAAGTGATATAACTGGAGTAGATAAAGGCCCGCTCTTCCGAAGACTCTGGCATTATCTTTGTCCATCACTTTCTAGCCTTAAAACCTGGTGTAAATCTTTTTCTGTCCTGATTCATGATTCAACCTTTGATCAATTCTCTAATCATTTTATTCTGGTAAATTAATACATTACTGTTAGAAATCGGAGAGGGATTATAAGGTATAGTGTCTGTATAAGTAACTATAAGCTTTATCAAAAAGGTAGGTTTTAGGCCTAGTCTTAAAAACAGACAGAGTATCTGCCTCACAAACTAAAACTGGGAGCTGGTTCCACAGGAGAGGAACCTGATAACTAAAAGATCTGCCTCCTATTCTACTTTTTGAAATCCTAGGAACTACCAGTAGACCTGCATTCTGAGAACGGAGTGCTCTGTTAGGAACATATGGAACAATCAGATCTCTGATGTACGATGGAGCTTGACTAATAAGGGCCTTATACGTAAGGAGGAGGATCTTAAACTCTATTCTGGATTTAACAGGGAGCCAATGGAGAGAAGCCAAAACAAAAGAAATGTGATCTCTCTTTTTAATATTTATCAGAACTCTTTCTGCAGCATTTTGGATCAACTGAAGGCTTTTGATTGCATTTTGTGGACTTCCTGATGATAAGGAATTACAGTAGTCCAGCCTCGAAGTCACAAACGCATGGACTAGTTTCTCTGCATCACTCCTGGACAGAATTTTTCTAATTTTAGCACTCCAAACATGAAAGAAAGAAATCCTAGAAACCTGTATAATATGAGATTTAAATGTAATGCCTTGGTCAAAAATTACACCGAGGTTCTTTACATTATTACAAGAGGCCAAATTAATTCCATCCAGATTAAGTGATTGACCTAGCAGTTTCCTTTTTAAAGGTTCCGGTCCAAAGACAACAACCTCTATCTTGTCTGAATTTAGGAGCAGAAAATTCAGAGTCATCCAAGTTTTTATGTCTTCCAGACATGCTTGTAATCTACCCAACTGATTGGTTTCATCAGGTTTTATGGATAAATATAATTGTGTATCATCAGCATAACTGTGGAAATTCATACCATGTTGTCTAATTATTTTACCAATTGGAAGCATATATATAGTAAAGAGAATCGGTCCAAGCACAGAACCCTGTGGTACTCAACAAGTAACCCTTGAGTGTGAAGAAGATTCATCAGTGACATGAACAAACTGGAATCTGTTGGACAGATATGATATAAACCAGCCTAGTGCTGTTCCCTTTATCCCTACATGTTCGAGCCTTTCTAAGAGAATATTATGATCGACTGTGTCAAAGCAGCACTGAGATCTAGCAAGACCAGAACAGTCACAAATCCATTATCTGAGGCCATTAGAATATCATTAGTAACTTTTACCAGTGCTGTTTCAGTGCTATGAGCTCTAAAACCTCACTGAAATTCCTCAAACAGGTTGTTGCTGTTTAAATGCTTACATACTTGATTAGCAACTATTTTCTCAAGAATTCTGGATAAGAAAGGAGGGTTAGCTATAGGTCTGTAGATAGCTAAATCATCTTGATCCAGGGAGGGTTTCTTAAGTAAAGGCCTAATTACAGCAACCATAAATTTCTGTGGCACATATCAGTTTATTAAAGATAGATTCATCATGTCTAGGATAGGGCCAGTAACCAGAGGGAACACTTCCTTAAATAATTTGGTTGGTTTTGGTCTAACATACTAGTTGAGGCTTTGGATGAAGCCAATATTAGTGATAATTCCAAAAGTTCAACAGAATCAGTCTCAATCTAGTGCCAAACGCAGTGAGGAATACTTTTAACCAGACCATCAATTTCTGAAGGGTTAGTGTTGGAATTACTGCCATCCACTGTGGTATTCTGAGACACATACGGAAACAAGAATGGAACCGATTCTTTAAAACTTGTTACAGCATTGTCTGATAAAGTTCTACTGTAATGAAAATTTCATTCAGATTTGGGAACGTTGAGTAAAGTAAATTTGAAGGTTATCAAAAAATGGTCAGATAGGACTGGGTTATGTGGGAGGACTAATAGTTCATCATACTCAATGCCGTATGTCAGTATAATGTCTAAAGTGTGCCGACCAGAGTGTGTGGGTCCCTTCACTTTATGAGTAAAGCCAATTGAGTCTAAGATAATATTAAAAGCTGCAGTTAAGGTATCACTTTCAGTGTCCACGTGAATATTAAAATCCCCTACTATAATTACCTGATCAGTGTTTTAAACTAAATCAGTGATCATTCCTAAATTATAAGGTCTCCATCCTTTGCTGCTTTAATGGATAAAATAAAAAAATTAAAAAATTTTTTTTAAAGGCACAGTGTGTGCTTTTCGGCCAGTAGGGGGCAGTGTATACCTAAATTATCACAAGCATGCAGTATCTGTGTCTTCGAGTAAAAAACTCAACAACGGAGGTCCAACTAGTGCTGTTTTCAAACGCTCAATTCCCGGAGAATTATCTATTTGCAGCAACATGACGAGCACATCAGTCTCTCTTTCATCGTTTGGAACTAGCAAAGAGGTAAAAACGTATTTATGGCGAAACTTTTTTGCATTTTGAGGGGATATCAATATTTTAATAGCGGGCTTGTTCCGTGCGCTTTGTCCGTCCGGGCCCTTGTAGAAGTAAATATGTCATCTAATATGGCTTTCCCTTGAAAAGAGGACCTGGGCCTATGTATTTTAAAACTGATTTTTAAAGTCATATTTTACAGTATCGCCAATATTTTGTAATTAATGTGCTTTACGTAATTATTATTACATAATATTTTAATGGCTATTTTCAAAGATGTACTGCAAAATCTATGTCACTTTAAAGCTTTCAAAATATGATGAAAACAACCCAAAGATTTATATTAATGGTTTTAAAAAATTTAAGAAACATAATATTAGAAACATTGTTTATTTTCTTGTATGCATTTTCAGTTCAGTTTAAATATTATTTTCACCAACTAGTTTATTATCACGCAAAAGAGGGGTTTTCTCCCACGTACAATATAAAAACTAACAATTATTTAATTCCAAACAGTCCTTTGAGATGTCAACATGTGCTCACTGATACTGAAATGACAATTTTATTGCAACAGTGTTGTTCAGCCCTAATGTAAATGTATACAGTCTTGGAAGGTAGTTCGCTTGAATGCTCGACTTGTCACAGGCAGAGGCAGCTTATAGAGAGAGGGGTTTGACTCTAGTGGATTGACACCAGCCCTGGTTAGTCCATTTAATCAAACTCTAGTTTGTTTGCCAAAAAAGCGGTTTGTTTAGGGGAGGTGGAAGTGGGCAATCAAACTGATGTGGACCAAAAAAGTGAAATCTGGTCTGCCTAAAAATGTTGGTCTTGATTTGATTGAAACAAATGTGCTGCCGTTCGATTGCCTGTGTGAATGGCAAGAGAAACGAGAAAGCAGTCTATTATGTAAGCGGTATACTGCTATGGAGCCTCTTTTTGCATTCTCCTCTGACATAATCTACCGTGGATCTGGGTATGGACTGGTCAGATGGTCTCTTAAAGCAATTTTTGTCCCAGAGAAGGCAATAAGGGAGTCCCAGTGGATTACTGTGGAGGATCCTGGGACACTCCCTTTGACCATCGAGACACTAGAAACATCTGTATAATTGGATTCATGATAACTGGATATCTGGTGATTGTCGCATGGTGGATTTTCTGTGGTATCATAAACTTATGGCTTTTAGGACAGAAATTGGCCGGCTGCCTGGAAGAGGGAAGCTGCTTGGCCGTTGTTACGCTCAGACTCTTGCAATTTTCGAGCACAACTGGACTCATTATTTGTGGGGAACGACTAGGAGAAAGTTCTCAGCCCAGCTGGAATGGAACATGACCCCTAATTTGGCTGAAAGGGAGACCACTCGACGGACTATAAGGCAAAGAGGGAAAAGAAGTGATCTTTGCCTGTGCATTTCTTATCAATTGGAATTCGGTGAATCTAGAAGGTGTAATTTATGTAATTGTTGTTGAAGAAACATCACATTCTGACAAAATAAGTAATTCAATGCAATAACAAAAATAATTAGCAGCAGCTTTTTTTGTTGCGACACCTGCACCTTAATGTCTTGTAAATAACAGCAGCAACTGCTGCACTCTGTTTTGTCTATGAAATGATCAGAACCAGTCTCTAAGCAGCAGCCCATGTCATAGAGGACCTTTTATGAGAGAATCTGGACATTTTCATCAATCTATGAAAGGAGAAAATTGTTCTACTGTTGATGCTAATATTAGTACCTAAAAAGCTAACTAGCTCACAGAAGCTACTGTTCGTGTTTTGTCATCAGCCAAACCACCGTCTCTGTGGGCTTCTCTTTAAGAAGCTCAAACACTGTTGTACTGCCGTGGAAAGCAGCTTCTACTTTTTGAATTTTGCATTACACACGATTCTCTTTTTATCTAATTAAACTCTCTAGAACGCTAGAGCTATGTTGTCGGCTCACTGCTGTTAAAGCTTTTCTAAGCTGCAGCTGAGCCTGATGGCTAAAACTGTGCATGTGTGTGAGGGGCAAAAAGGGAGCAATAAATGGGCAGCGACCGTTTTAAGAAAAAACACTACACTACATTTTTAGTAGACAATTTTAGTCATTGATGTGGCAAATCAACGAATCATGGCAGCCCTAATCTCCCACATACCTTGCTCAGCGCCTATATAAGGAGTATATCAGTGCCATGAAGTTGTATGTGGCTCTACCTGGAGCCATGTCAGCCACCTCTTATGTAAAACAGCATTCTCCAAAGTTGTCTGTTGCTAAACACAACAGAGTAATCCTAAAAACGCTACAATTTACTACCGCTCCATGTTTGTTTAGATTTCACTCCAGTAAAGTGCAGCCCCACCACAGGTGAGGAGTTAAACATGTTGCTTAAAAGCTTTGGCTCTTTTGACAAAGAGCAGTGTGAATGCAAATCACAACAGCTAAAAACTGTTTTGCAAAAGAAAAGTGTTGCAATGTTGGTGCCCAACCAAACCAAGTCTACTTGAATATCATCATAGGATGCATTCAAACCAACCCTGTTTAGTTAGCTTTTATCTCCAGAGATTCCGAGGTCACAGACATGTTAAACATAGAGCTCCCCCATCACGCTTCTCGAGGACTTTCAGTCAGAAGTCAATGGGTGTCTCTCAAAGTCAAGGCGTCTAGCCTGCAAAGGCAATGCTTTGGTAGGCGAGGCGCCTTGCTTACGAGGACACTGCCCTTCCTTGGTCAAAGAAAATGGTTAAATGGAACAGATTTACCTCACGTGAACGCGGCTGCCTGCTTACATGTTCGGTTTACGTCCCGCGCATCGTAGTAGCATAGAAGCGTAGTAACTTTCCTTCAACCATGGAACTGTATAACAAGCATCTTAATTTTTTTAACTGTGTATATGTTGGTTAAATCAAATGTGTAAGCAAGTTAGTACCTGGTAGCCACCAAAGCTACAACTACTTAGCAACTAACCAACCATATATAAATGCTTGGGAAAAAGCAGTTAAAAAGTAAAAAAAAATATATCTTAGATATAAGCCCGATTACTAAAATTAGTTGACTTAGATTTAAACTGGAAATTTCCCCCAAACTAGATGCTGCTGGCTCCTACCACACTGTATTCTGGGAAATTTTTGACTGAGGCACCTCAAGGCACCTCTGATGTATCCTTGGTCAGTGAGTTAAACGGCAGACAAACAGAGGACAGATTCCTCGGTAGCACATTAACATTGGAACATGTTTTGACGGTCCCTGATGACGTATCTTCTAGGCAACCGAGGTGGGACCATGGCATAAAGGCTAGGTTCCTGGGCATTGAGAAACACGCAATGTCTGATTTTCCCCTTGAGAGCTATCAATGGTCTGTAGGCCAGGTGATCAGCACAGGAGTCTCCGTTTTTCATCAGAAAATAATATGGGTTGTCAGTGGGCGTCAACCCTGCTACAGCATCAGGCTGAATCTCCGTGGAGAGAACCAGGCTAATCTTTGCTTCTATGACCACATCACTTCTGGCTCTCGCGGGTTTTCAGCTTGTTCATCACCTGTAGTGTCTCTCAGATTTTGCCCTCCTCAGCGCTTGATTCTTTAGAGAAAAATAAAAACAGTATTCTTAAGAATTACTTCAACAAAAATTATTATGATTTCCTCTGTAGAACCAAATCTTGGGTTTTCCCTGGTGGGTCTACAGTTTTCCCAGAACCTATTCCCTCTGGATGCTGTGTTGCTAACGCTACCAGACTGTCTGGCCATGGAGGAGCAATATTGATTATGTTTAAATCAATCCTTCCATGTAAGACGCTCTCATGTAACATTACTTTTTCCAGTTTTGACCTGTCAGTTTTGGAATTAGGTTTTACTCCCCAGAGTTTTTCTGGTGTGTTATCGTCCTCCAAAATACAACAGCACTTTTATGAATGATTTCTTGGATATCTTAACGGACCTTCCCCCAATATATGACTGTAGGATAACTCTGGGAGATTCTAATATTCATATTTCCTGTCCAGAAAAACCCCTGGGCCTTCATTTATCAAGCGTACTTACGCACAGATCCATGCGTATGTCGTGCGTAGGAACAATTCTACTCATTGTGTGGTATTTATCAGTTTGTACTTGTGCGTAAAAATGTTCCTAAATATAAGTACAGTTCTGATTGTTTGTACGCACAGCATCTACTGTTAGAACGGAGGAACTGCAGCACTGAAACAGTTTTACTTTGACAGAATATTTGTCTCAGCAGCTTATTGCCTCCACCAAGGAGCGCATCATGGCGTCTGTCTGTGTCATAACAAAATAACGTAAAAGTTATGCACAGATTAGCAATAAACTTTCGGGAAATGTTTGAAATTTGCCTAGAAATACATAATTTAATGTTGCGGGTGATCATACATGACGATCCTGTCACTCGCAATCTGGGCTCTTCGGCCTCAGACCTCCCCTCCCGTTTATTTGTTTATTTATTACACCAAGCACTTCAGCTTAATGGGATGTTGACACATCTTCAATTAAAGGGTTTTCAAACTGCACTGTGACAGCTAAATGGTCCTGCTTATCAGTGAAGTAAATTGTCCTTTTTTGTTTCCCTTGCGTACTGATGGCAGCACAAGCCTTGTCTCCAATTACGCATGGCGACAAAAGAGTCAAATGTGATGATCGAAACACCCTTTATATTAGATCTGGTCCAGCTGTGTACTGAGAAATGTTTTACTGTATTTAGTTTAATATAAAATAATTTTTTCCCCTTTATTTCCAACAGGAACATCTCCCCTGTCCCGACCGCATCTACTGTCACCATTGTCCCAGGCGGACTTATGTTTTTTTATTAGTTTCCCCTGAGCTGATAGAATCAAACAGCAATGTTCATTATTAAATTATTTAATATGTTCAAAGACGTTAACGATTTCCATAAAAGTTAATAATAACAAATTACATTATTCGCCACATTTCTTTTTCATGTCTGCTCTGCAGCAGATATGTAACGGCTGCGTGCGGGTTGGAATTAAGCAGAGAAACCACTGATAACAAAAATTATCGATGGTGAAATTAATGTGTATTAACTGAAATTTTGTTTAGCTCTGTTTATCATGAATACTTTTTTTATTGCCCCACCTTTGTTTCACTTCGATCTTGGTGCCACTACAGTTCCTTTTTTCGCTCTCTTGGAAATTATTTTAAGGAAGAACGTGAGGACACGATGCATTTGACAGATGATGTGGTATTACCAAATATAGTTAATTCAGAGCGTTTCTGTATGCAATTGTCTGTCAACAGGGACAAGCACCTGAGAACGCGTAATTAGGATTAATCAACAGCTGAATGTGGAGAAGCGTGGGTACGAGAGGCCACTGCATGTTTCATCACACTTTCTTGTGTACTTACGCACATCCTAAATTTCCTTAGGATAGAATATAGGCACATTTCTACGAACGTTTGATAAATGAGGGCCCTGGTTTAGGACCTTATGGACTTGTGGACTCTTTTGGGTTAAAAAATTAGTTAAAGCACCAACTCACTAGCACTCATATTCTAGATCTAGTTCTGTTGTTTGGTCTGAATTTCTGGTCTGATTATTGATTCTGTCTGTTCATTTCCCAGTTGTTTCTAAAGTCAACCGCACAGATTCTGTACTAAAAGGGCAGCAAATTAGTCATGTTTCCTGCTTCATTTCAGTTCATTTAGACAGTTAACTTATATTCTGCACATCTAGCAAAGAATATGTCTTGCCTTCTTGCCAGGTTGAGAAGATACCTGTGCATTGCACCTGAGTTTTGGAACAATAACTGAAAATAGAAGCAAGAGATACTCTGTATCTCAACATGGATGCTGAAAGACTCATTGATCTTATATCTGAAAGCTGTTAGAGCAGCTGAGAATAAATTCCACTTGACCTCTTTCCTGTCATCACGTTGACCGACGTGCCCTTTTGCTGCACCGTTACTACATAAAGGAATTGATATTTCCTTCTAAACTTTCATCAGATCTCTGTGTTCAGTTCCAAAATTTCTTTCTACAGAAAGTTCAGGACATTAGGTCCATAATTACTTCCTCAATGTATTCTGATCATTTGGAGCCTCCAGACACAGTTTCTCTTTTGCCGTTTATTTTTTTTCATATCTATCATTATGAAACCCTCAGATTCCCCTAAAGAACCCATTCCTCCGAGATTATTACTTGATGTTTTCCCACAAATTGGTCTGCTATTCACATTTTTAATAGCCGTCTTTCCTAAGGTGTTGTTCTGTTTCCATACATGGGGTTTTCAGCTGCTGTTGAAGAACCCAGGCTTAAAGGGACTATGTGGAATTTGACAGTTTTCTACTCTGCAGCACTCAATACCGGTGATAATAGATGTCCTTCACGGGACATTCCAATGTAGATAATTACACGGGATGTCCCAGCTAATAGGGGACAGTTGGCAACCCTACTGGAGATTGCCCTCGCAGGCCAAACAAGTAACTGCAACCAAAATGGTAAGCTCGTATAGGAGACTTGCATGCGATACTAACAATCAGAAACAGCTGAGTCAGTCCCTTCAGCAAAAAAATACTGATTTGCGGGAAATGGTACTGTTTTGTAAGTTTAGTTGGGGTCTGGGCTGGAGTTATGCCGGTGCTAGGCCATTTAGGACATTTAGGACATCTGCTTTTGCGAATTCCGCTAACAGTCTACAAATCCTGTGAGGAAAGTGGTTTTAAGTTTTCCGCTTCTCTACTATGGAACAAACTTCCACTGTTGATGAGACAATTCACATCTATAACAATTTTTAAATCACAAATGAGAGCCCATTATTATTACCATTATCTTTTGGTAACACTTTTTTTTATTTTATGTTGTACTTTTTGTATTATTATTGTCCTTTTCTTCAGTTTATTTCTATATTGACTATTTTTGTTGCATTTTTTTTATTTTGCACTTGGTCCAACAAACCAAACATTTAGTGCAAAAATATTTACCCCCTCACCTGTGGTGGCGCTGCACCAAGGAGCACAGAACACAGTGACACTTCCTGTTGCGTGAAATGTAAACTAACATGGACATGCATAAGATTTTAGCCAATTAAAAATTAGAATGTTTTTGGCAAATGTGTCAGACATAAACATTGTAAGAATGGTCTCAGTATGAGCACAGAACAAAGCAGTGTTGTCGTGCATTTTTTACATTTTTTTTATTTAACCTAGATGCACTGAGGTATAGTCCATTTGCTGGTTCGTGAACATTTCATGGCTCGCTAGGCATTGTAAAATGCAATTCAACTGCTCCAGAGTTCACTTTAACGAAGCCAAGACCTAGGTTTTTAGGCAAACCAAGGTTTGTATTTTTTGGCTGCCTCAGACTTAGATTGTGAATTCACATCTCCCGAAACGAAGCATACTTTCTGGATATGAAAATAAGAGTTTGATGAAGGCGGACTAAACAGGGCTGGTGTGAATTGTTGGAATTTCGGTTCCCCTTTCCAACCAAGTCTGCTGGACTATCAAGTGTGAGAACAACGTATCAGATGCGGTGAAGTAGGACAGACTTCTTGCTGGGAGTTAATTTTTTTTTTATGGTACACTACTGGTAATATCCTTTTTTCTCTGTGTGTGTGTGTGTGCTTTGAATCTCAAATTGGAACTAATTTCTAACTCAGCCTTCCTGCTATATATATATATATATATATATATATATATATATATATATATATATATATATATAATGCTTGTTTGATAAATTCAGTATGTCAGCAATGGGGTTAATTGTTAAAAAAATGAGTGGGGTTTAGGGAAAAGAGTCTTTTTCAGGACAAATGATTTAGATCTAACTGTAATTTATTTAATGGCTAAGATTATTTTTGCTGTTTTAAATGGCCCATATTTCCAGCCACTTTTTTATTTATAGGGAAACAGCAGTTCCATTCGTTCTCTGCCTGTACATGCCTGAACAAATATTTGAACCTTTGACACAGGCCTTTTTGAATCCTTCTTCAACATTTCCCACATATTTATATCAACATAAATAAGACAGCCAGTGTGGTGAGGGTCGCATTAAGACTGACCCTGGAAGTCTGCAGCTCAGTGAATCATCTCTTATTACCTCCATCATGCAGTGGCACAGATCGGTCGTCTAGGGGAATCACTGGAACGTCTGCATGACCAATGATGATTGAGCATCCTGGTAAAAGGAACACTTCTTACTTGTTGGTGGGACTGCAAAAGAAGGAGAGTCAGAAAGGGTAACGCTTGAGGAGCCATTCCCTCACAAGGATATTTATCACAGGCGGACCGATCTCTTTTACGCTCAGGAGAGTCCCAGACGGCTCCATAATAAATGCTTGCTGGGGATGAAATATTCATGCAGAGTTAAATATGGATCCTAGAGTAGTAGCTGCACATTAAATTCTGTCAATACTGATCAGTGCTGATTCCCCTCTTACTCCTGCCTCAAGTGGATTCCCTGTTGGCAGCTCTTTCAAATTTGGAAAGGGAGGCCATGCAGAATGAAAGACGACACATGTTAGTATTAGAGAGCTGAAAAGAATCTCCAATGTGTTTATGGTGAGCCAGTGCAACAGTTAAATGTGCTGGGCTGCTTTTATCAATGTTAGCTACCTAAGCGTAAAAGTGAAATTGCTGTTCCAGCAGTGAAAGCTGTTTTACTCCTCAGACAACTCATGCAACATCAAACTCTTACATGAGACTCTGCTGAAATACACCATTAAGAAACAGTGTTGCTTTTTCACACACTTAAGAATGTAAATCACTCTAAGCTAAATTCAGTTAGGAAGCCCTAAAGTGGCAACGATGCAGAGAATCCAGTAAAAATAATTTTTGATCTTAATTTCACAACCAAAATTTCAAGCACATCAGCCAAGAAAAAACAACAACAAATAGAAATCCCCTGTGCATATTTTTTAGTTCAGATTTTCTTTTTTTTGGAAAATTGCGTGTGGATATTATTCAGAATTCTGATGAAACTGATACCAACTAGGGGAGAGAAAAAGTGTGGTTAAAAAAGTTGTCATGTTCCCCCCAGAATGTCCTAAATGTTCTTTATGAAAAGGAAGGTACCTATAGCAAAAGTAGGTAGTTGCGGACTAAAACACACTATGTACCAGTAGAATAATCTGTTGACAACTCACATTTCATAATAGAAGAGAGTGTCTATAAAATTATTTTTTTACACTAGTTTTTTTAATGTGGGTATGTCCAGGTGTTCATTTCATTCATTTGATAATAGATGTGAGAAAGACATACCAGATTTTTGTTCAATGCTTCTTTCCCCTCTGAGTTTGTTTAGTCCAGCTCACCATGGGCATTACAGACTGATTTACAGTTATTTCAACTCCACATGATCAGTCCAATCATACAGATTTTGTGCCGCAAAGTGAATTAATCAAATTGGCTTTTTAAGTGCGTAGTCTCACTTAGTCAAGATATATCAGATAGACTCAGAGCATTGCAGTATTTAGGCAAAGGTTGGCTACAGTAGCAACATGAGGACAGATGGAGGCTCAGGTTGTCCGTTGCTTTGAAGCTCCTCAACGATTGTAAAAGCTAGTGGTTAATTTGACATATTTTAATTAGTTTTAGTCATCGTCTAAAAAAATTAATTTGTTTTGGTCGCATTCAAATGATGCACTAGACATCTTTAATGTCTGTCTTTGACCAATGGGGTAAAAAAAAATCTGGTCATAATCTATTTTTACCCGTCAATTTTAAAAATAACTCATTCAATTGTTTTTTTTTTCTTAATTTCATTTTAAATAAGAATTCATCTTAACAAGCTGAACAGAGCACTACATGTAAAAATGAAAAATAAAAAAATAACAATCAAAGGAGACGTGCAAATTTCCCCTTTTTGTGTTACTGTTTGGATCTCTGCTGCCTATTTGAAAACTACATACATTAATAAAAAACATCCCTCCATTTTTAACAATTTTTTATTGTCAGTAATCTTGTGCTTCTGCAAGTTGTTTGAAAAAGTGCCTTATTGTGACGTCACAATAAGCACAATTTCCATATAACCACCAGCTCTCCTGTCAGACTGTGCCTACCAGTTCCACCTATATCCTAGTAACAAGAAGGGTGGGTATGGTCTGCAACTTTTAATTTGCATAAACATGACAGAGCCTTCTTAATAGCTCACTCTGTAATGAATTGAAATGATCAAGAATTGAACTGGTTTGATAGCTTTATGTGAGAGTGAATTTTTTCTAAAGAACTTTATAAACATGTTTTGTACAGAACATAAATCTATTATATTTTGTTTAAATAAAGGCATAATATGTTCCCATTAAAATACAAATAGTTCACCTGCTGTGGCCTGAACACACCGTCTCACAAGTTCCTCTTGCTCCACAGGGAACTGAAATGTGCAGCATTGGTGCATCATTAAATAGGGGGGTTACTGAATAGGTTATTGTCATGAGGATTTGATGACTTCTCGACGGGGTTTAGATGTGGCTTAAACTTCTTCCACACTGGGGACTGGAATTAAGTGTCACTTCAGCCAAGGTTTATGGAAACATTTCTCCAGTGGAAGTTATCGGAAGTTGGAACAACTCTGAATGAGCAGTTTCCTTACCTGCAAGCCTTCGCTTCAGCAGGAGAAAATCCTGCAGCATGCGCTAGAGGTTGGCACGACACTGGGCTTATGGGAGCAATGCACTTCAAAGCCTCAGTGACTGCTTAATGCACTGTCAGCCCCCTGTTGGAGAGATGCATTGAATATGATGCTCAGATCTGAGATATTGCTGTCATGTGAATCTTGTTTTTGATTGATTTAGTTACCTGTACTCTGTTAGTCTAACTTTAGAAGACAAATCTTAAAATATTCATTTATTATTTATGAATATTTATTGCCTATGAAGGCAATAACAAGGTCAGCTTTCTATCATCTAAAGAACATTTCTAAGATTAAATGATTAAGGTATAGGGCTGCCATGATTTGTCACAACAACGTCGATGTGTAAAATTGCCGACCAAACATTTTGTAATCAACATTATCGTGTTTATGTTAAAGCTTTGTTTTTCCTTTTTCCGACGTCGGGGCGCGTGTGCCTGTCCAACATAAAGTGCCTTGGTGAGACTTCTTATGGAGATCGGTAGCTAATAGGCAAGATTTCAGGAAGATGTCAACAATAGAATTATCGCAGACCGTGAGCCAACATAAACTAAATTATCGCCGACCATGAGCCAACGTAAACCTGAGATAATTACAGGTGACGCGCCACAATCCCACAAGAGCGAGGAAGGCATACGGTCGCCTCGGCCTCCTATTGACTTAACACTGGAACGGGTGATTTTCGGCTACATCGCTTCAACGCCACAACATGCTTGAAAATCAGCCTTTCCAAAGTTACAAATATCAAAGGGAGCAAAGCTTCTGAATGGTTTTCACGGCTTTAGTAGGATCGCACAAATCTACAGTAAATTTTAGTGGAAAGGTTGGGGAAATCTTAGAGGTAACCTAAGTTAAATTGCAGCAGACAGCAGGGTTTACAGCTGACCTAGATCCAACACACCACATGGCCCAAGCAGCTATAGATTCAGAAGTTATTACATATAATGAGCTCAGTACGAACTCACCCAAACAGTGGACTGGCAACGCAATCTCATTCCCTTGAATGACCTCCTCACTCATGGTGCCAACAACGACAACAACCGAATGTCACATTTAAAACACTGAGCAAAGAAATAACAGAGACCAAAACAAACTTAAACAATCAAATAAATTAAACACCCCAAAAAAAAAAACAGTCGAAAAACATGGATACCCAAAATGCACCCCGCACACTACTGGTCCGAGAGTGGGCGTGGGATTATCACAATATATCACAATATCTGATTTAAAACACTTCTCTTATGAGTTTACTTACGTGTTATCCTCTAACTTAGCCAGAGATATATCCAGCATATAAGTTAGCAGCTAACATAGATAGCTTGAGAAACATCTTGTGTAACGCTAACCGTTAATGTACACTTCATTATCTCCGAAAAGTTAACCTACACGGGATTGGTCTATGCTTTCTACCAAATATCATATAAATTGTGACATACGGATTGTACACAAACTACCTTGATGTGGACCAACGGTTGCATAGATAGGTAACCAGCAGCAATTTTGAAAAGAGAAAAAAAAAAGCTGTATCGGCAAAATGGTTCCTCAATGTACCTCCGCCGATTTACAGAGCGCACGTGCATGTTGGAATGGCATAGACTTATCCCTCCCATGGTTTACCCAGCTAAACTGACAAGTTGTATGGTGTGCAGGGGAAAAAAACCTTTACAATACTTTACGATGCCGGTGGTGCCCTCCGATTGCAGTCGGTAAGACCAAATATGCTGTCTGGGTATCTGCTCCCTTTCTATGCACAAATATTAGAGCAGCTGCTGGCTCCTGCAATAACATGCATTTTACACGTGATCCGATTAGTTGACTAATCAACAAAATAATTAGTGATTAGTCGATTATTAAGATAATCTTTTGTGGCAGCCCTACTCATGTCTTAATGAATGTAAAAACTCATCCATGCTTTTATCTTTAGTTTGATTGAATTCTGCAATAGTGTACTCCCAGGTCTGCCGAAAAAGTCAGTCAGACAGCTGCAGCTAATCCAGAACCCTGCTGTTGGCATCCTCTCTAGAACCAGGAAAGTAGAACACATCACCCCAGTTCTAAAGTTATCATATTGGCTCCCTGTACCCCCTCTTATTTTAGCTTTCTTCTTGACAGCCTGAAAATTTTATTTGCTTTTATCATGAACACAAAATTAATCTTTACTACAAGTAAGTCTATTTTGCAGAAGCCTCTTTGGTTAAAGCATTATGTTGAGATATAAAAATTGTTTCCACATTTTGTTGCCCAGGATCACCTGAGGTCTTCTATGACATAGAAATAAAAAAATAGAGAGGGAAAATATTAACACCTCATAGTTATTAAATATTCAAGTGAGTTTTTGATGACCACTTTAACATAACTCAGCAGTGAAGTGACTAAAGGCTACTTTGAGCTGATAGATACCAGTAATACTTCTTACAGCTGAAGTGCATGAAGCTGAAAGGAGAATTTATCAGGTGCTAATTACCAACGAAGGCCAGGATCTGTTGGTGTAAACTCAGCAGGTTGTATAGTTGCTTTAGGTTCAATCTACCAATACCTGACCCTGTCGGCCTACCCCTGTTCTGAGGACTGTCAGCATACTTCATAGTGTCTCCTAAGTTTGTTGTGTTCCTGCTTGGTACTATTGATCCAAACATAGTGTCATCCCTGCTTTCCAAGTAAGCACTAATGCATATTATTTGTAACATAACAGTGTCAGGATCTGTCCTTGTGTTCCCTGTGATTGTCTCTCTGTGTTGTGATAGATTCCAGGTGTGTCCATTTCCCTTGATTATTCCCCAGTGTATATGTTTTCCCTGTGCCCTTATGTCTCCACTGGTTCGTTGCGTCAATTGATGAGTCAATGTGTTGTGTTCCTGACTGTCTCTCGTGGTCCTCCCGTGTTGTCTCGAGCCTGTTTGGACATTAATAAAGATGAGCCATAAGCGCTCTAACTACCGCTCTGCGCCTGGGTCCTCATTCAACCACCAAAACCTGACAGTACGAACCAGCCGCCTGGAGCCAGCAGAGTATCACCACACCGAGGAGGAACTAATGGAACAAACAAATTGGAGTGTAAGTCAAGGATTATATTCTGACTCCCCTTACCTGGGTACCCGCTTGGATCTCTTCCTGCGCGGCGTTGGACCACGAAAATATGAAACGGTCAGTCTCTCCAATCCAAAATCTTCAAGCCGTCGTCGATGTCCTAGGACTGCTACTACCCCTCTCCTGGAGGGTCCGGAGGGCGTTCTTTCTGTTCCCCGGAGGGCTTCTAAGCGCCATGATCTTCCCGGGTCACGAGCCGCTTCTACCACTCTCCAGAAGGACTCGGTGGGCTCAGTGAGCATCCTCCCTGATTCCCACAAGCTCGCTCCGGCCATTGCTGATAACTCTCTGGTTCCTGTTCCGAGATGTTCTCTGGTTCCTACCCCACAACGTTCTGAAGTTCCTTTGCCGCTCCCTCGATGTTCTCAAGTTTCTGATCCGCTTCCTCGACTTTCTCATGTTCCTGTGCCGCTTCTTGAACGTTCTCAAGTTCCTCAGTCACTTCCTTGAAGTTCTCAGGTTCCAGAGCCGCTCTCTCGGCGTTCTCAAGTTCCAGAGCCTCTTCGTCGACATTCTCAATGTTTGTGTTCTGGCTCTCTGTTGTTTGGAGGCCTCAGCCTGTCAGCCTGCGTCGCCTGAGGGGGTATGGGTTACTCCTCTTGAACTCGAGACTTCTGCTGCAGTAGCCGTGGCTGTGGTCCTTCTGGCACTCATAGCGACAGTTCTGCGCCCATCATCCGCCGAGGTCATTGAGGCTGATCCTCCTCGGCTTCTGAACCCATCATCCGCCGAGGTGAACGAGGCTGATCCTCCTCGGCTTCTGAACTCATCATCTGCCAAGCTATAAGCGGCAGGTCCCCTTTGGTGTCAGCACTCTTCTGAGACCCCTGGGGCTGCAGTTGAAGCAGGTCCTGTTTCCATCCGGCCTTCATCTGCCGCTCCTGTTGTTGGTCCTCCCACCGCTTTTCTTCATAGGATTCTTTGCGGGACCCGGCCCGCTCTTCTTCTACGATGGCTTCGTCATCTCTGCTCTGCACTGCCTCTGCGCGGTTTTAACCGTTCTCGCCACCGACATTTGGACCTTCGTTGGGCTGCCTTCAGACACAATAGTCGGCCTCCAGAACTCTTCTTTAGACAACTTCGACCGCATGGGCGGCCTCCTAACCAACCCAGGGGGCGCCTACGGCCTTTTGGGCAATGAGAAGTCTGCTCCTCATTCCTGCCTTAGACCTGTTAGAGGTCATTTTGTGTTTGAACGCTTTTCTGTGGACTATTTGTGTTTTCAATTCTTTAGAGAGCTAGATGACCAATTGTGTTTTCGACTACTTTGAGTTCTTTAAGGTTCTTCCCACCATCCTGGGCCCTCACCTCCCGTCCTGACTGGTAGTTTTTGTCGGTGCACCAGGTCACGCACCTTTTTTGGGGCAGGGGGTACTCTCAGGATCTGTTCTTGTGTTCCCTGTGATTGTCTCTCTGTGTTGTGATTATTCCCAGGTGTGTCCAGTCCCCTTGAACTTGATTATTCCCCAGTGTATATATGTTTCCCTGTGCCCTTACGTCTTTGCTGGTTCGTTGCGTCAATTGTTGAGTCAACGTGTTGTCTTCCTGCATCGTGCTTCTTCTTCCTTAGTCTGTCTCATGGTCCTGCCTTGTTGTTTTGAGCCTGTTTGGACATTAATAAAGATGAACCATAAGCACTCTAACCACCGCTCTGCGCCTGGGTCCTCATTCAACCACCAAAACCTGACAAATAGATACATTTTCAGCATTGCATCCTTTCCTACCAGGAGCGTATCAGATATGTATCGCCTGTGAAAGTGTTTCTTGCAGCTGGTCCTGAAAAATCATGAAATCAAAGGAGAATATATTGAATATAGGCCTATGTTTGTTTATGTTTATATATCTATATACTTTCCCATTCTATTAATGACACAAAAACCAAACATGTATAATACTTTTCAGTGCTTTAGTGATCATGAGGTTTTAAAAAGAAAAAAAGTTTCTGACACTATGGGAAGCCAAGGTGTAAAGAATAGTGAAGGTGCACACCAGCCTGCTCATCCAGGCCGCAGGGGAGCTAGATTACATGCAAAGTCTATAGTATCTACACAGCATGTGGGCTTCAAGCTACAGCAAGCTGGCACGCAGCAAGTCGCGCATGTCTGCGCATTGGCAATCAGCGCATCCCCATAGCTGATGCTTGGAAGGTCCATCAGGGCGTCCACGCAGCTACTGCGTGAAGTTCGGAAAATTGAACTTTTGGGCAGCAAATGCCAGGCAGCAACCAGTGGACAAAGAGATTCCGACTGGAGCAACTCACTGTGGGGGAGACTGAGGGCGAGATGCCCAGCGGCGGTAGCTGTAGGGTGGGAGAGACAGAACAGGAGGTGATAACCTAGTGATCGGAAGATATTGGAGTGTCAGGTAAGCAGTTATATATTTTCTTTTAACTTCCTTGTTATGTTAGTTAACGCTAGCTCCGTTTGAGCATCGCTGCCTGGACGCACTGGCCGGTGTGAACGCACCTTTACTACAAACAGAGAGAAACTGAATCTGTATTTGAGTGTTTCTCATCTTACCTTTTGGTTCTCTGGTTTATTTGTGCCTGGTTCTGGAAGCGTCTCTTGGTTCTGTGATGCAAGGTTAGGGTCCTTAGAGTGTCTAGTGATTTCTTTCAGTTAGATTTTCTTTCTACCATCAGGTGACAAAAGATAATAGAAAAAGCAATAAATAAATGTTCATATTGCTAAAACATTGTATCTGTTTTTTCATCAGATAACACCATATGCATTTCAAGATTACTAAATGCCAACATAATATCAATGAATTATTCATAGGTGGTGAACCTGTTTTTTTCTTTATATTCTACTTGTGTTACTGCAGTTTTTCAATTTTCCTGGTCACTTTATACTAGAAATAAATCCAGTGGTGTTTCTTATCAGTCACTATGTCAACTGCTAGTTAAAGGAAACACTGTCAAGGTCTCACAGATCAGCACTTTGGTTATATCAGCAGTACATCCACAGTGTTTGATTTAATGAAAAACAGGGAGTCTGTCACAGATTCAGTGCACTCATCTGGAAACAGGAAGTAAACAAATAATGCCACTAGCCAAACAGCTGGGTATGCTGGGCTGTGAGGAGACACACAAGAGACATCTCCATTAGTTTAGAAGTATGGCTCTGTTTGCAGAGGCAATAACCAATACTGGGCTGTATTTACAACTGCACCTGGCCCTGTTGCTCTGTGATGAATCTGGAGAGCATCGCATAAAAAGAAGTAAAATCTATATACAACAGTATATAATATTTGATTTCACAAATTCTTAAAAAATGCTTTTGCCAGATGTTCAGCTGCACCAATAGACGTTTTTGTTGAAATATTAAAAAATGGCTATTGCATATGGGTTCAAAATGTTAATACAGATCATTCTTGAAATGTTGTTATCTTTTAGGATAACAAAATTTAAGATAACAGTTAGTTAAAGCTAAGGTAGTTTTATTGTTATTTTTTTTAAGACTTTTGTTCGGACTGAAATAACATTTGGGATTGTACCAGTAGTGAGTTCCGACTTGGATCTCAACAGTAAAACTTTGGAGGGAGCACAAGATAGGGTGATGCCAAAGATTTCCTCCGAACTCAAAGACTAGCGAGCTCATTATAAAAAATAAATTCTTTAAACTGGTGAAAACATTCTAAAAGCTTTTCAGGAGTTCTAAGATTATTCTCAGTGATCTGTCTGCCGCCTTTGATACAGTCGACCATGATATGGCTGGTACAGCCTGTGGGAATAACAGGCTCCGCTCTTGACTGGTTCTGCTCCTACGTATCTTCAGGAACAAAGCTTCTGTGTGATACTTGATGAAAATGTCTCATCATCTGCACCTCTGCCGTGGGGGGTCCCTCAGGGTTCTGTTCTTATACCCCTTCTGTTATATATATTCTCCCCCTGGCTGACATATTTAGGAAACATGGAATCCAGTACCATTTTTATGCTGATGACTGTCAGATCTAAATCCCTTTTAAACCTCAGTCATTCTTGCACTGCTACAATGATATTAAGGAGTGCCTGACAGCAAATTGCCTCCACCTAAATGACTCCAAAACTCAGGTGATCCTGTTTGCTCCAAATACGAATAAGGATATTCCACCAGTCGATTTATTCTCAATTTCTACATGTCTTAGCCAATCTATTACTATCTATTACACTCTTGGACTCAAAATGGACTAGGCACTTAACATGAAATTACAAATTAACTCCACAGTAAGGTCCTGTTTCTTCCAATTAAGGCGAATCTCAAAATGGAATTTTTTTTTATCTAAAAAGCATTTAGAAACAGTCATTCAAGCATTCATTACATCTTGCTTAGACTATTCCAACTCCTCCTTGGCTTGTATCAACAAGGCCTTTGTCTACCGCCTTCTACTGGTCCAGAACGCTGCTGCAAGATTTTGAACCGGTGCCGCTAGGAGGGAGCATGTCACTCCAGTTCTGAAGTCACTACATTGGCTTCCAGTGCACTTCAGAATTCAGTTTAAACTCCTTTTATTGGTTTTTATGTCTCTAAATGGTCTCGCCCCACCCTACTTGTCCGAGCTACTCTCCTCATATCGGCCCTCTCAGGCGCTTAGGTCAGCAGATCAACTCCTTTTGACAATCCCGAAAGTGCGCTCCAAATGTAGAGGTGAAAGAGCTTTCTCAGTGTGTGCCCCCAGACTTTCTAGTGAGCTCCCCATTCCCATCAAACAGGCCCCCTCTATTGCCATTTTTAAATCTCCTTTAAAGACATATTTTTTTAACCTTGTTTTTAATTCGTCATAACTTGCCTACATTTTATTGTTCTTTTTTGTCTTTTACGTATTTTATTCTCTTTTTAGGTTGTACATTCTGTGTTATATGCCCTTTTTATTTACCATTTTCATATCTCCGTTACTTATGGTTTTATTGTTGGCTCTTTCCTTTACAAACGCCTTGGTTGACTGTTCCAAGCGCTTTACACATCATGTGTAAAGCGCTTTATAAATAAATATGGTATGGTATGGTAAGATGGGTTTGATTGCTGAATTGAAAATTGCTGAATTTTCAATAAATAAGTATGCATTTTTAACCTCCCATTTTGGCAATAAACATAACAGATACATCCATCCATCCATCCATTTTCTTTACCGCTTAATCCTTAATGGGTCACGGGGGTGCTGGTGCCTATCTCCAGTTGTCAACGGGCGAGAGGCGGGGTACACCCTGGACAGGTCGCCAGTCCATCACAGGGCAGGACAAACAACCATGCACACCTAAGGACAATTCGGTGACATCAATTAACCTGACATTCATGTTTTTGGACTGTGGGAGGAAGCCGGATTACCGGGAGGGAACCCACGCATGCCAGGGAGAACATGCAAACTCCATGCAGAAAGGCCCTGGGCTGGGATATGAACCCACAATCTTCTTGCTGCAAGGCAACAGTGCTAACCACTGCGCCACCGTGCAGCCCCATAACAGATACATTGTTTTCCAAATTAATATTAATTGGGCTTATTGTCTTTTGAGAAATTTCTATCATATTTACCATAGAAACATTTTTTGGCTTAATAAAAGTCTTCTTACAGTAGTAGTAATAAGTAGAAGTAATCTTACAAAAAAATCTGCCATGAATCTTGCTGGATGTGCTGTGGACAATGATAAATAGTAAGATTCACCACAGGGACAAACTTTTCAGCTGTTTTTGCTCTTGCTAATATCAGATGAACCCCGCTGATAGGATTCTCAAATTGATTATTTAAGTTAAAATATTTTCAAGAAGGAAACATACTTTTAAAAGTTTTTAGTTTGTTTTTTTGTTGTTTTTGTTTCTTTTTTATTTATTTGTGGGGAATAGTGAATATTCAATGCCCCAATTAACAACTACTGAACAGATTTAGATACATAAAGATGGCCAGAGAGAGATTGTTTGAGACCGTTTGTTTTGGATCCCCATTCAGTTCTAATATCGGGATATAAAATTTCACATTCATGCTGTATTATTTAATTCCCTAAACTGTACTGTGGCAAAACTAAACACTATGCACCACAGATTTTCAAGTTTCCTAATTTACGAAGAATAGAGAGTTTTTGAATTTGATCATTTATATGTACCCCTTAATGACAGTGACAGACAGAATCTGAAATACATTTAAAAAAACAAAAATTGTCATATTTAATTTGTTTTTTATTGCATGAAATACGTTGCTGGCACACATTAAATGCCACACACTATTTAAGAAAAACAGCGGGAAACATTGGGGTTTAACTATCTCACTAGGAAAATGTGGATGTTAAAGCACAAATGGGTGTGAGGCCCTCATGCTAAACCAGAAACGTACCTCCTTAAGAGAGATTCAGTTTATGCTGAAGGACATAATGAATACACAACCATTCTGACCGTAAGGCCCTTGAGAAAAAGCTGGAGAGCTTCGCCAGGTAGAGGGATGTAGGGCCTTGGCTTCTGGACCTGTTGCCCTTGTTTTTTTTTTCTTCTTTTTTTCTAACATATATGAGGCTGAAGTCTGTATGTCATTTTTTGATATTTAGAAAGCACATATATATAAATAACCAAAAGTTATGTATAGTTAGTATATATGGTCCAAATGTTGACGACCCCTCATTCTTTCATACTTTCTTCTCGGTTCTGGCTAATCACATGGATTGCTCACTTGTTCTTGGGGGAGACTTCAACTTTGGACTAAATGAAGAAATAGACAGGCTCAGTACAGCAGGGACTCAGCGCAGATGGCAATCCATAGATATAGTTAAACAGTACATGAGCGATTATGGACTCTGCGATGCATGGCGATCGCTTCATCCCAACGACAGAAAATACACTTTTTACTCAAACGTACATCATTCTTATTCTAGATTGGACTATTTGTTAGTCAGCAGCTCACTGTTGAATGACATTTCAGACACTGAGATACATCCTATAGTGATCAGCGATCACGCTCCTGTTTCTTTAAATTTAGCAAATAAAATTGCAACCCTTCAATATAAAAATTGGAGATTTAATACATCATTACTTAAGGATAAAGAATTTATTAAATATATTGAAAAAGAATGGGCTTCATACATGGAATTTAATGATCTCCCTGGTATGTCGCCATCCACTCTATGGGAAGCAGGGAAAGTCGTGATTAGAGGTAAAATAATTTCATTCTCATCAAATAAAAAGAGAACAGAAAATAAACATGTTCAGGAATTAGAAGAAACTATTAAATCATTAGAACCTTCCCTGGATAAAGAGAGCTTAAGTAAAATAAGGAAAGCAAAATTAGAGTTAAATGAAATTATTAATAAAAGGACGCAGTTCTTAATCCAAAGACTTAGAATAGAAAACTTTGAACATAGTAATAAATCAGGTAGCTTCTTAGCTAATCAGTTAAAAATAAATAAAGAAAAAACAACTATATCTGCAATCAAAGACAAAACTGGGAATATAATATATGACCCTGAAAAAATAAACAACACTTTCAAAGAATTTTATGAGACGTTATACACACCAGAGATAAACCCTTCAAATAATGATATTGTACAATTTCTGGATAAAATAACTCTTCCTAAACTTTCAGACAGTCAAGCAAAGGCCCTGGATTCACCGCTAACAGTGTCTGAACTCCAGGAGGCCCTCCAATCTATGCCTAATAATAAAGCTCCAGGTCCAGATGGATTTCCAGCAGAGTTCTATAAAGAATTCTGGAATATTCTGGCACCAACATTTTACAAAATGTTACAGGAAACAAAGGAAAATGGTCGAATACCACCAAACATGAATTCTGCCTACATCAATCTTCTATTAAAACCAGGAAAAGACCCTATGTCTCCTACCAGTTATCGTCCGATTTCTCTTATCAATGTGGATCTGAAAATAATTTGCAAAGCTCTTGCAAGAAGGATAGAGAAAATAACACCTCTAATAATCCACCCGGATCAAACAGGTTTTATAAAAGGTAGGCTCTCTTCCACAAATTCACGTAGATTAATAGATTTAATAGATTATTCCCACTGTAAAAACGTCCAAACCAATATATTATCTTTAGATGCAGAAAAAGCATTTGATAGAGTTAACTGGAAATTTTTATTTGCAGCCTTAAATAAATTCGGATTCAGTAATTCTTTTGTAAACTGGTTAAAAATATTATACAGCTCACCAACAGCATGTATTAGGACCAATAATCAAACATCATCAAGGTTCTTTCTTCAGAGAGGTACCAGGCAGGGATGTCCACTTTCTCCCTCCCTCTTTGCTATTTTTATTGAACCATTAGCAGCAGCAATCAGGCAAAATAATAATGTTAAAGGTATACAATGCAACAAAATAGAACATAAAATCAGTTTATACGCAGATGATGTACTACTTTTTCTACAGCATTCACAAACTTCCTTGTATCAGGTAATTGAGTTAATAAAATCTTACTCAAGAGTTTCAGACTATTCCATAAATTGGTTAAAATCTACAGTCCTTCCTATCAACTGTTCTTACCAGAGTCCTGTTGCTTTACAGCTCCGGTCCGGAAATATTACATATCTAGGTATCCATATCTCACCAAGACTGGCAGACTTATCTAAGCTAAACTACGTCCCACTTTTAAAAAAAGTGGAAGATGATCTGGCAAGATGGAAATCCCTTCCAATATCACTTATTGGAAGGGTAGCTACAATAAAAATGATGGTTTTGCCTAGAATCAATTATTTATTCTCAATGATCCCAAGCAAACCATCACCTGATTGGTTTAGATCTCTGGACTCTTCTGTTTCTAAATTCCTTTGGAAAGATAAACCCCCACGTATCAGCTTAAAAACACTACAGAAGTCCAAAGATAAAGGAGGTCTAGACCTACCAAACTTTCGTCATTATTTCTTAGCCAACAGACTCCAATACACATCAAGATGGGTAAAACACAGTTATATCGATGAGTGCTGGGTAGATGTAGAACAGACACTATGCAATAAGATAAAACTTTCAGATCTACCTTTTGTTAGCTCAAATATAAAACAAAATGAATGTTTCAAAAGTATAAATATCAGCTCCTCTCTGACAGCTTGGTGGGAATTTCTTAAAATGACAAAGACCTCACTAGTCCCATGCAGGCGTACACCCATCTGGAATAACCCGGATATCTTACAAAAAAAATGCATGATTAACTTTCCAGGCTGGAGTTGTAAAGGAATTGAATACCTGGAGCATATATTTGATGGAACAGACTTTATCCCCTTTAATACATTGGTTACACAATTCGGAATTAACAAGAATAAATTCTTAGAATACCAACAAATTAAATCAATTATAAAAAATAAATTTAGGCTCAATACAGTTGATTTACAAATTCCAGGAAAAGTTTTAGACTTCCTTAATCTTAACCCTCCCAAACTGCTATCTAAAATATACAAAACATTAAATAGAATAGATGAATCAATAGCCCTTCCTATTTCAAAATGGGAGATGGACTTGTCCATCTCAATAGACCAAAACCTCTGGTCTCAAATTTCATTAAGAACCTTCAAATTTCTTAAGAATCCTAATCTACGATTAATACAATATAAAATCCTTCATAGAGTGCATTATACAGGGCAACGGATGTTCAAGATGGGTTATACGCCGTCTGATACCTGTTTACAATGTACAAGCAATCTACCAGACAATTATATTCATGCTCTTTGGTTCTGCCCACCTGTTAAGAAATATTGGTACCAGATATGTGAAGATCTATCAAAGTGTCTGAAATGTAATATCACACCTGCTCCCAGAGTTTGCTTGCTGGGAAATATAGATGAAGTTACCATGGATACAAAGTCTATGCAATTATTTTACATCGCCTTATGCATCGCTAAGAAAAATATCCTCTTGAACTGGAAAAATAAAAATACTCTGAATATTAATCAATATAGAGATCTCCTTCTGGATTACATTGGTCTAGAAACGGCATCTGCCTCCACATCTGATCAATCTTTCTGGTCACCCTTGATCAGTTCCATCACCTAGTGGGGTCGGGCCCTTGATTCCGTTCTGTGGGACACGGTTGCCGATGTGGAGCTAAGGGTTGGTGGTGACTGCGGGGAGGTCCTTGGGGGTGGGTCCGCTTGCGGTTCGGCGATAGGTGCCGAGACCCTCGCCTGGGGTGGGACTTTGGGGTCTTTGTGTGGTGACTCCTAGTGGCTGCATGCGGCGCCTTAGAGGGGTCGTGCTGGCGGACACGGGTTACTGGCCTGGTGCTGTGCTGCTCTGGGGGGGTCTGGACTGGGCCTGGGGCTCGGGGTTCTGGGGCGGCGCGCCCCCCGGCTGGGGCCCTGGCGGGGCTTGGCCGGGGGGGGCCGCTGCCGTCGGTGCCGGCTGGGGGGGGGCTGTGGTCGGCCGGTGGTTGGCGGGCGCTGCTGCCCTTTCCATCTCCCCGGGCTGGTTCCTGTCGCTTGCTCCCCGGTGGCCGCTTGCCGCGTCCGGGCGTCGGCGAGAGGCCGTGGCGGGTGGCCGGCGTCTCCGGGCCCGATCGGCTATATTGACACTGGACATGGCTCCTGGGTCTTGGTCTTAGCCCTCGCGGGGGTGCTGGGGTGGGGGGCTCTGGCCGGTGTTGGTCGGCCTCCACGGTGACTGACCAGTTGGTGGGGTGTGGGCTGGTGGGTGGACGTGCTGGGTTCTGTTGCCACCCGGCCATCGGGCGGTAGTAGCAAGGCTGGAGGATGTCGGCCTGGGGATTGGCCGCCCGGGACTTCGGTCTGCTCACGGGCCTGGCGCGGCATGTCCGGGGTACCCGAGTCGGTGGTGCGCCGGGTTCCGGCCTCGGCCCGGGGGTCCTCGGACGCTGGCGGTGCCTGGGGCGTCTCTTATTGGCGGGGAGGCTTTTTACCATCTAGCACAGGCGCTCTTTTTAACGGGGTGCGCTTGGGACGGGAGGGGGGAGGGCGTTGAGGGTGAGGGGGGGCTAAACTCAACCTGGGTGTCTAGTGACATGTGTTTTGTTAGCAGTGTGAATGTTGGGGAGGATTTAGGTATGCCCCTGGCATGGGGGCTGGTGGATTGCCGGGGCCCCCATGGGGCTCGGCGGTACCGCTGCCGTGGGCCCCGACTGGACGTGCTGGGGCCTCCCACCCCTGGTGGATCGGGCCGAACGGGGGTGCCTATTGGAGTCAGCAGGGGAGCTGGCTCCCTGGGGTTGGCAATGGTCACCCCAGTTATTTTCTCCCCATCCCCATGCCTCTGTCCACCTGCTCCTTCATTCTACCATTCACAAGGCCTTGGGACGTGGGCACGTCACTGGGGTGCGGGATGGAGCTTCCGTCTTCGCTACCCGGTGGCGGCCTGGGTCCCGATTTTATTGAGCAATTTAGACACTACACTTGCAACATTTACAGGGAACGCACATGTAGGGACCTGGCGGTGTGGCGCCACAGGCGAGGCCCCCCCGTTGAGGGGGCCTCGCCTGTGGTGCCGGCACCCACTGGTTAAACGCATCTAGACACTGAGGGCCCGGGGGGGGAGATGGGGGTACCCGGCAGTATTCCCATGTCCCCCCCCCTCTGTTTTAAGTGCACATTAGAACAACACGCAACAACACCACATTGAGCTGGGGGAGAGAGGCTGGGGGGTCTTTCCACACCCCTGTTCGTTGGACCATCAGGGGTCGGAGCCCGGATAGAACATCACGCCGTCTGGTCGGGGTCCTGGGCTGGTGGGCTGCTCTTGCCGGTGTGGGGCCTTGGCGGTCTACTTGTCCCCGTCCTGGTGGGCAAAGGGGTCTGTCTCCTGGGTGCAGGGGCAGGGTTCTCTACTGGGGTGTCTGTCCCTGGGCCTGGGAGTATGGAGTATAGTGTACGTATGGGGGGTATGAATGAGGGTATAGCGTCCTTTTTTCGTATGTCCTGTATTTGTAAGAATGTGTACACAAGAAAGGGAGGGTACGTATGAGTGTCTCTGTCTGTCTATGTCTACCTGTCAGGTTGGGTGTTTGGCTGCTCTCTGGCCTGATGCATCTTCTTCCCTCCCCGTCACTCCCCGTCGGTAATGGTTGCTCCTGCCCGCTGGTTGATGATGACTCTCGATGCCTGGGGCTGGGGGTCCCGGTTGCGGCCCGGCTCGGTCCTGGTGCATGTCGGGCGGGTCCTGGGTGGTCCGGTGTGTCGGGCGGCCGCTGTTTCGGGCCGATGTCCTCCTTGGATTGACTGGGGCACCTCTTATGGGGGTGCCGGGTTTGTAGAATAGGTTGGTGCCGTCCGGTGGATCGGTGGGGACCGTGCCTGGCGCCCAATCCTCCTGCCGGTTCCAGGACTTCAGCTGGCTGGTCTGTTCGCCTGGTGGGGCTGTCCGGCATTGGCTGGGCCCCTGATCTTGGCGCCCCACGTGGGGCGGGATCTGGACCCTGGAGCTGGAAGATCTGGATGTCCAGGTGCCGGCTGGGCGCGGCCTGGGGAGGGCGTACATCCGCTGTGGCTCCCTGGCGTGTGGATGTGTGGGGGCGGGCCGGGTTGTTGGCGGTGGGTACTGGTCCGGGGTGGCGGCGGCGTGTGTTGTCCGTCGGTTGGCTGCGGGTCCTCCTTGCCTGCGGCGGCGGCGGGGGACCCTTGTCGGCTGGTCACTGGTTGGGGCCCCGCTGGGGGGTGGGGTGCCCCTGGTCCCCGTGGCCTCCGGTTCCTGGTCCGGGCCCGCCCTGGCGTAGCCGGTTACCGGCGGAGCCCGTGGGCTCGTCACTGCGATCTCTCGGGCCCCAGCATCGCGGCTGGTGGGTGCTCCCCTGGGGCTTCCATCTGTTCCCCTCTTGGCGGGTGATCGACCCTGCGCTGATCCGCCTGTGGACTCTGTACTCTGTGGGACGCTGGATGCATACATCTCTTGCCTCCTCCATGTCTGTGCCGATTCCTGTAGGACGGATTGACGGTTCCTTACACCAGCTATCAATCACTTGCATGGGGAAACCTTATTCCGACCTGCATGCTCGCACACACATAGGTGTGGGGACATAGGTGAGGACGGACATATCTTAAGCTGAGGTTATCATCATTAGTTAGTTGTTCACAGGAGCTTACCAGAAACATTTGTATTATGTTCATTAATCAATGCTTGTGTGTAGTGAATGTGTAATTCTTTGTTTATTCTACCAGATCCGAACTATTGGTTTGGTTCTGTACACTTTGTTGTTTTTGTTTTGTATTACTGTTTCTCTGCCGTCCGGCAGAGGTGGAGGACTGGGATGTTTTCTTGTGTTCTTTATTTGCCTCCCTGTCTTGTGTCATCGGTTCGCCCCTCTGTTGGTCCGGTTTCTTTTCTTCACCTTCTTCCTTTCTCCCTTCTTGTCTCAGTTTAATGTCCATGACGTCAGGAAATTGAACCCACAGTAATCACTAATAAAGATTTTTCATATACATCAAGTGGCGTACTACAGCGAAGCTGTAATACTCTGCTTGGGAAAGTAAAACTGTTGGGCTTGTACTTGGTACTCAGACACCAATTCTGAGTAGCATACTGCTAGACAGGACACGTTAAAAAAAAAAAAAAGAAAGCACATATGCCAAAATCGTCATACAGGACCCCAGAACTGGGAAATGCTTGAACTCTTCCCTCTTTTTCCTAAAGCCTTATACTGTAAAGTAAGCCAAGATTAACGTCCAAGGTCCCTTTTGATGTATAATCCCCAAGGTTAAAAACACATGAAACAGTAGAGTAAAAGGGAAGGTCAGAAAGCCTACTGCTCAAATCTGTTCCTTACTGATGTCTTTTTAAACACTTTGATGATCTCTACATGACAAATTCCCTAGATGCATTTACTATCATATAAATAATTCACATTACCTTGAAACATTTCCATCACAGCCCCAATGGCCTGATGTCAGTGAAATTGAAGACAATAGAAACAGTGGATAGACAGATGAAATACTTTATTTTTGTTTTATCTTCATCAGTTTACTTTGAAGTTTGCATAGTTAACTTTATTAACATTTGAAACCTGTTTTTGCTGTAACCAAAGTATCATCCCTGTATAGGGCACGTGATTATATTTAGTTACTTTTGCATGCATTATACATTATGTCACTGTGGCTATCCTTGAGCTTTCATAATTATATTATTTTACCCAATCAATTAGTGGTGAGCAAGCCCATCAGAGTTTGCGCAAATGCACTGCTAGAACATTCAGCGCAGGTTTGTGACTTACCAAACATTAATGTGCTTGTGCCGGAACCAGAAAAGTGTGATCCTATTTCTCACTGTTTTCTCATGTTTGCTGTTGGCTTTTTAAAACGAACAAAGGTGAATGTATGAAACTATTATTTTACATGGTTGCTGTGCTGAATAAACATACAGGTGCTGGCCAGTAAATTAGAATATCATCAAAAAGTTGAATTATTTCAATAATTCCATTCAAAACGTGAAACTTGTACATTATATTCATGCAATACACACAGACCAATGTATTTCCAATGTTTATTTATTTTAATTTTGATATTTATAAGTGACAACTAATGAAAACTCCAAATTTGGTATCTCAAAAAATTAGAATATTTTAAAGGCCAATGAGATTTTTTTTTTTTTTTAAATGTTGGCCAACTGAAAAGAATGAACATGAAAAGAATGTGCATGTATAGCACTCAATACTTAGTCGAGGCTCCTTTTGCATCACTGCAGTAATGCTGCGTGGCATGGACTCGATCAGTCTGTGGCACTGCTCAGGTGTTATGAGAGCCCAGGTTGCTCTGATAGTCGTCTTCAGCTCCACTGCATTGTTGGGTCTAGCGTATTGCATCTTCCTTAACCCCATAGATTTTCTATGGGGTTAAGGTCAGGCGAGTTTGCTGGCCAATCAAGGACAGGGATACCATGGTCCTTGAACCAGGTACTGGTGGTTTTGGCACTGTGTGCAGGTGCCAAGTCCTGTTGAAAAGTGAAGTCTGCATCCCCATAAAGTTGGTCAACAGCAGGAAGCATGAAGTGCTCTAAAACTTCCTGGTAGACGACTGCATTGACCTTGGACCTCAGGAAACAGAGTGGGCAAAAACCGGCAGATGACATGGCACCCCACACCATCACTGACGGTGGAAACTTTACACTGGACCTCATGCAACGTGGATCCTGTGCTTTTCCGCTCTTCCTCCAGACTCTGGGTCCTTGATTTCCAAAGGAAATCAGAAAACATAACTTTGGACCACTCAGCAGCAGTCCAGTCCTTTTTGTCCTTGGCCCAGGCAAGATGCTTCTTACGCTGTTTCTTGTTCAAGAGTGGCTTGACACACGGAATGCGACACCTGAGTCCCATGTCTTTCATGAGTCTCTTCGTGGTGGTTCTTGAAGCGCTGACTCCAGCTGCAGTCCACTCTTTGTGGATCTCCCCCTGATTTTTGAATGGGTTTGTCGTCACAATTCTCTGCAGGGTGCGGTTATCCCTAGAGCTTGTACACTTTTTTCTACCACACTTTTTCCGTCCCTTCGCCTGTCTGTTAATGTGCTTGGACACAGAGCTCTGCGAACAGCCAGCTTCTTTAGCAATCACCTTTTGTGTCTTGCCCTCCTTGTACAAGGTGTCAATGGTCGTCTTTTGGACAGCTGTTAAGTCAGAAGTCTTCCCCATGATTGTGGAGCCTTCAGAACAAGACTGAGGGACCTTTTAAAGGCCTTTGCAGGTGTTTTGAGTTAATCAGCTGATTAGAGTGGCACCAGGTGTCTTCTATATTGAGCCTTTTCAGAATATTCTAATTTTCTGAGATACTGAATTTGGTGTTTTCATTAGCTGTCAGTTGTAATAATAAAAATGAAAATTAATAAACACTTGAAATATATCACTATGTGTGGAAGGAAAGTATACAGTACACAAGTTTCACGTTTTGAATGGAATTACTCAAATAATTCAACTTTTTGATGATATTCTGATTTACTGGCCAGGACCTGTATACACCTGCTTTTTTATAAAGAACACCTGTTGTGACCACTTCTATGCATGAATCACAGATTTGCATTATAGAAATAATGTATAGTAATTTTCCAAATATGGATGAGCCACCAACACAGTGTTTACCACCTGACCAAGCCAAATTATAGCCTAAAGCCATATTATAGCCTCACAGGTAAAATCTGAGGTTTATATACTCTGTATAAAAACAAACCACTTTTTCTCACTTTCTAATACTAAACAGGACTCACTTTTACATTTTAAGTCATTTAGGAGTACCAAAATTATTTATTTTTGCTAAATGCCAATCAATATTCTTTCCATGCGTGTATAGTCTATACCCACTTATCTGTGCTTGTTAAATGCCATGATACTGACAGGAATGTTTATGTTTTTAATAATTTTTCAAGTTCAGAGGTCTAAGTATGTTCTTAGCATGTAGTAGAAGTTTCTTCATTAGACTTCGGTCAAATTTTTTGGCTATCCTGCCAGAAGCTTGTAAAAACAGTTTGCTGACTTTTTGGCCCAGTCCTCCTGACAGGAGTATTGTACCCGAGTCAGATTTGTAGGCGACCTTGCTCTCACACACTTTTATGGTTCTGACCAGACATTTTTTCTGTTCGACTCATATGAAGGCTCCAAAGAACTGACTTTGGCTGTATGCTTAGGGTTACTCTCCACTTGAAGTCCAATTTGTGCCCAAGCTTTAGCTTCCAGGCCAATTTACTGAGAGACTGCTTCAATGCATATTTATTTTTCTCCACGATACCATATGTTTTAGGAAGTGCAGCATTCCATCCTGCGGAAAAAACATCCCCACTAGATAATACCATCCACGCAATTCAAAGGTGTGATGGTGTTCTATGGATAGCAAGCTGAGAACACCATTCCAAAGCAAAGTGGAATGCATTTTAAATGTAATGCTGTCTTAATATACAGCCACAGTTATGCCTCTATTCATATAATATGCTGTTATATACTGATTCAATTCAGGTTTATTTATACAGCACAGATTCACCATTTATATTTTGTAAAGGCACTTTACGAGGAAAAATATTGCAATTCAATCATACATTCCAATCAGTTTAAAAGTGTTCTATCTAACGAATCCCAGGAGGTTGCATCGGGTCATTGACTGGCTGTTGTGCCCTGTTCATGCAGACTCCAACCAAAGCACTCCCTTAGCAATCTGTCATGTGTATATGTGCTGCTACTATTCGTTCAATGAAGTGAAGCTGAAAACTCTTAATGTGAGTTACCATTTAAAATCCTGGAGGCAAGCACTTTTGCTTGTAAGCATAAGTCACATACAGTGTAAAGTTGAAAATGTCTGCACCAAGTGATCAGGGGTGTGAAAACCAGTCGTTCAAAATGACTGACCAGCTTTCCATTCTTTTGATTACACTTTTAACAAAATTGTCATATGAGTCACATGGGCAACAACAGGACGTTACTACGAGCGAAAAAATATGAAGTAGTAGTAGGAGGACAAAGATGGCACGGCATGTTTGGGTTCACGAAGAGACTGAGTTGGTTGGTGAAATAGGCATAACGAGTATATTAGATTCAAAAACAGCAAAGACACGCAAGCATTTTCCAATACCACTCCCATGTAAAAGGAGCTTGTCGCTCCAATGCCGCTACAAGCTGTCTACGTCTCCACCTCATGGCTGAGTGCTAGTGCTGTCCCTGCAAAATGAATATATCTACTGTAAATTTTCACATCCATCACCACTTTTCTTACTTTTCGCCTCTTTATTTACTAGCATTAAAACTTGTGATCTAAACTGAGTTTGTTAATGGAAACACCGCACTTTGACACTTGGACAATATAAACAAAGTTTTGCACATATTTGTAATGGAAACGCAGCTATTATCTTCACAGCTCTACCTAAAAAAGACAGCTGCCATTGATCCAGAACGCTACTGCATGTGTTCTCACTAAACCAGGAAAGTAGAACACAACCCCTCCAGTTCTAAAGTCCGTACACTGGCTCCCTGTAGCTCAGAGAATAGACTTCAAAGTGTTTTTATTAGTCTATAAATCATTAAATGGGTTAGCACCAGAGTACATTAGAGACCTACTATCGTGGCACAAACCATCCAGGTCACTCAGGTCCTCCAACTCTAATCTACTGGTCGTCCCAAGAACCAGAACCAAGCATGGAGAAGCAGCTTTCAATTTCTATGCTCCCCACATCTGGAAAAAAACTGCTCGACGAATGCAAAGCTGCAGAGACACTGAACTCTTTTAAATCTAAAATAAAAATGTACCTATTTAGACGTACGACATTATGAGAGAATTTACCCAATTTTAACCAAAATTTTTGTTTATAATCATATGCTATGGTTTGTTTTATGTTCGTTTAAGCTTTCTTTTGATTTTATGTTTTAATTTTCACATTTCTGTAATAATGTATAGCACCTTATGTTGAAAGTGTGCTATACAAATAAAATTGCCTTGCCTTGCCTGTTTAGTAGAGTATGTCTGCCCTGACTTATCTAAGTAACAATCTTCTCCATACAGTAAGCCTGAAATGCCAAAGATTAGACGCATAAAAAAAATCTGCCAAAACAGTGTTATGCCCCTGATGAGTTAAAAGCATGACAAATACAAGATAGGAAACAAATGAAATGAAATTGTTATATCTTTTCTAAAAAGGCTGGTTTGTAAAAGTTGTGCCCCCATATTTTCTCCTCATATATCTGGTTTTTTTTTTGCAAGATGCAGGAAGTTGCCAACAAAATTCCCTTATTTAAACATGTGGTTTCAACTGTAAGTATCACTGCATGCACTTCAACTAAGCACAAAATCTGTTAACAATTACTTGCTAATATGATTATGGAAATCTATGGAAAATGGAGACAAGTTTCTATTAAAAACAAATAAAAAATAGGGTTACGTGGACCATAAAAACTAGAAAACTCAAAATCTAATCACTTTGTCCTGGTCCCATTCTGGACATTTGCTGAAAATGTAATCAAAATCAGTCTATAACCTTTTGAGTTTGGGGATGTCAGCTTTCTAACCTCCCTGTTTGCTATTTTTATTGAACCACTAGCAGTAGCAATCAGGCAAACTAATAATATTAAATGTATACAATTCAGTAAAATAGAACATTACATTTGCCTGTATGCAGATGAAGTACTAATTGTTCTACAGCTTTCACAAACCTCTCTCTCTCTCAGGTAATCGAGTTGATAAAATCTTATTCAAGAGTTTCAGACTATTCCATAAATTGGTTAAAATCTACAGTCCTTCCAATCAATTGTTTCTTCCAGAGTCCAGTCGCTGTGCAACTCCGGTCAGGAAATATTACATATTTAGGAATCCATATCTCACCAAAACTGGCAGACTTATCAAAGCTTCACCTGATTGGTTTAGATCTCTGGACTCCTCTGTTCTTAAATTTATTTGAGAAGATAAACCCCTACATATCAGCTTGAAAACACTGCAGAAGTCCAAAGATAAAGGAGCCAACAGGCTCCAATTTATATATCAAAATGGTTAAAACACTGTTCTCTCGATGAGTCCTGGATAGATGTTGAACAGACACAATGCAATAACATAAAACTTTCAGAACTATCATGTATTAGCTGAAATAAAAAAAAAAGAATGTTTTAAAAGTATCACTATCAGGTGATCTCTGACAGCTTGGTGGGAATTTCTTAAAATGACAGAGACCTTACTAGTCCCATGCAGACGTACACTCATCTGGAACAACCCGGACATAAAAAAAAAAATGTATGATCAATTTTCCAAACTGGAGTTGTAAAGGAATTTAATACCTGGAACACATATTTGACGGAACAGACTTTATCTCATTAAATACACAGGTTACACCACACAGGATTAACAAGAATAAATTCTTAAAATATCAACAAATTAAATCGATTATAAAAGATAAATTTAGGCTCAATACGGTTGAATTACAAATTCCAGGAAACGTTTTAGACTTTCTTAATCTTAACTCCCCCAAACTGCTATCTAAAATATATAAAACATTAAATACATTAGACTAATCAATAGCCCTTCCCATTTCAAATGGGAGATGGATTTGTCCATCTAATTTGACCGAAACTTCTGGTCTCAGATTTCTTTAAGAACCTTTACATTTCTTAAAAATCCTAATCTACGATTAAAACAATATAAAATCCTTCATAGAGTACATTATACAGGTCAACGGATGTTCAAGATGGGTTTTACGTCATCTACAGTAATACCTGTTTACAATGTACAAGCAATATAACAGACAATTATATTCATGCTGTTTGGTTCTGCCCACCTGTTAAGAAATTTTGGCACCACATATGTGAAGACCTATCAAAGTGTCTGAAATGTTATATCACACATTCTCCCCCAGTTTGCTTGCTCGGAAATTTGGATGAAGTTACTATAGATACAAAGTCGATGCAATTAGTTCACTTTGCCTTATGCATCGCTAAGAAAAATATCCTCTTGAACTGGAAAAATAAAAATGCTCTTAATATTAATCAGTATAGAGATCTCCTTCTGGATTACATTAGTCTAGAAATGGCTTCTACCTCCACATCTGATCAATCTTTCTGGTCTCTCTTCATCAGCTCCATCACCTAGTGGGGGCAGGGCCCTCGATTTTGTTCTGTGGGACGCGGTCGCCGATGTGGGTTTGGTTGCTTCCCGGCCATCGCACGGCAATAGCAAGGGTGGTGGATGTCGGCCTGCTGGGTCGACTGCCTGAGGCCTTGGTCTGCTCACGGGCATGGCACGGTGTGTCCAGTATATCAAAGTCGGTGGTGGGCTGGGTCCCTACCTCAGCGCAGGGGCCCATGGTGCGCTGGCGGTGCTGGGGGCCTCTGTTGTTGGCGGGGAGGTGTTTACCATCCAGCACAGGTGCTCTCCCTAATCAGGTGCCCTTGGATGGGGGGAAGGATGTGCGGGCTGAGGGTGGGCTAAACTCAACCTGGGTGTCTAGTGTCCTGTGTTTTGATAGTAGTCTGAATGCTGGGATGGATTTAGGTCTCTCCCTGGGATGGGGTGTGGCCTTGGCCCCCACGGGGCTTCGTGGTGCCATGGCCTTGGGCCCCGACATTGACATGCTGGGGCCTCCCACCCCTGGTGGATCGTGCTGAACAGGGGTGCCTATTGGAGTCCCCAGGGAATCTGGCTCCCTAGGGATGGCATTGTGTCACCCCAGTCGTTTCTTCCCCATCCCCAGACGCCTCTGTCCACCTGCTCCTTCATTATACCATTCACATAGGGCCTTGGGGCAAGGGAACGTCACTGGGGTGTGGGGAGGAGTTTACGTCTTCGCTGCCTGGTGGCGGCCTGGGTCCCAATTTTTATCATACAACTTAGACACTTTTACCCACAAAATTTACATGAGGCACACACGTAGGGACCTGGCATTCGATACACCTCAGTGCTGGAGGCGGAGCCCTTTAAAGAGCCTCGCCACTGGTGCCGGAGCCCACTGCTTAACTGCATCTAGACACTTAGGGGTGGGAGATAAGGGTGCCTGACAGCATTCCCATGGGGTTGCCTGACAGCATTCCCATGTCCCACCCCTCTGTTTTAAGTGCACATTAGTAAAAAACACAACAACACCACATTCGAGCAAGGGGGGAGAGGCTGGGGGTATTTCCACGTCCCTGTTCGTTTGACCATCGGGGGTTGGAGTCCGGCGGGTATATCAGGCCATCTGGTTGGGGACCTGGGCTGGCGGGTTACTCTTGCCATGGCGGGTGCTGTGGCTGTCTGCTTGTCCCCATCCCGGTGGGCATGGTGTTCATCTCCCGGGTGCAGGGTCAGGTTGCCCTATTGGGGGCATCTGTCCCTGGGCCTGGGAATATGGTATATGTATGGGGTGTATGAATAAGTGTACAGCATCCTTGTTTTGGGTGTCCAGATGCGGCCCGGTTCAGCCCTGGTGCATGCCTGACTGGTCCTGGGTGGGTCGGTGTGTCAGGCGGCCGGTGTTTCAGGCCAATGTCCTCCTTGGATTGACTAGTGCACCTCTTATGGGGTTGACTGGTAGGTTGGTCTCGGCGCGCTGCGTGGGGCAGGATCTGGACACGGGAACTGGTAGATCTGAGTTTCCAGGTGCTGTTTGGCTGTGGCCTGGGGAGGGCGTACATCCACTGTGGCTTTTACTGTGGTTCCCTGGCCTGTGTGTGTGTGGGGAGGGGGGGGGGGCTGGGATGTTGGCGGTGTGGATTGGCCAGGGTGGCGGTTGCAGTCTGTCGGCTGGCTGCTGGTCCCTCCTAGGGTACCCTTGTCGGCCGATCCCTGGTCAGGGCCCTGCTGGGGGGCGGACTGCCTCCGATCCCCATGGCCTCCAGGTCCTGGGCCGGGCCTTCCCTGGCGTAGCGGGTTACCGGCAAAGCCCGTGGCCTCGTCCCTGCGGCCCCAGCATTTCGGTTCCTGGGTGTTCCCCTGGTGCTTCCATCTGTTTGTCAAAACTGTTCTTGTGTCAGGTGGTTTTGCCGTACAGCGCTCTGTAACGCCGGCCTGAGGGGAGGAGCCTAAACAGGTTGTGGCCAGGGTGTGAGGGGTCTGTGGTGATTTTACTGGCCCGCTTCCTGACCCTGGCCCGGAATAGGTCCTGAAATGAGGGAAGATCAGTACCTATGATCCTCTCTGAGGACCTTACTGTTCTCTGCAGTCTGTTCCTGTCTTGGCTGGTGGCGGATCCGAACCAGACAGAGATGGATGAGGTCAGGACAGACTGGACTATTGCTGTGTAAAAGATGGTCAGCAGCTCCTGAGGCAGGTTGAACTTTCTGAGCTGACGCAGAAAGTACAGCCTTTGCTGGGCCTTCTTCCTTATAGAGTCAATGTGGGAGATCCACTTCAGGTCCCGTGTGATGGTGGATCCTTGGAACCTGAAAGACTCCACTGTGGGGACTGGCCTGTTGGTGATTATGAGAGGAGATGTTGATGGGGGTCTCTTCCTAAAGTCCACTGTCACGGATGAGTCCAATGACGGTGATGTCCTCTGCAAACTTCAGGAGTTTCACAGAAGGGTCTCTTGACGTGCAATCAGTGTTGCAAAGGGAGATGAGCAGTGGGGAGAGAACACATCCCTGGGGGGCCGTTTCAGTTCTGCAGTGAACCATGGTTTGTTGTTGTTGAACGTGCAGAAGGTTTTGGTCTGCACACACATGTCCTCACAAAAGCTGATGTAAGATGTCACAGTGTCAGTCAGTTCGTCCAGGTTTGAGGCTGCTGCTTCAAAGACGCTCCAATCAGTGCAGTCAAAGCAGGCCTGTAACTGTATCTTTGACTCATCAGTCCATCTCTTCACAGTTCTTACTACAGGCTTAGCAGATGTCAGCTTCTGCTTGTAAGATGGGATGAGGTGGACCAGGCAGTGGTCAGAAAGTCCCAGTTATCTACACCTGCATGCTCGCACACAAACTGACATTTGTGTACGGACATAATCTTGAGCGGAAGTTATCCTCAATAGATAGTTGGTACCAGGAGCTTACCAGAAACATTAGGGTTGTCTTCATTAATCTATTTTTGTGTGTAGTGAATGTGTAGTTCTTAGTTCATATTACTAGATCAGTTTTGTCAAAGTTGTACTGGTCTATTGGTTGTTTTTTTTGTTTTTTTGCCGTCCAACAGAGGTGGAGGACTGGGATGTTTTCTTGTGTTCTTTGTTTACCTCCCTATCTTGTATCGTCAGTTCACACTTCACACTGGTCCAGTTTCACTTCTTCATCTCTTTTGTTTTTACCTTCTTATCTCAATTTTGTGTCTATAACTTCAAGAAATTAAACCCACAGTAATCACTAATAAAGATTTTTCATACATATATATATCAAGTCGAGTACTATAGTAAAGCTTTAATGCTCTGCTTGGGAAAGTAAATCTGTTGGGCTTGTACTTGGTACTCAGACACCAATTCTTAGTAGCAAACTGCTAGACAGGACACGTAAAAATAAAAGTAAATAAAAATAATAATAAAAATTAAGTTTGGTTGCAAACTAACCAACAACAAACAAATCCAGGCAAAAAGATAACCTTCTTGGTGGAGGTAATTATTGTGATTTAATTCTCCTCAATAGTGTCAAACAAACAAACAATGATTCATTTTTACATCAATAATGCATTTTACCTCATTTAAAATATAATCTGAAATTTCCAATAGACTTGTCTCATGAAATAACTATTTGGAAATATATTGACTGTCAACTGCTATTGTGTGTTTTTTTTCAGGCCTCATTCGGTTGCAAGAGCTAATAAAAGCACCATCCCGGTACAACATCCGCTTAAAGATCCGGCAGCTGCCTGCAGACACCAAGGATGCCAAGCCTCTTTTAAAGGAAATGAAAAGGGGAAAAGAGTTTCATATCATCTTCGACTGCAGTCATGAGATGGCTGCTGGGATCCTAAAGCAGGTATGGACACATCTTTCAGTTTAGCGCTACATGCTGTGTCCTGATACTTCCATGTAAAAGTGAGTATTTACGTCCAGAGAAATCAGCAGAAGGTAGCAAAAAGCAGTGGCTAGATGTTGGCTAATATCTCACAATAGTTTTTGACCATGATTAACTGTTCACATCATACATTTTGTTTTGCTTTGTTAATCTGCATACTTTATTCATTTATGTTTTTAAAGTCCAAGTTCATAACTTTTTTTATCTTTCGGGTTTTCCCTTCAGGGATCGCCACAGCGAATCATCTGTCTCCATTTGGTCATATCCTCTGCATCCTCTGCCCTCACACCAACTACATTCATGTCCTCTTTCACCACATCCATAAATCAAATTTTGGGTATTCTGCTCTGCCTCCTGTGTTGTTGCTCCATGGTCAGCATCCTTCTACCAAAATGATTGTCATCTCTCCTATGTATATGTCCAAACCATCTCAGTCTGGCCTCCCTGACTTTATCCCCACATCATCTAATATGAGCTGTCACTCTGATGCTCTAATTCCTGATCATATCCATCCTTGTCACTCCAAAAGATAATCTCAAAATCTTTCCTCATTGGTACTGTCTCTAGACCGTACAACATTGCTGGTCTCACTACTGTCATGTCCGCCTTTCCCTTCATTCTTGCTGAAACCTTTTTATCACATATCACACCTGACACTTTTCTCCATCCATTCCAACCAGCTTGCACACACTTCTTCACCTATTTTCAAACTCTCCATTGCAGTGTACCATTGATCCTAAGTTCTTCAAGTCCTCTACTTTCTTCACGTCCACTCCATGTAACTTCACTGTTCCACTTTTGTCTTTCTGATTCACACACATGTAATTTGTCTTGCGGCAACAAATCTTCATTCTTCTCTTTCCCAGTGTGTACCTCCAGCTCTTTAGCTTTTCCTCCCCCTCAGCTCTACTCTCACCCCAGATAACAATGTCATCTGCAAACATCATAGTCCATGGAGACTGCTCTCTAACCTCATTTGTCAGGCTATCCATCACCAAAGCAAATATTATAATAATAATATTGGCTCAGAGCTGATCCTTGATGGAGTCCCATCTCCACCTTGATCTCCTCTATAACTCCTACTGCACATCTCACTGCTGTCTCACAGCAGTGAGGTGTGACTTTCAGGAGTGAGGAGCGTGGAGACGTATCGCGTTGGTAAGACGTATCGCGTCATTTCCTGTTTTGTGACTAACTCGTTTGTAGCAAGTCGGTTTTTCTCTCTCTCTTGAACTGATCTAACTTTCTCTGTCAATAAGTTTTTTCTGAGTTGCTTTAACACACAAACACATTAAAACGTTAATTTTCTTCACGGTTTAGGACTCTTTAAGCGTTTTACTGGGTTAATTACTTTGTTCTTAGGTAAGGTAAGGTACCGCTTGGTTAGCTTAGCTTTACGGCTAGCATGGCTTCGGCAGCTTTCTCTCTTGTCCCTCCATCTCTCTCTACACCTCCTCCTCTTTCCTGCTCTCTCTGTCAGATGTTTAGTTACTCCTCCGCCTCATTTAGTGAAGTTGGTAGGTGTAATAAGTGCAGCATTTTTGTAGCTTTGGAGGCGAGGGTTTCTGAGCTAGAGGCCCGGCTCCGCGCTGTAGAACAGCCAGGCCCAGCAGTAGCTAGCATGGAGTCAACTAGGACAGGACCTAGCCGTCCTTCAACAGCTCCCGTGCAGCCGGGACCTCAGGCGAGCTGGGTGACTGTTCGTAGGAAGACTAGCGCCAGACCCCAGTCCGCGGCCAACCTCTAGCCCCTTTTTCTGAACAATAGGTTCGCCCCGCTCAGCGACGCACCCGCCGAGCAGGAGAGGCCGATTCTTGTAATTGGCAGCTCCATAGTTAGGAATGTGGCTCCAGAGACACTAAAGACCACCGTCAAATGCCTTCCAGGGGCCAGGGCTGCGGACATTAGGTCCCATCTGAAGCTTTTGGCCAAGGACAAACGGCGGTATAGCAGGATCGTTATCCATGCTGGTGGCAACGACACCCGGCGACGGCAGTCGGAGGTCACTAAAATTAGCGTAGCTTCGGTGTGTAGGGCTGCCAAAAAGATGTCTGACTCTGTAATTTTTTCTGGTCCCCTGCCTGATCGTACTAGCGATGACATGTACAGCCGTATGCTTTCGTTCCACCTTTGGTTGTCAAGGTGGTGTCCAGAAAACGATGTGGGCTACATTGATAACTGGGGGGCCTTCTGGGGAAAACCTGGACTGTTACGTAGAGACGGCATCCATCCCACCGAGGACGGAGCTTCGCTTCTTTCCAGGAACATTGATAGGGTTATCTCTAGTTCCCCAAAGCCGTGACAACCCAGAGTCCAGCTCAGGGAACCAAGAGTCGAGCTCAGGGAAACCAGAGTCCAGATCAGGGAACCCAGAGTCCAGGTCAAGGAACAGGGAGAATGCCACCCACCCACTACCCTATAGAGATAGTTTCCCGTCCACTACCCAAAACTAATGAATTAAAAGTTAATGCTACTAGAGCAAAGTATAAAAATCTCATAAAGATAAATAAAACTCGGACTGAACATAAAAACAAATCAATTAAATGTGGTTTACTAAACATAAGATCTCTCCCCTCAAAAACACTCTTAGTAAATGACTTAATTTGTGAAAATAATATTGAATTGTTTTGTCTTGCAGAGACAAGGTTGCAGGAAGAGGACCATGTCACAATAAATGAGTCAAGTCCCCCTAGCTACTTAAACTTTAGTGTCCCTCGAAGTACTGGTCGAGGAGGTGGAGTAGCAACTATCTTTCATTCCGATTTACTAATTAATCTCCCAAAAAATAATAATTACAGTTCCTTTGAGCATCTAGTTTTTAGCTTTCCTCATACACATAACAAAGCAGTAAAGCCACTTTTGTTTGTGGTCTTATATCGTCCACCAGGACCTTATTCTCAATTTTTAGATCAGATTTCAGATTTTCTATCTGACTTAGTTTTAAACACTGATAAAGTCATTATAGTCGGAGACTTCAATATTCATGTTGATAATGAAAGTGATAGTCTAAATACAGCTTTTAAGACTATCCTAGACTCAATAGGCTTTACTCAAAATGTGCAGGGACCAACACATTCTTGTCACCACACTTTAGATCTTGTGCTGTCTTATGGCATTGACTGTGAAGAAATAACAGTCTTTCCACATAACCCTATCCTGTCTGATCATTTCCTTATCACTTTTAAACTTACTCTAATGGATCATATCAAACCTGAAAGAAAACTTCATTATACCAGAACGTTATCAGACAACGCTGTAGCAAATTTTAAAGAAGCTCTTCCAACTTTAATTTCCTCAGTTTATAAATGCAGAACAGAAAACAGTGATTTAACTCGTGACCCCTCACAACTTGACATTTTAGTTCATAGCGTTAATTCCTCCCTGCGTCGGGCAATAGACAAAGTTGCCCCCTTGAAAAGGAAGGTGGCTAGCCATAGAAGATTAACTCCCTGGTTTAATTTAGAGCTACGTACCCTAAAGCAGAATGTTAGAAAACTAGAGAGAAAATGGCGCTCCACGCATTTACATGATTCCTTTTTAATATGGAAAAATAGTTTATTGCTATATAAAAAGAGCCTTCACACAGCTAGAACAGCATATTATTCATCTTTAATCGAGGAGAATAAAAATAATCCTAGGTTTCTTTTTAATACAGTTGCCAAACTCACACAGGATCATAGCTCTATCGAGCCAACCATTCCCCAAGCTCTAAGCAGTGACGACTTCATGCAATTCTTTATAAATAAAATAGACTCCATAAAAAATAAGATAATTGGGAACCTTCCCAATATGCTTGCTTCCTCCTTAGTTAATGAGGCAGCCTCAAAAATGGTGGAACCTAATATATGCTTAAACTGCTTTAATGCAGCCGAACTTTGTGATGTACTAAAATTATTAGCTTCATCTAAACCTTCAACTTGCGTTTTAGACCCAATCCCAACTAAACTTGTAAGGGCAAGAGAAACCACTAGTAGTACTAGTAGGGTATTTAGGATCTTACGAGTGCAACTAGTGAGGGCAAAAGTGTCCTTTAGGAGCACTAGTGGATTTAATTGGACAAAATGCTAATGAGGGGGTGTACATGCACTGAAGCTTCTTCCTATTGGCTCTTCAGAAAGAATTGACAGCCAGACAAGACTTAACCCAACAAAGCCTGATAAACTTTCACTGTATTTGTTGTAACAATATTATATAATTAAGAATATAATTAAGAATATTATCTATATACTATAAAGATGATTCATTAAGTCAGTCTAATATATCTCAGAGAGGAATTTAATTAAGGTTTATGTTACAGGAACGTCTTTCTCATCATGGGGAAGTTTAAGTTGCTACATCAAATATCAGCCAGTGCTGTTTGGGAAAGAGAAAAATTAGGTTACAACTGGCAGTCTTACCTCTTTACATAACCTAAAATTGTTATTTGTTGATTATATAATGAATTCCACATTCAGGCTCAATTGTATCCCTATGTTTCATAATTATTCACTGACCTGATGACTTAAAACACTCCTTTGGAAACATTATGTCATTTGATTTTGGTGCCCACTAGTGGCCTCTAAATGCTGGCTAGTAGCACTGGTGGGCACTTTCAGGCCACTAGTAGCACTAGTGGGCACAGAGTAGCCAATAGTAGCACTGGTGGGCATATAATGGCCACTAGTAACACTAGAGGACACTTTGAAGCCACTAGTAACACTAGTGGGCACTATGAGAGCACTAGTAGCACTAATGGCCACTTTTACAGCACTAGTAGCACTAGTGGCCACTTTTACAGCACTAGTAGCACTTGTGGGCACTTTGAGGCCACTAGTAGCACTAAGTTTAGAGGCCAATAGTAGCACTAGTGGGCACATAGTAGCCACTTGCTGGTGGCATATAATGGCCACCAGCAGTACTAGTCAGCATTTTGAGAGCACCAGTAGCACTAGTGGGCATTTTCAGGCCACTAGTAGCTCTAGTGGGCATTTTCAGGCCACTAGTAGCACTAGAGGGCACTTTGAGGCCACTAGCAGTACTAGTCAGCATTTTGAAAGCACTAGTAGCACTAGTGGGCATTTTCAGGCCACTAGTGGCACTAAGTTTAGAGGCCATTAGTAGCACTAGTGGGCACTTTCAAGCTACTAGTAGCACTAGTGGGCACTTTGAAGCTACTAGTAGCACTAGTGGGCATGTTCAGGCCACTAGTAGCACTAGTGGGCATTTTCAGGCCACTAGGAGCACCAGGGGGCACTTTGAGGCCACTAGCAGTACTAGTCAGCATTTTGAGAGCACTAGTAGCACTAGTGGGCATTTTCAGGCCACTAGTGACACTAAGTGTAGAGGCCACTAGTAGCACTAGTGGGCACTTTGAAGCTACTAGTAGCACTAGTGGACACTTTCAGGCCACTAGTAGCACTAGTGGGCATTTTCAGGCCAATAGTAGCACTAGGGGGCACTTTGAGGCCACTAGCAGTACTAGTCAGCATTTTGAGAGCACTAGTAGCACTAGTGGGCATTTTCAGGCCACTAGTAGCTCTAGTGGGCATTTTCATGCCACTAGTAGCACAAGGGGGCACTTTGAGGCCACTAGCAGTACTAGTCAGCATTTTGACAGCACTAGTAGCACTAGTGGGCATTTTCACGCCACTAGTGGCACTAAGTTTAGAGGCCACTAGTAGCACTAGTGGGCACTTTGAAGCTACTAGTAGCACTAGTGGGCACTTTGAAGCTAATAGTAGCACTAGTGGGCATTTTCAGGCCAATAGTAGCACTAGGGGGCACTTTGAGGCCACTAGCAGTACTAGTCAGCATTTTGAGAGCACTTGTAGCACTAGTGGGCATTTTCAGGCCACTAGTAGCTCTAGTGGGCATTTTCATGCCACTAGTAGCACTAGGGGGCACTTTGAGGCCACTAGCAGTACTAGTCAGCATTTTGACAGCACTAGTAGCACTAGTGGGCATTTTCAGGCCACTAGTGGCACTAAGTTTAGAGGCCACTAGTAGTACTAGTGGGCACTTTGAAGCTACTAGTAGCACTAGTGGACACTTTCAGGCCACTAGTAGCACTAGTGGGCATTTTCAGGCCAATAGTAGCACTAGGGGGCACTTTGAGGCCACTAGCAGTACTAGTCAGCATTTTGAGAGCACTAGTAGCACTAGTGGGCATTTTCTCGCTACTGGTGGCACTAAGTTTAGAGGCCACTAGTAGCCCTAGTGGGCACTTTGAAGCCAGTAGTAGCACTAGTGGGCACTTTGAAGCTACTAGTAGCACTAGTGGGCATATAATGGCCACCAGCAGTACTAGTCAGCATTTTGAGAGCACTTGTAGCACTAGTGGGCATTTTCAGGCCACTAGTAGCTCTAGTGGGCATTTTCATGCCACTAGTAGCACTAGGGGGCACTTTGAGGCCACTAGCAGTACTAGTCAGCATTTTGACAGCACTAGTAGCACTAGTGGGCATTTTCAGGCCACTAGTGGCACTAAGTTTAGAGGCCACTAGTAGCACTAGTGGGCACTTTGAAGCTACTAGTAGCACTAGTGGGCACTTTGAAGCTACTAGTAGCACTAGTGGGCATGTTCAGGCCACTAGTAGCACTAGTGGGCATTTTCAGGCCACTAGGAGCACCAGGGGAAACCTTTGAGGCCACTAGCAGTACTAGTCAGCATTTTGAGAGCAATAGTAGCACTAGTGGGCATTTTCAGGCCACTTATGACACTAAGGTAGAGGCGTATTACTAGCTCAGCGGGCAATATGAAGCTACTAGTAGCACTAGTGGACACTTTCAGGCCACTAGTAGCACTAGTGGGCATTTTCAGGCCAATAGTAGCACTAGGGGGCACTTTGAGGCCACTAGCAGTACTAGTCAGCATTTTGAGAGCACTAGTAGCACTAGTGGGCATTTTCAGGCCACTAGTAGCTCTAGTGGGCATTTTCATGCCACTAGTAGCACAAGGGGGCACTTTGAGGCCACTAGCAGTACTAGTCAGCATTTTGACAGCACTAGTAGCACTAGTGGGCATTTTCACGCCACTAGTGGCACTAAGTTTAGAGGCCACTAGTAGCACTAGTGGGCACTTTGAAGCTACTAGTAGCACTAGTGGGCACTTTGAAGCTAATAGTAGCACTAGTGGGCATTTTCAGGCCAATAGTAGCACTAGGGGGCACTTTGAGGCCACTAGCAGTACTAGTCAGTATTTTGAGAGCACTTGTAGCACTAGTGGGCATTTTCAGGCCACTAGTAGCTCTAGTGGGCATTTTCATGCCACTAGTAGCACTAGGGGGCACTTTGAGGCCACTACCAGTACTAGTCAGCATTTTGACAGCACTAGTAGCACTAGTGGGCATTTTCAGGCCACTAGTGGCACTAAGTTTAGAGGCCACTAGTAGTACTAGTGGGCACTTTGAAGCTACTAGTAGCACTAGTGGACACTTTCAGGCCACTAGTAGCACTAGTGGGCATTTTCAGGCCAATAGTAGCACTAGGGGGCACTTTGAGGCCACTAGCAGTACTAGTCAGCATTTTGAGAGCACTAGTAGCACTAGTGGGCATTTTCTCGCCACTGGTGGCACTAAGTTTAGAGGCCACTAGTAGCCCTAGTGGGCACTTTGAAGCCAGTAGTAGCACTAGTGGGCACTTTGAAGCTACTAGTAGCACTAGTGGGCACTTTCAGGCCACTAGTAGCACTAGTGGGTACTTTCAGGCCACTAGTAGCACTAGTGGGCACTTTGTGGCCACTAGTAGCACTACAGGGCACTTTCAGGCCACTAGTAGCACTTGTGGCACTAAGCTTAGAGGCCACTAGTAACACTAGTGGGCATGTTGAGGCCACTAGTGGGCACTTTGAGGCCACTAGTAGTACTAGTCAGCATTTTGAGAGCACTAGTAGCATCAGTGGGCATTTTCAGGCCACTAGTAGTAGAACACATCATCCCAGTTCTAAAGTCCTTACACTGGCTCCCTGTAGCTCAGAGAATAGACTTTAAAATACTCTTTAAAAAACTACTTGTTTATAAATGATCCATCCATCCATTTTCTTAACCGCTAAGTCCTTAATGGGTCGCGGTGGGGCTGGTGCCTATCTCCAGCTGTCAACGGGCGAGAGGCAGCTGGAGATAGGCACCAGATAGGCAATGGAGACAGGTTGCCATTCCATCACACGGCCAAATAGAGAAAAACAACCACACACACACTCACACCTAAGGACAATTTGGAGAGATCAGTCATGTTTTTGGACTGTGGGAGGAAGCCAGAGTACCCGGGGAGAGTGCACGGGGAGAACATGCAAACTCCATGCTGGGCCGGGATACAAACCCACAACCCATAACCTTCTTGCTGCAAGGCAACAGTGCTTACCACTGCGCCACCGTGCAGTTCATAAATCATTGAACGGTTTAGCACCAAAGTACATTGAAGATATGCTGTCACTATATCAACCCAGCAGACCACTCAGGTCATCCAACTCTAGCCTACTAAGCGTCCCTAGAATCAGAATTAAACAGGGAGAGGCAGCTTTCAGCTTCTATGCTCCACAAATGTGGAATAAACTTCCAGACGAATGCAAAAACGCTGAATCGCTAGGCTCTTTTAAATTAAAGATAAAAAGTCTACGATTCAGAGCTGCATTTGAATCTTAAATTGGATTTCTGATCACTTGTTAAACTTATATGTTTTGTTTGTATTCATGTGGTTTCATTATCACTGAATCATATAAAGTACCTTGAATTGCCTTGTGTTGAAAGTGTGCTATACAAATAAAATTGGTTTGGCTTGCCTTGCCTAGTGGACACTTTTAGGCCACTAGTAGCACTACTGGGCACTTTCAGGCCACTAGTAGCACCAGTGGTACTAAGCTTATAGGCCACTAGTAGCACTAGTCGGCACGTAGTGGCCACTAGTAATACTAGTGGGCACTTCGAGGCCACTAGTAGCACTAGTAGGCATTTTGAGAGCACTAATAGCACTAGTAGGCACTTTCAGGCCACTAGTAGCACTAGTGGGCACTTTCAGGCCACTAGTAGCACTAGTGGGCATATAAAGGCCACTAGTAGCAATATTGCCTGAAAGTGTCCTCTAGTAGTACCAGTGGCCACTATGTTCCCACTAGTTCTACTAGTGGCCTTAAACATGCCCACTATTGCTACTAGTGGCCTCTAAGCTTAGTGCCACTAGTGCTACTAGTGGCCTCAAAATGCCCACTAGTGCTACTACTGCCCTCTAAGCTTAGTGCCACTAGTTATACTAGTGGCCTCAAAATGCCCACTAGTTCAACTAGTGAATTCAAAATGCCGACTAGTTCCACTAGTGGCCTCAACATACCCACTAGTGCTACTAGTGGCCACTATGTTCCCACTAGTGCTACTATTGGCCTCTAAGCTTAGTGCCACTAGCTCTACTAGTGGCCTCAAAATGCCCACTAGTGCTACTAGTGGCCTCCTAGCGTAGTGCCACTAGTGGCCTCAAAATGCCCACTAGTGCTACTAGTGGCCTCTTAGCTTAGTGCCACTAGTTCTACTAGTGGCCTCAAAATGCCCACTAGTGCTACTAGTGGCTACTATGTCCCACTAGTGCTACTAGTGGCCACTATGGCTGCATCCGAAACCACTAAATTGGTAAGAGGTCTTACGCCAAACCGGATATGCATCAGCGTCTGCCAGAAAAGAAAATGTAGCTAGCTCATCACTGTCTCGGAGCTAACAGCTAACGGTACTTTCCTAATACCGAAACTGTATCATTCCTTGCTAATACTGAAACTCTATCATTCCCAATACATTGCATGACAGCATCCATAAATATTTGCTGTATTTGCCTGCCGACAGTAAATGTGGGGTTTCAACCAGCCACCCATTTGTAGGTATCTTCCCTCCGATGCACCGGGCCTCGACTAGATACTCCTTAATCCACAATCCGACTCACTTGTGCTGAGTCGACTCCCGCTCTTCTTCTTTGCTTGAGAGTTTGGAGACCACTGGGAGCTGTAGTCGGCACTTAGAGGGGAGTAGTAGCACTAGTGGGTATTTTGAGACCACTAGTCGGCACTTATTGGCCACTAGTGGAACTATTGGCACTAAGTTTTGAGGGCACTAGTGGCACTAGTGGGCATTTTGAGGCCACTAGTAGCACTAGTGGGCTATGGCATAGTTTTCAGTTTTAAGTGCATTTATTTTGTTAAGGAGCTTTTATTTTCATCTCAACTATATTTTTCAAAAACGATTTAATAAACACCCATATGATGTTCATGAAAATATAATCTTGAGCTTGCTCGTCTACTACAAATATTTTCTCTTAATAAAAATAGATATGTAATAAATTGGTTTGCACAGAGATGTATTTTGAAATCTATGATTCAGTGCATTGTAATAGTGTGTTAGTCCATATACTGCTATACATTATTGATTATACGTGGAAGTTTCTCATGAATTGAAATATAATTCCAAATGCATTTCAATTTAAAATTATAGTGTATTGCAATATATTTTTGTTCCGTAAGGGTAAATTAGCAAAAACAGTTGGAACATCTTCCAGTATGAATGCGGCTAACACTTTAGTATGCAGAGTGGCCCCTTAAAGGCTTTAGGCATACAGTTTGAACATCCACTAATCAAAATCCATGTCCCACCTTCTTGATTTGAATGCAGTCCACTAGTCATACTAGTGACACTAGTGAATGCATGTTGCAACTGACATGTTAACTAGTAAAGGCTAGACTGTCCACTAGTAGCACAAATGAGACTATTATGGTTTTACTAGTACCACTAGTTAAAACAAACAAGTCTACTAGTAGCACTAGTGAGACTTTTTGGATCTTAGCAGTACCACTAGTAGATGGCAACATGTCTACTAGTACTACTAGAGAGTGCAAAAATGTGCACTAGTACAACTAGTAGGTGGCAAGATATCCACTAGTAGCACTAGTGGATGACTTTTGCATCATAAATGCTCACTAGTGTTACTAGTGGCACGGTTTTGTGTTTTACTGGTGTAACTAGTAGAATAAAATTAGTCTCACTAGTGAGCTTCTGAGCATCACATATAAAGGCTATGGCTGTACTAGTGTGCATCTGTGCATCACTAGTTCACAAATAGCATACTACTAGTATGCAATTACACATTACCAGTGCTTGACTTGACACACAACAAGAAGGGAATTTCTGTAACATGTTAGTTATTTCTGCACACTAGTAGGACAACTTTGGCATACTAGTAGGACAACTACTTCGTACTAGTGAGGCAGTGTTGTGCACTAGTTGACATCTGTGTGCTACTAGTGTTACTAATGAAACTCTATATATTAACTAGTTAACATGTCTGCCTCACTTGTAAGATGTAACTGTCTTACTAGTATGCCAAAGTTGTCCTACTAGTGTGCAGAAATGCCTTACATGTTACAGAAATGTCCTACTAGTGTTTTGTAGTCACGCACTGGTAGAGTGCAATTGCATACTAGTGGTATGTTATTTGCAAACTACAGATGTTCATTTGTGCACTTGTACAGCCAAAGCCTTTACATGTGACGTTCAGATGCTCACTAGTGAGACAAACTTTCTTCAACTAGTTACACTTGTAAAAAACAAAACCATACCACTAGTAACACTAGTGAGCATTTTTGACATCACTAGTACTACTAGTAAGGTGTAAAAGTCCCTACTCCTACTACGAGTGGATATTTTGCCACTAACTAGTGATAGTAGTGCACATTTGGCTGTTTCAAGTTGTACTAGTAAAGTAAAACACATCCTCATTTGTACTACTTGTGTTCATTTTTTCTTTCACTAGTGTGTATTCTCACTGCTACTAGTAGTATTAGTAAGGGAAACATACCCCACTTGTACTACTAGTGGACATTTTGTATCTTATAAGTAGTACTAGTGAGGTCAAAAATGCCTTACTAGTGCTACTAGTGGGCATTTTAGCGATACTAGTAGGGTCCGAGAGGCTACTAGTGCGTGACACATGCCTACTAGTTAGGTCTCATAGTGTCACTAGTGCGGCACAGCAGTTTACTAGTAAAGGTTGATTGCATACTAGTAGGCCAAAAGTGGTACTAGTAGTGGACAAAATGTTACAAGTAAGACACAGTCGTTATACTAGTGCACCCTAGTCGTTATACTAGTGTGCCTAATTGTCTTACTAATGAGCACAAACTGTACTAGTACATTGACCTAAAGTTTGATATCAAAGATATGTAATAAATGCTCAAAAGGCTTTCCATACTGCATCTCACTGTACTCCTGCCTGCTTTCCTCAGTCGTCTCAGTATCCCACTTCTCCTTAACTAACATCTTTCTATATGTTCCTGGACTTTGTCGTTCCACCACCAAGTTCTTTATTTACTTTCCTCCTTCCAGATGACACACAAAGTACCCTCCTATCTGTCTCCCTTGTCCCATTTGCTGTAGTTGTCCAGTCATCAGAGAGAACATCCTGGCCACCAAGAGCCTGTCTCAACTCCTTCCTGAAAACACAATATTCTTCTTTTTTTCAGTTTCCACCACTTGGTCTTCTTCTCCATCTTTGTTCTCTTCACTTACCTCATCGTCAGTTTCATCCTACAGACCACTATCCTATGCTGTCCAGCTACACTCTCGCCCACCACTACTTTGCAGTCACTAATCTCCTTCAGATCTTAACGTCTACATAACATGTAGTCCACTTGAGTGCTCCTAATTTTACTCCAGAATTCCTGCTTCTCTTCTAACCCACATCCTACCTTTGGGGCATAACCACTAACAACATTGATCATTATTGCTTTCACTCCAGCTTCAGACTCCTCAGCCAATCTGACATCCTTTTCACTTCTACAACATTCCTAGTAAATTCCTCCTTCAAAGATAACGCCTACTCCATTTTTCTTTCCATTACCCCATGGTAGAACAACTTGAACCCTTCTCCTAAGCTTCTAGCCTTGCTGCCTTTCCACCTGGTCTCCTGAACTCATATAATATCCACCTTCCTTCTCTGCATCATGTCCACCTGCTCTCTAGCTTTACTTGTCATAATCCCACCATTCAGAGTCCCTACTTTTAATTCCACACTCTTGAATTTCCTCTTCTCTCCACCTACCAACATGCCGTCCTCCTCTCCTCTTTCCATCAACAGTAGTCCAATTTCCACTGGCACCCTGTGGGTCAACAACACCGGTGGCGGTCGTTGTTAATCCGGGCCTCGACCGATCCGGTATGGAATTCATGTTTGTGATTCACAAATTTGATTTGGCTTAGGTTTTACGTCAGCTGCTCTTCCTGATACAACCCTCTGCATTTTTCCAGACTTGAGACTGGCACAAGAAATCACTGGCTTGTGACCCCTTATGGTTGCATTTAGCGCTGTGCGATATCAGAAAATATATCGTCAGCACAATTGAAAACGTCTATTGTTTTATATGAATCTCTATCATTTAAGCCAGGAAAGGGTTTTATGGCAGTAAATTACGTCAAGATGCACCTAATAGCATTCCTATGCATACTGCAACACAAGAAAAAACAGGGAGGAAGACCGTAACAGACACGTTTCAGACCAGGGATCTAAACAAGATTATCAGACAACCCAAAGTTTGTCTCCCTGTGTGTCTTGCCTCCCCTCCCGATGCACAGCATGAACAGAAAAAAAGCGGCAGAGGCAGAGCCTCTGAGAGACGCCGGCGCTAAAAGCCGTTTCATTCATTAGCAACACACCAGTGGTATGCTACAGCGTCTGTATCTGGAGTTTATCAGAACTTATGCCACGACTCGACACTGCTTTTGTACATTGACTCTCTGTATTTGTTGTCATGGTTCTTGAGCAGCTGATAAAATAAATGTGTAGTGTTGGAGTCCATTGGTCGGACCGGGAGCTGGTAAACTGTACTGTCTGATCTGCGTCGGTCCAAATGGCATCAATAACCATAACTTGACTATTTTCTAATCCTACAATTCGGGAACCAGTGCCTCAACCTAATGTGATCCATCTGTTTAACATTCACGAGCAGCAGCTGCCTCACATGTGGGTGGAGTCGGAACACATCTTGAGGGGGGAACAACGTACTACCCCTCTATTACTTAGGAGATGTGCAGATAGTGGAAAAAAGATAAAAACAACACAGTGCATGAGGAGAGAGAAAAAAAACACTACTGCCAAAACGTGCTGTAAAGTTAAGAAAATGAGTTACAGCAGGTATTGCTATAAAATTTCAATGTGTTTCAAATAATATGTTTAATTCAAAGGCAGAGTGTAGAGCTGAGTTGCTCTCCTAAAAGATCATTGATAACATGGAAGGAGATCACAACATGATGAGTCTGGGTGGTGTTATCATCTATTATGTAAACTGCATTTCTATGTTGTAAATTTTTATAAACAAGGTTTTGTAAATGATGTTTTGGCAACTATTTTGACTTGATGACTTGGTTTTCACTTAACTTCCGTTTTGTCAAAGATGCAAGAACCTATGGGCGGATTTTTGAGCTGTATTTCTGTAAGAATAAATGGAATATAATTTTTTAAGTAATCAAGATTGAAGTGTGTGCTTAAGCAAACCTGCTGTCGTCACCAGAAGTCCTTTGTTAGATTATTTTGGTTTTGAAAGTTAAAACGCCAAGACAGTGAAGTATATTGTTATTGGGATATAGACTGAGCTTCACTCACCTGAAGGATTATTAGGAACACCATACTAATACGGGGTTTTGAGCCCCTTTCGCCTTCATAACTGCCATAATTCTATGTGGCATTAATTCAACAAGGTGCTGAAAATTCTAGAGAAATGTTGGCCCATATTGATAGGAACGCATCTTGCAGTTGATAGAGATTTGTGGTATGCACATCCGGGGCACGAAGCTCCCATTCCACCACATCCCAAAGATGCTCTATCGGGTTCGGATCTGGTGACTGTGGGGGCCATTGTAGTACAGTGAACTCATCGTCATGTTCAAGAAACCAATTTGAAATGAAAGTAGCCATCAGAGGATGGGTACATGGTGGTCATGAAGGGATGGACATAGTCAGAAACAATGTTCAGGTAGCCCGTGGCCTTTAAACGATGCCCAAAACGGCCTAAAGTGTGCCAAGAAAACATCCCCCACACCATTACACCGCCACCACTAGCCTGCACAGTGGTAACAAGGCATGATGGAGCCATGTTCTCATTCTGTTTACGCCAAATTCTGACTCTACCATTTGAATGTCTCAACATAAATTGAGACTCATCAGACCAGGCAACATTTTTCCAGTCTTCAACTCTCCTATTTTGGTGAGCTTGTGCAAATTGTAGCCTCTTTTTCCTATTTGTAGTGGAGATGAGTGGTACCCGATGGGGCCTTCTGCTGTTGTAGCCCATCCGCCTCAAGGTTGTGCATGTTGTGGCTACACAAATGCTTTGCTGCATTCCTAGGTTGTAACGAGTGGTTATTTCAGACAAAGTTGCTCTTCTATCAGCTTGAATCAGTTGTCCCATTTTCCTCAAGCATCAACAAGGCATTTTCGCCCACAGGACTGCCACATAATGGATATTTTTCCAAATTCACACCATTCTTTGTAAACCCTCGAAATTGTTGTTCATGAAAATCCCAGTAACTGAGCAGATTGTGAAATACTCAGGCCGGCAGTCTGGCACCAATGCCACGCTCAAAATTGGTAAATCACCTTTCTTTCCCATTCTGACATTCAGTTTGGAGTTCAGGAGATTATCTTGACCAGGACCACACCTCTAAATGCATTGAAGCAACTGCCATGGGATTGGTTGATTAGATAATTGCATTAAGGAGAAATTGAACAGGTTTTCCTAATAATACTTTAGGTGAGTGTATATCAGGATATGAAAATGTAGCCATATCGCCCAGCCCTGGTTGCATTCCAGTTAGTTAATATGAATATCTCAAAGTATTTACAGTGTGTTTAGAAACGTATCAATATCTAAAAGGTTTTTCAAAATAGCTTTTAATTCTGTACACAACATATTCTCTTCTACAGCAAAACATGACAATACATTTTTTATGTGTCTTCAATGTGAAGAATATGGTGATAATGGGTACTTGATTTTTCAAAAATGGCAGTATCACCATATTTTTTTTAAAAACTCAAAGATAAAGGGTAAACTGAAAAATGCTTGAACATGTATTGTCCCTTTTCCACTTGGGTACTCCAGGCCTTTGCTCGGGTTGGCTCAGCCCCTATTTAGTGAATTTCCAGTGGCTTTGTCTGTGCCGAGACAGGACAAGACACATTTTTAACATTATTACAGTGAAGTTTTTACAGACTATGTTTTTGAAACTATATTGGTTTTGTCTCTGTGTAACGGGGCCTTAGTAGAGTTCTTGATTTATTATTTCTCCTAGTAATGAATGTGAGCTGTATGCCCTGGAGCAATGATCTGAGGTGACTTCAGTCAGCAGCTGTGATATTGCTGATAGTTAATATTGTTGATTAATGCTGTGGTTTTGCTTGATTAATAAATAGTAAGTGTAATCCAGTGCTTTTTGACTACTTTAAAGTGATCAGAATTGAAAAGTTGAGATGCCAAATGATTAAAAGCAACAATTATTTTGCACATCAGTCATCGGTATTAAGCCCCTGATTTTCAATCCTAAATCCGCCCCCGATTCTTGGAGGCTTCTTGGCTGCAACTCTTCAATGGAGACCACTTCTTGCTAGACTTCCCTGGACAGTAGACTGCTATACCTGGGTCCCGCTGGTTCCCGTCATGGCCTATATTGCATCCTGTGTGAAATGTGGATCTAATGCCTGGTTTGTGTAGACACTAGCCAACAAAGGGTATTGACTGCCTCTGATGACTGTCTCTACTGTCCTGGAGCCCTTTCTTTGTGATATTTCTTTGTGTTTTGAGATTGCAGGTTTTAGAACTTATTTGTTTTTGAAATTTTACGTGCTTTGTCTCTTGGGGCCGCTGTAGAGGACAACTATTTTTCATATCTGTTTTTCACAAAGGGAACGTCAGTGATTGAAGTGCGGACTGCTATTATTTTTACATTTTAGGTTTCATTCATGGTTAGTGTATGTTTACACAATGTTACGATAAAATTATCATCACCTTCATCTTCCCAAGTTCCTGTATGCATTTTGGTCCTGTGACAGAAACACCCGTCATAACAGGAATAGCTTATAGCACTTTACAATAGTTAAAGTCCCCAAATCCCGCAAATGTGCAAATATTTCTTACTTCCAATTAAAAGTTTACATTAGGATTAGAAATGTTCAGAATGGAAACATTATTTGCTTTGCCCTGAAATATATAGCATTGCAGGGCAGCTATAGCTCAGTGGTAATGGTCTGCAACCCGAAAAAAGGATTTGATTCCTGCTTGCTCCTACTATATGCTTTTGTGGCCTTGGGTAAAGCGCTTCAGCTACCTTGCCTATTGGAGTCGGTCAGAGGGGCCGTCAGTGCAAAATGGCAGCTTCTTCTCCATCAGTCTGACCCAGGGCAGCTGTGACTACAATTGTAGCTTGTTTCACCAGTGTGTGAATGTGAAAGTAAATGAATAATGGAATTGTAAAGCACTTTGAGGGTCTGAACAGCACTTTATAAACGTAACCCATTTTTATTGGAACAGAAGTGGAACATACCCTGAAATCTAAACACTACACTACTAATATTACAGCTCAGTTCATCCTCACAAAGGCTGAAGCCATCCACTCACGTGTGTGTGTTTTGTCTTGAAGCAGTGAAATCACAAGCCAGCCGTTTTTTTCTTAAACAAAACCATTATTTTTAATGTTGGTTTCATAGTTTCACTGTCTTTGAATGCATTTTACTGACTTTCATAATAGAAATAAAACAGTATTTTTCATCCTGGATCTAACATCTCTTCTATGAAAATTGGTGAGATATGGTCTTCTTTTTATGTTTGTCAGTTTTGAAGTACTAAAGACAGGATGATGTAATTTACTGATGCTCATTTCATCAGCAGAATGTGAGGTTCTAATAGTTTCTCACCTGAGATCAGCAGGTATAATCCCTTTCTGTCCATTAAAGCGTCTGCTCCACCGGGATGGAATATGTGATTCATGGTGTTTTGGTGAAGTTCACAGCAGGCAGATCTCCAGTTACACAGCAAGGCTAGGACAGGATGGCACATAGCCAGACACACACATTCAAGGCTGCACACACACAGTGGGATGATAATAGAATAAGGTGATTTTAGGTCTGGAGCCCATCTCATAGGAGTAAATTTTTAGACATTATCTTGGTGAGAGACTTAATGCTTACATATGTCAGCTGGAGGACTCGCAATGGCTTTGTGACTTGATAAGTATTCACTTTTTTTTTGTCTTTACCACAACTTCATATCAAATCGATAAACTTGGGTTTGCCTTTTTATTATCTTATACATTAGTTCCTAAATTGCGGGGATCTCGATCTTAGTTATATGCAGTTACTCCTCCTTATGGTTCCATGGTGATTTTAGTCAGAGAGTATACATACTATGTAGAAAATAGGTTGGCCTAATCCACGGCCTCTGTACATTTGGAGATAGTTATTTTACATAGACAGTGGGGGTTGAGGGAGCTTTGAAATCAGATGTTTAATTAATATATTTATTAAAATGAGCACTCATATACTCTTGAAATATTAGTCTCTGTCATTTAGACATAGAGATTCATATACTCTGATAGTCTTTTTAACTAGACTCATTGAAATAATCTCATTCCATGTATTTTTATACATTCAGGGGAATCAACAATAGGCTACCATTCTGAAGTAATTTCTAAGTGTTGCTCTAGAGTTGCTGTGGGGGTGGGTGCTACTGCTTACCCATGATCCAGATGTTTTGTATCTATGGGATCATGTGTAATCCTCCATGCTGTGTTATCGTATATATGCCAAATTTATTTTGAGCCTGAGCTCAATCTTTTGCTTTATTTGGCTGTTTGTCTTCTTTGTGGGTGTTTGCCTCTTATCCTTAAGCCTGTGGCTGCAGCGGTTTTGAAATATATGCCTTCTCGCATTACATGGTAGTACAGACATAGGATCAGGCAAACAAACAAACCACCAAGTGTGTATATGAGTGTGTGTGTGGAAAATATGGTGAAATATTCACGTTCATTTCTAAACCTTCTGGCTTCCTCTCCTTCTGTCACTCTTTGTTCTAGGCTCTCGCTATGGGAATGATGACGGAGTATTATCACTATATCTTCACCACACTGGTAAGTACTAAAGTGGCAGAGCTACAGTTGCTTTATCTATTCTTAGTTTGTCACGACAACAATAAAGATTGATTGCACACCCCAAAAATAAGAGGGTGCTGCTCTTCAATCTTTATTTCTTCATGTTCTGTTTGTTTACAGCTCAGAGGAGGTGTGAATGACAGCTACCTAAACTATAATGACAAAAATAGCAGTGACCCACTGAAATTTCTATAACAGTATTTGTGCACCGATATATGTATGAATATAGTGGTAGAACATGAAACGTCACTTTAAACTGGAAAAGTCAAACTAATTGTATTTTAGAAATCAATTTTTTACTATTATTCTTCAATTTTTCTTTCTTTCAAAGCTTCTTTCTTTCACACCTAAAATGTATCACAAACTGTCTAACAGGAACCAAGAAAAAAAGAGATGGTTGAAAACAAACAAGGCAAAGTCTTGTCACAACCTGATCCCCCACATATATATATATATATATATATATATATATATATATATATATATATATATATGTATATATACTGTATATATATATATATATATATATATACACACACACACTTCTGCCATGTGGAAACATTGGAGGTTTGATTGAAGGACAGAATAAAAGGTAAATAAAAAGGATAAAAATAGGTAAGAAATAACAGTAATAAAAGTTAAGACATACAAATTTGTTCAATGAGTAATAACAAGTAAAACCAAAATGGGGGTATAAGAAATAATTAACATTGACTAACATGTAAAAAAACTAGTTAGGCAAGAGTTAGAAGCTGAAAAACATAAAATCCCAAGCACCAAATTTTCTCCCAACATTCAGAATCAATAATAGACCTTCAGAGTTTATTCATTTTACTTCCTGCTCCAACGCTGTATTTACTGGAAACTCTGAACTTTGATTGTGTGCATTGTCTTTTCTTAGAATGCTCTAAATTGCAGCATTCAACAAATTTGGTAAAATAACTAGTTGGGGCCTTTTGTTGCTCTGAGTTGCTTTCTGAAGGAGTTTTGATCCTAGATCCAGTTTGATGTTCTGCACTCACAAGCAGAAGCAACAGAAAAACGAATATCCCTTTGAATTTGAAGTTGTTACTTTTTTTGTTTTGGGACCCCCAGTTGTAGAAATGAGATGGCGAAATTTAACAGTTTTTGCTATGTCTGCTCTTCTTGGAAAATTTTTACCAAAAGCTAGATTTAATCCTTTCTTTTATCTGATGAAATTGCAGTCAAGCAAAGTTTCCAACGTTGTTTATTATGTCTGCCAGCCAGAACAAACACGTTTTACTGAGTTAACCTGTAAGCTGAACTGTTCTGGCTGCCACATCACAGTGTGTTTACAGAACAAACAAAAAAAATTAAGAATATTTTGTATGCTTCCTACCAATTGCAAAGCTCTCTCTTTCATTGGTTGTGACAGCACCTAACCAGAAAGCTATGCTTTAACAGAATTTCAACATGTGTAACTACAACCATAACCCATTCTTGTAATGGGCAAAACTGAAAGGTTATTTAAAATGCTGTAGTTTTCTGTTATTTAGGTTATCAGAATAAAGAAAATCAGGCATTTCATTTGAAGCAGAGTATTAAAAGTGCATTTCTTTAGCATGGCTTCCACATGACACAATGTCTGCAGGATATTTGAATGTCTCTCTGGTGTTTTCTGCTAGATGAAATACAAACTACAAACGTGAATCATAGGGGAGGCAGACAGAGGGTTGTCTTATCATATCCACTCATTGTGTTTGGCAGAGTCCAGAATTGAAAGCTTAATTCTCCAGGCTGAGTGAATAACCGAGCCATACTGAGGCCACATATGGCCGCCATTCTGCTGCCAGATTTCTCTTTTTACATCTCTGACCTTCTGTCAACCCTGAGTCTAAATCGTATTGATCAGTTTTTCAGTAATAGGCTGTTATTTAATACTGTCTTCTTGTTTCAATTTCAAAGTGATCCATGGAATTCATCAACTTGTTTTGTACATTTTAGTTGTTCTGATTTTTACCAGTAATCTATCTTCCCCTGTTTGGAGAGGCAGTGTGTTTTTCTCCCAGGATAATAGTTCACTCCTGTAATTGGGACAGGTCAAAGGGCTGTTCCACAAAGCAAGCGAAGAAAATTTAGACTTATTTGAAATATCCTTGCTGGAATTAGCGTAACAGTTCATGCCAGGCTTATTCAGTTCCACGACCGAAGCTCAGGTGAATAAAAGCCATGCTCATGTGCATCAATGCCACATTAAAGGCAGCGACTGTCAATTGATGCTAGGCCAATGAGAATAGAAGGAAAGGAAAAAGCTGTGTTTTCTCCAATTTGGAACAATAATTATTAATGTAGCCTATGTGCATCACAAGTACATCATAACCAATAATGGGAACACCAGTAGCACAGAAAAGATTGTGGGCTGCAATGTGTAATTATGTGAATTATGTGGTGTTGCTACATGGACAGTTTAGAGTGTGACACACTGAAAAACGCTTCAACTGTAAACTTCTAAATTCATGTTAATGAATCATATTACCCCATTGGGTAGGCAAGATAATCTGGTGTCTGTTGTGAATTATTAAAAGCACAAAGTAACTCATTACAAAAAATTGCTGAAACATTAAAAATGTTAGAACATGATTTAAGGATGTAAGAATATGTTTTTTAAAAACTAAATAAGAACTTTTTCAAGATTTTAAAATATAAAGTCACACAAATGTAATATTTCATTTTTAATGTGTATTTTGTTACCATTTGTAAGGAGCAACATGGGTGGAACAAACATTTTCTGACCGCAAGTAAATATTAAATACAGTTATAGTCTTCAAAATGGTAAAAATCTAATCTAATTACAATTTAAAAGAAAAACCTACATTTAGGAAGCAAACAGGAAACTGCAACTCCTGCAACAGCTGTATGAACTTTATATTGGATGGTGGGCGTGTATGAATGATATATATGAGGGATTTGAAGGATAGAACATCAGAATAGCAGCCACACATTGTGATATCACATGGCTTGACCATTAATATTCATCAAGCTAAAATAAGACTGACACTTGCCGCCCACATAGTGGGCTTGTCCAAGAGCATGTGTTGCCATGGTGAATGAGTGGGGCTTCAGGTTAGCCTCATTTGTGGAACTAAATTTTGGGAAATTAAGCCAGGCTTGTCAAATTAAGCCTGGGTTTTTGAGCTTAGCTCCCTTTGTGGAATATCCTTTATCTGGTCGCGAAACACTTTGTTTCAAACGCACATTTAAAATTAACGAGGTTTACCAAAATGTAATAAAAGATATAAGCTACAGATATTAATACCAATTCAGCATTAGAGCGTGCTTAAACACAGCTATAAAACTAATACACAAAAAAATTTATTGTGACGGCATGAAAACACTACAAAAGCTTGGTTAACATGGCATCATTTTGAAATGGCCTTTCAATTTTCCAAACTTTAAGAGACCACACACATGGCTTTAAAACAATCATGTATATAAAAGTTTTGGTCCTCCAGTTTGTGTTGTGCGGAAACATGGCAATGATGAGACATCACACGCAAAATTATTTTACTTATGGACATTCAAAGCTCTGACAGAAAATTTCACAAGATAAAACGTGACTTCAGGGTAACTTAACAAGGGGTCAGAGGAGGAGGAGATGTTGGCAATATTTTGTGGTCTAGTTTCAATGGAGAAAAAATGACACAAAAAACTGTTACCGAGAGGAAACAAGTAGCAGGGGCTCTACTTGCTACGCAAAGATATTGAGGTGAGTGATTAGGTTTTGTTCACTCTGAAATGTTACACACTTTGCTCTGATTGACCTCTGTTTCTATGCTCTTGTGGACTGCCATTAAGTGAGCCGACACTTGGAAATACTACTACTACTAACAATAATAATAATAGACACTTCCAAGTCGTGTCACTGCCTGTCACAAAACTTTCTGATTGGCTAAAACTTAAATTTCAAAGGCTGTATGCTTGTTTGTTTACACAGCACACCACACATGCTTGCAATATCGGGCCAAGGCAATCTGAGGCCTGTTTCAACCAGCAAATTTTTAGGCTGATTTTCCCAGATTCTCCAAGTCTGACATGCGCCAATTATCAGGATGGGTTTTAAGATAATCCTAAAAGATATTACTTCCGTGTGGTGTTTTTGGAGCATTCTGTTCTGCTTGGAAGGACGTCAGGACTATCACAAATCGGGGATATTCAACATGTTCGATTATCTTGCTTCAATTGTGTGAGAAGCTATATTCCGTGGAAGCATGTGCTATTATTTCAAAGTGTTGGCTCACTTGCCCGCAGTCCATAAAGGCATAGAAAAAGAGATCAGTCAGAGCAAAGTGTGTTACAACGTTTCACCTCCATATTTTTGTACAGCAGGTAGAGCCACTTCTCTTTCTTTGTGCGCTCCTTCATCCAACACCAGGATGTTTGTTTGTTGTTTTTTTGTAAAACTAGTTCACAAACTATTGTCACTGCCTCATTATCAGCATCCATATTTATTTACTCCTTTGACTAGTTGCATTTTGTATCGCATGATTTTGAGAGATCTCCTGTCTGATTGAAGAGAGTTTGTGAGAAAATCTTGCTTGGTGTGTGGTGTCTCGTCATTGCCATGTGGTCACAAAGCCCACAGTGTAGGACCTGTTGGAACTAAATGTCCTGCTTACAACTCTGAATTCTATAGTTCCATGCACGTAAGTTTATCAGATATGAAAGAAGAGGAATCCAGTTCTTTAAGTTTATTAAAGCAGATCAAATAGTCAGTTTACAGAGTGATAGCTCACCCTGGGTAAACTCGGCGTAATCTGACAGTTTCCTTCTTTGAACACCATATTTTTATAGCCTCCAAAATTTGTACAATATCTGGGTGTTAACTTTGACTCACATTCAACTAATCATCAATATTACCATACATGATGTGTTAATAAAGTTCACGGTTTCATTTGTGCTTCCCTAATTATGCATTCATTATATATTAACATAGTTTTTTTCCAACCAACAAAATTCATAAAAGCCAGACCCTTTGAGACGAGGATTTTGTTACCTTGCAAAGTTCACAAAAAAAGTTCAAGCAGGACACTACTTATCTGCTACACCATAAACATGCTTTTAACTAACCCCCTGACATCTGCTGTCACAGTTAGCAGCTTCCGTCAGCAAACATACAATGGTCTCTGTTCATCTGCTGGAATGCTTCACTCCCCCTCTTCACAGAGCTATAACTCATGAAACAAGCCTGCAAGCTTCATTTTAAGCAAAGCCTTACTTTCTTTAAACTCAGAATGCTGCATGTGACAAAACATAATGTATTAAAATACATGACCCTCTAATAAGACGAAAAATATTAAAATAACTCCTTCAGACCAAACAGCTTATTTTATTGCTGTGTGTGTGGTCTAAAACTCTTGTGACAATTTTGGAAATGCTGCCATTTTAACCAGACCTTACATGTTGAATATCCTGATTTGTGATTAAAGTGTTCCCAATATCCTTCTGAGCAGACCAGAGCAGTCTCAACACACACAGCTGGAACATCCTTATAGGATTATCTTAAGAGCCATCTCGATAATCGGGACATCGAGGCATTTGCGATTGTTGGAAGGGGACAATTGAACCTTAAAATCTGTTTAAAAATCCTCCGCTGTGAACCAGGCCTTCTTTCCCTTTCAATGTATCATGGTACATTAACAACTCCAAAAACGTCAATGTCCAGAGTGGCAAAATTGCATATAAAGTCTAAGGTTGAGGCAGTCAGAGGGGAGTCAGAATTTCTGCTCGGCTTTGTGTGCAGTTTATGATCTACCAATCTTAAAAACAAAAGGCAGAGAAAGGCCTGCCCATGCGCTTTGCAAGCTTTAGTCTAAAAATGTATAGGCGTCAAACTAGTCGCCTTGTGAGCGTTTCTTATGAAGACAAAGTGTATGAACGCACCATTTGACTAATTTCTTCTTCCAATTGTTGGCAGCACCGGTGTGACAATTTGTGTGTGCTTACACAACAAGAGATTGAAGTAACATAAATAATCTTTTACAAAGTTTTTACTTACTCTGGCTCTTTTTCAAAGAATTTCCATTGTGGAAATCCTTAGGGTCAAGGATATAGCTCCTCCCACTGCAGCAGGTCTCATTTAAAGAATACATGTAAGAACCAGCCTCCTGTTGAGAAAATAATAGCTGTGATTTTCAGCTATGCAACTAAAACAGATGACTGGAATGGCAGCTGGACTTTATAACTTTTATATAGTCACTTCTAAGTGCTGTGCATACAAAAGGAGTGTCTAAAACTTTTAAAGTTGCAGACTTTAGGATACTTGGGGAACAGGAGACAAAAAAGGGGGAGACATTGCTAATTTGTGCCTCAAAGCACAATTGTTTTTATTATCTACTATACTTCAAGGTAACACAGAATAAGACCTATATTGTTTTTTTAACTGAATTGATTTAGTTTTTTAAATCCTTCAAATTTTAAATCCTTGGGACTCTCCCTCTGCCAACTCCATTTTAGGGTTTTGGTAAGTGTCTAGCAAGGCAAAATAGTTTGGAAGTTCATTGAATGAACCAGAGCTGGCTCATGACAAATTTAACAATTCGCTTGACATCTTGTAATTAAATATCACATATGTACAATGCTCAGTTCTTCTAGTTAAAGCGTGCTCACAATCAGTGCCTCCTGTGTGGAATAAGTGGGTCTGAGTTCATTTGAATGAGGTGCTGGATTAAACATGAGGAACTCATTAAGCCTAATAGCCAACTATACATGCTCCAATGTTGACGTATTTCAGCGAAAGCTCTATTCCAAGCAGGTTATGTTTTTTGTTAGTTAGGTGATCTGCGCTCTGAGTGCTTTTCTAGGTAAAAAAAAGGAATAAATGTCCAAAATAACTAATTTCTAAATAACTGCTATAGATTTGTCAGATTTATCTTATTTTCATCTGGATTCTATTGAAGATTCCCAGTAGAACACACAAATTAAAGCATGAGATAATAAAACCATTTCTATACCCACAGACATATTTAACGGCAGCACCACACAAGTAAAACATGGAATCTAGAACAAACTAATGGATTAAAGAAATTGATAAAGGTTAAAAGCCAGATGTTAACAACGTAACTGATGTTTCTTTATATGTTTTATATATTTCTGCACAATTTGTCCAAATATGGTACAACTGTTAAGGCATCACTTCTGTTGGCCAATAGCACTAAAAACTATCAGTCTAATAACAAAGCCCCTATTGAACTGTGACACAAGTGCACATACAATAAATAACATGCCATTCTTAAAACACAATAAATTGTGTATCTCCCACATCTCCTAAATGTTACAATATTTCTGAAACAAATTGTCATGTTTATGTCTTAGAACCAATATTTTTTTCCAAGGTGAATATCTGGATCAAACTTTGATTGCCCTGATTTTTTTTGTGTTCTTTTTTCCTTCCAGGATCTGTTTGCACTGGATGTGGAGCCATACCGATACAGTGGTGTGAACATGACAGGATTTAGGATACTTAACACTGAGAACAGTCAAGTTGCCTCAATCATTGAGAAATGGTCCATGGAGAGACTGCAGGCTCCACCAAAACCTGACTCTGGTCTACTGGACGGCTTCATGACTGTAAGTCTGCAAAACATTATGAATTAGTAGTTGTCATTCTGCTGAAAGATATATATTCATTAAGTCAAATACTTACAAAAGGGTTCCAAAAAGTTGAACTTTAAACTGTCCAATATTTTCTCTTGAACAAAGGAGGAGGAACAAGGCTTTAATAAACCACTGCTGGGTAGATGAATAAAGCTATAAGCAAGTGATAATGTTTGCAAACCGGAAATTGCAAGTGTGTCCAATTCTGAATTTAAATGCAAGCAGATCTGCACAAAAATCGATTTTTGCTCACATTTACTGTATTCATGTAAATCCACGCTAGATCACATAACTCTATTTTCCAAAACAAAAACAGTTAGAGAGTTGTAGAGAACACCAAAAATTATGGGTTGGGAAAAACTGGCGGGAAATTTGGATTTATACAAGAAAAAGAGAAGAAAGTGACAGTCATACAGCTGGGATTCCATAAAAAATGGTTAAGTGAGCTAATCCTGTGTTGGAGCGAGGTCTACCGCATTATTTTCTATTTGAATAAATGATCCATGTTTTAAGAGCAGCTCATCCATCTACCAGAGTCCACCCACATTTCCTGTTTGAACAATACTGTCTTGTATGGATTACTTGGAAAGAACTAACGAACCTGTGGATCTGACTGCTGCCCCCCCCCCCCCCCCCATAAAAACAGAAACTAAATTGCAGTAGCACTGTATGGAAAAATGCTGTTTTAGATTGAATCAAAAGCTTTAACCTGTCCATAAAACTATTTTGTTTTAAAATGACTAATTAAAGAAAAATAAAGACTAATTTTCCCCAAAGGTTAAAAGGTTAAAAGATTCAATGTAAGGAACATAAAAAAGGTCCAAGGATTCAGGTGGTTTAGTGAAAATAATACCAAGAGTAAAAAAAAATATTATCTTTCTCTTATATCATTCACATTTAGAAAATATTGATGGCTACAGGGGGAAAACAGCAAAGTGATACAAAACAGGTGTAAATTGCTCCAGTCTGCTGAACTTGATGAGCAGGACTACTCCTGCATGTATTTACTGCAAACTGATTTGTGAATCAAGTCCAGAAGAAAAGCAAATGGCGGCAGCAAGAATGCTGCATAAAATTAAGATTTCATTGTTCTGGGAATTCTTGCATGTTTAATAAATAGTTTCTGTAAGACTGTTCAGCAACAAAGTGTGACACTCTACAAGAAGACAGAAAAAATTAAACCATTTTCATCTTCTGACTGACAGATTTTTACCACTCTAAACTGACTGCTATCATAAACACAGTATTGGACATGATAGACTTATACAGATTAATATGCAGAGGTTACTCTGATTGTAATTCTCACTCATCCTGGGGGAGATGATGCAAGGCCCCGGTGCCCTGCGTTCCAAATAAGTCCTGAGTGTGATAAGAACAGTCTTTGTCACTGAGATCTGAAACCTCCCTGATCAGAGCACACTGCTTATAATAACCGTTCCACCACACCGCTTTCATACCACTCTCTTATCTGGGAGCTTGGCCAAAAATGTCAACCCACCAGAGACAGGAACTGGGAAGCAAAAAAAGAGCAATAAAATGAGGGACTAAAATGAGAACAGAGGATAGATGAAAAAGAGGGAAAATAGAGAGTGGGAGAAGGCAGACTCCAAGTTCTTATGTTTTATTCCCACAAGGACTGTTGAGGTGTTAAATGTTAGGCTGCTTGGTCTGATTCCAGTTGGAAAGTATTGCCGGCAGCAGCAGCAACATGTTGGCTACTGATTAAAAACTCTTGCTGGCCTCTGGGGAATAGCAGATCCCTTTTTTATTCCAAAAGAGCAATATCATGCTGACTCATGTTTCCAGATTGATCTTGGAGAGTGGGTGTTACTCAGTTTAAGCTCCTTTTGTTAGATTTGTTGCTGAATCAATAGTTTCCCACTTGAGACCTGGAATGGACTGTGTGTAAGAGCTGGACACTTTTAAAACCAAATCTGCAGGTTCCTTTATCGCTATTAGTTTTAGCTTAAAATTTGAGAGTCAATATGACTTCTGGAGTCACACTGAGAACAAGAATGAAATAACGTTATTATATTTGCCTTTCTTGTTGTCTCGGACTCTGAAGTTTGCTAGAGAGTAAGCTGCTGAACTTAGCATGGTGGGATTTATTTGGATCTGTGACAAGCAAAGATTTATAGGTGTATAGATGCTGTGAGCCTGCTCATCACTGACCTAATGGCACACGAGTCTGAAGGTAAGGATTGATTAATTGGACCACTGCAACTAGACAGTGGCTAATGCGTATTGACAGGGTGAAAGCTTCTGTAACTGCTTGATTAACGGCTTAATTTAGTTACTGTATTTACAGCATTGTGTGCTTAGTCAGTAAAAGGCGTATTTGTTGTAGCTTATATAGACAACACTTTAATGCCTCTTCATTATTACTAAAACAAAACAGAAGATAATGTTTGACATACAACAGGAAATTGTGTGGGTAGTAGCAGGCTGTAAACCCTAAAATGTTATATTATCTGAATCAGTGAACGTAGCATATCAGCACTATGAGCAATATCAGCTCATGCTTAAAAAACCCGCTTTGGTGTGGAAGGTGTGGAAAGACAAACAGCGTTTTTGGCATTATTGAGGTGTTTGTAAAAAAAAAAAAAAACTATTCATTTGGTTTTTGTTTTAAATGGAGTTCAATCTTCTATATTTCCATATCTAATGTCTGAGAGGAATGAAAAAGTACCATTTGGACAAGAATCAGATCATTTTCTTTGTCAGGTGTTGCTTTTTTAATTAATGAAGCAAGTTATTTATTGACTCAGACATAAAGAACATTTTTCACAGCTTTTACGTTTAAACATTGCTTTACCATTTCTGTGATCTGAGCCATCCCTTTCAGAGCCACTCATTTCAAAAAAGGTTGTCCCACTCTGCTCCTTATGCTGCTGCATGCTGAGCACTGAGACTCAATAAACTCCAATGACATTATAGTCAATAAATCTCTAATACTCTTTCTTTCATTACTGTGGCATTTAGCTAATACTTGTAGTCATTCTGACTGACCTAAACAAGAGATGTTTGGTCTGATTTAATTTCAAACAGTGAGAATAAAAAGTGAATGTGTCTTTTTATTCTGTGTTTAAATTTAGGATTTTAACTGTATGTAGCAGATCCTAGGCTCCAATTGTTTTTACCATCCTGGCCTGAATCTTGCTTAATGTCTGTTCACACTGACTGGCTGTCAGCATTACACAGAGCAGGACGCCACAAACAAGAATCTGAGATGAAATCATTTTACCAAAAGCAAAAATGAATATGTGCTGGTAGGAAAAATGTGAAACATGATTTTACAGCAACAAAATACATTTGTTTGTTGTTTGTTTGTCAGAAATAATCAGTAGGCATGAATCCTCTCGCAGCAGCGCCACAATTCAAATTGAACAGAAAACTTGCACAGAAATGTTTGTCTCCATTTTGCAAATGTAGATCTATCACTACCTGTGCTAAAACTTCTAAACCAACAACAAGAAAGGCTTCTGTTGTTGTCGGAGATCCTGCTTTACCTCTTTGCAAGGCAGGATTAACCAGCTTTCCGTAGAAGGTATGGGAACCTCTCAGCCTGTCGAATTCTCCAGAGCAGGTTCTGCAGAGAATCTCCCTAAGCTGCTGTCAAGAAACATTCGTCCAGCCTCTAACTGCCTTCTTCCGAGCGTCTCACCTGGCTCTCTCTGACTGTTTGGCTCAACTGAGTAGCCTAGCAGGACGCCATATATATAACTAATCTTCCTTTTTCGACATCAGTTTTATAGCCTAAACAATTCAGATCAACTTACATCACTGCAGTTCTCTTGTGACTATAACCTATTGTGATTGAATAAAGAAAGACAAGGATTATAGCAGGGTCTGCACAAGAAAAAAACATAAGTAGAATCTCATTAATGTTATTGAAAACTTATTAAGATGTTAGTTTTAATTGTTCATTTCTATTATCAATTCAAGGTTTGAACTCGAAAAGCCTAATCAGGGACTAGTCTAAAAATTTACTTGAAAATACAGGACTTATAGACTGTTATTTCAGAGGTGCCTTTTACTGTGGCCAGTCTAAGGCACAGCTGTGCAATAATGATCCTGTCTAATCAGCATCTTGATATGGCACACCTGTGAGGTGGAATGGATTACCTCAGCAAAGGAGACGTGCTAAATATCACAGATTTAGACTGATTTGTGAACAATATTTGAGAGAAATTGTTATTTTGTGCATGTAGAAAATGTTTCAAATCTTTGAGTTCATCTCATAAAAAATGGCAGCAAAAACAAGTGTTGAATTTATTTTTTTGTTCAGAGTAGTTTTATGACATAGACATGCTCAAATAAATTTAGGGAAAAAAAAAAATATGCAGTCCTTACTATTTCAAATCTTACTAATCTTTCTTTCCTAAACCCACTTTCTGGAATAATGAGGTGATCTCAGGTTATTTTGATACAGTTGTATTCCACCATAGGGCCATTCTCTAACATGTCAGGGGTCATTCACATACAAACCAGCTTGTTCAGCTCAATCCTGCTGTATTGTCTAACTCACATGTATAAAACCAGAATGACAGAACCAGTGAGGTGGCCACAGGCCAAACTCAACTTATGATTTCAATTTAAGTTAGTTTTTTTTTATAATGACAACATGTGTCATATCAATGAACCTTACAAGTAATTTCATTTCAGTCATACATACATTCTAATCAGTTTAAAAGTTTTCTGTCTAAGGAAACCCAGCAGATTGCACCCAGTCCTTGAGTTGCAGCAGTCACTCCTCCTGGATGAACATGTTGTGTTCATTGTGTTGAACTAAGAATTAAGAATTGTGTTGCATACAATAATCCCTCATGCTGACCTAGCATGTAGTGATGGTAGAGAGGAAAAACGCCCCTTTAACAGCAGAACCAGAACCAACCTCAGTACAAGCGGCCATCTGCCACAACATCTGGGGGTTTGAGAATACAGAGCAGTGACACAGAAAGAATAAATGGAACATATATAAACGTATTTTCTCTGTTAAAGAAAGTATGTTCAGTTAGTGGGAGCTTCATCCCAGCTGATGCCCCCCTCCTACAAGGCATCACAGCCAAACAGGACGCCATACCTGGTCTAGCTTCTTTGGAGAGAAAAACACTGGAAATAATAAAAGAAAGTTAACAGTTGAAATAACACTAAATGATGCAATTGGAGATTAACAAAAGAAAGTGGTGGTCTAAGCCTATAGCAGCAGAACTATAGATAAAGCTCTGGATGACATAAGCCACTCTAACAATAAGCTTTATCAAAAAGGACATTTGTAAACGTGGTTTTAAAAATAGAGTATATAAAATAGAGAGTATCTGCCTCACGGACTAAAACTGGGAGCTGGTTCCACATGAGAGGAGCCTAATAACTAAAAGATCTGCCTCCCATTCTACTTTTAATAATCCTAGGAACTACCAGTAAACCTGCAGTCTGAGAGTGAAGTGCTCCTCTAGGAACATACATACAATGAGATCTCTGATGAATGATGGAGCTGATTATTAAGGGCTTTATAAGTAAGGAGGATGATCTTAAACTCTATTCTGGATTTAACAGGGAGCCAATGGAGAAAGCTAAAACAGGAGAAATGTGATCTATCTTTGTAATATTCATCAGAACTCTTTGTACAGCTTTTTGTATCAACAGAAGGCTTTTAATTGCATTTTATAAATGTTCTGATAGTAAAGAATTACAATATTCTAGCCCTGAAGTTTTTTTTTTTCAGATTCACTCCTGGACAGGATGTTTCTAATATTAGAAATATTCCAGAGGTGGGAGAAGGAAATCCTGGAAACATGTTTAGTATGGGATTTAAACAGCATGTCTTGGTCAAAAATAACACGTTATCACCGGAGGCCAATTTAATGCCATCCAAACATTATGACCAAACACTGACATTTAATCTATTAAATCTATTGTCACATTAACTCAAACTAACCTTTGTTGTTTTAGGTCAGTTAAGCTTAACAAAAGTATCCTTCCTTCCTTCTTTCCAAGTATTCTGTAGAATTGCCTTTAATCAGAATAGTTGACCTATAGCAATAGGGTTGTTCATTTTTAAGATCCATTAGTCCCCCTATCAATTGATGTCTTGAGATTTTGGTTCAAGTCTTGAGACACATTTTTCTAAATTTTTTGTTGGTCTCATACCTTCTAGTTTATGAAGTGAACCAGTCCCTCCAGGCGCAGCAACTCTCCCTAACCCCCCACCCCCCCCACCCCCCAAAGACACACACAAAAAACATGGTGCTGCGACTTTCATACTTCCCAGTTGAATTGGTGCTGTCTGGCTTGCCTCTTTCATCCTTTTTCTTCCAGAGGTAACAATTGTAATTTATGTTGGTGCTTTTGTTTTCGGGCGGATATGCACATTGCCCACCAAAACACATTCAGTCTTAGAACACAGACCTCATATTGTTCCTGAAAAGTATATTCACTACACATTCAAACAATAACGTTTGAGGTGTTACTTTAGCACATCCACAGGAGTTCACCTATTTGACTCATATGCCATGAAATATGTTTAACATCGTAGAAAGAAAATCATCATTGTACTTTCCCAAATTCTCAAAAAACTTGCTAACCTGTAGGGATGGGTAACGATATTCCGTGACATAAATGGTAGCAACCAGACCGAAAACCAGCGCACATTTCGTTGCCTTATTTCAGTTGTTCTTTTTCTGGAAATGTCAATGGATTCCGGGCATGCCATCAGCATTGCCATCAGTGATGCCCTACATCACTAGAAAAGGTAAACATGACTATCTTTTTGCACACAAAAAAAAAAACTGCTAAAACATAGGCTGTCAAAAAAAAAGCATCGGTGCGGGTCGATTCATTCCTAGAATTAACTTTTTGATGAAATTAACGCTTGCATAAAATACCACCTTGTTGATAATTCAGACCGCAACACACCTGCTCTCCTTCCTAACCAGCCAAACTGTTAATTGTTGTGCAGAAGCATGTGTTTGTGATCCTAAATGACATGTATGTATATTAATATTGATAATAATATGATAAGTTAGCTGTGGGAATTTTCTGTCTGCTTCAGATGTCAGCTCGCTGTGTGTGGTGCAGAGTTTAAACGCTTCATATTTTTGTTGATTTATACATGTTAGCTCACTGTATAGCTTCAGTACATTTCATAGTGAGGTACCACTGCATTATGAATATAAAATCATTCAGTTAAAGCGATGTTTTCTGACTTCAAATAGTGCTAACTATTAGCGGAAGTAGCGGTATACATCTTAACAATAAGAGCGTTCATTTCCTGTTGTGATGTTTACTTATGGGAAAATGGGAAATTGTAAAATTTGATTACTGTTACTACCAAACCCACAGTCAGTTGACAGCAAAACAACTATTAGCTCAGTGCTCCAACATCCACTAACGGCAACTGCTATCACAACTTGAGATTGACGAGATAGAACACAAATTCTACGGCAAGGAGGAGTCGAGACACCAGGTCAGTGGCGAGATTATACCAACTCACCAACCAGAAATGGGGAATGGACCCCCAATGAGTGAAGCGATCACGTTAAGCTAGGAATTTGCTGACCTGAAAGATGAGATCATGGCGAGAATGAGCGTAACCAAGGTTGTTTCCAAACAAGCAAATATGAAAACCAACTTAAACCAAACAATACTACACTAACGGTAATTAAAACTATTAACTGGGTGAAAGAAACACCCTCTGGGTTAGATAACAGAGCTCTGAATCCCAGCAAAACTAATAAAGTCTAATGAATACAACAGTTTATTTACCACACACCCTCTATGTATGTTTAATAAAATAAACGCAACTGAGTGACTCCTTCAAGGCAGTCAAAAGTCCAGTATTTACACATAAGAGCCGACAAAGGCAAAGGGGAACGCAACACAGACCTGCGCCCACTAAGCCGATGTCAGACTGGAGCTTATATAGTGCCGCCTCTTCCGTGGTAATCAGCTGGGGCACAAAAAATCTGTGCCGACTTTGTCCAGCAGGGAAGTGTGGGAGCATGGGCTGGTGTGCCGCTGTCCACAGTGCTAATCCCAAGTACAGACTGTCGCCGACGCTGTCTAGGGTTTGGTGACAGCTCATGGACCATTACTGCAGCGGTCATAAGAAATCTAAAAGGGCCGTAACAAAAAATCTGACTACAAATTAATGTGCCGTCACAGCCGTAATAATATATTTTTACAACGGGTGAGACTGACTTACAGTGGGGAAAAAAAGTATTTAGTCAGCCATAAATAATGCAAGTTCTCCCACTTAAAAACATGAGAGGCCTGTAATTTCCATCATGGGTATATGTCAACTATAAGAGAAGAAAAAAATCCAGAAAACTACAGTCTGATTTTTATAGACTTTATTTGCAAATAATGATGGAAAATAAATATTTGGTCACCATTTCTTACTTGCTCCTGCTGTACAAACTGTACAATAATAAGTAAATGGTTAAATAAACCCATGCACTTATTTTCTTTTACTAAGACATCTCTGTGTAAATGATAAATGTGTTGGACAAATCAGTGAAACTAATTCTGCACTTCATTTCTTTATTGTATGATGGAGAGACGCTGCCTCTGTGTCATGGCTTAACATGCAAAATGAGAGTGACCTTACAAGCACCAAGCTCTCATTACCATAATGTCTCTCCTTGTTAATTGGCTTTGCTACTGTCTACAGCACTTTGTGTCCTACAAAATTAAAACAGTTCCTAAAGGAAAGATTGAACACTAGTGTACTTTCTACATCTAGCTATTTTGTCATAACTTCCTGCTTTTATCAGGATGTAAGCAAACAGGCTGACCCTTCAGTCACCAAGGTCATGTGTTTGTTTGTCACACCTGCAGAAGACAGTTAGTATTCAGAGCCGCAGAGCTGCAGCTGAATCACTTCAATTCACACATTACCATAAATATACCATGCATGTGGCTACATTTAAATAGAATGGCGAAGGAGAACCATTTCCCTTTTGAAATATATCATTTAAAATCTGATCCTAACAGAGTTAGAAAAAAATGTCACACAGACTTTAGACATATTTCAGAATCCATATTATGTGAGCATTAGTCTAACAGCCAGGCAGTGGGCACAGGGAAAGGATGTGTAATTGCATTTAAGACTCTTAATAAAGATGAGAGAGATTCCTTTAAGAGTTTGGAGGTTTTAATAAAAGTTGAATTGATCATACAGGAGAACAGCACAGATCACAGTGAATGCCGAATGCTGCCCCCCTCCTAACTCCCCAACTACCTACTACCCCACACCTCCCAACTCTCTAACAAGCTCATATGAAAATAAGTATTTATAAAGTTCAGCAACCTTGCCTCTATAACTTTGAAGACAAAACTATTAATCCCAGGGTGGGAATATCTCCGGAAGAAGACATCTGGCTCTTTAGCTGTGAATAAGTGACTTTTGACATATACAAAACAATGGCAATAGCTTGGGTTATATGTAACACAATAAGAGAAACTCTCAAAACTAAGTATGTAAGAAGAATCAATATTTTCTCAGGCAGTGATGTCTTCTCTAACCTCGAACTCAACACCTGTTGTCTGGCTCCTCTGCTCTCAGTGTTAATAATACTAAAGGATTAATCATAATAATAAATTTCTCGATCACAGTCGGAATGAGTCATATCAGTAACATATTATTAAAAGGCTCAAAACTCTGCTAAGGGCTTAACAGAACCCAGCAGAAAACACAACATTAGCATATTTTTGCTATTAGGTTGCTACCAGTAACTCTATTTACATTTAGTTGTATTTTTCAGTTTTGGGTGTATTTTTAATGTTTTTTCCATTCTTTTTTCCATTCAATTTATTTCTTTTTACAATCATCTATTTGAAAAGGAGCATTTTAGAAAATAATTAGTTACTTAAGCAGTTTATCATACAAATTGTATTTTTCTTTTCATACTTTTAACTATACTCAATCCATTTTAAAGGATCTTAACTTGGGTTTTAGCTGAAACTGTTTTCAAATGCCAGAATTATCCATATTGTTAAACAATTAATCCAGGAAATATGATATTTAACCCTCTTCATGCTAACAAAGTAACCCCTCACGCTACTGCATATCTGTCTCAGCATTCAATACTGTAGCACACACAGTTTGATCACCTCATAAGCCATGCAGTGACATTTATTCGAATATGTCTAAAATTGTCTGAATGGCCGCCGTAGAGGAGAAGATAGGAGAAACAGGATGGATGGATGGAATTTTTGTATATGAACAAAACAGCTAGGGTAAATTAAAATAACTTTGAATAACTTTTTTAAAATATACTAGTTGTAAAAATCCATTTGAGCCCGTGTTTTATTATAGCCAAACAGATCTATCAGTCACATATGAACCCCATGGTATATCTGCCAAAGCTCCAAAGCTGCTGCAATTCTTGTTGACATTTTTTTCAAAAAGTGAGATTAAATTTTCATTAGAAATACATCTAACATGCTGCAGACATTTTTTTAATATATACATATATAGATAAATGACCCCCTCATAACAGCTGTTGAGGGTTTGCTGGGCTTGAAAGACAGATAGAAGCCTGACTTTGTTTGACAGTTGGCTTGTCTTGATGAAAAACTTTCTGAGAGGCAGCAAAGGCAATAATTTACAACCTGGACTGATGTTGAGGGGCAGGTGGCACAGAGGGTGAGGAGGTGTTGACCCTGAGCAGGGTTCAGGCCTTGAACTGTCAGTCCTCCCACTGACTGCAAACAGAAAGCACATAGCAGGACCTTTTCTGTTTGACACACAGATGATGCTTCGATCTTTGGCCTGAGACATCAGTGTTGGAGTTTTTTTTTTTTTTTCAGTAGTATTGATGAGGCCTGACAGGTCAGTTGCTTTGGGTTTTTTTCAAATGTTCTCACTTTCTTTACACAGATTTTGAGCTATTTGAAAGCGTTCTCATCAGAAGTAAGTTATTGTTTGCTTTTTTCCATAATTGAGTGAAGGGATGATTCCATTGGACTGGGCTCTTCTGTGCTGCTTAGATGATGCCTTTCTCAGTTTAGTTTATTCCATCTGCTTGCTTCTTTCCATCAAACTGTCGCTCGTTCTGTCTATCTGGCCCACACACTTGGATCTGGCTCCAGTACAGTTCACATGCCGGGGGAGGAATTTGGCTGTGACATGATTCTGGGACACTAAAGGAACAGCTGGCAGTACTTGTGCAGAGGCTGTTGGTACTTGGCAGCACTGAATAGGAGGGAGAGAAGAGCCTTAAGTACCTGAGTTTCTTCACCCAGAGAGCAAATTTCTAATGCTGAGGTTTCTGTGAACTGAGACAAGGCAGGTGTAGTAGAACTTAACAGCAATACCCTGAGAATTGTATCTCTTCAGAAAGAAAACTGTTTACCTGACAACCTGACAAATACTGATTCATAATATTTTTTTTATTACCTCTCTACATTTTTACATCGTAAATTGAGGTGTACTTAAGGAATAACATAGCACAGCATCATACTCCATTTCTCTATTTACATTTTACTGCTTATGCATCTATTGAACATGGTATCTCACTACATGTTTTAATCAAACTCTTTTTCTACTTAAACTGTTAGACCTTAATAACTGACTATGTGAATATTTGTGTATATATACTTCATCAAATGTGCAGGTACTGGGTTTGCTAAAGAGACAAAAATCTCCTCATAAAACAGAGTCTCAGGAGCAACTCATGATTTTGACATATTTAAGGCATGTATCCTCCATGTGGTTAGAATGAACAGTTAAATAAATCTCAGAAAGGCTTTCAAAAGCACATGACTTTTAAAGCTCTTGAAATGAATTAATGATAGAAATAATATTTTTTCTGAATAAGACAAAAGACAAAAAAATAAATAGAAATATGAAATATGAAATAATATTCTGATAAAAAAAAGTATTACTTCATTTTCTTGTTTTCTTCTTACTTGCGTTTAAACTTAACATTAATCTAAGGTTTACAAGCTACATACTTAGTTTACAAATTAAATATTTAACTCAAAAGTAAATGGTTAACAAGCTAAATAAATTTCTTACAAATGTATATTTGGCTCCAAAATAAATATTAAGTTAGAAGCTAAATATCATTTAATATAGCAAGCTAAATTGGCTAGCGTAATATTCAGCTTTGACCTGAATATTTACCTCAAAGTTAAATGTTTAGCTAATAAGCAATTTTATTTTATTATATGCTGAAATTGATTACCAAAATAAGAATGAACATTGTTCGTGGCACCTCTTTATCATAATTTATTTTCCTCCCAACATGTCGAAATTTCAGCTAACACATAGTACAAGCCATTTTACAGCATTAAAGACATTTATCCATGAATTTACAGCAACAGTGACTGTGCCAGCAGCAGAAGTTTATATAGGTTTGCAAGACCCAGCTTTTATTTAGATTTTTGCCTTTCAGCAAGTGAATGTGCATATTAGCTAAATGTGTAGCTCTGAGTTAAATATTTAGTTCAAAGCTATATATTTAGCCAATCAGTTTAGCTTACCAGTTAAATACAGTGCTCTACATAAATGAGTACACCCCACTACGTTTGTCAGAAAACCTTTAGCTTCCTTTCAGAATCAACATTTTGTATGATATACTATACTACAAAATACTCCCACAAATGTGGGCCAATTGTTTGCAACAATATTTGTTCAATTCAATTTCAATTCAGCTTTATTCCGGACTCGTAGTCCATAAAAAATAAAAGACAAGACAAACATGTAAGATGGCATTTTAAAAAGACAATCATGCCAATGTCTCCACAAGTCAGATTGAAAACTTGCCGCACTCCATTTTATATTACTGAGGGACAGTATTATTTCATTTTCTGACATGTTCAATCGACACATAAAGCTGTACATCAAAGTTCGAAGCACGGCCTGTAAAGTGTTCACTCTGGCACTGACAAACATTTCTGTGGCACTTGACCATCTTGGCTTCTTTAAAAGCACACGCAAAGCATCATTATAGGCCACCTGGAGCCTACGCATGCTGGCTTTCTTATAATGAGTCCAGAGATTAGCTATGTACAACAGAGTACAGTACGCTTTAAATAAAATCAGCTTCACTCCCTCTGTACAACAGCCAAACTTCCGTGCCAGGGTATTAGCCTGGGCAAACAACACTCTGCATTGTCTATAAATTTCATCATCATCAGACAAGTCCTCAGTGATGATGTGCCCAAGGTTTTACAAATCATAACCACACTCATCGAACTGTTATACTTAATGTCATGTTCCAAACCATAAGTTGAGTAGATATTGAGGAGCTGCTGTAGACCAGCCATACTTGGACTTCCAAGTACTTCCAGAGACGAGGCCAGTTTGACAGGCTTTGAGTTTAGTAGACAATTCGTCTAGATAAAGGTTAAATAACACTGAGGACAGAACACCCCCCTGACGGACCCCATTGCTCACTTTAAAAGGGGTAGATCCACTGCTTCCCCATTTTATTTGCACTGTTTGCTGTGAGTACCAGTATGCTAAAAAACGCACAACATAACTAGGTACACCTTTTTTGGTTAATTTCAAGAATAGTTTTCTATAATTCAACCTGTCAAATGCATTTGAAGCATATAAAAAGCACATAGAAACAGATGAATTTTGTCTTATGTATTTAGCAATTGTCTCTTTAAGCACATATATACACATGTCAGTGCCTAACCTGGTCTTAAATCCAATATGGTTATCTGTAGATCTCACAAGCTTTAGAATCCTGTCCAAAAGGATAGTTTCAATGATTTTGGACACTGTACTAGCCAAGGCTATCGGTCTGTAATTATCTGAACAGCCAAGCTTCCCAATTTTGTTTTTCATGACTGGAACCAATAGCACAGCTAACATAGAGTCTGTAATGAAAGCATGCACAAGAAAAGCTGTGAAACAGATTGAAAGCATGGGGACCAGCCTCACACTTGCAAACTTTATGTGCTCAGCAGAGATTCCATCCAATCTTGTACTTTTGTTATTAGATTAATTGGTTATTGCCTTAAAGACCTCATTTGTTGTAATTATGTCTACATTGTCAACATAATTTACAGTATATAGTTCACTTGGAACTTAATTAAACAAACTGCGGTAATGCTGCCGCCATAGTTCTGTTCATTTGCACACACAAAAAAGTGATTTGTCTAACAAATTCATTCAAGCTCATTTTGCAAAGATAAGTACACCCAAATTATAGTCCTAGGAGAAAAGCCACACTTAAGACTAACTTCTAATTAACAGGCATTCAACCACAGGTGAGTCTAATAATTCATTTAAGAAGTGTCCAGCTGACAGGTGACAATAAAAGGGCATTACTTTACAAAGAAAATCCCATCACATTTAATACTGTCAGTAATGGCTCCCCATGGAAGAGAATTCTGAGAAAGGAAATTATTTCTTTATACAAAAAAGGTGAGGGCTACAAGAAGATCAGCAAAGCTTTACATATCAGTCAAAATACTGTAGCAAAATTGATCAAAAAATTTGAGAAAGATGGAAGAGCAACCATCTTACAAGGCCGTCCAGGCCGTCCACCGAGGTTAACATCTCGACAGGAGCGTTTTCTAATGAGAAGGGTTGAAGAAAATCGCCATGCAAGTTCACTGCATTTAGCTAAAGCAGTAGAAAGCCAAACTGGAGTGACAATTTTCCGGGACACCATACGGCACACACTGCAGAGGAATGGCATGCATGGGTATCATCCATGAAGGAGGCCCCTCCTAAACCCCGTGCACAACAAAGCACACCTAGAATTTGCTAGGGCCCATGCTGAAAAACTGAAGACTACTGGTACTCTATACTCTGGACTGATGAGACCAAGATCACTGTTTTTGGAACTAATGGTTGAAAAACTGTATGGTGTCGTAAAGGTGAGGATTTCAAAGAAAAATGCATGGCGCCTACAGTGAAACATGGTGCTGGCAGTGTAATTATGTGGGGCTGCATGAGTACTGCTGGTGTTGGGGAACAGCATTTCATTGATGGTCTCATGAACTCAATGTACTGCTCTATACCGAAGGAGAAGATGCTGCCATTACTCCGTGCCCTTGTCGTCGTGCACTTTTCCAACACGACAGTGATCCAAAAACACACATCTAAAGCTACTGTTGCTTTTCTGAAGCAGAACAGGGTGAAGGTGATTGAATGGCCAAGTTTGTCTCTTGATCTGAAACCAATCGAACACCTATGGGGAATTCTGAAGCGTCAAGTTGAGAATCCCTCTCCATCCAGCATCCGGCTCTAAAAGAGGTTATTCTTGAAGAATGGAAAAAGATAGATGTTTCCTAGATTGCCTAGACCATGCCTAGAAGACTTAGTGCTGTCCTTAAAATCATGGTGCTTATACAAAATACTAGATATAGTCGTTTTTGTTGCAGGCTGTATTCATTTTTGGTTCAACCAATTTGAGTAAAACTGAAGATTTTGTGATCTAAATTAGATTATTAACCTTAATTTCGTGTTTTGGAGTTAAATAAGTGTTCAATAAAACTCGGCCTTGTGGAAAGTTTGGAAATTGTTCTTTTGTTCATTGAGCTACTGATTAAATTCATACTTTTTAAAGGGGGTGTACTCATTTATGCAGAACACTGTATGTATTGCTGTTAATCTTTCTCTAACTTTCCAAATGGCACCCCATTATAAAGTTCTTACAAAGATGTTTGGTCCCCAAAAAGTATAACAGACCAGACAATATCTTCCAGATTATTACAACCATGAAGCAGCTAAACCTAATCTTAGATAAATGAAAATATAAAACCTACTCAATGATTGGGTTCTACAGTTAATGGTTAATATTGATTGTTAACAGTAGCTGGTAAATCTTTAAATGTTGTTGAATACGACCTAATCTTAAATCTGCTCTTGAATTTAGGAAGCCATTTAAAAGACCAGACAGTGATGAGCACAGCTATTAATTTTTCATTTGTCATTTGACTATTAGGATGGCTGAGATGGCTTGGAAATCCACAGAGGAGGAATTATACTTATTTTAAGCAGGAGAAACATGGGAGATAAAGGAGAAGATTTATGAATTTGTGTTAAGAAGAATATCTAAATCACCAACCTTATCTAAATCACCAACATCCACCAACACACACTCAGTAAACAAACTGACAGATGATTTTCTATCTAAAATCTCAGACATGATGGAAATGTTATTGCGCCATTTAAGGTTAAAACTTTCTCTAGTAAAAAGAAGTTTCAATGGAGAAGCGATTCACTGGTATGTGATGAAAAAAGGGAGTGCCGCGGAAATGGTGGAAATCTCGACTCCAGGTTCATTACGAGATATATAAAGAGAAACTGAACAAGTATGAAGTAACCTTAAAGGGTGCAAAGGAATCATTATTTTTTTAGATTATTCACAGAAACAACAATAATGCTAGGACATTATTTGCTTCCGTGGAGAGACTAACTAATCCTGCAGTGACAGTAGCCCCTGAACTAAACTCCACCAGGGCGTGGAATGCATTTGCCATCTTCTTTATGAAAAGATCTTGAACATCAGAAGGTCAATCGGTATATCAGCTCCAACCCCAATACCAACAATGAGCCCAATTAACACCCATGCAGAGAAAATTACAAATTTCCAAATAATAAATAAATCGACCTGTGATGAAATTGACAAAATAAGCTCTGCCACCTACTGCTTGAATATCTTACCAACAAATTTTCTAAAAAAGGTCCTCCCAGCCATCAGGACTGATCTAAATAATTAACACATCCCTCCTATCAGGTGTCTTCCCTATAGCATTAAAAACAGCAGTTATCAAACCAATACAAAAGAAGAAGAACCTAGACAGCACGTTGATGAAAAACTACAGACCAATCTCCCATTTATCGGTAAAATTATTGAAAAAGATGTGTTCCAACAATGAAATAACTTCCTAGCAATGAACAACCGCTTTGATATTTGTCAGTCTGGTTTTCATAGGGACCACAGCACCGAGACAGCCCTCATCAAAGTCTTCAATGACATCCGTACAAATACTGACTGTGGTAAAACCACAGTACTGGTACTATTAGACCTCAGTTCAGCGTTTGACACTGTTGATCATGATATATTACTGGAACGTCTAGAGACCTGGGTCGGACTCTCTGATACAGTACTCAACTAGTTCACATCTTACCTCAAGAACAGGAATTTCTTTGTGTCTATTAGCCAATTCTAATCACAAAACACAGAAATGACAAGCCCCCAGGGCTCCATCCTAGGGCCCCTCCTATTTAGCATCTACATGCTCCCACTAAGACAGATTATAACCACCAATAATGTTAACTACCACAAATATGCTGACGACGCTCAGCTTTATATCTCAGTGTCACCAGGTGATGTTGAACCCGTCCAAATATTCAATAAATGCATTGAGCAAATTAACAGCTGGATGTCCCATAATTTCCTCCAATTGAACAAGAACAAAACTGAAGTACTTATCTTTGGATCCAAAAAAGATCGACTACATATTAGTATTCAGCCTAAACAGACCCAACTAGAAACCACCAACCAGGCCAGAAATCTAGGTGTAATAATGGACTCAGACCTGAACCTCCAGGGTCACATAAAGGCAATAACGACGTCAGCTTTCTATCACCTGAAGAACATTTCCAGGATTAAAGGACTGATGACACAAGGAGACCTAGAAAAAACTAATCCATGCATTTATCTCTAGCCGCCTTGATTACTGTAACTGTATCTTCACAGGTCCACCTAAAAAATCAGACAGCTGATGCGGAATGCTGCTGCTTGTGTTCTCACTAGAACCAGAAAAGTAGAACACATCACCCCAGTTCTAAAGTCCCTACACTGGCTCCCTGTAGCTCAGATAATAGACTTCAAAGTGCTTTTATTAGTCTATAAATTAGCACCAGAGTACATTACAGATCTGCTATCATGGTACAAACCATCCAGATCACTCAGGTCCTCCAACTCTAGTTTACTGATCATCCTCAGAACCATAGTCCAACCAATTCCACTTCTGTGATTTCAAACAAGGAGAAGCAGCTTTCAGTTTCCATTCTCCTCACATCTGGAACAAACTACCGCATGAATGCAAAACTGCAGAGACACTGAACTCTTTTAAGTCTAAAATTAAAACGTACCTTTTTTGACTCGCCTATGAGTTACAGTTTTTACTTACTTGTTTTTAATTTTCACACAAATTATTGTCTTAATTACTGTAAATGCTTTCTTGTGTTTTTTGTGTTTTTTTTAAGAACTGTGAGCTTTTTCAGCAAGATCAGTTCGTGAATACAAACTGAGAGCTTTTCCAGCAAGATCAGTTAGAGGAAGGAAGAAATGTGAGCTTTTCAGCGAGATCAGTTAGTGAATACAAACTGTGTTTTTACCTGCTTGTCCTTACATTGTTGTCAAATTGATTTATGCTGTGTTCCAATTTTAATCATTTAAAGCACCTTGGATTACCTAGTGTTAAAAATGTGCTATACAAAAAAAAAAAAATGCATTGCTTTGCCTTGCCAGATAGTGTCGCAGAGGAGAATGCTAGATGAGAATTAGGCAAATGACCAGCTGTGGTTTCATTCAGCCCAAAGAATTTGTTTTGATAGGAAATTTTTGTCTTTGGTCACTGGTACTCCAAGTGCTGGTATCAGAAAGGCCCCTCGCCATCACCCTTGTCTGTATCTCCGTCCAGAGGGTCTCCATTAGGGGTGTTGGTGCCAGAGCCAATGCTTCATTGGTTCTTTCTGCTGATGCGGGGGCTACTCACTGCTTCGTCATTAAACAGGAATTAGATTTCCTCTCAATATGCAGTGCATCTCAGATTAACGCAAAAGTTAACACCAATTAAAAGTTAGATATAATAATATCATATATAATGATGTAATTATGATAACCAATTATTTGCCCAAAGGTTCTAAATAAAAAAGTAACTTCCATGTTCATACGATATATTATTAATTACATTTGTACAAATTCCACAGGTTGTAATCAAAGGTAAAAAAAAAAAAAAATCTATTCTCATGAACAATATTAACTTAAAGATGTTTAAAGCTTACCTTTGTTTAAAAAAAATAAGGAAGGGCTAACTTCAGTTTATGTGGTCTTGTGTTAATATGTTATTTTTCATGAAAATACGAGGAAGTTAACAGAAGAAATAAACAAAATATATAAGTCCCATCCTTTTACTGTATCTGATTAAAACCTATTTCACCTTCCTACGTCTTGTTTCAGGGTGCTATGAGCTCCTGTTCCACTGCAGTCTGAGCAGATTTTCCTACAGGTTGCTGATATGTAGCTGCTGTTTGGGGAAGGCTGAGTGTTAGTGCTGCCTGCAGACAGCCGCAGCACCTACGGTTGGATTAATGACTTCCACCCCTGTGGCTCGCTGCTTAGACAGGCGTCCCCTGAGATGCATTACAGCAAAAGTACAGCTGTAATCTGGATTTCTAAAATGGATCAGACAACACTGACTCATAACCCTCTTTGCAAAATACCACCCTAAAACACCTGCAATAATGCCTTCCCCCTCCACCATTTGCAGATGCCACATCAACATCGCTGCTCTCAAATGAGAATGGCTGGTGGCCCTGTGGTAGAAATATTCCAGGCAGTATAACAAGCTATGAGAATGGGCAATATATAGAAACTGATGATTCGAAGGGCTGAAATATTTACCGGTTGGTCAGCTGTTTCTGTAGCTGTTCATCTGGCCTCTAAGTCCAACTCACTGGATTTACATGTTTTCTAAAAAGCAGCAGTTAAATAGAGTAGGATTCTCCTAGCGACTACCACAGGTCTGGTATGTGTTTTAGGGTTGTTACCATACTAAAATGTCTGATACCAAGAATAAAACTCAATATTTAAAGGTTGGATATGGAACATGATCATGATAGCAACATGTAGTTCATCTAGGCTGTAGTTACAACAATAAAAAACATAATTCCAGTTGTTTGGTTGCCTGGTTTGCCAATACGCCCAGTGATCAGCCTCAACTGTGTCCAGTGAGGAATGTGTTTTAGAGGAGTTTAACTGACAGCTAACATCAGCCAAGTTAGCAGGTGAGTTAGCTTACCAATCCAGGAGAAAAGTCCTTGTTTCCATGTGTGATTGATGCCATGGAAATGTTTCATGTCGGTCCATCTAGTCTAGGCTTCACCTAAAACTACTCTAGTTTCTGTTCTTCTGCAATCACTCCTCTCCTGAAATGGAAACAATATTTCCAGGGGTGTGAAGCAGTTGCTTGACTTGCTGACTCCACCATTTTCCCCAGTGTAGAGCTATGCCGATCATATATTTGGATCATAGAGATCGTATCTCTCAACGCGCAATGGCAGCCGCTAGTAGCTGGTAGATGTTAACATAACGAAATTGTTGTGCCCGTTTCAATTGTACATTTTATGATATTTAATTCAAATATACGTTTTTAATTAAATGTACTTTCATTCTGCACTCCTCTAAAAGCCCCATGGATGTATTTTTTTAAGGCATGGAGTTATGTTCAATAAAGATCAGAAAAGTCTTATCAGTTGTTTTAATTAGTGCAAAACCATTTAAACCAGCAGCGAAATTAAATAAAACAATCATTAAGTATTATTTTTCTGACAACACTTATCAGAACAGTACTATGAACTTTTCACTAAACTTATGATTTAGTTGAACAAGTAGTTTCGAAAAAAGTTTTACATTATAAACAAGGATGTTGTTAATGCAAATGTCAGCAATTCTGACTGTTCAGTTTATGTTTTTATGGTTATTTTTTGTAATATTTTCTTTAGTGCTTGACATCAGTCATAAAGATAGTTGTCATGAGTTCTGAGAATTTAAAGTTTTGATTGTTCTTTAATTATAGCTTTAATTAAAAAAAAAATACGAATTAAATATTTGAATTTTAAAGTGTTTATGTATTTGCCAAAATTAAACTTCCTACACTTTGTGAAAAATCTTTTGTGAAAAGTTGCAATGTTTTTATTTGTGATGTGTTTTATTTTTCGGCAATCATTTAAATTGTTTGAAACACAAACAGAGTTAGAGGCTACATTGTTGCATTAACCTCAGTAAGATAAAATGACTTTAAATGTCATTTTAACAGATGATAACTATAAAATATGACCAGCTCAGATTTGGTCCCCACTTGAAGAACATGTCTAGTTATATTTTAGTGCTACATTAACAGACCCACCTTGGCCCCTTTTAGCCCCTCTTTATTAGCCTCCTGGATATGTCCTTGCTCAGCGTCACTGAACGTTTAGGAATAATCACTATTAATTATTCTAAAAACTCACTCAAAATGAAAGGAAACAAGACTTCAGGTCGTTTGAAACAGTTTTTAATCCTAAATAACTCAGACGATTTAAAAAGTAATCTTTTTATGGCTAAACAACCTGATAATAAAGGCTGGTTCTGTTCTGTGGAACAACTGGAGATAATGATGCAAAGAAAGCATCTTAATAAAATTAAAAGAGTATGTAAAGCCCCGAGCCCCCTCTTCATGAGACCATCTTACAGCAACAGAGTATTTTCAGTCTGAGGCTTCCTCAGTTTCGCTAAAACAGAGACCGTTACAGGAAATCCTTTTTCCCCACATCCATCATGGTCTACAACAACTCCTTGAAAAATAAATTAGTAATGAGCTACAACAACTCTGTGATCAATGAAGTATTTTAGAATTTGAAATGAATTTCAAATCACAGCGTCTTTCAGCCACATTACGACTGTCCTGAAAATTGCGGCTCGCTGCTGCGGTGCGCGTCTAATTACAGCTGATCGGTTTCCTCAGTGGACATATGAATCACCTAGGTTTCCTATTTTGGATTCAAATTTGGCAAATTTCGTCAACAAGTCATGGATTATCATGTCATGAATGAGGAAAATGTACCCATAGCACCTTCCTTAACAAATTTATTCGGGAGGGGCACTGAAATTCTGGACTCTCCTTAGAAAATCGGGAGGGTTGGCAAGTATGCTCAGTGTCTTATGGTTTACCCCACTTTCCTCCTCCTTAACCAGAAAAACAGTTTAACAGGGCCCCCTTGCTTGCGCCTGGTCTGAGGAGTAAATCCAGACATGTTTTTCACCTTTTCAGTGGGCCCCCTCTTAATTTAAGGGTGATCAGAGAAATCGCGCAAAATGTCCTCCTGCAGAAATATCCCCCTGCTGTCACACAGACGACACATCCCAAGCTGTCTGAGAAAGAGAGAGGAAGAGGCGGAGGTGTTGCAGCTGCCGTCAGGTATTATTGGAGGTGTGTCTAAAATAGTGTAAAAAAGAAATTCAAAACGCAATAAATGACGGCTGGTGGTGATTTTTTTTGGGGGGTCGGTGTTAAATCTGTGGTGGTCAGAGTTGAACTTGTGGAACAAACTGCATACAGAAATATTTAGTTATTTTAATCTTATATAAACAGTAGCAATTATTTTGTGCCAGTAGTGCCAGTCCATACCCACAATAGGAGTGGAGCCATAAAAAAGTAATTTAATGCAGGTAGTTTATATTTAAACAGATATTAAACTAGCCTTCAAGCTAAATATTTTGGTTTTCTACATACAGACATTTTTAACTCCCACATAAATGCCATAGTGTTGGTCTCTAATGTACTTCAAAAGGTTTGGAGTGTTATTGGACTTTTTAGTCACCACTTTGCAGCACAGCCAGCATAACAACTTATCAACAACCTTTAGCTTTTCCTGTAGTCAGCTTCATAAGCAAAATACATCCAAACAGCGTTTCTGCTTTTGACATTTTTTACAGTTGTTTTTTTCTTTCTTTTTTTCAAAGGTTCTCCTCTTAGAGTAGTTTTACATTCCCAGCACAAGCTCACACTTTTATTGGCAGCCATCATTGTTCAGGGTAGCCACTGTACGGTAGTGGAGGAGCTGGGTATGTGTGTGTCTACAGACTTGCTGTGTCAAACCTCGAGAAGTTTCTCAGTGTTTCCGTTTTAATGCAAGCATATTTTTTAAATCATTAATTTTGTGTTAATTAAAATTACTATCAATTAGTTTGACAACTTTGGTGTGGCTAAGATTTCCGGAAAAGTTTCCTAATGGATACAAAAGCTGCATATTTTGATATGCATAACATTCATATCTGAATTATTATTTTAAATTTTACATTATTTAACTTTAATTTCTGATTTTCTGTTGACCTCACACTAGCTGTTTTGGTAAATCTGCATTATCAGATATGACCTAGGGTCCAGTTGCATTAACTCTTTAAGACCTTCCCAATTTTGGAACGAGCAACATTGCTGACTTTAACAAGTCAAAGCTGCAGATATGACCGCTAATTCAATTACTACTTCATACTAGGAGATGGTGAAAATCTGTAATTTCAATCCAAGCCACATTTTTGAGTGTGTTACTATGGTGACCTTCGGAGTAAATCAGGTTTAAACTAGCTCCACCAAACAAGGAGACGAGGGAGTATTGGCTGCAGTCGCAGTATAGAGAGTGCGAATTTCACAAAGATTAAACTCATTATGCTGAGAGGACTGTTCACTGCTCAGTTCCCCGCTGTCAAGAAATGATGCATTCAGACTCTGAAGAGGAATATTCAACCTCTGATCAAGATGTTCAGATGTCCAGTGAGGAAGTCAGTGGTGTTTCACCCGTGTGCAGCAACAGCCAGTCCTGTTCATCATAACAGTCCATAAGCTGCACAAATCGGGTCCGATGCTGCGCTTCACCATGTCGGGATGGGAGAAAGGCACGTGGTTGGGTAGCAGGGGTTATCAAAACACTTCACTACTTCAGGTCGTAACTAGTAGTTACAGTAATTTATTATTATTTTAAAGTGTTACAAAATGTGTATTTCGTTATAAAGAGTGCAATTTATTTGAGATATCAACCAAATGGGTCTATTTTAGTCATTTTATGCAAGAATTCTATTGTGTATTGGCAGCTTTTCAAAATAAAGTTTTTTAAGTATTATACCTACTATTTCAAAACCGACTGAATACAATTTTAGCGTACCATTACACCCCTATATATATATATATATATATATATATATATATATATGTATATATATATATATATATGCAAAATTGATTTAATAGGTTTTTGATATTTCAAAACCTCCTGCCCATAATGTTTAATTTGCTTTGGACTCATTTAGCTAGAGAACCATGGTTGAGTGGTGTCCACATGAAATATTTAGTGAGTTCATTTCTGGTTCAGATTAGTATGTACATTGCACAGCTTTTCATGCAAACCTTTTCTTGTGCAATGTTTAGACTGTTGATGTTCAGAGCCTACCCTGGAAAAGAAACTTTGCAGAACTGTAAAGCACTGCTCTGAGGGTCCTTACAGCAGATTTCTTTCTATGCTCATTATCTGCTTGCTGGGAAAAACTCATCAGATTCACTTGAGTGTTAAGACTATTAGTCCTCCTGACAGTGTGTCTTAGTCACGGCACAGTGGATTCTGCTGCTAAAGCAATATGGCTGAGCTCTGCTCCTAGTCATGTCTACAGTCCATTCAAGACCTCGGCATTTGGATGCCTGACGAGTCTGAGTCTTTTTAATTAGCAAAGCACTGCGTAAAGACTTAAAAGTCATTTGTGATTCTTTGAGCAAGAAAATATGCAGCACTGTGGGATTTATTTTCCTCCTGTTCTCATTGGGTAGGGGGCTTTAAAAGTAGATACTGACATAGAAGTCTGATAGTGATTGCACTGCATATGCAACCAACCAGACCCATTCTCAGCACACCCTTCCACCAGACTAGTTCAGCTGGATGGTTGGGCATTATTGAGTAATGGTTTATTGTGATATTTCATTCTTATTATTAAATCCCAGCGTCTTTAAAACAATGAGGGGAAGTAAAATAACTTAAGGGTCAAATGCCAGTTATTTTCAGAGAATGGTTTATAACACAGTCTGTCTATATCATTTTAATTTTTTCATGTTATTTATATAGCACCAAATCAAAAAACATCATCTCAAGGTCCTTTACATACACACACACACCCACCCACACATAATTATTCAGATCAGTTTAGAAGTTTTCTATTTTAAAGATTCCCAGCAGATTTCATCAAGTGATTGACTTGCAGCATTCTCTCCTCCTGGGCAAACATGTACCTACAGTAGTTGCCTGCGTTGTTTCACAGCAATCCCTCATCCTGAGCAAGCATGTAGCAATTTAATATCTACCGTAACTGTACTCACTGGAAATATAACATATTCTCCGTATAATGTGGCCAGAGAAGAGTTTAAGATTTGAATAAGTGGGGGATGCAGTCTAAAGAGGCAGAGAACCATTTGTTCACACTCACGAAGCTCTGCTATATAAACTATAGTTTCATATAGACTCACTTTAAAGTTAATTTACACCTTTTAAAAAGAATCTGTCTCTACCTTCCATATTTTGTTACTGCAGTGTCTGAAGGTGATGATGCTGTGTACACAAACTTGAAAGATGTGAAATATGCTTCAACGTATGACAAAATAGACCCAAAGAAGGTTGTTGGTTTTTTTCTCTAATGAACATAGTGTGTAGAGGCAGCACATTTATGAAAGAAGAACTCAACTCAGCTCTCTCGGTAATGCAGTTAGTAGGCTACTATAATAACTGTGTCATCACTTTCAGAAAGGCCACACTCATTAATACAGAGGTTGTGATGCATGGTCAGATTAAACAGTAAAATGAGTCAAAGTCAGTCAAAACCAGAAGTTTTGCAGACTAATTTAAACAGTAAGGATTTACAAACCCAGGAACTAAAGACCACTGCTTTCTTGCCTTGCACTGAGACAGTGTGCTAAATACATATTTTCTGCCACATCAACTCTCCATGCGGTTCCTCTCTTCTCTTTAAGAAGGGTCTCTTCTCGCTTTAAAAATGCTGCTTAAACTGATGAATTGCTGCATTAACTGTGTGGCCTAGAGACTGTTGCTGGACCTCAAGCACCCCCTATCTACTGAATACACAATAAATACTGTCACAACAGTGTTTTAGCGCAGGATGAAGCAGTTATTATGGACTGTCATCACCCCTTTTAATTCTCAATTATTATCAAGCCATGTGTATTGCTTCATTGTGTGCTGAAGACCCGTGCAGCTGATTTATGTGTGGAACTCTGCCAGTGCAGCCATTATCGTTCTGCTGAAGACAAACTGAGTGCTGATTTTGTGACCGTGAAAATATGGAGCGTGAGATTAGTGGGTTTATAAAGTTGGCTTTTATCTCATTAACACTAGAGAGGGAAACTTGAATTTAGAAATAATATAGATTTTATTTTTGAAACTAAATATAAATGATCATCAGTAAGGAAAAGTAGTAGAAGATATGCTGTTACTACTAACCAAGGATTGCAAGTTTGTTTTATAAACAGTTCAAGTGTTCTTTAACAAAAAATTGTGGTTATATGAAGCATGCCTAAAATATTATTCATCCTAAGATATAAGGTTGTTTAAAATAATATGATAACAATATGTGTTCTTTATGAATCAGGTTCCAACAGTCTCACATACCAGCCATTTGCAGCAGTCTAGAGCCTTTTTTTAATTTCCATCACAATTATGCTAATGGACATACATGCTTCCAGTCTTTCTACCATGTTATCAAGAGTATTTGCATTTTATGATATAAATATTTTTTTTTTGGTGACAATTGACAATTAACCAACCTACTTTGGCTTAAGGGAATGACAACCTTTCTAAAATGTCCCCTTTTAAATGTAATGAGTACTATCTGAGCTTTTGTGGATTCTGTGGGAATATAATGTATACATTTACTTCTGGCACTCATTCTTACACACTCCATTGAAATACCACAAGAAAACCTCCCAAGATCGTCTTAGACATCAAGAAGATCCAGTAAAATTTCTTAAGGTTCCAACAGTCAAACGTGTCTTATGATAACATTGATTTAAATATGAGGCATATATCCACTGTAGGAATTCCAGGATATAACCAGATCTTTTCCTGGTGGGGTAAACCAGTCCACCTGGTCTTCCTGGCCATTGTGTCTCAAAATTAGCCCTTTAAGGATTTTGCAAAACATTATCCTGTTCATTTCAGCAGTGAGTAGCGTCACTGATCAGAGATAAAAAGCACAGTGAGTAGTAGAGAATAACAAGGCATTGATAATGGAAGAGGCAGAGATGTTTATCATGCTTCTTTTTGCTATATTGGTATAACATTTTTTGCCACCAAGTCTTTCAATTTTTCAAAGCCGGTTGTTTGGTGACGTCTGCCAATATCAATTCCCTCTGAGTTACACCCAATCAGCATGATTTAACCACTGCATCCGCCCAGCGACACTACCGGGCGATTTTCAAGTACATAACCAGAGGCTGTGACTCAGTTGGTTCTCAAATGGCCCCAAAAAAAAGCCCTGGTGGTTGAGACCTGGTGCAGTTGAGACATGTGAATACTGTAAAGGTCTAGTAAAATGACCCTGTAGTAGAAACTTGCCTATACATAGTGCATATGTTAGTAAATGTCTACACTGATTTTTAATAAATGTATTAATGAAAATATTTGTTAGTTAACATTGGGAGGAAAAATCAAATGGTAGCTTAGCCAGGGCTTTAATATGTCAGCTTTGTGTTGGGTGTTTGCGATAATGACAGCAGAGCAATAATACAACAATGTGAAAGCAGAGATAGAACTGTTTTTTGTTATTTTGGTTTTTTTTTTAACCCCAAATAACATTTGGGAGTTGTTGCAAACTGTGGCAGTGAGACGAGATGAGATAAAACTGTATTGAGTGTATTAACTGAAATTGTCCTAATCACAACTCAGGATGAGTAAACAGAGGCATTATAAAAATAAAGAGAATCTGGTTGTCAATTATTATGTAGTAGATATCAGTGCTAAGTGACCAACTTGGTACACCTTGCTTCAAACTTGACCTCCCTCCTTAGTGACCAATCAAAAAGCAGACTTGAAAGGGCATAAATATGAACCATTTGTGTGTAGCCTGGATTAAAACACATTTTCTTTAAATGCTGTTCCTCATCATTTCTCAGAAACCTATTGGACATCTGTGTTATGAGTATGCATTGCGGCTTACTGCAAATGCATTTTGGAATCACGCTGGTAAATATACACACATCTTTTCACAAGTTTAACTCCATGCAAAAGAGTCGTCTTCTAGTCAATGCATGTCTGTACGGCTTGAATTTTCAAATTGGTTAGATTTAGTTTTCCATCTAATAATACAAGAAAAATATTTACCACTACCCTCCAGGAACAAAAATACTCAGTTTGCTTTTTCATGTTTGAATTACAACTGCAGTATCATAATGAAATAGAGTGTAACTAGTCTATTGCTCTCTTGGATGTCTTCACAGGTAAGACATTTTTGGTGGAAAATAGCTATTTCCCTATGATTAGTTATGTCGTGGTATGCATGGAGTAGAGCCAAATGCAAACTCCAGATCAAAGGAGGTGTAATTTAAAGTCCTAATTAGGAAATTAAATTAGTAAATAGTACAATTTATAGGTAGCAATTGAACAAAACAGGATGAACAACTGGCAGGGACAGATGAACAAACAGGAGACTCCAGCAGAGTGAGAGGAAGTGAGGGGCTTCAATACTGATTACTTGAAAAGGAACAGGTGATTGATTGGGAAACAGAGTGCAGCTATGAGGGAAGACCAGGCAAGCAAATGAAAGGAGACTGTGAAGCACAGGTTTATCTTAGTAAAACAGAAAAAGTAAAAATGTAACCCTTTACAGACCACTCCCTAAACTAGTTTAAAATAGATTTTTAAAAAATCAACTCCAGTGAGATTTTGTGTTATAAATAAAAGCGTTCCTTTTACGTATTTCAATTTTTTTTATTTTTGTGCCGAAAAATAAAATTAAAACGAAATAGTTAAATAGTCATTTGTCCTCCTCTGGTAAAAAAAAAATTTCAATAAAAATTCAATAAACATTATGTAGTATATCATTATTGAACATTATAAGACCTTTTATTATGTATATTTAAAAAATCTGGTTTGAGGGTCCTGCGCAGTATCTTTGCTGTTCCAAGTACTGCACTTTTCTTGACTGAGATGTCTGAGGTTCTTCCAGGGATCTGCTGGAACCATTCCTCCAATTTGGGGGTCACTGCCCTAAGTGCTCCGATTACCATGAGTATTACTGTCACCTTTACCTTACAATCCTTCTCTAGCTCCTCTCATAGGCCTCATTATTTCTCAGGTTTCTCATGTTCCTTCTTCTTGATGTTACCATCACTTGGTATTGCCACATCCACCACAACGGCTTTCCTCTGCTCTTTATCGACCACCACAATGTCTGGTTGGTTTGCCATTATGTGACTGGCTGCTGTGGCTGGTTAGACGAGCTCTAAAGAGTCAGATGTGGGCCAAACACCAGCACCTGCTGCTACGTATTCCCGCAGGCTCTCCTCAAATGATTTATGGGTCAAGAAATGGGTCAGAGAGTCTTTTTGACTTCTGATCACTTCAATTGGAGAAATGTTTCCTCATTTTAAAACATTGGCTGTGGGATATGAGCGAAAATTAGTACCACTGTATATTGAGCATTTCACCTCGATAACGGTAAGTGGACAGTAACAGTGGCCACATCACCCCTTTTCTGTATTTATTGTCCAGTAGTGGCCAAATATACATGATGTTTTCTGGCTTCTTGCTATTGAATACCTTCAAACAGCCTTTTAATTCAGTGTTTGATTTCCCACTCCTTTCTGTATTTCCAGTTTAAACTCAGAAGTGATCACACAGACCAGATGATGTGAGGAAGTGATGCGGGCTGAGTGAAATCAGTGATTTTAGTGTGCAGTTGTTGAGTTTGACTGAAAATATTTTATAATGGAGTACAGGTGGGAACATGCGGCGGCAGCTTCAGGTGGGGTTAATATCTGCTCCACCTGAGCAGGACCTGGGCAAGGGGAGCTGTTGGGCTAGAAATGCTCTGGCTCGGCTGCAGCTCTGTTGCTGCAGTAACAAACAAACATGCTCTGCGTTAGAGTCTAAGTATCCAATAGCACCATAAAAAGTCAATTTATTTGCTAAATATAGCTACACTGTTGCTATTTTAGCAGTGTCGTTTCCATCTGGATGACTGTGCGTAGTTACGTGAGTCAAGGCAATGCTCAATTCTTAAAGGGAAAAGACCACCGCTAAACTAAAACACATCTTTTCATTTTACTTTAAATACAGAATTTACCAGCACGGGCAAAACGACATTGGTAACAGTCATACTTTTCGATATCGGTCAATTTTCAGTATAGCGCCTAGCCCAAGCCTAGATTTGTATAGCCCATTTTCAGCCAGAAGAATATTAAGGGTTTCATACCATATTCAGTAATACACAAACTGATGGTGCCCTGGTCCAGAGTGACAAAAGTGAAGCTGCCATTCTATCTGCACTGCCAAACATCATCAGCAGCTAAAACAGAAGAATTATCATGCCAAAGGACACAGAAACTGACATAGAGTAGGTTTAACTGGTAACCCACTGGTTACGTGATGAACTCCTACCACCTGCAATGTTTTCCATATAATGATATTGAATAATTTACAATATTATGTCATATAGAATATTTTTAAATATTTTAGAGTATTATATATATATATATATATATATATATATATATATATATATATTATGGAACAAAAGATACAATTTTAGATCATACAATTGCACTTCAGGTATAGCAATTGAATGGCAGAACAGCAGGCGAGGTCTTACATCTGTTGATCTCTTGCTGTCATGTCTCTGGTCTGCATTTACCTTTTTATTTTTAAATCTAAGCTGTTCACTTGAACAACTTCCACCTCATTCAATGCTCATTTGCTTTTCTTGCAAATATGATGGAAAAGTTCATCACTCGCTATTGGAACAGACGCTGAACCCATAATTACCTGACATTCCTCAAACGGCTTCATGTCTGATGCTAGATATGTTCAGCACTCTTTTCTTTTGTATTGGCAGTGCTATTAAAGAATTTAAGAAAATGGCAAGCCTGTGACTAACCAGTCACATGCTTGGGCTTTCTGTAGCCATCTACACACATTAAAAAAATTGGGCATGAACCAGTCAGGCCCGCAGTACGCTTGTGTTGACAGATGATGGGACTGCGTTTCTCTCCAACGCCGCTGAAGGCGAAGTATAAACTAGGCTTAGGAATCTCATATCGGCCCATCCTAAGGCTACAGTGAGGATAAATTAGTTCTCCACTATCCACAAACCAAACGAGGTGGTTTATGGGCATGGACATGTTTAGCCCTTCTCAGAGAATAAATTGCTTTGTCAAATCATGCTGAATACAAACTCATTCAAGTCTTTTGTGTAGGAGGATGGGTCAGACTTAACGACCATCTACCTAATTCAGTGCTGCATTAAAAACAACAACAAAATAATCTAAATCTAGATAGTTTTCTTCAATCAACTCTCCTTCCTTTAAAACCACTTTCAAAGCCATAATTCTTGATGACTTTCTTTAGTAGTTAAGCCATTAACTGAGGGTGTAAATGGATTAGTTAATCTGGGCTGGGAGATGAAGGCGCTGCATGGTGGCAGAGGCGGATGTTCTGAAAGTGATGGTTAGGTGTTTCTTAACTTTGTATGCACTCCAGGTCATTTTATTAGGGCAGTAATGGAGATCTCCTGCTGAGAGATGCTTTGAGCATTTCACAGAAAGATACAAAGTGAAACCGGATGGATCTGACTGTTGCAATACAAAGAACATGCGTGAGAGCCCTGCAGAGGTGATGATCAGGTAGAAGACAGAGCTACTTGATGGTTTGTCTAAGTAAAGAAATCTAAAGTTGATTTTGAATTACAAAAAACAGCAATGTGTTAGATTTTGGGTGGGCAGAAGTAAAAAGGAAATTTGGATAACCCAAAATACAGGAATAAAAACACTCAATAGAGGGAGGAAGCATTGAACGGAATAACAGAGCATAGCAGTGTAAAAAAGCAATGACATTAAATCTGTGGCTGAAAACAGATGATTTCCCATTTAACACTCCATTGCATTCGCAGTTATCCTGGTTCCTGCCTGGGACTGTGACTGCGCCACTGCTTTCCTTCTGTTTCACAAAAAACATCCCCTCAAACCGCCCAGCCTCCATAAACAACAACACATCCACGCACCTTCCTCTACACACCCCTCCCATTGTTCACCCTCTGTACTGTTCAGTATACCCACTGCAGAGGCTTCCAGGACCATTTTAGAAAGCCTGCAGGATGCTGTTCGGAGGGGTGGAATTGGGGTTTTGTAGTGGGAGTGGATAGTGTCCAAATAACAACAATCTACCACCCACACCTCTCTCTGCAGGTAGAGTAATGGACCACAATGAACTCTATGGGAAGCATTGTCAACAGATGTTTTTAGAAGGGGAAATGATCAGACAGCAAAGTGGTGAGGATGTGCTCACTTCTGTTGAGAGAATTACACACACAGGACCAAAGGGACACAGAAAATAAACAGAAATTGTGTTTCACAAATGCTCTACTGAAATTATTCCATTACAATGCACAGAAGCACATAGGGGGTTGATCTAACATTGTCTTCCACACATTTATGTTGCTTTACCCTTGGTGATCTGCTCAGAGTTCACTAGTTGGCTTGTTGTTTTAGCTCCTAGTATGTATAATGCAGCAATATGTTGGGCTAAACGGCATGCATTAATGATGACCAATTTTCATTTACATACAGCTGAAATCTAGCCTGATGTAGCCATACTCAATTCTAATCAGAATGTGCGTCTGATACTGCTCCATTGGACTGTGATTATGGGGCGTGTTTTAACCGAACAAGGAAAAAAAATGCCTTTGCACTCAATTGGATAGACCTATAACCAATCAGAGCTACAGAAGTGTGTGACATTGCTCTGCAGAATAACAGACGTTATATGTTCCACTCTTAAAATTCCGCTTTTAAAATTAATGCGCTGTTGATGGCAGAATCTACACATCTCAGGCTACGTCCACACTAAGCCGATAAGGTTATACGGGGAGTTAGACCCCTAATGTTATCAACTCAACACGAGCATTTACGCCCCGTTTAAGGTCCGTTTAAGTTCCCATGATTGCGCCATACCGACCTGTGCAAATACTGGGCATGCGCGAAAAGACGCACGGAAGACGCGTATAATCTACGTGACGCCAGCACCTACATAATATACAAGAAGCTCTACAGCACAGTACATATCTGCTTGTCCCGTTAACCGAAGAGAACAATAGCTGCTCAGAAGAAGAGAGTTTTTGGTGTGGACAGACGAAGAGATCAATTTATTACTCTTCGCTGTTGTCTTTGTCTGTAGTGTCGTATTATTATTGACGCAGCATTCACTGACGCCACTTCCTTTCGTTATCCGGGGAAGCTGTCCACACTGGCTCGTTTAGCCGGTGAATTAAGATTTACACGGCTCTCTTACCCGGCTAATAGTTATCCGGCCACAGACCTTAAACGACGCCGGGTTAGTGTGGACGATAGGGGGGTGTAGACTAAATAATTATACGTTTAAGGCATTATCCAGCTTAGTGTGGACGTGGCCTCAGTTCTCCAGCAGCAGCCATGGTTGTTGCAAACAAATGTAACCCAGATGCTCTTTGGTGACGTGGTTGATTACGTTACTGTTGTTCACCTTTCAATCATCGTAAGCCCGATTTGATTGATCCGAACAGATCTTGTTCAGACATAATTGCTCCTCAACGGTGGAATGCTAGACTGAACTTCCAGACCATCTTGTGGATGGCATTAAGTTCGGCTGGCACCCCGGCTAGCTGAAATCAGATATTAACATGCAAGTCTTCACTACCTTTATAAATTTCACTTGACGTGTTTCAGATAATCAGACTAATGTTGAAATCAGACAAGGATAGGCTGAAAAAATACAAATGAAGAGTATGCTTTATGCTAGCTGTAAGCCATTTTTTGGGGAAAAACCTGTCCAAATCAACCTGGCCCTATGGGAAAAATTTTAATATTTCATAAACATAATAACAGCTAGTGCCACCACTGGCGGCAGCAACTATCGTCAAGAATTTTGTAATAACTGGCAGTTGAGTTTTATATTCCCATGGAAGAATTTTGGAAATCTCTTCTGTACATTTTTTTTTTTTGGAGTGTGTACTTTCATTCATTTCTCTGCTGCACAACCCAAGTGGGCTTTAGCTTAGTCACAAACTGATATTCATTCTCAGAATGTTCTGGTAAAAAGCAGAATTCTAGTTCCGTCAATGATCACAAGTCATCCAGAGCATGTTGCATTTCAATCACCATGTTTGACTATGGTTTTAATGTTCTTTTCCTGAAGCGCTGTGTTAGTTTTAATGCTAGATATAACTGAATGCTACCCTGCCATGGACTGGCGACCTGTCTAGCCCTGTACAACCCCCATGATAATGGATGGATGGATGTAACTGAATGCACACCTTCCAGTAAAGTTTTGATGTTTGTCTGGTCAATCCGAAACAGTAAAGTGAAGTTTACAATGTTTTTGGGAAAGCATTGGGGGTCTATGGAATGGATCCACTGAAGCAATTTCCCCAGTCTCTTTTTGTTGTTGAATCATTAACAATGACATTAACTGAGGGTTCTTCTGTGATCTGATGGAAATTGTGTCAATATATTCTGGGAGTTGTTGACCAGCCACAACCTGGAAATGTTAAACCAGTTCCCACTTTTCTTAAATTGTGGATAATGGTTCTGATTGAGGTTTGATGGAGTCCCAAGGCCTAAGAAATTGCCTTTTAGCCTTTTCAGTCTGACATATGACATTCCATTTCCTTCTCATTTGTTCTTACGTTTCTTTTGATACAGGGCATGATGGGATGCTTTTAAAGTTATTTTAACCTACCACTAAATACAGCTGTAGGGGTTATGTACAGTAATTAATTCTACAATTGAGGTTGTAATCTGGCCTGATCCTGAAATGGGAAAACAGCTTTTTCCCAAACAACCAGGTTGGTTTTGTAGAGCTTTTTCCAGAATAAATTAAAGAGTCATTTGAAAATGGCTTTATTTAGTTTTTTGTGTCTCTTTAAAATTTGTTTCATGTTCTGAAAAATTAAAGTGGGAGATGAATTGGAAAAACCTGTAGGAGGACAAACTTTTTTTTACATAACTGACACTAAGGACAAGCAGCTAGATCAGACAAAACCTTTTTGGCAACAGCTAGCTCTGACACCAATTCTTGGTCATGGCAATGTGACACAGTGGCTGTCCTGACCTGCTTTATGAGTGTTTTCCAAACAATAAAAGTGCTAAAGCAATTAAAGGCCGCATTTCCCTCAGGATGACCAGAAAAGAGAAATTATCCCTGCTTGTTAAACCTGCCACTTAACTTAACTGGAATTATTATATGATCCCTGGGACCCCTGGGCTAATTGTTTCTCTCTGTCGCTTCCCCCCCTCCTTCTGCCTTCTGCTTAGTTTGTGGTGACAGAAAAAAGCTGTTCCATCAGCTCTGGTAAATGGCTTCATTTGGAAGAAGCTGTGAGCATCATCTGCTTTACAGACTGTTACTGTTTTTCTCCACACTGCATCATGCAACTTTTTCCTCAGCTCAGACTTTAGATTGATGCACAGTTCTCATCATGTTCTATTTGTGCGAGTGGTTTTTATTGGAGTGTGCCATAGTTTTGTTATTTTCACCTTAAAATAAACAAATGCAAAGACAAATATCCATAGCCTTTTTACATGATCAGTGTCATATTTGTTTTCCAGTCATTTCACTGTATTTTTCAGAGTATAAGGCCTGCACACAAGGATATATGTACAGTTGAAGACATCCAGCTCTAGATCTTAGTACTTTTTCGCTGCGTATTTTATAAAACAAAAAATCATTAAAATAATGTTTTCAAACTGGCTGCACAGTTATCTGTTGTCAACGGCAGCCAAAGTAAATGTCCATGACCACTACGAAGAGTGCAGATTGATTTTATTTGTTGTCAACCTCCAGTTAACATGAGAAGACTGTTGATGCAGATAACAGAGGTAACCTGTTAAAAATAATTTAATTAAATTATATTCTTCTCCAAACACCAGTTACTCTTTTCATATATGGGAACACAATCTGTTAAGCTTAGTTAGTCATACTGCCCATTGAAAATGGTTTATTTTGTTTGCACTGTGTAGAGTTGCCATCATTCCAGTAAAATATATAATCATCTTGGCTTGGAAATGTGAAAGGAAAATGAGCAGCATGTTAAAAGGTAGAGATGATGCAGGTGGTGGAGATGATATAGATAAGAGAGAGACAAATTTCACAGTAACTCCATTTCAGGATAGAGATGAAACCTTTGTCCCTAATGTCGTAAAAAAATGACCGGGATTATTACATCCACTACAGTCAACAGAGGGATTTGTTTAGTTATTACTCTGACACAGCATTGACATGACATTTAAGCCAAAAATCTGCATTCATATTGTAGGTGAACTCTCACTTTGCAAAGCAATTATTATAGCTTTTGTTTCCATGTGAGTAACAGGATCTTTCCCACATTTGTCACACACAGAAATGCATCGTTAACTTTGGTTAATTTGAAACTGTAGATACGGTCAAGGCTACATGCAACACAAGGCATTTGTTTACTATCTATGTGACTCTCTAGTCCAACTGGAAGAATGTCAGCAGAAAAGGGTGCATGTTGCCACCTACTATCACTGAGTGGAATGCAGTTCATTCAATAATGTAATATTCTGAGTGACATGTAAACTGGGATGAAGACTCACTTTTTGTTCAAGCTATTAGTCTGATTATTGCCAACATTTGGTTTAGATGTGCATGTAAACTTACTGACAGTCTCCCTTTGCTTTATGCAGAGAGCCAAACATTTTGACATCAAAAAGTCAAAATCTTACACATAATCTCTCATCACTTAGTTCCTTTATTGTGTGTCTGCCTTGCATTTCAGCTGCACATCCCATACTGTAGCACATGCAGGATTATTTACCATCTAAGTCAGGCTGCAACCAAATGTCAAACATTATGCTACGTGACCATGAAAACTCTGACATGCATTATGCTGTTCACATACAGTCGAAACCAAAAGTTTACATACACTATGTGGAAACGCACATATCCTTTTTTTTTCACTGTCCAACATGAAATAGGAATAAACTTTTCCTATTCTAGGTCAATTACAATTAATACAATTATTTCTATTTACTAAATGTCAAAAAAAAAAGAGGATGATTTTTTTCTGACATTTTTTTAATCACTTTTTTCAAAGTCAGAAGTTTACATACACTAAGATCACTACGCCTTTAAACAACTTGGGAAAGCCAATTTAATGATGCCATCTCTTTGGAAGCTTCTGATAGGTTAATTGACCTCATTTGAGTTAATTGGAGACACACCTGTGGATGTATTTAAGGACACATTTGAAACACACTGCTTCCTTGTGAATCATCATGGGTAAATCAAAAGAAATCAGTCAAGAGATCAGGAAGAGAATTGTGGACTTGCACAAGTATGGTTCATCCTTGGGTGCAATTTCCAGATGCCTGCAGGTGCCACGTTCACCTGTTCAGACAATTATACACAAGTATAAGCACGATGGGAACATCCAACCATCATATTGCTCTGGAAGGAGACGGATTCTGGGTCCCAGAGATGAACGTAGTTTGGTCCAATATGTCCAGAACAACCCAAGGACTAAAGCAAAAGACCTTGTGAAGATGCTGGCTGAAGATGGTAAAAGTGTTTCATTATCCACAATGAAACGAGTAATGTACAGAAGAGGGCTGAAAGGCTGCTTTGCAAGTAAGAAGCATTTACTGCAAAGGAAACATAAAAAAGCCAGACTAAAGTTTGCTAATGCTCACATAACTTCAATTATAACTAGACCAATATGGATTTCAAGATAGGAAACAGTGTGACGCCAGCTTTAATTGTATGTTGGTTGGAACCAACTCCTTAAATTCCCTTCACAGAGGATTAAAACTGACTAAAGATGTCTAAACATAATCGTCTCTACACTGAAGGAGGTTTTTCAAATATGTCACAGTTATCCCATTTTCATGCAGGTCATGTAGCTCATAGGGGGCATGAGGGGCTCTCCTGCATTTTTAAATGAGCCATAAGTGATGTATGTTTTTATTTTACTATAATAATTATGTCACTACTTGGGGAAACCTTTAAACAATTGTAATTGCATTCCTACATGGTCAGTTGATCTTTTCACATGAAATATAATTCAAACAAAAATAATTATACTGATATTAGTCTAGATTTTTTTCACAATAGCAGTGAATGAAAAGTAAAATTTATACTGGAAAAATAAGACAGGATCTTGTTTCATAAAATATGCCTTCAAACATAAAGATAGGACACTGTGATGGCAGTTTTTCAAAGGAAACATTCAGCTTTATACTGTTACCTACTTATTACTGAGTGTTTTTCATGCAATACAGTATACCAGTTGTATGCATTAAAGTTTATTCAACTTCTTGTTTAACTGTCTGGTGTACCATTAGCACTTGTCATTTGCAGTTTTCATAGTTTAGGCTTGCCACTATGCTTAGGTGCCAAAGGATCCATATAAACACATTACAGCCAGTTACTATCATACAATCGAATCAGGTTCTATTTTCAGTTAATATTTTGTTCACAAATTTGTTTTTAAAGTATGAACATTAGATGAAGACAGACATTTTACATTTCCTCTCTGTATGCTGCCAACAATGCATATTTTTCCATGTCCTCCAGGCTTTACTGCACACAGTCAGTAAGCTCTGTGGTGTTCATGAATGCATAGAGGCAGCAGCCTTCAGACATGATGGACAACGAGCAATCATTCATCTCACTTCTAATTAAAAGGTTCTCTAATTACATGCGGAGGAAGTGGATATCGGTTAGTGTGATGAAATTCAGCTTTGACTTTGAAAGAAAGACTCATCCTGATGAAATGCTGCTCCAACACTGAAAGAAAAGCCCTTCATGAATGTCAGCCACAGAGACACACTCAGTATATCAGTTTTTAAGGACTACAATTAAAAAGTGGGTGGGAGAGATTTCTACAAGAGCACATCATTTTATATCCACACTTCAACAGGCACCAACATTTACCTGTTGTTTTATTTTATTTTAATTTTTTTACTTGTACTGCAGATATACTCATGCACACACTGGTTTGACCTAGATCACATACACAGAGCACTAACAGAAAATTCCTGCTGAGAACAATTTTCCCAACATATTCCCCAGGCAGGAAATTGAATCTTTGTACCCTTAGGAACTCTTAAGAAGAGGATTAAGCTTTACAATTTGTGTATTGAAGCTTCTGTCTTTGTTTCCATTTAATCAGGCGCTTGTTTCAAATCTCCATCAATGAAAAAAATGCTCAAGGATAATAGACTGGCAGATTCACGCAGTTTTACAACATTGAATCGCAAATAACAGTTCAATAATTCTATTACCTACCCAGTTAAGGTAATTTGAGAAAAAAGTACACTCACAAGCAGAGATCGCATTAGACATTTTTGTTTAAATAATTGTTAAAATATCATATTCAATGGTATGTATTAATTTTTATTTATATTCAATATGAACAAGCTGAACAGAGAACTACATATTTAAAATTAAATCAAACTATTACACTTAAAATGGATAATGGCCTGCACTTGTAAAGCATTTTACTTATTCCCTACGGACCCCAAAACGCTTTACAGTACATTCAGTCATTCACCCAAAAATAATTACCCCATTCACACAGAGATGACGGCAAGCTATGTTGTAGCCACAGCTGCCCTGGGGCGCAGAGGCATGGTCTCCCAGACCACCACCAGTAGGCAACAGATGGAGTGTCTTGCCCAAGGATACAATAACTAAGACAGTCAGGGCTGGCGCTCGAACTAGCAAACCTCTGATTACAAACTGAACTCCTAACTCCTGAGTCAAAGTCACCCCAAAAACAAATGGTTTACCTGCTGTGTCCTAAACGTGCAGTCTCACTGCTTCTTCCTGCTCCGCATTGAACTGAACTGCTCACCCACTTTTGGATGATCAAATAGGGGGATTGCTGCAGAGGTTATATTCATGAGGACGACTAAATAGCCAAAATAAATTTAAGAAAACCTTGTGAAATAAGTATAAATATATGTGACAATGAAATTGTGAAAAAGAAAATAAATTTATATACAATTCCTTGCATTAAATACTTTTTATTTTCCTTTAAAATGCATTTATTCATATAAAGCATATATATTGAAATCTTTATTTGAAAATGTAATTTTCATAAAGTCTGTTTTTATTTCATGATGGTGTTTCAGCTCATTTTGGAATTACCCTTTTGGCCATGTCCCAATACCCGCACTTGCACCCTTGTGCACTTCAATTGTGCGTTCCCGTTGAGAGGCGCAAATGCGTAGGGTGTCCCGATTCTCCAGAGCGGAGAATCCGGCCCCTGGTCCCGCCTCTTTTGCACCCTCACTCCGCACTTCGCTGAAGCCCGTATAGGTGCGGACTTCAGTTAAGGGTATTGCCCACAATCCATTGCTGCGTTTGAAATTCTGTGACAAAACGGCAACAAACGGTTCCAGCTACTTCTCCTACAAATTTATTTTCAAGTTTAAGGGTGTCAGTTAGTTCTTAAAATTGCCTGGGACAATATCAATAAACCGGAGTCTGGTTTGAAGATTGCTATAGATGAAATATTAATATATTAGCTATGTTTCATCTGATTGATGTTTCATTACAACATCCACTGCAGTGTGTTAACAGATTTAGGAAATCGTATCTTCTTTCAAATAGTAAAAGTTAAAAGCCGTAAGCTGCATGTTTTGCACTGTTTTTCAAATAACTCTTAAACCATCATCAGGCTGCTGGCATGGAAGAATCATTAAAACCAAAATCGTCACACAAACAATGATGGACTGTCGATCCGTCCAGGCAGTACCTCTTCTGCTGCCCGTTGACAGATGCAGATAGGAACCAGCCCTCCCCCGTGACCCGTTGAAGCTAAGCAGTATAGAAGATGGATGGAGGGATGGATGAATAATGATCCTGAAACGCTGTGGATCAGCTGCATGCTTGAAAAAAAATGCACAAATTAAATTTCAAAGGCTCGACATGAAGTGTCATTAACGTGGTCGTGCTGTGGGTGAAAAGATTCATCCTAAATTTAAATGTATTATTTAAATATGTACCTATAGCGGAGCTTCATGCGTTTCAAAATGATCATCACTAAATACTGATGGAGAAATGTCCACAACACCCCCGCCTATTGATGCCTATTGAATAATTTATTATTGTGTACATGAGCAATTAATGAGCTGTTGGATATCTGTTGAAAAATATTATTTACTAATAACATTGTGTGTATTTTCGGACATGATAGGCCAAAAATAATATTCCCTGTGTGTTTTTAGCAAGTCATAAAACAACGTAAATTTCTAAATAATGAAAGAATCTATTTCTCTGCATTTTAAATAAAATTGCGTTTGGGTACCTATTTCTGGTGAACAGACCATCTCCTGGCATTCCAGTGTCTGTTCATTTAACACAGCAGATAAGACAAATATACATAATACAATAAACGCATTCTATAATCAAAACGCTTTCTTTATAGCCAATATTTTCTGTAAATAAATGACACATATATACAATTGGTGCCTTTGATTAAAATACAATATGTTCTATAACTTTGGACTTTATGCTATAGAATTTGGTAGATATTTTTTTTATATTTTGTATTTATCAAACTTAGATGATTTTGTTTCAGTTTTATAATATTAAGCAGGAAAATAACACGACCGGCACCGCCATTTTGGTTGTCATGGAGATACGGTACAGGGTGTCGACGTAATCCTCACTGTCCCAATCGTGCAGTTATTCACACGCTTGTTCACGACGCACTTGAACCCTTGTCTGCACTTCAACCAAGTAGACTTTGTGGAAGACTGTAGGCTGTAGTGTGGGTATTGGGACAGGGCAGACAAAGGAATAATTTATCACAGGATGCCAGCTTAAATCGTTTGGATTATATTTTTGAAATGATCCCAGGCCCAGTACTCAAAACTTTATTCCGACATATCAACCACCACAATTATTGCTGATATGAGGAGAATGGTGGAAGAAGCTCTGATTGGTGGTTAGATCCAAACAATCAATTGAAGGGAGAATTATTTGAACAAAGTCTATGTTATTTATGAAATATTTTTTTATGTAACCTGCGACTCTGGCTACTTTTGCCAGTCTCATCATCGGTTTGTTACCCTGGGGAGCTTTGCAACTAGAATACTGATGGGGCACCCGATGTTTGGATTTAGACAGCAACTTTTAAAAAGTGGGTAAATATTCTATCAATACTATTAGCATCTGGATTAAGCCAAAAACTAAATCTAACAGGCATTAAATAGATAAAAAACAGTATAAAACAACTTTAGCCCTTCCGCACCATCCTCCTCCTTCCGTAAGATCAGTGCTTGATCTGTGAATCAAACAAATTATTATTCACTTCTTGTCATTCACTTCTGTGGCAATATGCATCTTCTTTAAAAAAAAAAAAAGAAACAGATTAAATCTGTAAAATTTGCTATGATTGAAAAATGATTTATGTCGAACAGTTTTGCTAAAATCTGTTTACAGCAATACATTTGTTTGAGTGTTGTTTACTTTGTTTGAGGATGTTCAATAGTTTTATGATTATGCTTTTAATTTGTTTCTAATTAATCTAACTTCTTACCATAGCCTACTAAGTTTTAAGTATATCCCACACCACGGCCAGGTGTGCCTTCTCATTCTCCCCACTCCTCCTCACTTGCCTCCTTGTTTTAGTAGCACTCCTTTGTCCTTTAGCAACCCATTACCTCAAAAAAGGGACCGGATTAAACTTGGCCAAAGGAGGTCCAACAACGTTTAGAAAGAGCAGGTCCAGTATGATGGCAGTGTGCAGACAAGTTTGTTGTGTGGTCTAAATCAAGATCATCTGGGAAAATCCCTGTTCATATGTTGCGCTTGATATGGGCATGGTATTCACAACTATTAACAGTTTTTTCATTTCAACAGTAATGTCTTTTTCACCTTATTCAACCTACTCTCTGTGGCCACGGATCACTGTGCGGGTACAGTCTATGTTGCAATGCTCTCTGAATGAGCCGTTTCCTGACCTGCAAGCTATAGCTTCAGAGGGAGGAAATCCTGCAGCATGTGCCTGTGGGTGGTACAACAACGGGGCCTTGGAAGAGATGCACTCCAAAGCCTTCATAACTCTTCACCACACTTTCAGCTCCTGGTTAGTGACATGCATTGAGAGATTTTGGTTTATAAGGACATGATAGTACTACAGAACTGCTAAAGACTTTTTGGCTGCATATTCACAGTAGAAATTTCCCGCTCCACCACAAAGGTGCTCTAGTGGATAAGATTTGGTGACTGTGGAGGCCAGTAGGGTACAAGGAGCTCATCTGGAAGGGAGAGATGGGAATGTAGTATATGTGGGGTCATTTTAAATCTGTAAAACACTTTGAGTTGCAATATTTGTGTGAAAAGCCTTTATAAATAAACCATTGATTGATTGATTGGAATGTTCAGTTTGAGTTTAATTAAGCTTTGTGACATGGTACATTCCTGGTGGAAGTAGCTGTCAGAGGATGGGCACACTGTGGTCAGAAAGGGTTGGACATGGTCAGCAACAAATTCAAGTCAACCATGTTTTTGAAATCATGCTCAGTTGGTGTTAAAGTGGTCCCTGAATTTGAAACTGCACTTATCTTACCTTAGTTTAGGCAGTGTGGGTTGTACAGTGATACCATACCATGCCAGGTCTCTTACTGCTTTCCTACGCAAATTCATAATTTTGTAATTGCCACAGAGAAATGAGCCGGTCTGGGCAAAGCTCTAATAACTCGTCATAGGACCCATTTTAACATCAGCACTATGTAACTGCTTAAATAATTATAGAACTATTAACCCATTCATAATGAAGACTTCAGGTTAAACTGACCAAGCACCACACAGTGCATTTTTATTTTAGTAAGTAGGTAGGGAAAGTTAGATTTTTCTTAATGTAGGGCTGTAATTATGGGATGTGTTTGGCCATTTATCAGGGTTCCTGTGCAGTTTTCAGCCTTAACAGAGTCTTATTTACCGTATGGGGCTCAAAGAACAGCTTCCAATTGTCAAGAACATCGTTCTAGAACCCTTTTATTGATCGATTGATCAAAGGATGCAAAGAAAACATGCCTCATACTATTACACCAGCAGCCCCAATCATTAATACCTTCTGGATCCATATTATTTTTTTCCTGCCTTGTCTTTGTCTTTACCCTATTTGGAGGCCAACACACATCAAGTTGCTGCTGTGTTGGAATTATCTGATTCATTATTTGTGTTACCAAGAGATTGAGTAGAAATACAAAATAATGGGGCTGATGACTGTATATTTCTAAAATTGTTCCAGAATTTTTCTCTATTCGTTACACTGACTAGTATGTACAGTAAGCACATCTAGGCAAAAAAAAACAAATCAGAATGTGGTGAGGGCTGCAGTCATGCATTGGACTTATTAGTATATTAATTGATCCACTAAAAACAAGTGAGAGTGTAGAGAGTGACAGAGCAAATCCCCTTTAAAGCATGGTTTGATTATTTTTGTAAAAAGCCGCAAAATAAAAATGTTCATGAAAATAGATTTGTTTTCATGTGATATATCAATACTTACAAAACTGTTTCTAAGCTGCGCTAAAGCCTGATTGACAGATCTGAGTTAATCAGTTATTTTCTCTATTTGTTGATCTTTTAGCTGGTTCAGTAGTGGCCATTTGTTGCCATTTTTGCAGCCATGCCTTAAATCCCATAAGTGTTTGCCTTTTGCATCATGAGTCTTGTCAAGTATCTTGATACAATGCTCACACCCAGCATTGCTCTGTGTGTTAATGGCTCGTAGCAATCATCTGCTTGTCATCTCTATCACTCTCATTGGAAGCCAGCAGTCATCTTCAGGACTCATTTCCTAGCATCATTTTAGGGGCATGTACACTGATGGGATGTAGGGAGACGCATATTGTCATTACAAAGGAAAGTCAGCCATAGTAATGATTTCTTTTTACACAGTCAATTTCCTCTCCCATTGAGGCACATTATTGTGACACAATTCGCGGAGTAAATGGTGAAGCTCTGTCATTCTCATTCTCCATTCTTGATGTAACTTTCTGTTCCATCTTTGACTCAACACTAAATTCTTTCAGAATTATTTTTATTTCAACACAGCTTTGTGTGTAAGAAGGTAGTAGACACAAAATAACATTTGCAGAAAAGTAGTTGCCATGGGAAAGATATTTGAGGGGAAAAAAAACACCATATATAAATTGAAAGACCCAGCTGGAGTCTTAGCCTCGGGTAGATCTGCAAAAATAAACAGGAGCCTGGAGACGGTCCACTCTGCTCACATCTCACAGTATACTTCTGGAAGGTTTTATGTTTGCTTTGCAAGCTGAAAAGGTGTAAAAGATCAGACTAATACTAGCTTTTGGAGGGCCACATTCATATTATGTTTTTTTGTGTAAAGCTGCCAAATGCTCTGGTTAAAGCTCTCCCTTTTGTCAGCTAAAATTAAATAGAGGCTAGTAGAGTGAACAATACTTAAAGTGATAAAAAGGAAATTTATTGCTTTGTAAATGTGTAAAAATCTATATAAGATGTTAAACAATCTATTTAGTGCTTACCTCGTCATACTGACCTTTCATAGCACTTACTAATGAACCCCTATTTGCCCATAGTAACACACGTTCAGACACCGATATGGAGATCAGTGTAAAACCTGGGCTTAAGTGCCTTGCCCAAGGATACAATAACAGATTCAGGTAGAAGCTGGATTTGAACCTTCAACCATCCAATTACAAGGCAACTATTCTACTCATCGAGCCACATTCAGCCTAATTATTTCACTTTAATCAGGCAAACTGCACTAGTACCGATGGGAAAAAAAATGCAAGGTTACTAAATCACATAACTTATAAAAAAAGTTTATACTGTAATAAAAAATTACAAAGAAAAACTCAGACGTTTTAGCAGTGCCCTCATTTAATTGAGTGAAGAAAACTTTCTAAACTGCTGAAGCTTCCATGTCTTCCCTCAGTAGGTAAAACACACAGAAGTGTTGGGTTGATGGAATTCTCCAAACTTAAGACTTGTTGCCGTCTTCTGGTTGCCTTAGATGTATATCTTTTAATCAAATAGAATTTTTAGATCAAATAAATTTGACTGAATGTAACTGAATAAAAATGCCTTTACTTAATTTTATTTTTTAATTTTTTCTCAATTTCGTGTCCGTAACTTCAAGAAATTAAACCCACAATAATCACTAATAAAGATTTGTCATACATATATATGAAGTGGAGTATTATACTGTAGCAAAGCTGTAATGCTCTGCTTGGGAAAGTAAATCTGTTGGGCTTGTACTTGGTAGTCATACACCAATTCTGAGTAATAAACTGCCAGGGAGGACACGTAAATTTTTTTTTTTTAAATGCCTTTACTTTAGAGTAAAACGTAAGTGAAGTCTAAAATTATCAATATCAAAGGGCTAATTTCATGTACTCAGTTTCTTTATTTCATTAAAATGGCAAAGTCCATGTAATGTTATTAAAAATGTAACATGTTTTGAAATATATTGTCTTTAATTTAGTGTGAATTATTTGTAATTAACTGTATTTTCCAAATAGGATGTAGTCTGTGAATGTAGCACGAGGTTGAGGTGCAAATTAGCTTGTTTTCAACTATTTTCAGTTAGTGAGCTTAAAGTTGCTGAACTGAGTTTTGTCTTTAAAGCTATGTAATTAGTGAGATAGAGCAAGGATACCCCATCCTTTCACTATGGACTACTGTAGGCTGCAGATGATCTCTATCAGACTGGGTAACAACATACAAACTCCATATAGTCATTCTGAATTCCTGCATCACTTCGACCATCTTTGTCCTGCTGTATTTGAGGTACTGGGTGGTTCTCAAAGAGCGGGGGAAAACCTCTTGCCTGGATTAAAATGATTTGCATATGAATATGTTCACAAGGTAGCCTGCTGAGCTTTAGTTATATTTCTGATCCTTCAGTGACTTTAAGAGACTGTTTTTTTAGGCCTGCGTTTAGTGCACTATTTTAGGGAAATTAGTTCTTATAACTTATCACTCATTGTACAGTAACTGTTCAATTTTGCCTGAACACCAGAATCTGCTATTTTATTATTTTGCCTTTTTAAAGGAGGCTTATGTTCTACTGTAAATTTACTTTAAGGCAATGCATTGCAGTTAAGTTATTTTTAGTTGGATATGCAACAGATATTTGTTAAGTGGAGACTCACTCCAACATCTCACCGAGAACTGTATGGATATAAAGTTTACATCAGCATATATACATTTCTTAAGAATGTTACTGTAAAATATTTCAAATGCTAATATACTGATTTTTCTTCAATAGCTCCCAGGTCGTGATCATTTCACACCAGTGGTGGACTGGGACAATAATTCAGGCCGGGAATGTTGTTACCTTACCAGGCCACCGCCACCCAAGCTCTCTTATTTAGTTATTTTTAGTATGGCTGTAAAACAATAAAAAATTGTGATATAATTAATCAAAGCGTAGTTGTAAATTAATCACCATTCCTAAATGTGACCAAAAAATCTACAATTTTCCATGTAAATAAAAGGACAAGTCTAGATGCAGTTGCTCTTTAAAAAAAATTTAATATAGGAGAAATCAATTAAGTTTTTGTTTTAAACTGCACAATCACATTCACAATGTTTGTTTGGTCTCATATGAAAAATAATAGCAAATTGAGGTAGAACTAACCAAAATAAACTAATAAACTTAACATTTATATATCAGCAGACTGTATTAAACAGATAAATCAAATGTAATATAGACTAATGTAATGTCACAATTGACCATTTTCCAAAAGTAAACACTTAGCAGATTCTCCAGTTCATCACAGCAGGAAATATTATGAAGATGTACACAGTTACTTCCACTAATAGTTAACACCAATTTAAGTACAAAAAACATCATTTTAACTGAATAATTTTGTATTTTTAACACAGTGGTTTCTCACTATGAAATGTAATGAAGCCATATGGTGAACCAACGGGCATTAATCAACTTTAATATGGAGCATTTAAATCAAACACTGCCATGCACACCCCGGAGCTGATATCCAAAGTGGACGGATAATTCTCATAGAAAACTTGTGAACTTATCATATCACCATAAAGCCAATACGTCAATAATAATATACTCACATGGCATTTAGGATCACAAACACTGCTCCACAACAGTCCACAGTTTGGCTGGTTAGGAAGGAGAGCTGATGTGTTGCAGGCTGAATTATAAACAGGGCACTGTTCTTGGAATAGATTTTTTATTACGGGGGGAAAAAGAGTTAATTCTAGGAATTAATTGATCTGCGTTAATTCGTTAATTTCAACAGCCCTAACTTTTAGCAGTGTTTTGCACAAAGATAGCCATATACCTTTTTTGTTGACATAGGGAATCACTCCTGGCTGATGGAATGACCAGAATCCATAGTGTTTGACATCTCTGGGAAGATAAGAACCAAAACAAGGCACCGAAATGTGCGCTGCTGTTTGGTCTGGTTACTACCGTTTATGTCAGGACTGGTGCCATGATGGCACTGGACATCGGTACCCATCCCTACTGCTTACTGCTGGAAAAGTGTAAAATAATTCAACAAAAGCTACACATGCGACCAAATACATCCTTTTCTGTTTATTTCCTCAACAAAATATATATTTCTGTTCTGCTACAATAACCTGTACTCAGCTTGCATAAATTGAAATTCTACTTCATTTACTACAGTGCTTCTCAAATGGTGGGGCCCCCACCCCTTCATGCCTCCTGGTAGCCGAGGCTTTCATTCATACTTGAACGGTAATCTAGCCTCCAGCAGGGCTGGACAATATAGAAAAAAAGCATATCGATTAAAAAAATAGTCATATTGATCGATATCGGTAATTATAGATAAAAAATCCCATACATTTATCCGGAACTATGTCCTCCGCTGCTGCCTTGTTGTGACGTCTTAGCGCGGCGAGGCTACTGTGAAGGTTCGCTTAGAGACTATAAAAAAATTCTGTTTCAGCTCAAATCATTTCATCCTTTTTGTGGTTCGAAAGGAGAGAGGGTGACTGACAGAGCTGCGTGGGTCATTGTTAATGATTCGTTTGGAGTAAGTAATGATTATTTTATCAAGCAGCCTGATAGGCTATAATGAAAAACTGAGGGGAAACTTTTTTTTTCTATCAAACTTTTTTGTCGACCCCTTTTTTTTTCTATCGCACCACACGTCTATTGATCGATATATATTGCTATCAAATTATTGTCCAGTCCTAGCCTCCAGTCGCTAGGTGGCAGCAGTAGCCTACTCGGTTATCAACAGGCTGCCTGTTCAGCCCTGCAGAAGAAGTCTATACAGAAGTTTACAGACAGAGCAGAAATCTACAGTATGGGAAAGGGAGATGGAATTGCGGAGTTTAAAAAATAAAATGGCATACACAATTGAACGCCGTCCCTGTAGTGATCTCGCGGCTGCTGCTCCTATAAAGCTGCCTGTTTTTAGCAGGGTTTACAGCCCTCCTCTCCAATCAGGTAGACTGAACCTGACAGCAAAAAAAGGGAAAAAAAACGAACTGAAATGCCAACGCTCCCCCAAAAGAAAAAACAAAACAAAAGAAAAAACAACTTGAAGCTTAGTGTGAGGGTCAGAGATGTTTTATGAATTGGGAGAACTACCCCTCTTTGAGTTCTGTCAGCGACCAGTGATGGTGAAGGGTCGCGTCAGAAACGAGTAGAAACGAGCGAGAAAATGCAAACAAAGCAAACGAAGCACTGCAGGAGGCGTGCTTAACACAAAAACACAGATATTCATATATTTATTTCTCTGGATTGTAGGAAGGAGTAGGAAATAAAAATTAATTAAGGTCTTGATTAATATGAATGCTTGAACCACATCACTGTTAAATTTGTGAAAATATTGGTGAATAACAGTAAATGTAGATCTATTTGGTTATTTTTTGGGTAAATTGTTTTCAGGCACCATAATTACACACTTTTGTTTAATAAATAGACTGTGGTTAGAGTGGAAAAAGTAGAATTCAGAAAAATCAAAATGGAAAAAGTGGAACTTGATGAAGCTGACAAGCAACCAATGTTCACATAAGAAAAAAGCTTTGAATAAAACAGTTTAATCTTTCAATATTCATTTTGTGTATTTTCTTGTGTCTATGTAGTTGACCATATTCTAAAATTTGTAATATTCTGTTAGGAGAAACCAGCCCTGGTTGTCTCATCATTGGTTGGTTGTTACATTTATTACAGCCATACTGGACGGCACTGGGGTTTAATTTTGATTTTAAACATTTTGCTTATTATTCACTTTACTCCATTTATCTTTTGATTTGAACAGACAACATAGCGATAAGGATACATTTAGTGTATAGAGGGGGTGTGAATAATTTTTCATGTTGGTGTTGTTTTTGTATTAAATGTTTGTAAGTTATCTTTAAAAACTGATTAATTTAAAAAAAATCAAAGATGAGACCTGTTAATAGAGGTAATGTATGGCTATAACCATTTGTTAGCTAAATAACTTTTTTGTCAAAGAGTCACATGGGGCTGGTTGTCACATATGACTTCTTGGCTTTTTGTGCTTTGAAATAAGACTAAATAGCCTAGTTGAGGGGACTTCCGGTTATGGCGGCCAAGTAGGGAGACGTTTTTTTTGCTGCTCTGCTGCTAAGTTCACAAAAAAGCTCTCCTGCTCATTTAAAGTTTCAAATAGAAGAACATTTTTAGGTGTGATGCCTAGCTCGGTAAAGTTACAGAAGGGAAAAGGTGGGACAACTAGACAGCAGAACCTGTTAGACGTTAATCTTCGAGACGAAGCATCCAAGGCTAACCAGGCCATGACTACACAAACTGACAATGAAAATGAACCGGCAGGCACCAAAGCTAATCAAATACTGGCAAAATTAAGCTCAATGGAAACAGGGTTCACCTCTAGGCTTGATAGTTTGGCAGCAACTCTACAAGAGGTGAAAAAGGAGATTAGTGACTGCAGTGAACGCATGTCCTGTGCGGAAGAGAGCATTTCCACAGCGGAAGACGAGCTAATTAGCCTGCAAACTAAAGTCAACACGCTACAAGCTAAGAATAAAACCATGGAGGATAAACTTATTGATTTAGAAGCCAGATCCCTTGTGAACAATCTACAGCTTGTGAACCTGCCAGAGGGAGGGGAAGGTGGGGATATCTGTGCCTTTTTAGAGAAATGGACCCCCGAAGCGTCGGAAAACGGGGGGCTACAGTCCTCTATTGTTTTTGAAAGATCACACAGAATCGGACCAAAGAACGACAACACATCACGCTCGAGGACCGTGATAATGAGGTGTCACAACTATATGATCAAGCAGGCCGTATTTACCGCTGCACGGAAGAAAAAGGAGACTTGTTACAAAGACCAACAGGTCAGTTTTATTCCCAGATTTAGCTACGGGAATTGCCCAGCTGAGGAAGAAGTTCGAACCAGTTTGTGCGGAACTACATAAACTGGGTATTCGCCATGGAGTGTCTCATCCCGCGACCCTGCTTGTGACTCACAAGGGCAAAACTCATTGTTTTAAAACTCCAGCTGGAACACAGGTTTTTGTCAGGAGAATCCAAGAACACTTACATGAAGAAAGGAAAGGAACACAAGACGATAGAGCCAGTTAGTGTGTGACTTGTTGTAGGCAGAACACAAATAACAATGACAAGCTCATTTTCAATTTATTTTATTACTTTATTTCACTTAATAACTGACACGTAATTATTTTGTACTAAAGTTTTAAGCTATATATTTACAAAAGTGTATTATATAGCATGATTGTGTACTTCTATTCAACATTGTTCATAAGATGTCACATTATTATGACACATATTAAGATTTTACTGCCATACAACAAACCGAGTGTTAATTGAATTGAGCAGGAGTTACAATTTAATTCTTAGTGTAGCAGCGGCAGTAGTTGTTGGAGTAGGTTGGAACAAGAGAGTGGTTTGGCTGATCCTCGGGTGTGGATCGGTCTTAGCAATGACGGGAGATCAACAGCGGGGGTGGGGGGGGGTATGCTTGTTCAGAGTGTTGGATGTTTGTTCTAACATCCCATGGTGTTATGCCTATAAACAAGGATAGTTTTACATTACAAAAACAACCTGGTAAATTCAATTTTTTTCTTTTTTCTTAAGGTTTGTCTCAAGAAGTGATTCTTAATTTTATTTCATGGAACTGCAGAGGTCTGCAACGTCTTCAAAAGACAAAACAGGTTATGAATAAACTGAAAGAAATGAATGCTAAAATTGTACTACTGCAAGAAACTCATCTCATAGATGATAGTATAAGGATGAGAAGGAGGTGGAAGGGTATTGTGTATGCGGCTTTGTTTACATCTCAAGCTAGAGGGGTTATGACTCTAATTCATGAGTCGGTTCCATTTAAAATAAAAAATATTATTAAAGATAAAAGGGGAAGATTTCTAATACTTCCAGGATCTTTGTTATCAGAAATCCTGAATATAAGAAATGTTTATGGTCCCAATCTGGACGATAGAAAATTTTATATTGACCTATTCCTCAGTCTCTCAACACTTCCAGGACTTCATATGATAGCTGGGGATTTTAATTGTACATTAAACCCAGAAATAGACAGATCAACTGGGGTTGATAATTCACATAACAACTGTAGGGCTACAATCCATAGATTTATGAGAGACTTACATTTATTAGATATATGGAGAGAGAGAAACACGAATATTGGAGCTTATTCCTGTCATTCGGGTACTTTTAAGACATACTCTAGAATAGACTTCTTTCTTGTTTCTTCAGAATTGCAATCTAAGATTTCTGACTGCTCTTATGATAATATTGTGATCTCGTATCATGCACCATGCTGTTTGGCCTACAGGGATGATAAATTATTAAGAGATCCACCCAGATGGCATTTCCATCATAAATGGTTACAAGATGAAGACTTGGTGAAATATCTGGGAAAACAGATAGATCAGTTCTTTCAAATGAATACTACGCAAACTACTGCATGTGTTAAATGGGAAGGTTTCAAGGCTTTCTTGAGAGGGCATATAATTGGTTATACGGGTTCTAAATCAAAAAAGACACAGGAAACTAGATTACAGTTGAAAAATAGGATAAGAGCCCTTCAAACGAAATTAAATAACTCTAAAAATATTAATTCACAATTAGAGAAAGAATTATTATTATTGAGAGCTGGATATGATAAGCAGTCTGCTTTTAGAGCTTCCTCTAGTCTTCTACGCTTGAAACAGACATTCTATGAGCAAGGTGATAGAGCTGGCAACTTGTTGGCATGGCAAATAAAATGGCTTGAAACAAAATCGCCAACTACATCAATAATATCAAATGGGCAGACACTGTTGGATCCAATATAAATTAATAATGCGTTCAAGGGCTATTATGAAGATTTGTGTAAAGCACAAGCAACAATTAAGCCTGAAAATATCAGCATCTTTCTAAATAAAATGGATAGTCCCACTATTTTGGAGGATGCTAGAGTTAGTTTAAATTCAAAATTTACAATAGAAGAAATGGGACAAACCATTGATAGCATGAAATCTGGAAAAAGAACAGGGCCTGACGGCATTCTGATAGATTTGTACAAGAAATTTATGGATAAACGTTTGGTACCTATATTGGACATGTTTGAAGAAAATTTTCATTCAAATTTTCTTCCTCCTTCATTAAATACAGCCTTGATTACTCTCCTGCCTGGGCCAGGAAAACCTTTAGATAAATTTGAGAATCTAAGACCCATTAGTCTTTTAAATTCAGATTTGAAAATCATTTCTAAATTATTAGCAAGACGACTACAAAAAACTCTCCCTTATGTAATAGATCAAAATAAAAATGGATTCGTCATGGGAAGACAGGGCTTCCATAATGTACGGAGATTATTAAATATTATTTACTGTTAAAAAAAAAAAAAACACGCCAAATACAGCTCTTATATCATTGGATGCCGAAAAGGCCTTTGATAGGGTTGAATGGCCATACCTTTTCCGGGTACTAGAAAAATTTGGATGTCGAAACAATTTCATTAAAGGGTAAAAATATTATATGACAGCCCCTCTGCTGAAATCATCACTAAAAGAAATACTTCTCAACCGATAGCAATAAAACGTGGATGCCGACAAGGCTGCCCGCTCTCACCTTTATTATTCACGTTAGCAATACATTTGCAATTGCAATACGCTACCATCCCCAACTCAGTGGAATCAAAGTAGGGCCAACTGAACATAGGATTTCTCTGTTCGCAGATGATGTGATCTTATTTATTTCGAAACCTAAACACATCAATACTAATCATTCTGGAAATCATCCAGTTATTTAGTGAAATTTCCGGTTACAAACTCAATAAAACCAAGTCTTCTATTTTATTGTTAAATGAGCATGAAAGAGCAAACCCAATCCCAGATGTTATACTGTACAGTTTAATGTTGTGACACAATTTGAGTACTTAGGGATACCGATTTTACCAAGTTTAGAAAAAATAGTTGAGGTAAATTACAATATTCTAACAACAGGAATACAAAATTCAGTTGATCGCTGCCAATATCTATAGTTGGGAGAATTAATATTTTAAAAATGACCATTCCAAAGCTACTATATCTGTTTCAGAATATTCCCCACTCACCCCCATTTGGCTTTTTTTCACAAATGAAATTTGTTTTTTATACGTTTTCTCTGGAATAATAAAAGGGCAAGACTTTGTTTTTCCTTACTATACTTGCCTTATGAATGTGAAAGTTTGAAATGTCCTGATTTTAAGCTGTACTATTGGGCTGTGCAGCTAAGGTCTATTATGTTTTATTATACTAATCAGTCACCACATTGGATAGAATTGGAATCACAAGGGTTAAATTTACCTCTTCTCTCTTATATATACTCATATACAATAAGAAAACTATTAAGAGAAATTAAAAACTCAATTCTTAAAAACATGATAAAAGTATGGAGTGATGTGAAGACACTTTTGAAAGATTCACACGGTCTGTCTCAATTTAGTCCATTATGGGGCAACCAATTTTTTCCACCAGGCAGGGCAGACGCAACATACAAGTTATGGAAAAGTAAGGGATTGAGAATGATTCAAGATGTGTATTTGCCAGAATCTGACATACTTATGACCTTCCAAGAATTACAAGATAAATTCCACTTAGATAAAAAACATTTCTTTAAATATCTCCAACTCAGGAGTTTTATAAGAGCAAGTCAAAACAATATATTGACAAAACCCATTAATTCATACTTGGAAGAATTGTTGTTAAAAGATAGTCAAAAGAAAGGCATTATTTCTCAGTTTTATAATCTGATTATGTCTCATGTTCCTGAAATTTCTCATGATAGATTTATAGCTTGGAAGGATGATTTGTCATTACAATTTTCAGAGGAAGACTGGCAGTATGCATGCATCTTAGCCCACACAACATCAATAAATACTCGTCTTAAAGTTATTCAATTTAAATGGTTAATGCGAACATATGTGACAACAGTGGAATTCTGTCAATATAATGGAAACATTCCAGGTGTGTGTTCAAAGTGTGAACAATGTAGAGGAACACTGATTCACTGTATGTGGTAAACTTTTAGGTATCACTTTTGCTTTATGGCACGGTGCTCCATCGTGCTGGAAAATGCATTGTTTTTCACCAAACTGTTGTTGGATTGTTGGAAGAAGTTACTGTTGGAGGGTGTTTTGGTACCATTCTTTAGTCATGGCTGTGTTTTTGGGCAAAATCGTAATTCAATTCAATTCAATTCAAAAATACTTTATTGATCCCAGAGGGAAATTAAGTGTTGTTGTAGCTCATTACTAAGTGAGCCCACTCCCTTGGATGAGAAGCAACCCCACACATGAATGATCTCAGGATGTTTTACTGTCGGCATGACACAGGACTGATGGTAGCGCTCACCTTTTCTTCTCCAGACAAGACTTTTTCCAGATGCCCCAAACAATCAGAAAGACGCTTCATTGGAGAATATGACTTTGCCCCAGTCCTCAGCAGTCCATTCACCATGCTTTCTGCAGAAGATCATTCTGTCCCTGATGTTTTTTTTTGGAGAAAAGTGACTTCTTTGCTACCCTTCTTGACACCATCCTCTAAAAGTCTTCGACTCACTGTGCGTGCAGATGCGCTCACACCTGCTTGCTGCAAGCTCTGCACTAGTGGCACTCCGAACCCGCAGCTGAATCCTCTTTAGGAGACGATCCTGGCGTTAGCTGGACTTTCTTGGACACCCTAAAGCCTTCTTAACAAGAATTGAACCTCTTTCCTTGAAGTTCTTGTTAATCCTATAAATTGTTGATTTAGGTGCAATCTTAGTAGCAACAATATCCTTGCCTGTGAAGCCATTTTTATGCAACGCATGACGGCTGCACGCATTTCTTTGCAGGTCACCACGGTTAACAAGGGAAGAACAATGAGTTCAAGCATCACCCTCCTTTTAACATGTCAAGTCTGCCATTCTTACCCAATAAACCTGACGTGATGATCTCCAGCCTTGTGCTCGTCAACATTCTCACCCTGAGTAAATAAGACGATTACTGAAATAATCTCAGCATGTCCTTTAATGACAGCAATGAAATGCAGTGGAATTTTCATGGCAAAGGAGGACTATGCAATTCATCTGATCACTGTTCATAACATTCTGGAGTATATGAAAATTGCTATTATAAATACTTAACCAGTAATTTTTCAAATGTCCAATATTTATGTAATTCTCAAAACTTTTGACCATGACTTTAGTATTGATTATATTGAGATATTGATTATTTTAACAGCTGTTAGGTAAGAGGAATTTTCATGGCATGGTTGTTAGGCCCGCATGTTTCTGTGTCCATATGATAGACTGGCAACCTGTCCATGGTGTACCCTGCCTTTTTGTTTTACAGTGATTGCTGTAGCCATCAGAGAGTAACATTAGATTAGACTAGATTGAAAAATATTCTTGGGATAATTTTTCCTGTGGCTTGTGAAAGAGCATTTTTAGCAGCAACTCATACATTTTACAAGCTGCTAGTTGGCCTATTACAAAAAAATAAAAAAAAACTTGCATATGAATATCTTTTCTCTGGCTAACAAAAGTAAAACAAAAAAACCTGCACGTTTTTATATATGTATAATTAGCGTGGCATTATCCATATATATTCAGATGTGTTGAAACAAACATTTCAGCTTCTAGTCTGTGTTTTACATCTTAAATTTTACATTATAAAATACTGTCCAGATACCATTAAAACCACAAAGCAACACTAATTTAGAGCCAATAGAAAACAATAAAGCAGAGACACAGAGTGGTATCAGTCTTAAAGCAATCGCCATGATATACAGGGGCCTCATTTATAATAGCTGTGCAGAATCATTACTAAAAGTCTGCTTAAGTTCAGCAAAAAGTTTACTCATGCAAAGAAATGTTCAGATTATTTGTAAAACCTTAAGTGCATACAGCTCTACCGTTCTTGCTTTAGAAATAACCCACCTCCTACAGTTGTGGTCAGTTGATTTTTGTTCATATCCTGCCTCTTACACATCCAGATTCTGCAATAAATTATCAATGCAAAGCACCTAATGAATATTCTGCATGAACTTAAGCCAGCTGATTTGTGGCTTTTGATAGTTACCCATGGGAACTGAAAGATTTTGAAAACAAAATTTCACTTAGACTGACATCAAGGTGCTTCCGGGTGAGGTAGTGGCAAGGAAAATGTATTTTTAATCAATCAATCAATGTTTATCTATACAGAGCTTTACAGTCAACAGGCTACCAAAGCGCTTCAGTTATAGAAAAAATATAGTTAGTAATAAGAAAAAAACAAGAGAGATTGAAATAAAAAAATAAAAACAGCAGCATAAAAGAGAAAACATTAAAAAAATCTATCATAATTAAAGCTGCCTTAAATGGTCACCACTTAGCGTCACTCTGGCCTGTGTTGTGACTGCTGGATGCATGCACTGCCGCCTCAATGCTTCCTCTGAGCCTGCCTGATCAAATCTGCATGACAGTGTTCAAAGGGCAAAATGGTCATTTTCTACCAAAATGGCCGACTTCTTGTGGTATATCGGGCTATGGTGACAAGAGCAAATTAGCCTAAGAATGTGTTAAGTGCTGGTATGTGATGACACTCAGAATGTTTGGTTCAGCTCTGTCCTTGTTTTTTGGAAGTTAGTACATCATCTACTTACGGCTTTGCCAATTTGGGTTGGACGATAATTCGATAGCAATATATATCTATCCACAGACATGTGGTGCAATTGGAAAAAAAAGGGTAAATAAAAAAGTTTGATAAAAAAAAAATAGTCTGCCCTCATTTTTTCATTAAAACCTTGCAGGTAGCTTAATACAACAATTTCAATTTCAATTAAATTTTTCCAATTTCAATTTATTGTTCATGACAGTTTCCTACGACATAGTCACAGCAAATACATTTTTTTTTCATGAACAAAGGGAACAGGAAGAAGATTAATCTTATGAAACCTGCCCTTTTTCTTGACACAAAAAAAGAAAAACAAATGTCAAATAATTTCAACCCTTAACCCTACCAATCACCTTAATTTAACATAAATATACTCTAATAAAAACATGTCTTACATTTTTTTAACTAATTCAAATGATTGTTTTTTTCATAGCATGCAATTATTTTGTCTTTATACCTTCTTTTAAATAATCTAATATTTGTACAGCATTTGGTTTCCATGTCTAATGTATTCCATAATGTGACTCCATAGACAGAGACACACTTCTGTTTTAAAGTAGTGCTAGCATATGCAGTTTTGAAATGATGCTGCCGTCGATGTCCTTCTTCAACTGCAACCTGAGTAAATAAATTTTGTAGTGCTTCCGGTAAAACTCTTTGTTTAGCTTTCCATATTATCAGTAAAATCTTTAAGTCAACTAAATCCTTAAATTTAAGCTGTCGGGACTTGATAAACAATTTGTTGGAGGGATCTCTGATTTCTTTCTTATTGATGATTCTTATTGCCAATTTCTGTAACAAAAACAAAGGCTTTGTGTTACTGGGATAAGTGTTACCCCAGACTTCTGTGCAGTATCCAAAGTATGGAAGAATAAATGAGCAATACAGCATATATAATGAATAATAATCAAACAGATCTTTTACTTTATATAAAATACCTATACTTTTGCTCACTTTACTCTTAATATAATTTATGTGGGCTTTCCAATTTAACTTTTCGTCCAAAATAACACCCAAGAATTTAACTTCCCTGACTCTTTCTATATCAATTCCATCTATAGATAATCTCACATACTCATTCTTTTTCCGATTACCAAAAATCATATATTTTGTTTTTTCCCAATTCAAGGATAACTGCTTTTCAATAAACCATTCCCTTACTTTAATCATTTCCTCTCCTATACATCCCATTATGTCTATTAAATTTCTCCCAGAGAGAAAAATGGTAGTATCATCAGCGAATAACAGTAATTGTAAAACATTAGATACTTCACAGATGTCATTGATAAATAAGATAAACAGCAATGGACCTAAAACTGACCCCTGTGGAACTCCACATGTGACTTCTAAATATTCTGAGTTTTTTCCATTAAAATATACAAACTGTTGTCTGTTTGTTAAATAGCTTGTGAGCCATTGATGTGCTGGACCCCTAATTCCATAATTAAGCAGTTTTGATAATAAAAGTTCATGATTTATGATGTCAAATGCTTTTCGTAAGTCTATAAACACTCCCAATGTATATTGTTTACTTTCTGTTGCTGCTATAATTTTTTCCATTAACTCAATCAATACTAAACTTGTAGATCTCTTTGCTCTAAATCCATTTTGTTTTTCACTGATTAATTTGTATTTCTCTAAAAACTTTTGTAATTTCTGAACAAACCATTTTTCGAGAATTTTCGAAAATTGTGAAAGCATAGACACCGGTCTATAGTTATTAAATTGATGTTTGTCCCCGTTTTTAAATAATGGGATTATTTTTGCCACTTTCATTCTATCAGGAAAAATGCCTGACTGTATAGACAAGTTAAAAATAAAAGTAATTGGTTTAATAATACAGTCAATAGTGCTTTTCACAATTGACATATCAAGTCCGTCACAGTCCAAAGATGTTTTGTTCTCACTTTTCCAGACAATAGACATGATTTCATATTCCTTGACCACTCCAAGGAACATGGACTGCATTATTTTGTTTCCCATTTTTTGTTTTTGACTTGATTTGCCCATAACTTTTGCAATATTTTCCCCTACCTTAATAAAAAACGAATTAAACTCATTTGCAATATCTTTGCTACTGTCAATCACAACTTCGTTTTCTATAAAGTAGCCTGGCAGCTTTGTATGCTCTGAATTTGGTCTCATTGCTTTATTTAAGATGTTCCAAGTTGCTTTCATGTTCCCTCTTTTTTCTTTTATTTTTTTATCATAATAGTTCTTTTTAGCATTTCTTAAAATGGTTGTTAGTTTATTTTTGTATGTTTTGTATTTTACCTCACTATTGAGTGTCTGCTTTGTCATATAAACTTTATAAAGTTTATTTTTCTTTATACATGCCTTAGTAAGTCCTCTTTTTATCCAAGGCTTATCATTTTTCAGTGGTTTTCTACTTAACTTCAATGGACAGCTATTATCATAGAGCGATGTGAAAATATTGAAAAAAGTTTCATATGCTACATTCACATCAGACACATAGACTCCAGACCAATCTTGTTGTAAAAGCTTATTCCTGAATTTGTCAATTGTTTTCCCATTTCTTAGTCTATAGTATTTGCATGTAGGCTGTTGTGAGCTCTTATATTTGATAGGCTGTCTGTACAGAATGGTAAAACAGGCAGGTGGTCGCTGATATCATTTAACAGTAAACCACTTTGAACAATTTTTTGTACATCATTTGTCAGAATCAGAATCAGATTTAATGGCCAAGTATGACACATACAAGTATGACACATACAAGGAATTTACAGATACAGTACAACCTGTCCAAGATCATTAAAGATCCAGGTCACTGTTGGGCATGCAGCCACCGAGCGGCGCTCCCCATTTGTCACTATATTATCAATTAATGTAGCAGAAGAGCTTGTAATTCTGCTTGGATGTGTAATCACTGGAAAACAAGACCTGATATATAATGTATCTAAAAATTCAGATATATCTTTACACTTGGAAGGGTTGAGAAGATTAATGTTGAAGTCGCCACCTATTAAAAATGTTTTATGGCGCTTCTATGTTTCAAGTAAATTTTCAAAATTGTCCCTAAAAGCATCTAGATTAGATCCTTGTGATCTGTAAATGCAAGCAGCGATCACATTTCTGCCTACACACATCTCAATTTCAACAGCTACGCATTCCAGAATTCCTTCTATGGCAACAGACATTTGTTCAACAAGTTTGCATTTCAGAGTGCTATCAACATATAACACGACCCCCCCCCCCTCTTTTTCCTGATCAATCTATATGATATAGGTTATAACCTTCCATTTCAAAATCTGCACCTTTCTCTGTATTAAGACAAGATTCAGAAAGTGCTATTATATTAAATCTACTGACAAATGTAGCCAGATAATCCTTTAATTTATAAAAATTTGCATATAGACTTCTAATGTTAAAGTGAATAAATGATACAGTATCCAATGTAACATTCAAATTAAATTCCTCATTTGTATAGTATTTGCAACTATCAGCAAGATTATACCGCAGATGACTATCCGGATCCAGATCCTTATCAAAATCATGCATCTTAAAATCACTGCTATCAAGATTATCCACCACCTTTAGACACCATTCATGATTTAAGTGCATTTATTAACAACAAATAGACAAAATCAGACAAAATAATATGGTTGTCGACAAACTTTTACAACATCAAGACGAGTCGAAAAAAGATGCAAGGTGACCTCAAGTTCCCACAACCCTCCCCAACCCCCATCCACTTTCCCACAAAAAAAAAAAAAAAATCCGCTTTAATCATGGACGGCATCGCCACACTCCCATATAAAACATATTTTAGCTGTGTGTTCATTTCAGCGGCATTTGGTTGTAAATACAAAATAATTCTGTACGCAGCATGCACAAGAACATGGTTTACAGCAGGGTGCGGCCTGGACGGCATTTTACAGTCACTGTTTATTCAGCTACTTGTCCAGAGTAGAAACAAAGTTCTCAGCCTCACTTATGTCTTGAAATAAATAGTTCTCGTTTCCCCTGGAGAGTTTAATTGTTGCAGGATACAAAAGTAAAGCCTGGAAACCTTTTGTGCGTGCTTCATACATCACCTTGTAGCAAACTTTTCGGCGTTTAGCAGTGACCTCACTATAATCCGCAGCAAATTTAAAATGGATTTTAGCCACCTCTGGAGGACTTTTCCGTGACTCTTTAAGGATGCGGTCCCTGTCGGTATAACGGAGACATCTAGCGATCAGCGGGCGTGGGCGCCGGGGCTTGTTCTCCACGTGCGACTCAGGCAGACGTCCAAGCCGGTGACATCCCATCAGCTCCGGTCCGGCGTCCAAAAGGGCTGGGAACCATTTGGGAATGTTTCCTCTCAAGTAATCCAATGCATTCGAGCCCTCAGTTCCCTCTTTTAAATTGAAAATGAGCAAGTTGCTTCTTCGCTCACGATCCTCCATTTCAGTTATCTTTGCATGACACTTGTGCACTGTTTCCACACACTTAGTGACAGATTGTTGCGTGTCTTTCATTTGTTCTTTTAAGTTTGTTGTGTCTGAGCGTATTGCTCGTATTTCTTCCGTATGCTTGGTTAAAGTAGCGTGCATACTATCAATACGTTTCTCAAGCCTGTTAATGCGTGCTTCGGCTTTCACATCTGCCTCTTTAAAATATTTGGCCATTAAGTCTTCCATGGCTTGCACCAGTCCAGCATTCGATTCCCCGAATTGCTTATTTAGTTCGGTCATCATGCGTCGTTTGGTTAAAGAAGCCTGCCTTGTTTCTCGCATGAGCGAAAGACTGACTTCAATTGAAGTGATCTTTAGTTACATGCCAATCGGTCCACACATTCAAATTTTAAAGCGAGTTCTCTGGGAGAGTGTAACGCCGCCCTATCACGCAGCCGCCATCTACGAAACGACGGATGCTCCAATCATTACTTACTCCAAATGAATCATCAATGCAGACCCACGCAGCTCTGTCAGCCATCCCTCTCTCCTTTCAAACCACAAAAAAGATTAAATGATTTGAGCTGAAACAGAATTTTTTGATAGCCACTGAGCAAACCGTCGGCGTAACTTCACCGTGTTGAACTTACCAGGTGCTAATAACACATGGGTTGCGCTGATAAAAACACCTGTGGCTTTAAAAATGTCCCCTTGGTTCTGCTCCCAGTCCTCAGAAGTGAAAAACACTTTAAAAAACACTACATGGTTGGATAGACCTGCCGGCTTCAGCTCTCAGTGACTGGACTGGCCTACAGTGTTCTCGGATCTGTCTATACTCTGGCGATTAGCTGGTTAGGTTTAGCCAACAGATGAACCAGAGCTGAACTGAATTAGAATACGCTTTATTAGCAAACTAAACCAAAGGTTTCAGCCATTAATATTATAAAGTGTCATAAAATGTTTAAAAGATTAAAAAGCATCAATATAAGCCTTTAATTTAATTTACTAATATATATATATATATATATATATATATATATATATATATATACATATAATAGATAAATTTAAAATATATAATATGGTGGTTAATAATATTTTCTTACTCAGGTCTTTTGATTTGTTTCTGTGTCTTACAAACTTAGTTATGACAAAAATAAGTGTTTGAAAAATGTATTAATAAATTCTTAGTTAAAATTAGTTCATTGAAGAATAACCAAATTATTGGGGAGGCACTTAAAATATATTTTTTACATGTGATATTTATCGATAATTATCGTTATTGATCAATATGACAATTTCTTTATCGATACGCTATTTTACTATATCGACCAGCCCTATTGCCAATACCAGATGCCTTGACACATATGGGCATGATCCTCAATGCCTGAATACTATCCTCAATAATTTTGAAGTCTGTAAGTCAAAAGCTCTAGGAACAGTTCGTTCAAATACGACTTGTGTGAATGGTACAATTTGGCGGGTTTGATCCAGAATGGCTGACTTCCTGTGGGGGTCGGACCATGGCTCCAAAATACTCTTTTCTAAGTCTTGACAAATGTCATAATTATTAAAAGTTTCATAGCCCTTGGATAAATTATGGCTTGGGACTGGTTGTTTTAACATTCCTAGAGGGCACTGTTAAGGAATTCGGCCATGCACACTTGAATGATGGCATTAAATATCTTTAAAGTGTTAAACTAATGATCATCCTATTTAATTTGGTGCAGAGTCTGAAATGTTGGGTTAAATTCACCATGTTGCCATCTTACTGGCTGTGCTTCCAGTTTCCCCATGTCCAAAATGTATCTCAGCAAGGGTCAAAGTTCGATTAAAGATGCAAACGTTTTGTTTTCTATAAATAACAAAGTTTGTGGTGACTTATGCAGTTTAAAAATGAGGCCCCTAGACAAATACCATCATTTTCATATTATTGACACCAAAATGTAAGATGTACAAGCTAAATAAAATAGAATTTGATTTCTTGAAAGAAAATACATTTTCATTGGTCACTATCTGGATATTCATGTGCACCAAAGATACTGAAGTCGTCTTCTTCGATGTCCTTATGTCCTCTGAAAGCTTTTCTCATCTTTTTGTCACTGACTCAGTTCGTCCTGCTGCCTCCTCCACCATCTAACCATCGATTCACTGATGTCAAGCTAATGTGCAGTAGCTCTATTTCCTTCTTTAATAGCCTCAAACTTAAAAGCGGCATGATTTACATTTCTTCGAGTGTTTTCCATGGTCAGAGTTTGTGCATGAAAACCACCAGTATTGTCTTCTTCAGCATGTAATCATTCTCCATATGTCTTTCTTACTTTTGCGCTTCATGCTTTTCAGCCACCTGGCACACTGCATCGTTGTATAGGACACGGGATCCAAAGGGTATGAATAAAGTAGCTGAAAATTATTACTATTAACTAATAGCTTAAAGAGCAACTTACCCTCCGAGCTGAGTCTTAATCTGCCTACTGAAAAAGTGTGCTAAGAGGAGGTATTGCCTGGCCAACCAGCAAACACGCTGTAATTGATATTTTGGTAGCAGCAATGCTGCAGTGGGACAGACAGTGAGAAAGTTGTAAAGCAATAGAGACATGAGCTCCTTTGCCTCAGAGCTAACTTTCAAAGTGAAGGATTTCCCTCCACCCCCTTCACCAAAGGAAGGTGTGGAAAGGAGAAGCAGGGCAGGGCTGTACCCTCATTCCAGTGTGGTATATAGTTTTAACCTGAAGAGGATGCCACACTGATGGTTTTAGGCAGAAAATTGACCTTTTTACTAAGATGCACTAAAATACCAAAGTCATGACCAGACATGTAGATAAGAGCAATAATATAAACTCATTTGAATAGTTTATCAGCAAAAAAAATGTTGATTTGGGGGCAAGTTACTCTTTAATCTTATTTGAATGGATGATCCAAATGCATACATATCACTTTCTGTAAGATAAGCAAATATTGTAATTTTTTATGTTTTTATCATAACAAGCTTACCACAAAATATCCATACACCCTGCTTTGTAAGTTTTTTTTTATTTTGTTGGCTGATTAATAGAGAAAATTACACCAAAGCTAAATATCTGTTCTCATTGCATCAAAAGAAAATCTGTGCGAAAATTGATATTTTTATTTTAAAAGGGGGAAAAGGAGAGCTTCTTAAGAAGTACAAAGAAATGGTGACATTTCTACTTAGATATATGGAGCATCTATATAACAACAAAAAAGATAAAACATATTATTCTTATATGGTCTCATGATTCTAAGACTCTTTTTAAACCACACTTCTACCCAATTGAATTACAGAAGCTTTGAAAGATCTTCATACAATTGGACTCAAGAACTGGTATACTGACAGCTGGTGACTAGATATCAAGTCACTGGGAAACTCTGCTGAAAGCCTTAATATTAAATAATTATGCATTTGCATTAAATGCACAGCAGTGTCCTCTTCCATCTGCTGTACCTGCATTTGGAGTGATAGAGTTAATCCTAATTTTATACCTAGCATCTGCCTGAAAATTGTTATTTTGTAACTGATCATCTACTAGATTACAACTCTTGATGGAAAACACCTGTTAGTACTATGTCCTGATGAACATGGAACCTACTTAAGATATGCACCTAGTCTTGCAGATATGATGTTCTAAAAACTTTCATGTCAAAATTTAACCTCAGAATATGAGTGTGACTGTATCATAAATCACAGGTAAGAAAAGATTTGCAACATTATGAAGCAGGAACTGTCTCATATGGATAGAGAGCAAATTTAGCTGTAGAACGTGTGCAGGAGTGAGTTGAAATAAAAGTCTGCCTTTAGACAAGTGGCCACCTGTATTGTATGAGGTAATCTAATAAGCAATACCAATCAATACACAGGATTCTTTCTGCCTCATTATCTAAAATTACTCATTGAGAATCCGTTGCTGTTTCATTCATTTTTGCTACAATGACTGTGAGCTGTTGGAGGGAGCACTTCCTTCCAACATTCATTTGGCTCTTTGGCTGCTGTACCTCCTTTTACTGACAGATTGATGAAGCTAAAGCTCATTCAGGTAATGCTATAGTGGTTCTTTAACATTTAAACTTTAATTAATTATCTTTGATGTGAACAGTAATGGAGAAAGTGAAAGTGGGGTGTTGAGCTTTTCCAAGCAGCAGAGCTCTCACATATTTCTTTTTATATATTAAAATGCAAACCAAAGCTCACTGCCAAGTGTCCCTTTTACTGTGTGTGTAAAAAAATACAACCATTTGATTATTTTTGGCAGGCACTGTTACCTCTGAGTCATCAGAAAACAAACTGTTTTTTAGCATTATTTCTTTACGCTGTATTATATTTTATATCTAGTAATTTGAAATGACGTTTAGCTGTTTTGCAGCCACAGCCAATTAGGCTATTTGTGACTTTCTGTTATAAATGCAACGTATTGAAAACTGATGTTAATTGCACTCCAAATGGAAAGCTTTTAACCTTGTAGCATTAATTTTGCGGTAAACCCATCACAACATAATCAAGCTAACGTTATCTCAGATACAACCAACACTGGCACTGTAACTGTGAGAAATTCCCTAACTAACACCAGGCTCTGTCTAATAATGGACCAAAAATGAAAAACTAGACAGACAGTCTATAAAAATAACTTAAAGGTGTTTCACAGATTAAATGTTTAGTCTTTGGATGCAGCTAGTTGGTTTTTTACTAGCAGACAAAGATTGCACTGCTCCGTCAAATTTCACTCACACACATACTAACCATCCTTTTTTAGAGTGAAAAATTGCTTGAATTTCCAGGACATGATTGCAATATTTGTTATTAGTTGTGGCTCCAACCACTCCCGCTCCTGGTCTGGGTCCATACCTGGCCACTCACGTTAACACTCGTGCTTGCTAGTCGGGAGTGTTTCTGCCATAGGATAACGATGGTTTTGGCAGCATATTGTTTAGGGGTATTATGGGATAGCCTACACAACACTGAGACATACATTTCCCAAAATGTATATATTTATCTTTCAGGTGGAAATTGGAAAAGACACAAGTTTTCCAATGGTATTACGAAAGTAATTGTAATCTGAATAGCATGTTTAAAGATAGTGACTGTAACAGAATACAGTTATTCAAAATTAGTATTCTAAATACGTAACGGCGGTACATGTATTTTGTTACTCCCCAACACTGAATCATGTCGTGTTTCCCAAAATTAATGAGCTCATAGGGATTTCTTCTTTTTTGTCACACCTAATTGTTTTGAATCGTCAAACTAATATAGAAAGCAGGCAAAGATAACATAAGTAAAAGCAAAGATTACTTCTCAAACAGTAAACTGTCCAACCAACCTGGTTGAGTTTAAAAAGCCATAATCTTCCCTTGTTAACTCATGAATTGAATTGCGATTTCCCACATTTGTTGAAAAATCTCACGTATCCTAATTTCGGCCTGATTACTGCCTGACCTGAAAAAATTCCCTTAAACAGAACTTTTCTGACAAAATTAATTATACTAAAGGGTCTCAAAAAAGCAGAATTGCCCGATCTAAAGATCAAGGAAATGTTAAGGCTTTGGACTTCAGCAAACCATAAAATTATGCACAACTGGAGAAACAAGGAACAGTGATGAAGCTTCCTAAAAGTGGTCAGTCTACCAAAAATATTTCAAGAGTGAATTAATGGTTCATTCAAGGGGTCATAAAAAAACAGAACATCTAAAGCGCTCTTGGCCTTACTTGCCTCAGTTTTACAGTAATGCCCGGAAGAGCTTGGAGAGTTTTATTTACCCTAATAAATTAAAGGATGATAAGTAACTAAGTATAAATACTTTGTTACATTACTTAATCAGGAATTTTATGTATCTTTACTTCACTGGAGTAATTATCTGTTAGCCTACTTCCTTCTACTTGTATATCTTACATTTTCATGCAATTATCTGTACTTTCTACTCCTGTACTTTCACTAAATATCCTTGTTACTTCTGGTTCATTTCAGCTTGTCATTCAGTGCTTTTACATGCTGCACAAGAAAGTCAAAATGTTGCTTTAGTCCGACTGAAATTGGAGTTTTGAATTGCATGTATACTCCTTAGTTTGACTTAAGTTGAAGAGATTTGTCCCTCACAACTGGAGTTGAGTAAATCAGATGGTACTCCGATAATGTAAATGGAAAATCTAATTTCTCTGCATGTAAACGACAGGAGAAAGGGAGCTTTTGGGAGCCTGGGGATTCCCCCTTCAGGAAATTAGATTGTGAAAGTGGGAATAACAACAACAAAAATATCTGATAACTTCCACCATCCAGATAGAGTAAATTTGATTATAGTCATTATGGCTTTTAGTAAAAGGGCTTTTTTGGGAGATGTTTTTGGGGAAGTGGCGTACCTTTCAGTATTTGTCCTTAACCAGCATTTTTTTTTCTTAAACTACTTTTGTACTTAAAGTAGTTTTGAAACCAGTTATTTTTACCTTAAGTAAAAGATGCTTCAGCTTCCAAAGAAGTCCTTTTAAACCCTTTTATCTATACTTCTAGAATATATAATATAGTTGTGCTGCTCTGAATGGCTGCATGTTGAAGTGGAACTGATGGCTCCTAACTGGTGTTTTTTGTTTTGTTTTTTCCGGGTGTTCATTTGAGGAAGGATAGCATTTTTGGGGGGGAGAGTGTTCTTTTTGGTTTTTAGTGCAGTGAAGTTGGAAGGATCAATGTCTGATCATGGCAATGTCGATGTCTGATCATGGCAAAAAGGTAGAATAGCTCAACACTTGAAGCCACAAAGCCCTGATGAGTTGAGAAGGAGGCATCAGGGAACATATTTTTCATTAATCATAATGGGCAATATGAAATAATTTGCTCCAAATAGATGATAACCCTTACAAGAGTTCAGCCAGAGAATCGGGAATGAGTATTATTTAACTAAAAAGTGACTGCAGAATCATATCCCTCGCTCCAATGTCTCTCTGCAAGGATTCATGACCCTGCAAGCAAACAGAGATCTAAAGAGGAGCAGGAAAAGAAAGCTATTTGCAGAGTTCTGAAGCAACACCTTTGCTATTTTAGCTGTGTGCTTAGGATTATTGTCCTGTTATAAGGTGAACCTTCAGCCCAGTCTGAGGTCCTGAGTACTCTTGAAGACTTTTTGTTCCAGGATAATGCTGTACTTGGCCACATTCATCTTTTCTTCTATTGCAATCATTCGTCCTGTCCCTGCAGCTGAAAAACATCCCCACAACATCATGCTCCCACCAGCAGGTTTCACCGAAGGGATTGTATTGGGCAGGTAAGGAACAGTGCCTGCTTTTCTCCGTACATACTGCTTAGAATTAACGCAATAAAGTTCAATATTGGTCTCTCAGACCAGATAATCTTCTTTCTCATAGTCTGAGATTCCTTCATTTGTTTGTCTTGGCAAACTCTATGTGGGCTTACGTAGGTCTTGCACTGAGGGAAGGCTTCCATTAGGCCACTCTGCTATAAAGCCTCACTGATGGAGTCCGCAGTGATAGTTGACTTGATGGAACTTTCTTCCATCTCCCTACTGCATCTTTGGAGCTCAGCCACACTGATCTTTGGGTTCTTCTTTACCTCTCTTACAAAGGCTCTTCTACCATGATTGCTCAGTTTGGCTTAATGGCCAGGTCTAGGAAGAGTTGTGGTCATCCCAAACTTCTTCCATTTGAGGTTTATGGAGGCCACTGTACACTTAGGAACGTTGATTTCTGCAGAAATAATTTTTTAACTTTAGCCAGATATGTGCCGTGCCCCAGTTCTGTCTCTGAGCTCCTATGGCAGTTCCTTGATTCTCATTTACTATGACATGCACTCTGAGCTTCAACAGTCTGAAAAATTACATCCTCACAAAATAAGTATTTTATTTTCAATGTAATAATAAAAATAATAAGCCATAGTTTTTTGTTGTAACACCTGTGCTTTGATGTCTTGGACACTGCAGTTGTAGCAGCTCTGTGCTGTCTGTTCTGTCTATGGTCAGATCAGAACCAGCTTCTGTGTCAGGGGCAGATAGGCAGACAGAGCTGCGGAAGTTACAGCATCAGGGGGAGTTTTAAGAGAAGAAAATGTTAAAAAAATAAACAATTACCTCAATTACCAAATGTTTTGTCGATGGTGTTGCTCGTAGATGTCACCATGATGAATTCACCAAGCATGGTAGCCATACTCAGGTTATTTTTGTCTTAAACTTAACCTGGCGAAAGCCAGACCTTTGTGTAACCCCGACCTGTGTCGAGTTGATCTGGAAACGCTCCCATAGAAAGCTTCTGAAAAATTGATGACCATCTGGTATGATACTTTGAGTTGATTGATGCACTTGCCAGCAAGTGTTTGGGAGTCGGGAGAAAAGCACACACATATTTACTATCAAGAAATGGACAAATGGATTCCCTTTGCTAATTTTTTAACGCATTAATCATCTCTATTTCTCCTAAAATAGATTCAATAGCTGGTACTATGCATATGTCCACCAGCGGAGCCATATTTGTTTTGCTTTGCCTGGGCACTTGCTTCTATCATCATACCTGAACAACTGATTGAGCCGTTGCCTCATTGTACACAGAGAGGGAGGGCTGGGAGTGGTCTGCACTGTGAATTGACATGACTGCTACACACACAAACAGCCAGAAAGATGAAAAGCAATGGTGACACAAGCGCCATTTTCTCAGAGGCGGGCAATTATGAGGTTGAATATATCTCTGCTCAGAGGGAAGAGATTTAAGGTAAGAACGTTGTGTGTAGAAAGTAAGCAGCTTGTGATTTGCCAACTTGCTATGGAGGTGTGGCTGAGACTGAGCTTCTTTTATACTCCACAGTGGCAGGATGCTGTTGTTCGAAATCTAGGCTAAGCCAGTAGCAAACCCTGATTAAAAATTAAATGGCAGTGTAAATTTTTAACCAGAAGACGACACTCCAGTAACGGTTTTTGGTACAAGTTTCTTATTTTTACTAAAATGTATAAAAATACCTAAATTAATTACCAGACGTGTCACAGCACTGTTGGACACTCATTTATAGGGTCTATAAGCAAAAAAAGTTGATTTTGGGTTGAGCTGCACGTTAAAGGAGCAAGGGGCCGGATTGAAGAAATAAAACTCGCGGCCGGCGCTGCGATTAACTGCAGCCACCTTGGGAGCTAGAACAAAAAGTAAATAAATCAGTGATGTAGCGTACTTTCAAGCTTCCACACATTGCCCACATCGCCAGCTGTATGACAACAAGCAACATGTCTAGTAACGAAGTAAGTAATAGTGTTTAATTGAACGCGTCTGAAGTGCAGGTTCTTTCTCTTCCTTCTTCCTGTTAAATCGAGAATGTGCAAGAATTGTAGACTGACGTTATATCTGCGTGTAAGCGTGGGAAATTCAGCCACCAAATCGCAGACTATTTTGAAGCACAGAGTCTGTTCAAGATATTGGGATTACACATGGGTGGGCTCATTTTACTAAGTTTAAAGTGCTTAATTACCCAATACAATTAAAAAACTGAACATCAATATAATTTATTTTACAAATCCAGCCCCGTGCTCCTTTAAAATAACAGTCTGAACCATTTAAAGTGTGAAAAAAAAAAACATTAAACAGAAAGGATATGTATGGAGGAAATGTAGGGACATAACCATCATCTCAGAAGTGAGGGGGACACATTTTTCAGAGGTCTATGGGGAGCCTAACTCATACCCATCTACTTTGGGTCCATGGTTCCCCTATGTTTCAAATAAATGTATTAGATTAAATCACAGGCAGACTGGGACAATAATTTAGGCCGTAAATTTGATACCACCCAAGTAATCTAAAATGCCTAGAGTGAGTTAGGTTGTTTTAAAAATGTAAAACAATAAAACAAAGGCTGCCTATCTGCCCACACACAGTTGTTTCTGTCTCTTTACCCAACAAAATTAATACTTCTTTCCTCGTAAAATAACCTGTATTGTAAATTGCAATATTCATCTACATCTATACTAGTGAATGTAAAGCCAGAGCTTATGAAAAACTAATTGCCATTAATCCTGGGTTAGTTATTAAAATACAGACAAAACTGATTTTGAAGAGGAAATTAGATTGATTGTGAAGTATAAGCCTGCCTGGTTTCTCCCAGCAATTACATATTCAATATTCAATATAACTCAATTTACAGCTTGTGTGGAGAAAACTGTCAAAAGTTTTCTGCTTTTAGCTTGATCTGGATTGGTTGTTGAACTTGCTGCTACTGAGCAGTAGCTGTCTATGATTCCGGCTTCCCTTTAGTTTGTGTACGCTTGAGGTGCATTTAAAGACAGGTAGGAAAAAAAGGTAATAGATTAAACTGCTGAAAAAAGTGCAGAGGACAGAGACAGAACGTGCAGGAGGCATGTCTGTACCCTGTGTCTGTTATGCCAATGTCCAGTACAGCAGAATCCCATCTGCATCATTGAGCAGGCCAGTTCAGAGGCCAGGCCACCAGGAAATTTCCCGCAGGGGTGCCGCCAGAAATTCTGGGCCCTGTGGAAACAAAAATTTCTGGGCCCCCTACATTTTTTACAGATAAAATGTAACCCAATAAACATGCCCTGTATACTTTAAAAAAGATACTTAGCACATTGCATAGTTAAAATGTCTGATGAGTAAAAGCCTACAAAAACAAGAAAAAGCTGTGGAAATATGTACTTGTTTACATAAAAGGAGAATATTTATTATCTCAATTGCAATTGCAAACACAACAAAACATAATGTACACATATTGACATATACTTTACGTGAACAAGCTTTAACTGGGTCCAACTGCTCAATCAGGAAACATCAGCTACAACTAACCCATAATTAAATCAGTCCAAGACTAAAACTAGGCCAAAAGGGCTCAAAATCAAGACACAACCGGGAGTAATGCCAGGCCTAAACCAGTCCAGGACTAAACAAGTACTGAACAAGACATAAACGGTTTGTTATCCAGGTATAACAAGTTATGTTCAACATCACTTTATAATGGCCCAGCAGCGTGCCTTTCTGCTGGCAAAATCATGTATCAAATCATCAAAGTTCAGCTTTCTTGCCAGTTTGCTTTCAATGGACAGTATGGCAAGGTGACAAAGTCTCTCCTGCAACATAGCAGACCTAAGATAATTTTTAATCAGTTTGAGCTTACTGAATGCTCTCTCGCCACCTGCATTGTTGAATAATATGAAATAGATAACTATTCAACACAAGAAAAAAATTAGACAATCCAAAACTGTATTTTTTTTGTATAGTTTTCTTAATATAAAATATTAAATATCTATTCCGTAAACTAATTATAGCCAATGGTTACCACAGACACATTTTTATTCTACTTTATATTATTTTTTCAAGGGGCATTTTATTCATATTAAGAACGTCAAGTTTGACAGCATCGATCGTAGCAGCAGCACTGTCACTTCACAGAACACACGGCAAACTGATTTTGTAATTTTTGAAGCGTGTAGATTACTTTTTGTTTAGTAAAGTTATCATCATGTGGAGAACACAGTAGATAAGACGTGCTTAGAGCTTTCAATCTTCGTGAAGTTTTGTGCTCAGGCTCACTTTGTTTGGCTGAGACGGGGACGGGGGCCGCGGGGGAAGGAAGCCGTGGGTGTGCAGCGGCCGCTGAATCTGTGTCTACGAGACATGATAACCCGGAGACAGCAGAGATGTTATTATTGTTGGATGTAAATCATAATTCAGTAATTATTTTACTAAGCTAGCTAGATAAAAGCAGGTCATGTAGCAACAAAAATAAGTAAGTGAAAGTTTTGGAATACAGGAATAGGGCAAGCTACCTTTCTTTTTGAAAAACTGTGTGACATACTGTCGACTTCGGCGTTCTCGGTCTTCTCTTTCCTTCTTTTCTTTCCGTTTTTGATGCCCTGACTTTTGATGTGACATGCCTGCGTGTGTCACTATCTGCACTGCATCATAACAAATGCAATAAGCAAGAGACTTTACGCTAGCGAGTGTAGCTCGGACAGCGCAGGTGAAATGAACCATTGTGAGGGGGGTGTGACTTAAACAGTAAATACATTATTTGTTTGTTAAATATTAAATCTATGGTCAAAACGGACAAAATACACATTAAGTGTATGAAGGGCCCTAGCACATTTAACGTATGTATAAAAAAGAGAAAAGAAATAAGAAAAGAAAAAGAGGGTCTGCTTTTTTGGGCCCTTAGAATCGTCCTAACCTTCCACCCCTTTACGGCGCCCATGATTTCCCACCTCTGTCGACGCTCAGTCCGTGTCTGGAGTCAATGAAGCAATAAAACTTATCTTCTCTTCCCAGTTGAATTCTGCCATGGATTTAACATTTGATGTCTGTGAATTTAACACATACTTTTGATGCGGAGAAAGCGAACATTTTTGACCGGCGGAAAAGTTACTTTAGGCTTCTTGTAAAAACACAGAGACTACAACTGAAGAATAAGAAAAATGGCTGTAATTTTGGCGAGCTTATATTAAATAAGAAAATATTTCAATATTAAAAATGTAAACATTAAATGTGGAGTAAATCCCTTTAAATCTGGCCATATGGAAAGAAGCAGCTAGCTGGGGGAGAAATAGTTTGTGGAGTGAGAGCCAGCATGAAGGAGAAGCTCTACAAGGTTTCGGTGGATATTTGTAGTGGTAGCTACATGATGTCATGTGACTTCTGGTTTGTAGTCATTTTAATCATTTTTTTTACATAATAATAAATTAAAATTCATATGAGAAACACAGTTAGTTATTTAAATTGAGGTACAGCATATGTGATCCAGGGCGTAAAGTAAAGCAAACCAGAAAATAACTTTTATCACTCCACTGACTTTCAATCACTTTTCTTTCCACCAGAGGACCAATTGGCCAACCGGAAGGGGAAGAGACTTGGTTTCCCTATTGAGTGATTTGTCATCCTCTATGAGGATTATTAGGATCTTCCTCAATGACAAAACAACCATTTAAATCACAGTTGCACAATAAGTTAGCCTGACGTAGCCATAGTCAAATCTAATCAGAATGTGAGTCTGATACTGCTCCATTGGGATGAGATTATGGGGCGTGTTTTAAACGAACAAGGGAAAAGAAGTGGACGTTATCTGTTCCTCTTTTAAAATTAATGCGCTGTCGATATCTTCTAGAACAGACTCGATGGCAGAATCTACACATCTCAGTTCTACAGCGGTAGCCATTTTTATTGTAATCAAATTCAACCCAGGCGCTCTTTGATGACGTGGTTGATTACGTTACTGTTGTTCACCTGTCAATCATCGTAAGTCCGATTTGATTGATCCGAACAGATGTTGTTCAGACATAATTGCTCGTCAACGGAGGAATGCCAGTCTGAACTTCCAGAATATGTTGTGGGCGGGACTAAATTTGGCTTGCACATAGGCTAACAATAAGTGGCTTAGTTATCAGCAATATTAATAATGGTTCAAATACAAACATAATGTAATTACATTATTACAACTATTAAAATGTATAGTGACGGGCTCCCTCTGATCAGCAGGAATAAATAACTAAGCTCAAATGTCAGTCTCATTTGACTGTTGGAGTCAATCTGGAAAAATTTCACCACAGGTAATTCAATTTAATAGATTAAACTGAAATATGATAGACTAATGACATGCAAAGTGAGATATTTCAAGCCTTTATTGATTACAATTATGATTATTATGGTTTACAGATTATTAAAACCAAAAATTCTAAATCTCAGAAAATTAGCATGTTGTGAAAAGGTTCAATATTTGAGCTCAAAGTGTTACGCTCTGATCAGCTAATACCAGTAAACACCAGCTTCCTGTTCTTCCATAACACCTCAGCAGAGTCAGAGGCTTATAGCATCAATGCCACGCCACAATGAGGCAGGAAGTAATGCAATAGAGCCCCAAACCAACTGCAAAGTACATATCCATGATTAGACTTTTCAAAGTTCCAAAATATCTCTATTTAAAGTCCTTTTTCTATTCATTTTATGTAATATTCTAATTTTCTGAGATAAGCCATAATCATTAAAATTATAACAAATAAAGGCGTGAATTATGTCGTTTTGCATGTAATAAGTCTATATATTAGTTCCATCTTTTACCTTGAATTATTACAATAAATGAACTTTTTTCATCTAATAAAATACAGACAAAAACATATTTTTGAGTGGGACTGCGAGTTACTCTGAAATATCCATTATAACTCTGTCCTGTTACCTGCCCGGTCTCTATCATCAATTGATCCTTTTCTCTCCTTACCTGAAGACGCTGCATAATCCCCCCAGCTGCAACTGCTGGCCTCACATCTCCCCCTGATTCTGATATTTCTATTAACAAGTGCAGTAACAATTTCTCTCAAAAATGTGGATAGCAATAGTGAGCACATGTTCTGCACAGAACTGAAAGAGGACTGGGTTACTCCAAGCATTAACTTACTAGCAAGTTATGTGATGTAAGTAACAATAGTATCGTTTACTAGCTTAAGACAAAATATTTGCATGTATTAACTTGCTGTCATTTAGCTAATTTTACCTGCATACAATAAAACTTAACTTACACCTTGTGTGGGAAAAAAGTTTCTTGACTTTTGCTCTATCTGGCTGGTTTTTCTGAACAAGCTGCTCTGCAGCACCTGTCTGTGATCCAGATGTCTGCGTTAGTGTGTGCACTTAAGGTGCGTTTAAAGAAGGCTCGTAAAAATATGTTACCGCGCATTAAACGGCAGTAACAGCTGAAAAAATTGTGGGGTATAGACGACACAGACACGGAAATTGCGGGGGACATGTACCTGGCAGCGGTTACGCCCATGGGGAAATGTAGTGGTTTTGTTTCCTTTTCTTAAAAATAATTATCTCCTGTTTAGTTTGACAGGATAGGAGGAAATTTTGTTTTTCTATAAATGGTTGCTTGCACTACATTGTGTACAGCAATACACTCACAATTAGTGTGTTTACATGCAGCAAGAGAAAGTCAAATTATTACATTAGTTTGACTGAAATCAGACTTTTAAAATGCATACTTAAACCTTATAACTTGAATTGAACCAAACTGGAGTTTCACAAATCTGACTATGTGATTGGGAATAGCAATTCTCTGCAACCAAACCCCCACCCGTACTCTCACATCCCCTCAGGAAGTGAGAGAGAGGGAGAAGTGTGAATCAGCAAAAACACGATGGTAGTATGAGAAAAATATGGCGGCTGAAACAAACGTAAGTGGCCCAACATTGCAATTTTGGACTGACGAAGAGACTGTGCAATGTGAGTGCACATCTGGTTTTTACTCCACATGCTTACTCCCACCAGCCTCTGTTTACTGCCTCTGCTGTTCCAGGCTAAGCAGTAGAATGCTAACACGAAGGGGCACAGAAAGTTAAAATGACCACAAAGCTAACATTTCAAGTGAAAAACGAACATTTTCTGTGAGATTATTACATAGTTTACACATTTTAAATATCGGTTCATGGTATCGGTTAACTTTAACCGACGCCGATATAGAACATAAGAATGGTATCTGCCCTGATACCCAATACCGGTATTACTATTGATGTATCCCTACAACAAGGTCATTCAAAGTGCTTTACATGATTGATTTGAGCTGCAGGTATAACTACTGGTGACATTTTATTGCTTTCACAAGTTAAAGATCAGCTATTTAACATCGAGACAAACACTTCACATTTCTGAATGTGAGTCTATTTTTACTCGACCTTTTGAAGAGCTTTTCTTTCTAACGCCTGATGGTGTGCAGGTGTAGTCATGCAAACTATCTGGCCTGAATTTGTCAGGGAAACTCCGCGGCAGTCTGCTGACACATCATGTGGGATGAGAAGTGAAAACTGGATGGAAATGAGAGGGGAGTGTGAGGGCATCCAGACTGAGGCTGGCTGGTGAAAGCAGATTTTAATCAGAGAGGCTGGTAGCAACAGCAGCACGGCCCCTGAGGGCCCGAACTTCACATCACATTATAAAGCTAGCCCAAACAGAGGCACCAGAATGGCCGCGCCTGAAATAACAGATAACCCTGCCAAATCGCATCATCATCCAAGCCGCTGCAGTCTTAATCTGCCTCATCCTCCTGCACTAATGAAGCTAATGGAGGGAATAAGTGACATGCTCTTTATTCTCTCCCTCTCTCTCAATCACTGTCATCTCTTTAATGATGTTCCTGCTGATGTTCGAGGGAAGGTCTTAATGCTTTTTTCCCTGCTGGGTCTCATAGTATAGCATCACCATGAAGAAAAGCAACAAAAAACAAAAGTGCACTGAATACTGTGTTACAGAAATCATCAATGCTTACAGAAGATTGAATTCAGTTATATTTAATATGGTCATCTATATTGTGGTTCCTGTGTGGAAATATCTTAATAAGAATCTTGGGCTGAATTCAAATTTAATTCAGGTAAAAAAGTACATCCTCTTAGAAATTTGAGGTTTTAAATATCAAGACATACTAAAAGTATCAGGGTGTGTTTTGAAACTTGTGTTTAGAAATGTTTAAGATAAGCTATTGATGCTGAAAGTAGCCCAATGCTCCTGCATTCCAAAAATAGCTTCAATGTTTGTGCCACTGTAAGTCTTAGCAAACTGCTGGTGCTCATAAACTATTCATTATTATTTTATTTTTTATACGGTGCTTAAAGTACATGTCAGACTTAAAAGAGATTGTTTAAAACTGCAAAACTACCTTGACAGCTTAAGCCTCAGTCTGTGAGGTAACACATTCTAAGTCCGCCATATTGGTATCCCCAACATACAAAATAGATCCATCACTGCGGTTACTGATCCAAATATTAAGAATCGGTTGTATAAGACTTCATTGATTTCTTATGCTGCAAAGTGTTTAATAAAAAATGACTTTTGTCGAAATAATGTTTTATCACTTCTACTTGCATTGTGAACTGGTTGCTGTTGTTTAACAGTTTTTCTGTTGTTAGTTGAAAACTAACTTGGCTTTTCCAAATTTTCCTAATTTCCAAATTTTCCTTTTCCACATTTTCCTAATTTCAATTATAGTTTTTCAATATTAACAGTTCATACTGAACTGACATCACATCATTTTATTTTATTGGTTCTATTTCTTCTGTGCATATTTTTAGTTTAGTTGTATGTTAACGTAGTGAGTTTGCTAAATAAAGTAAATAAACTGAGAGTTTGAAGTATTTTGTTAATGATTTCATATTTTGGAGAGATGTTATAAATACTCCATATACAGTATATTTGTAGTAATGTGCTGCTTGGAAAATGTCAGTGCTGGACTTATTCTTTTGTCCATTGTTTTCTTTAATACCTGAGTCTTATCTGGCAGGCATTCACAAACAATACCTGAGAATGTGAATTTTTTGGCTGTTCTTTTCCTGATAATCAGGTAGTGCCCCGACTTGCTATTTCTGATCTAAATTACTGGTCGTCATAATAATTGCCCTCACCAATTATTTAAAGTTATTCAGAACCAACCTAGAACCATTTCTGCAAAACACGGTGAACTAATCAAAACCTACAGTACACTGATATGTGCTGGGAGGAAGCTGGAATTGAACTAGCAAGTTCTGTTTGTCAAATAACTGTGCATTCCATTGTAAAACAGTTAGGGTTAGAGTGTGATGGTCTAGAGCTCCTACGGTGCTTCAGGACCTGAAAAACGGGGCATTTTCCCACCATATTGATCTGTTTAGTCTTTGATATTTTAAATCCAACTGTTTTGCTTTTTTATCAGCTTCTATTTCTGGAAACCAAATTTATTTGGTAGAAAGAGTAACTGAAGATTTGCTTTTACATTTGAAAAATGTGGAGACATAACTGTTATATAAAGTACAGTCTTTTGACAAGAAAGGAATAAAAAGAATATCCAATTTAGTAAATGCTTCATGGAGGGTCACTGTGATGACCTGGAATCTCTACAAGGAGTAAGGCACCAACTGCTGCACCTTTCTGACCGCAGAGTTAGACCTAAAGTCAACAAAACGACTATGTTAGCAGCTTCAACTTTAGACATTCACTCATTTTAAATAGTATATCATAAGTACAATGAAGGCTAAGTTAATTCATATTTAACCCTGACAAATTAATGTTTGAACGTTTTTTGTTTTTGTTGCCAAGGCATTTGTTTCTATACAGATATCTTAAAAAGCTAATCAAACAATGTAATCAACATTTGTATGGATAAAAACCTACTCTCACCCATCTCTCATTCCTCCTAAAAAATGTATCTAAGACATTTGAATGTTTTATTCATTTCAGCAGAAGCATCTACTTTGCAGTCACACCTTGAACAAATATTGTTCTGTTGCAATGCATATCTTGCACTTATGGTATTTTTACGGAGGGAAGGATAGTGTTATTGGGAAGTTATACCTTCAATTTTTTTACACTTTAGTTGTGAAAATTCACACTTTACACATTCCAAATGTTATTCTTCCTAAGTAATCATGTGACCAATACATTATTTTTAAGTGTTTTTCAGCGAAAATTAATACCAAACGTCCAAATAGTGTGTGCACCTTATCCAGGCAGAATAGAGTTTATTGATTTTGAAGTTTAACTTTGCACGGTTAAGTGCTCTTATGTTGATTGATCATTGGTTGGTTTAAGTTAAATAGAACCTGAAAAAAATAGAGCTTCATTTAAAAGAAATTATAACATCTTGAATTTTTAAAATGAGATCGTTGTATCCATTTTCCTTTTTCAACAAAGTCAGGCCTGCAGAGCTTTAGATGTTTTGTGTTATTTCCTTTTAAGTTATCCATCTATTTGTGGAGTATTCTGTTGGGCCCACCTCTCCAGGGAAGGTTCCTCACCGTTCCTTATTATGTTCTTTTTTGCTTAATGACTCTCACTGAGTGCTAAAGCATTAGAAATGGGTTCAGAACCCTTTCCAGACTCTTGAATGTCACTGACTTTGTTTCTCATCTCTGCCTGGATGAGGGAAAATTAATGTAACCAAAGTGCTTTTGTTTGCAGTAAATTCATGATTTAACAAGGTAGGAAATTATGTTTTAATAGAAGACTTGGTAGGTTTGAAAGTTTTTTTACTGTAGTAAAAAAAAGCAAAATATGATACTTATCTGATCATCTTGTCTGATGTTAAAATGAGTTTGAGGATCTGAAACAGAAAAAGCTAAAAAATAAGACTCACAACACTCTACATGAATAATTGTTCAAATATAAACAAATATTTCATTTTGTAAGTTTTTCAAGAATTCCAATTATTAAAGTTCTAATTCTCAACCATGGATTTTGATTAAATTCACCTTTATTAGTTTCTTTTTGTCAACACTCCCAAAATACTGTAAATCATAAATACATCAATAATAGATCATCTAGTGTTGTCCTTTCTAAGTGATTTTTTTTCCAAACAGGTATTCTGTAGTCTTGTTAAAATTGAATGAATGAAGCAGTTGGATTTTGTGACATTATGAAAACACTGGTGATTCAAAAAAGTAATTCAGTTACGTGACAAAAAAACCCTTCAAACTGTTAGATTTGACAGATATTGATACATATGGGATCCTTTGGAACATTCAACCTCCCTGAAAAAGAAAAAAAATAACAAGGGTGTGTGAACTCTTTGAGAAATACTGTAGTTTTAAAACTTCATACAAACATACGTTGTCCTGTGATGTACATGGCAACCGATGTAGCCCAAATCTCAGCCAATCACTGCTGGAGATAGGCAACACTTGACCAAGCAGCTTTACACAATGGATGGATGGTTTGACTTGCTGAACAGCATTTCAGTCATTGCTAAAATAGAAAGAAAAAACATTTTCATTTGAGTAAGATCATTATTTCTATTACATAATACAGGAAATGCGTAGTCAGTGATTTGATGTGTTACATACCTTCTCTTTTCATTATGGGATAATGCCAGATTAATAAAAATTTAACAGGCATGAGTAACAATACTAAAGAAAGCGGGCAGACAGCACTCGGTCTTCTCAGTTGGTCCTTTTCTATTTGTCTTTTACAGTTTGAGATGTCTCTTATCTTTTGCCTCTTTCATAATGTATTGCTGAATAATGTCCCGTATATTTAGCTGGATTGGATTATTATCCAGTTTATTAAAGTTATTTCATATGTTCCAGAAATCTGTATTTGATCAGAGAAAAGCAGACTGTTCTTATTTGCTTTTGTATAATCCTTGACACCCAGGAATATGTGGGTATGATCTGAATAAAATTATTTATGACGTATCAGAACAGCTTGTGTTTACAGAGCCAAGAATAGTAAAAATAGCTGATGGCAGTGAGTGACCTAGTCATGAGTAAGGCCACTGAAAGATTCTAAAAGACCACAACACATGCTCAATTTTAATCCCTTCAAGAACTTGAGATGTGGGGCTGGAAAAGCCACTGAGCAGTGAAAGAAGAAGGATACTGAGCAGCTTTAGGGCACCGTTTGAGTGTGAAATCTCCCTCTCACTCCCCCCTCCTACACCTCCTACATTCCTTCTACTATATCTGCTTTTGCTGGCTGGCTCCCAAGTGCGCCTGCATTTCTCAAGGTGTTTATGTTTCAATCAAAAGAGCCAGAGCACCGTGACAAGTGCTTTCTGCGCAACTAGCAACTACCATCCTTCACCGCTTTAAGATCAACCATAAAAATGCCACTTCACCGGTGCACCCCCATTTTTTCCCGCTATTACTGGCCCAGACTCTGGTTGACTGCTGTTGGCCTCACGTCCCACTTTCTGAAAGAGCATCAAAATAAATCAATCACTGTCCCCATGGAAAACTGTAAGGAAGGGGCTTGGATCAAACCCTTTTTGTATGTTCCTTATGTTTCAACATCCGTCACATGCAATATCCCTTCGACAGTTCTGACAAAATGTGTGCAGTGGTGCATGTCACCACTGTGGTCTGCCACAATTCCAGCAATGATTGCCAACAGAAAATAACATTTAACTCAAAAACATTTTGTAGTTCTAGACATGCATTTTATTCTATCCTCAAGTGAGTTTTGAATTATGAAATTGGTTACATTTATGAATTATAATTAAGTTTTTTTTTAAGTCCAGTGATAGAGTCTTTGTTCTCCAACAGTGTCCCAATACCTTGTGGAAAATTTGCAGAAATTAACAAAATAATACTTGACGCATTTAAATATATTGACTTGATCTGTTCCAATCCTGGTTCTATTCTGTCCATCCATATGGGGCTTGTGTGTATCCCCAAAACCACCTTATGCCTCTCTCCGTCTGAAACTTTGAGTAGGAGAGTGGAAGTGACTCTAAATATATCACTTCACTCCTAATAACAGCTTCCGCTCCTTGCCTGCTACTGACCAGACGCTTAACTTTCCCAAAGCCAGAGTATGCTGCCAGAAATTAGCCTGCCAAAGCCCCACCTTTGCTTACCACCCAACTTGTAACTTTCAACCCAAGGCTGGGCCATCAGGTGTTCTCCAGTGAGCTACTACTCTTCCTGGCCCCTGGAAGATACCCTGGTTTCCTTAATCTAGGTGAGGGCTACCTTTTTTTGAGGTGTATCATAACATCAAGATCTTCAAAGCGCTGATGGTTTGACAATCTTCTTTAGGACAATTTGCCACGGGGGATCCAACCAGGGGGCAAAGGCAGCATAGTCCTCAGGACCAACGGTCCATAAACGAAGGAATACTATTCCAGATATTTTAATGCTGGCTCTTATGTCAGCTCTTTTAAGAAAATGTATTAGTATTTTTGATATCATATGGAATATTCTTTAAGTAAAAAGACATAACAGTTTACAACAAAAGTTTATGTTTAAGCTGAGTATATGTATTTGTTAGCAGTGCATGCTCCATGTTGTTGTCTCACATTGGTACTTCTCTGTATCACACATGGTTCTTGCTTTCAGTTAAAAAAGGTTGCAGTTTGAAACAAGTCAACATAAAATCGTCAGAAACATAAAAGTTTTGGGAAAAAAAGACATTTTGTTTAATGACACTGTGAAAAAAGAAAAAAAACTAAGATACTGATTAGTGAACAGCAAAAAGCTTTGTCTTCATCAGAGTCACTGTCGACTGCATTGTATACTGCTATTCCATTACCCTAATAAGATGATTAAACAACCAACCCTCTACTAATCATAAAACTCACCAGTCATCATGTTTGTTAAATGAAGGTAAAACAAGGAAAATAAGAAAAAAAATAAACAATCAAATATAACTTAAAATCGAAAAATGTTTTAAACTTTTTGTGTACGGTTTCCAAAATGGAGAAAAGTGTATTTCATCATAAAGTCAGTAATATATTTTTCTGCTCAGCTAAACAATTCGGAAGGTCTTTAGTGAAGTCACTTTTAAGATAAAGACTGAAGTGCTTTTTCACTGTCTCAAAAGACCCTTTTTCAATGTACATTGAGCCCTGGATATGTTATATTATTTTTCATTAATATTCCTATTCTCTGCCGTTACCACTGGCAACATAGTTAAAATACAATGTCACAATTTATTTTTGGTAAAATGGTGAGTGTGATTTCAACACAATTACCCTGTGTACAAACATGGCTTTAGAACAACATCCAATCACTAGCTACTTTATTAGGTAGTGCTGTGCTACAACTACACTGAAGATTTCCCTCTGCTCCTTTAAAAAAAAAAGAAATCTCAATCCACACATAACCGGATAAATCTGTTCAGCACATTCAGAGATGTGGAAAACCTATAGGGGGCAGTAGTTTTCCCAAATCCTATCTGCTCAGAATAACTATATATTCTCTAGCTTCAGTACACAGCAGTGATAGAACTTTGACAACACTGTTAATGCCAACACAGCTCTGAGGGCATAAATGTTGTTTTTGAGAATAAACATAGGTTGCACAAGTGATGTTTGAGCATTTTTTTTGTTGCGGATAGTGGGGTTACGGCTCTTAAAACTCAGTTTTCATCTGTCCACACGCGGATACTGAAAACGGAGAAAACGCAGATCTCCACTTTGGCCGGAGTTTTTTAAAAGATTCGTTTTTGATGCTGCAAATCTCAATTTACGTGTGGATGACAGGCACAACCATAGAAAAATATCTCAGTTTTGTGAGATACAGCTACATGTGAACAAGTCATGAGTCCTTTCAAAATTACTGTAATTCTTTGTGTAATAGATTAAAAGAGTATTGTGAACATCTCTCACAAATTTCCGACAGTGTGGACACAAGTTCACAGTTGCTGCTGATTTGTCATCTCCTGCTTCTCTACATCCAAAAGGTGTTTAGTTTGAGATTTGGTGAGACCATAGGAGTACTTTAAAGTCTTTGTAATGTTCAAGTATGCAGTTTGAGATGACTTGAGCTTTGTGATATGGGGTATTACCCGAGTGGAATCAGCCTCCAGAAGATGGATACACTGTGATAAAGGGATTTGACATGGTCATCAATAACATTGATGGAGGATGGTGTGTTTGAACAATGCTTAATAGGTTTATAGGAGTCTAAAATGTCCTGATAAAACGTGCTCAACACCATTATACCACCATCACCATGAGCCTTAAACCACAACACAGACCACTTTCACCCACAGAACACTTTCCTGGATGTACTGACTAAGTTTTGCTTTACGGCCGTACGCTACGTGCTACCTAATGATATAAACAAACCAGCGGATTTGAGACTTGAGCCAGGGAAGATCCACCAAAGAAACTAAGGAAGATGTTATCAGAAGATGCGAGGAAAAGAAACTGGGCTGTAAGAACTGAAAGCTGCAGTTAAGTCTACTGGAGAAGACTTAACCCCTGATTCATACGAACAGATGTGGCTGTTATGAGCCACGGAGCTGGACGCTGCACCTGAGCCAGCTTCTCAAACCCAAAGAAGACGCTGTCGGAAGAAGTCAGGAAACGGCTTGAAAGGCAATTTTATTTATGTAGCACACTTTAAACAAAAGGCAATTCAAAATGCTTTACATGATTCAGTGGTAACGAAACCAAATAAGTGTTTGATTAAAACAGAGAATAATTAAAAGAAAAGATTTAGTAATTAAAGCATAAAAGAAAATTTATGTAAGAGTATGAAAGTTAAAAACAGATAAAACATTAGAATCAATTAATGAAAACATTTAGCATTTGATTAACAGAAGTAACAGAATTTAAGAAAGAATAAAAAACAAAGTCATATCAGTTACAATTTGAGTAAAACAGCAATTTATGTAAAGCATAAAAAACTAACTTATGTAAAAGTATGTAAATTAAAAACAGATACAAAATCTGTTGTGTTTTAAAATTGGTAGTTGATTGTTTAAGCCTTCTTTTAATGATTATTTGTTTTAATTTTCACATTTTTTGCAATCATGTAAAGCACCTTGAATTGCCTTGTGTTTAAAGTGTGCTATACAAATGCAGTTGCCTTGCCCTGCCTAAGACACAAGAATCAGTTAAAAGAAATACATTATGAGATTCTTGCGAATCAATAAAAGAAAACATTTAGCATTTACATAAAGCACATGAAACTTGAAAACCGCAATTTAGGACTCAAAGGCAGCTCTGAATAGTAGAGTTTTAATGTTTGATTTAAAAGAATATAAAAATTCAGCATTTTTTTTATTTTTCTTGAAGCTTGTTCAAGATTTGTGGAGCATTGAAGCTGAAAGCTGCCTCTCCCTGTTCAGGTCTAATTCTATGGATGTTTAGTAAACTACAGTTGGAGGACCTGAGTGGTCTGCTGGGTTGGTATACTGATAACTTGGGATGGGTATCGTTTAGGTTTTACCAGTGCCGAACCGGTACTTCTGAAACGGTGCTGGTGTTTGAATGATGCTTTAAACAGTGCTTAAAGAATATAAAACATACAAACTTCATCCAAATACCTTCTTATTTATTTTTTTTTAGTAGGGCTGTCAAACAATTAAAAATGTTGATCCAATAAATCACAGGGTAGCTGTGAATTAATCACCATTGCTAAAAATGACCAAAATAACTACAGTTCTCTGTGTAAATAAAGGGACAAATCTAGATGCAGTTGCTCTTTTGATAAATTTAATATATATATATTTTTGTTTTGAACTCCACAGTCTCATTCACAATGTATGTATGGTCACATATGAATTATAACAAATAGAGGTAGAAAAATATATGAATAAACTTAACATTGGGGCATCAGCAGTCTGTGTTAAATATCACATAAATCAAATTTAATATAGACTTAGTAATCAAATGTCACAATTTATCATTTTCCAAAAGTGAACGGCAGTTTCTCCAGTTCACCACAACATGAAATAAACACTCTTATTGTGAAGGTGTACACAGCTACTTCACAGCTACTCCCGCTAATAATCAGCACTAATTTAAATCCGAAAACATCACTTTAACTGAATATTTTCGTATTTTTAACACAGCGGTATCTCATTACGAAATGTACTGAAGCTATACAGTGAGCCAACATGCATAAATATACAAAAACACGGAGCATTTGAACTCTTCAACACACACCCCAAAATCTGCACTGCACACACAGCAAACCCTGCCACGCACACACCGGAGCTAATGCTGCATTCACACCAACCCCATACGTCAGCGTCAGTTGCAGTAAGATTACATGTAAAGTACGTTGAGTACGTTGGCTCCGTCAACTTTACTTGCGTTACATACGGCAACGCAAGCAACGCAGAAGTTCAGCTAGTTGAACTTTTGACGGACCCAACGCAGTTAACGCAGTGCGGCAACCAATCAGAGCGTCTCACTGTAGTGATGTCAGTTTACACGTATCTTGAATGAAGCGCGGGTCCATTGAAAACATTTTCAACGCAGATTTCAAAAATCACAAATAAGACTTACCGAAGACAGATGGACAGGCGCTCCTAAGGAGGAACAGAGAACCTGTAGTTGGTGTCCTGGTAGGAGATTTGAGCTCCGAAAGGGCCCAGGAGGTCGTAAAATTAGGCGCGGGACAGACGGAAGTAGCACTGAAAGCAAACCTTAACTATAAGCAGCTCCTGGAATCAATGGTTAAACTCCCCAAACTCAGAACGCATCTGAAGAAAGAACGCTGATGCACCCGGTGTCAACGTTGTCTAGCTTTACCTAGCAAATAAAACCAAGCCACTCTCCCATTATGATCCATCATATTTAAGAACATGCTGCAACAGAGGAAGCCCAGCCACGCACTCTTTTTGCTCAGAAGCAGACTATGGAAGCCAAAAAGTATATACAGGTGCTGGCCAGTAAATTAGAATATCATCAAAAAGTTGAATTATTTCAATAATTCCATTCAAAATGTGAAACTTGTACATTATATTCATGCAATACACACAGACCAATGTATTTCCAATGTTTATTTATTTTAATTTTGATATTTATAAGTGACAACTAATGAAAACTCCAAATTTGGTATTTCAAAAAAATTAGAATATTTTAAAGGCCAATGAAAAAAAAAATTTTTTTTAAATGTTGGCCAACTGAAAAGAATGAACATGAAAAGAATGTGCATGTATAGCACTCAATACTTAGTCGGGGCTCCTTTTGCCTCCATCACTGCAGTAATGCGGCGTGGCATGGACTCGATCAGTCTGTGGCACTGCTCAGGTGTTATGAGAGCCCAGGTTGCTCTGATAGTCGTCTTCAGCTCCTCTGCATTGTTGGGTCTAGCGTATTGCATCTTCCGCTTCACAATACCCCATAGATTTTCTATGGGGTTAAGGTCAGGCGAGTTTGCTGGCCAATCAAGGACAGGGATACCATGGTCCTTGAACCAGGTACTGGTGGTTTTGGCACTGTGTGCAGGTGCCAAGTCCTGTTGAAAAGTGAAGTCTGCATCCCCATAAAGTAGGTCAGCAGCAGGAAGCATGAAGTGCTCTAAAACTTCCTGGTAGACGGCTGCATTGACCTTGGACCTCAGGAAACAGAGTGGGCAAACACCGGCAGATGACATGGCACCCCACACCATCACTGACGGTGGAAACTTTACACTGGACCTCATGCAACGTGGATTCTGTGCTTCTCCGCTCTTCCTCCAGACTCTGGGTCCTTGATTTCCAAAGGAAATGCAAAAATTGCTTTCATCAGAAAACATAACTTTGGACCACTCAGCAGCAGTCCAGTCCTTTTTGTCCTTGGCCCAGGCGAGACGCTTCTTACGCTGTTTCTTGTTCAAGAGTGGCTTGACACACGGAATGCGACAGCTGAATCCCATGTCTTTCATGAGTCTCTTCGTGGTGGTTCTTGAAGCGCTGACTCCAGCTGCAGTCCACTCTTTGTGGATCTCCCCCACATTTTTGAATGGGTTTGTCGTCACAATTCTCTGCAGGGTGCGGTTATCCCTAGAGCTTGTACACTTTTTTCTACCACATTTTTTCCGTCCCTTCGCCTGTCTGTTAATGTGCTTGGACACAGAGCTCTGCGAACAGCCAGCTTCTTTAGCAATCACCTTTTGTGTCTTGCCCTCCTTGTACAAGGTGTCAATGGTCGTCTTTTGGACAGCTGTTAAGTCAGAAGTCTTCCCCATGATTGTGGAGCCTTCAGAACAAGACTGAGGGACCTTTTAAAGGCCTTTGCAGGTGTTTTGAGTTAATCAGCTGATTAGAGTGGCACCAGGTGTCTTCTATATTGAGCCTTTTCAGAATATTCTAATTTTCTGAGATACTGAATTTGGTGTTTTCATTAGCTGTCAGTTGTAATAATAAAAATGAAAATTAATAAACACTTGAAATATATCACTATGTGTGGAAGGAAAGTATACAAGTTTCACGTTTTGAATGGAATTACTGAAATAATTAAACTTTTTGATGATATTCTAATTTACTGGCCAGCACCTGTACATCAAACTTCATCCGTTGAATGCATTGCCTGATGCAGACCAACTGTGCGGTGTGAATGCACCATAACATCGGAGCGGATGGATAAAGCCTAGTTTATGCTTCTCCAACCACGAATTTACACTCAGACCCAGACGTATTGCCGGAGACATTTGTCGTTTATAGTAATCTGTTTTTTCCTATCCACCCTCTATTGTTTGTTTCAGCGTTGCTCGACCAGGACAGCAGGGGGTGCTAACTTTTCATTTCTCTGCCTACTATCACAGCGCCGTTTCTGATTTTTATTAGGCTTGTGAACGCATTTCTTCCTCAAGGAGCAATGAACGACAGAAAGTAAGCTTTGATTAAGCTGTAAAGCTTTTTACTAGAAGTGCAGTTCATTGAATACTTTAAAAACACTTGGAAGCAAACAGAGCAGCCTTTTTTGTTGTTTCTCTACATCCCCTTGTGTTCAAAATTGCCAACAGAACAGATTATATAAATTACCCTTTCAGTATAAAGCATGCAGTGGCCTAACGCTGCATTAACTACTGATTAGAGCGACTATGGGGAGCCTCAGTCTGTTCTCCTTCCGGTCGGCCCATGGGTCCCCAAACCAAAAAAAAATAATGGAATGGAAGTCAATGGAGCGATAAAAGTTATTTTCTGGTCTGCTTTGTCTTACGTCCTGAATCACACATATGTTGTACTTCGATCTAAATTTTAACCAACGATGTACATTTCAAATGTGTTTGTCCAGTGATTTGGGATGTATTTGATAAAAAGTTGACTTTAAAATGCATACAAATCAGAAGTCAGAAGTCGCATATATGACGACATTTGGCTAACCGGAACTAGCACTAGCTATAGCACGTAAAAAACACTCACCTAGAGCTTGTAGAGCTTCTCCTCCATGCTGGCTCTTACTCCACCGACTGCTTTACCCCCGACATAGCTGCCACTTTCCTCATGGTCAGGTGTATAGTGGTTTTTCCGTGTTCAATGCTCCTTTCTTCGTCCTAGAAGCTACGATCCTTGCTCTCCTTCTTCTGCGGTAGTATTCCGCTAAACGTTTTAACACAAAGCCTAAAGTAACTCCTGCCTCCGGTCGAAAATGAGCATTTTCTCTGCATCAAAATTTGTCTTTAAATTTCACGGACATCATATGTTTGATCCATGCTGCATTTCAAACTGTATCAGAAAATAACTTTTATCGCTCCATTGACTCTCATTCATTTTTTGGGGGCAGTCGGGGACCCATGGACCGGAAGTAGAAGGGCGTGACTTAGGCTCCCCATAGAGCCCTGTTCTGGTGAAGCGATCTCTGGTTGTTACTGAAACTGACCAATCAGATGCATACGTTCTCTGTTGACAGAGGCGGATAGTTAAAAATTGGGCCTCTACTCCGTGCGTTCTTACGCAGGTGACGGAGAGCCCTTGTGTTGACGGATAATGGTGTTGCGTCAATCCATATCCGTCAAAATGGAGAAGCATAAACCAGGCTTAACTCCTGCAGACAACTTATGAACTTATCATATCACCATAAAGCCAAAACGCCATTAAAAATATACTAATTTGGTCTCATGTGGTCATTTACGACCACAAACACATGCTGCTGCACAAAAATCTGCAGTTTGGCTGGTTAGGAAGGAGAGCTGATGTGGTGCGGGCTGAATTATAAACAGGGCACTGTTCTGTGTATGCGTGCAATGCGTAAAAAAAAAATAACAGTTAATTCTAGGAATTAATCCACCCGCGTTGATACGTTAATTTCGACGGCCGTTTCTTTAGCAGTTTTTTTGCACAAAGATAGCCATGTTTACCTTTACTGGAGATATAGGGAATCGCCTATTGACTGATGGCAAGCCCAGAATCCATAGTGCTTGACATCTCTGGGGGGAAAAAGGACCAAAATAAAACACCGAAATGTGTGCTGCTTTTCAGTCTGGTTACTACCGTTTATGTCAGAACCATGATGGCACTAGATATCGGAACCCATTCCTAATTAAAACAGGTCTTCAACAACCTTTGGTGCTAAACCATTTAGTGATTTATAAACTTATAGGAGAATTTTGAAGTCTATTCTCTAAGATACAGGAAGCCAGTGGAGGGACTTTAGAACTAGGGGAATGTGTTTTACATTCCTGGTTCTAGTAGGGATGTGAGCAACAGCGTTCTGGATCATCTGCAGCTGTCTGATTGACCTGTGAGGATGCTGTTGCAGTAAACAATCCGACTAAAGATAAACGCATGGATAAGGTTAATTTTGTGACATTAAACCCTTATTTCTAGATTTCTGTTTTTTCAGGTGATAGAAGGCTGACCTTGTTATTGCATTTATGTGACTGTGGAGGTTCAGGTCCGAGTCCAAAATTACACCTAGATTACAGGCCTGATCAGTGGTTTTTAGTTCTAATCTCGGTCTGAAAGTTATTCAGGAAAAAAAGGTTAGTTGTATAAAGCTGATCCAAGTAAAAAAAAGTAATTCACAGTATTTACACTTGTATTCATTACTTTTTATTTATTTTTATTGAATACGGGGTACAAAACTGGTACCGAATAGTGACTTTAAACCACTGAATCTGTACCGGACAATGTGTATTGTTACACCTCTTCTGTGTTGGGCTGTTTTATAGTCCCAAATACAGCTCTATTTCCACTTCATGCTCTGTGTGTGAAACACTGAAATTCCCTGACTTTCTGCTGGTGTTTAACAAGACATATATGAGATGCTGCATTTAAAGGTTTAACCTCATACATGCAACAGCAATGCCATAGTCAGTAGAATTTGCCCTGAACTTTTCATCGTGGTTGCCTCTATATGCCTGTAAACTCAGTTGAAGTTTGGGTTGAAAAAACAGATTTTCTGAGTGCTTCCGACGGGCAGTATAATGCGTAATATCATGCGTGTTCATGTTCAGGTGTTACCTCCATAACACTGAAGCCACGCAGCGAGAGCTAATTCTTGAGTTCCATCGTCCTTACCTGAATACCACAGCCATGGCAAGGAACCGTTTCTCTTTCTAGGGACATCACTGCAGTGCTGTGTTCTCTCCCTTCTTGCAACTTTGCAGGATTTTGGACTAATTGGTGTCTTGCTGCAGATGAGCATAAAACAGCCTAGGATGGGACAATCAAGGAGCTACTCCTGCCTTTGGTAGTATCCATTTATTATCTGTGATGTAAACTCTCTTTAATAAGCTTAATTGAGCTCTTGTAGGATTTGTAACTTGTTAGTTTATGAAAGTTATGTTGTTGCGGTCAGACATGCATTGAGGATTGCCATATTCGGGTTGTCTAAATGATTCTGTTTAAAAGTAATATTGTTAAATTAAGAGTAAAACCACTAAACAGTGCACTAGCCTTTGTTTATTGTGACTTAGTTTGCTAATATGTTGAGAATAGACTGGCATTTTGGCCACTGTAAAAATCCTTTTAAATTGCCTAAGCTTATTTTGTTTATGGTTAGGTAGGCTGATTTGTCTTTTTATTTTTGGATTTTTATAGGTTTGGAATCTCTGTGTAAATGTTTTGTGTTTTCCTTTTCCCTCAGGCTGGTAGTTTTAGTCAAAGGAACTTTTACCTACAGTGGGGATTTTTAAAGAATTTATTTGTAAATTATGGTGGAAAATAAATATTTAAAATAAATATTTGGTTAATAACAAAAATTCAACTCAATACTTTGTAATATAAACCTTTGTTTGCAATAACAGAGGTCAAACAATTACTATAGGTCCTTACCAGGTTTGCACACACAGTAGCTGGTATTTTGGCCCATTCCTCCATGCAGATCTTCTTGAGAGCAGTGATGTTTTGGGGCTGTCGCCGAGCAACACGGACTTTCAACTCCCTCCACAGATTTTCTATGGGGTTGAGGTCTGGAGACTGGCTAGGCCACTCCTGGAATTTCAAATGCTTCTTACGGAGCCACTCCTTCGTTGCCCGGGCGGTGTGTTTGGAATCATTGTAATTTTGGAAGACCCAGCCACGTTTCATCTTCAAAGCTCTCACTGATGGAAGGAGGTTTTGGCTCAAAATCTCACGATACATGGCCCCATTCATTCTTTCCTTAGCACGGATCAGTCGTCCTGTCCCTTAGCAGAAAAACAGCCCCAAAGCGTGATGTTTCCACCCCCATGCTTCACAGTAGGTATGGTGTTCTTGGGATGCAACTCAGTATTCTTCTTCCTCCAAACACGACGAGTTGAATTTATACCAAAAGGTTCTACTTTGGTTTCATCTGACCACATGACATTCTCCCAATCCTCTACTGTATCATCCATGTGCTCTCTGCCAAACTTCAGACGGGCCTGGACATGCACTGGCTTAAGCAGGTGGACACGTCTGGCACTGCAGGATTTGATTCCCTGTCGTTGTAGTGTGTTACTGATGGTAACTTTTGTTACTTTGGTCCCAGCTCTCTGCAGGTCATTCACCAGGTCCCCCCATGTGGTTCCGGGATTTTTGCTCACCGTTCTCATGATCATTTTGACCCCTCGGGGTGAGATCTTGCGTGGAGCCCCAGATCGAGGGAGATTATCAGTGGTCTTGTATGTTTTCCATTTTCTGATAATTGCTCCCACAGTTGATTTTTTCACACCAAGCTGCTTGCCTATTGTAGATTCACTCTTCCCAGTCAGGTGCAGGTCTACAATTCTTTTCCTGGTTCCTTCAAAAGCTGTTTGGTCTTGGTCATAGTGGAGTTTGGAGTCTGACTGTTTGAGGCTGTGGACAGGTGTGTTTTATACAGATAACGAGTTCAAACAGGTGCCATTAATACAGGTAACGAGTGGAGGACAGAAGAGCTTCTTAAAGAAGAAGTTACAGGTCTGTGAGAGCCAGAGATCTTCCTTGTTTGAAGTGACCAAATACTTATTTTCCACCATAATTTACAAATAAATTCTTTAAAAATCCTACAATGTGAATTCTTGGATTTTTTTTCAAATTCTGTCTCTCACAGTTGTAGTGTACCTATGATGAAAATGACTGTCCTCTATCATTATTTTAAGTGGGAGAACTTGCACAATCAGTGGCTGACTAAATACTTTTTTGCCCCACTGTATATGTTGTCTATTATTGTTAGTTTCCCTGGCCTGTGGATTATTTATTTTTTTAATATATTTTGCACGCAAATAAACCTGAATACCTTTTTTCAAAATAAAACCTTAATAAAATATTATAAGCTGGTTGAAAACTTATGCATCTGTGAAGGAACATAAAATATCAATGAATAGAATGTGCCGTATAGACACCCCTATGACCTTTCTGCTTTCAAAGACCATCAACGCATTCAAATAATTTGGTAATTAATTTTATTATCTCCCATTCTACTGGAAAGTTTGTTTTATTTTATGTTTTATGTTTCACATAATTTGATTATTGCTGGAGGATCTTGCTGATCAGTTTAAATCCATGTCATTGATATTTTACCAGTTGAACTTTATTTCTTCCTCAGTCCTACGCTGTACTATATGTTCTGAGAACACAGAAACAGGGCATGGTGCAACAAGCATTAGGAAATGATAACCCCATCCCCATAATTGTGGAAAGCTATTTCTTGCCACTTTGTTTCCATGGTAATGATGATGAGCTGGTTGGTGAGGAAGGTTGATTTGGGGGCAGGGAAACCTCTGCAGCCACAAAATTAGACCTGAGCATTTTAACAATTCATAAGTGTTGAAATCATTCAGTGTTGGAATTACAGTAAATCACCTATGTGAGTATGTGTGTGCGTGCATGGTATGAGGACAGCGAGTGAGACAATAAGGTGGAAAAATACAGCATGTCAGGGATAATGCTCATACTGGCTGACACAAGGGAAAAACTGCTTTTAAAGCGTTTAGCTTTAATTTCATTCAGGAGTGACATAATTGATTTTAATGAGATGTTTATAGAGTGAAGTGCCGGTGTTGCTGACTCATTTGCAAGTCTGCCTGACGGGCGCTTGTGAGGCTCGCACAGGGGAGGAGCAGAAAGGAATAGAAACCTCTGCTGCCAAAACTCCTCCAGCGTACAAGCGCCTAGCTCCACTACTCACACCACTGAATACATTTGGCTGCTTACTTTAATTAAGAGGATATTTAATTCATGAGATACTTTTCTTAGTTTGACTCTGTTTACAAGAAAGTCTTAAGATGCTATTTCGATTTCTAAAAATCTCTCCTGAAACAAAATGGTAGAAAGGAAAGACTTCCAGCTGTGTGTATGGGCGAGAGCTGGAGCTCAAAACTAAAACTGCTGACTTTTCCTCCTTTCAGCATCACAATGAATGACTGACAGGGTGTCACACGGCTAATAAAAAGGTTCCTGTGAGTCTGCCTGCTTTATAACACAGAGAATGGATGGCTGTGTGAACATCACACAGAGTTGTATCCACTCGTGGCCTCAGAACTGAGAGAGAGCCATGCTCCCATGCAGCTGGCAGTCTCACTAAAGCCCTTCACATTCAAACCCAAAGTCGTTTTAGCCAGGGTCTTAAGGTTGATATCAGAGGCTGTCCTCACCATTTGTAACATGATTGCTGATTGAGCTAAGCTACGGTTTCTTTAAATTGAATGTAGCAACAGGAATTTTTTTGTATAATTCTGACAATAAAGAAACTGTATTTACAAAAAGGAAACTATTTTTTTAGCTGGCTTTGTGTTTCAGGTTTGTTAAAACCCCATTTTCAATCAGCATGTAACACATCAGGTTCAAAATAAAAATTTCTGTTAGTGATGAAAAGCTCTTTGCTGTAAAATACAACTAGCCTCCTACATACTGTTTTTCACAGTTATTTTACCTTTGTAGCTCCCCTCCCACTCATTATTCCTGACTGTATTTCTCTTTCATGAATGATGGTTAGGATTCTTAGCCAAACTACTTGCTTGGCATTATATTTATTGTGTATATATATGGTAGCATACTATTTTATTTATAATGCGCTTTAGAAATGACATGGGTCAACCAAAGCACAGAACATTGGGTAAAAGCATAAGACAATAAAGCAGAATATAAAACACAATAAAAACAGATAAATACCTGGTACAAGTGCTAGAAAAAACATAGGACAGGTCTACCCTCTAAGCTAACAATGACAATAGGGCTAATTAAAAGCTAAACTAAAATAATATGTTTTCAATCGAGATTTAAAAACATGAAGCAAAGTAGACTGGCGTATCTCAAGAGGGAGCTCATTCCATAATTTTGGAGCATACACAGAGAAAGCTCTTTCCCCACGACTTTTTAAACACACAGATGGGACTCACAGAACAAGGTGGTCAGAAGACCTAAGAGCACGTGAAGGCTGATATGGGCAAAGAAGCTCCACCAAAAATAGAGGGGCCAGTCCATTCTGCAATTTAAAAGAAAATAAAAGCAATTTAAACCGTATTCTAAAATGAACAGGCAACCAGTGCAGAGACCTCAGGACTGGGGTGATATGTTGCCTCCTATCAGCCCTACATAGAAATCTAGCTGCCGCATTTTGAAAAAGTTGCAGACGGGATTGAGGTTTATTTAAACCAGCCAAGGAGGAGTTAGAATAGTCAAGGCGAGAAGTAACAAAGGCATTTAGTACAGTTTCCAGATGCTTAGTTGTTAGAATAGACTTCAATCTCGCAATCCGACTAAGTTGATAAAAACATTCTCTAACTAAACTATTAAACTGCTTCAGTTTTACAATCATTAAGATATAAGAAATTAGCTGAAAACCAGCTCTTTACTTCATCCAGGCAGTCTAGTTATGGCTTGAGTGAAGTTTCCAGGTTAAAAGGAACGTAAATTTGGCAGTTGTCTGCATAAAGGTGATATTGAACCTTGTTTCCTAAAAATATTGTCATGGGTGATGATATACAATGAAAACAAAAGAGTGCCCAGGACGGATCACTGAGGAACACCCCAAGGCAGAGGGCATGACATGGAAACATGCTCCTCGAACATGATGAACATGTGCTACGGTCAAATATCTAATAATGAAACCGCTGAAGTGCAGGTTACGTCACCCCTGCTACTTGTTCCAACCGGGATAATAATATGAAATGATCAATAGTATCAAAAGCAGCTGAGAGGTAGTTAAGCATCGTTAAAACATAGTGGCCCGAGTCAGTCGCTAAGAAAATATCATTGAGCACCTTTAAGTGGACAGTTTCAGTACTATGTAAAGCCCTAAAACCAGACTGTATGACCTCCAGAATATTATTAGCTTCAAGATGTTCTAAGAGGTGTTTATATAAAAAAAATGTCAAGGACCTTAGATAAAAATGGCAATTTAGAGATTTGGCAGAAATTAGAGTGGACCGATGTATCGATGCCAGGCCTTTTTGGTACTGGCTGGATCATCGCATGTTTAAAGGCATGGGGGACCACTGGCGAGGATTAAGGTAAGATTAGAAGAAGAGCAGGGTTATGCATTTTCATACTCATTGGGGGTTCATTTTGTTGTGTGACATTAGAGTAGTTCCATAAAAAACTATCAGTGATTAAATGAAACTGGTACCTGATTTAGGAATTGCAGTATATGCTGCATTTCATTAACCTTGGAAATTAGAACCATGATTTGAGAATAGTCTCACACCTATCTTATCCAGATTATAGCTGCAAGTTGGAAAGACATTTCAGCAAAGACTGTTTTAATTGGCTAAAAGTAAACAGAGTATTGCTGAAGGTGCGTGCACATTGTAGAGAGTTCTGGGATGATCATATTGATCTTATTGTTTAAACTCTGTACAGGCACTCTGCTAAGCACAAGCTGTCACTATCATTAATAACGCTATGGTGCAGGAATGGCAGCAGAAGACGCAACAGGATGTATACTCAGGTCATTCTGAGGATCACAAGATATTTCCAGGCTCGAAGTATTTAATAAAAGGTGATTTTGGGTTTTCCCTCTGGTTTTGAACTACCTCAGCTGACTCTATCTGAAGAGGAGCAGTCAGTGCATTCACATACATATCTAAATTGAGATATGGCAACAATCCAGCTAATGGTCTTACACAGATGGTAAAACAAATGGTAGCAGCAGTAAAGCAGATGGAGTAAAAGCAGGATCTGCAGAATGAGCAAGGAAATGGGGGACAACAACGCTGCAATACAGAACATTTCATACCTACTGTACAGTTTGATTGCTTACTTTTCTGCTGCTTTGTGGTTGTCATACTGGTATTGTTATTCCAGCTTCCGTGGTCTCGTCACTTCCTGGCATTAGATCAGTTAAGCATAGGTTGGGGTTTACATGCACATAAATTTTACTTTCTAACAAATTTTCTCTGTGTTAGCTCGACTGGGAGTAGGCCAGTTCAGTTACCTTCAAGCTGTTTTATGATAGACGTTCCACAATATTCACGGACAATTCCATCCGGTCTTTAACGGGACTTGTCTTTTTAAATACACCACTTTTTACCGGAGCAATGCCTTTTGGCTGCTTTCAGACAGGAAAAAATGTACCGCAGGATTCTGAAGAATCATTTGGTCGAGAGTTGGGGGTAGCGGGGGGATACAACGTTAGTGCGGCTGGCGTACATGTCATTTCCCCCAACAAAGTCATTTTTTCACGAGGGCTGACAAAACAGCAAAACTCCTCACAGTGCTTGTCTTTTGTGCTTTTGTGAGCAATTATGCACACATAAGCTTATAGGAAGACGCCGCAGGAGTGTGAGAAAGCCTTTGTTTTACAGTGGTCTCTCGCTATAACGCATTCACCCTTTACTTCTTCGCCGTTTCACAGATTTTTTGATACAATTTTAAATTCTTTCTTTACAGCGTACTAATGTGCATGGAATTCCGTTTCTGATTGATTGGAGGTTATTGTCAATCTCCACCTAGACCTTCAGTAGAAAACGACGCACCCGGCCACGCATTGGCAGACATCTAAGTATATTAAAACTTTTGTGTTTTAAAATATAGGAACTTTGAGAGTATCAACACTACTGAAAAATGTGAGTAAATCTTAATGTTTGTAAAGTGTGTGGTGAGGAGTTTTACAGGCTGAAAACATATATAATAAGTGTAATAAACTTGCGGATTTTGCCTGTTGCAGGTTACTTTTAGAACATAACCCTGCAATAAACAGGGACCACAGTATACAGATACATGTCATCATAGTGTGTGCTCACAGCTTTCCCTGCCCCCACACTCCTCGCATCCAGCTTTTCCAGGACATACTTGACTACTGGAGACAGCAATTGCGTTAATCACTTCACACGAAAAGTTTTAACCATTTCTCCCATTGTAGCGACCATAATTCTAAGACTCAGAACGAGCTGTTTCTTGACCTGTTATCTACCAGAGGAGAGCCTGCGGTTAAAGCTGCAGCAGGCGCAGCACAACATCTGTGGTGCACATCAGGCTCTAATGCACGTGTCTAACCGGGCGCACTGGGATGGACGGACTGGTGTCCGGCCCAAGGTGCACTGCGCCTCTCAACCGATAACCACTGGAAAAACCAGACCCCCTGCAACCCTTCAAGGAGAAGCGGGATAAATAATGGATGGAATTTATTAACCTGAGTTGGGAAAAAAAAAATCAGCGCATCACGTAACGCGGTCAGAGGGAGGTGTGAAAACTAAATGTACAAAAGGACGGACAGCCTTTATATATATATATGTGTGTATATATATATATATAATAATATATAAATATATATATATATAATATTTATATATAATATATATATATATATATATATATATATAATATGCCTCAGAGGCTGAGTCTATAGCCAAATCTTATTTCCTTGCTTGCATCCAGGATCTTATTCTTTTGGTCAATAGTTATATCTCTTGACCACACTGTAGCTATTGTTCAGCATAAAGCACAGAAAAAAGTCCAAACGTTCCATTTGGCAATCTAAAGCTGCAGATAAGTTCCAGTTCTGGCTTTTTACCAACCAGTGAGATGATGTTTCAGGTCTTCAGAGCCAGATTAGATTTCTGGGAATTAACACATCCAGGACCCCACCGTCCCCTCCACCCAGTTGGCATGACAACCAAATCCTGATGTTCCTCCACGCAGGTTATGGGGCCACATGTAGGGGGTTTCCTCTATCTTATCCAGAGAGAACGATCAAATAGGAATTAAGACCAATAGTGCATAGATGTATAGTCTGCGTACAAGATCCAGATTAATGTGCCACACACAACACTTAATATGCTTTTCACCTTCTCTATATATTTTTTCACTATCATAATGACCAGGGCAGTGACAAGAAGTACACAGAATAGTAGTGGAAAAGCCACTTGACCTGCTACTCAGGTCACAGCTGATTAGCCACACCCACTGATCACAAACAAACAAATAGCATTCAACCACCAGTTTCCTGCAGGCAAAAACATTCTGAAATTCTCAGTCTCATTCCATAGAGAAACATTAGGACATGTGAGTGCTGTATTTATATTTTAAAGGGACGCTCCACCCCTGTTTGTTTTAGCTTAGTATAAACCAATGTAAGTGAATGGGAACTACAAGCATAACGGCATGCTGGTAGTTCCCATTCTTTTACATTGATTGTGCTATAAAGGGTGAAGTATTCCTTACAGGCACAAATATGGTTAACCAATGTGCCTGAAAGGATAAGCAACAGAGCATATTTGATCCTGTTTTCCTAACCGGAACAAAACATGGACAAATGTCTCAGTTGGATAAAGCTGTGTACCAGACTACATAGTCAACTTAACATGGAAACTATTAACAAAAATGTACATTTGTAGATATTCTTCGTAAAACAATAATCTTGTATAATCTAAGCAATCAGGTCTTATAAATTAGTATCAATCACATAACTAGCAGTCATAAGCTTTTTAAGATAGCTACCTAGTAGGCTTTTCTTATGCTAACTCATGGTAAATGAGTTTAACACATTACACTGCTGTACATGAACAATGATGGTCTTCAGTGATGTTCTCATGTCCAAGACTATTGATGGCAGATGAGGCTTCTCCCTTTTGCTTTGAGATCTACAGATATGTGTCTCTAATTTACTTTTTTTCACATAATTCTACTCTGAAATGTTGTACATAGCCCCTCCCCAAGGCATAATGCTGGCCTTTCTGAAGGCTTCTTGAATATATTAACTGTTGTTGGCTCCAAATGTCCTTAACAGCCTCTTTAGGAATTGTTTGGCACTGACTGAAGATGAAAAGAGCTAATGTTGGGGGTGTACATGTGTCCAGGTTGTCATGTAGTTGCATGATTTGTGATATGCACATTTTAAAATAGTTTTCTATTTAGGCTTTAACACACTGCCATGTTTCAGGTTAAATAATGCAAACTTTGCACAACAACCCCCTACGCACACATACAAACAACCATAGAAATCTCTTTGACCTAATATGGTAATGCTCACTCAAGGCACCAATTGGGAAAATGAAAGGCTTGAGCTTGTTTCCTTCCGAAAGGACAATGCTTTCTCCTACACCCTGAGGCACAATTTCCATGCAACAACTGTGAAGAGGGATGTTGATTGCTTTTCAATCAAGCGAAACAAACACTAATTCGATTTATTGTTTTATTTATTTATTTATTTCTGAGGATCTGCAAAATTATAGGCTTCTTTCATGAAGCGTGAATGAGTGGCAGTTCCCTGATAGCTCGGTTTGGGTTGACTGTTCACTGTCAAGACTTCTACATATAAATACACCAGCACGGATTAAGACAGTGAACTCTGGCAGTACACTGACAGACTGAAAAAGTGTTTGTGTCTGTGAATTTCAAGCTGCACAAGGGAACCTTTTCTTGTTTGTCTCTTTTGCTCAGATAATATACTTAGGCTACAGTAAATAACACTATTCACACACTCTGTGATTGACTTTGATAAAACCTGTTATTCCAGCACTGATTTGTTGCAGCTGTGTCCTCAAACATAAAATATAATCAAAACTGAGTTAAGGAAATTCAGTTGCTGAAAACACTCTTGGACCCAGTGTAATAGACATGAATTTATCTAACACAGCATCATCCTGATGTTCATCCATCATTATACAGAACAATTACACTGATTGGCCATGAAGTGAAAAACAAAATCCCTTAAAACACTCCAGGCAGTAGGTCAGTCTCCCTGGGAGAATGTCTGGGAGTTGTTGCCTGTCTTTAGCAGTCATTAAGGAGTAGTACCCAGGTTAGTTTGACATTCCATCACAGACAGCAGATAGACAACAATTCACACACATTTCCATAGTTGATGGAAGTTTGAAAAGACCAGCTAACCTAACATGCAGGTTTTTTAATTGTGCCGCAAAGCCAGAGTACCCAGTAAGAACCCAGGCATGTGAATGGAGAACATGCTAAAGCATATACAAGCACTCTGCGGCACACCTGCAGAGGAACATGAAGACATGCCCAATTTTTATAACATCTCTGGATCGATAGAGAGAGCACAAGCCTTTGATTGGTCAGCACACCATTTCCTTTGAATTTGTCAGCAGAGCTGTTGCTGAGGATATCTAGCAGCAGACATAAGGCAGATTAAAAAACGGTTTGCATTAGACAATTTATGAGGGTTTAGTGTCTGTTACAATAGTAAGTGATTAGCCTTTTATCATATTTGTGAACGAAAAGCCCTTTTTAGTATTTAAAAAACATTCAACATGTCTGATTTTATGTTTTTCACAGGACAATTTTTACTTATGTGGGTAATGTCTGACTGTCCACTTATCAACCACTTACTAACAACAATTAAATGCTCAAAATCTGATATGACTTCCTTTTTTAGTATTCTAATGTGGTGCCCCATCTTACTCCTCTAAAGGAAAGTCAATTCACTAGGGATATGAGGATACCACGTTTTTTTTTCTTCAAACCAATGCTATACCAATACTTGGATCTGATTACTTGCAAGCACAGAATATTTGGTTTTATTTTCTTCGCTGCTTGTTACAACAAATGATAGAGAATTAGATAAAAAAATAAAATATTGTTAAAATAACCACATAACTAAAACAGCAAGCAGTTATTAAAAGGTTACAATGTCTTCCCGGTAGCACGAGATCATCAGGTCCCTAAACATGTCAGTCAATTTAGGAATTTGCAGGCCAGAACTGACTTCTGAGATAGTGGACCCTTATAAGTACTTGGTTCTTCACCTGAACATTAAAATGGACTAAAGTCACAACACTAACCGGAAGGGTCAGAACAGACTCTACCTGGTGAGGAGGCTAAGGTCTATTGGAGTTTAGGTAGTGCTCCTGAACACCTTCTTTGACTCTTTGGTGGCATCAGCCCTCTTTTATGATGTTGTATGTTGGAGCAGGAGTTTCTCCACAGCTGAGAGGAATAGGTTGGATAAGCTCATCAGGAAGGTCAGCTTTATTCTGGGATGCACCCTGGATCCAGCGCACGTGGTGGGAAATAGTACACTGGCCAAAATAACATTACTACCGGACAGTGTCTCCCACCCCATGGATCAACAGGCTTTTGAACTGCACGGTTCCTTTATTGACAGAATGCTGCAGTCTACAGTAGATGCGTGAAGGAGTGTTTTTACAGTTTTGCACCTGTTTGCACTTTACAACCACATTCAAAATTCTTTGATTTCCAAACGCCTACATCAAATGGTTTTTCGATCAGAACTGGTTAACTATGGTTTTACACATGAATGACAATATTTTTATTTAATATCCATATTACAAAAAATCCCCCATTTATTTTAGAAGTTTATTATTACACATGGAATCTTGTTAGCTGTTTTGCATATCCCTAGCTCAGGAAATGTCTTGTTTGATTTGCTGACCCCCACTTGAAGTGGTTTGTCAATTAAAAATGGATAACTACATCTTTATAAATTAACGAGTAACATTCATACATACATACAAATTATGTACTTTGTCAAGAAATTCCAAAAATATTTTCAGATGGTCATATGTAAGTACATTCCTTTGTTCCCAGGTCCCAGTCCAAATGGGTTTTCAATAAAAAATAGCTAATTAAGGTTTTCCACATTAACAACTAAAATTAATAAATTAGTTAAAAATCCCTATTTTGTCAGAAAATTCCCAAAATATTTTCAGATTATTATAATTACATTTGAAATCATGTCATCTTATTTACATATACCGGCACAGCAAAAATATATGTGTCAAAATGACACCTGTACTGAGTGTGATCAGGGACTACACAACGTGTAGATTTTAGCACACAGTGTGTAATCCTCCAAACAATTGATTGACACAGTGAAAGTGTTATCTTCTTTGACTGAAAATTTGGCACAGGAAATTTTAAGATTTTAAAATAAAATAAACAGAAATACAAAATATGCATTAAGCAACACAACGAATGCATATCAATATGAGCATACAAATAAATTAACAGTTTAACAGGAACAGTTATTTAAAATGTCTCACACAACATGTGTAGTCTCTGATCACAAACAGGACATGTGTCATTCTTAACACATTTGTTTTTGCAGTGTAGGTCATACGTTTTCAAAAATAAAATGTTAACTACATTTTGACATTTGTCATGTGAAACAAAATATAAGCCATGACTATTTCATGACATTCAAAGAGTGACATTAGAGTCTAGTGATGAACACGTGTACTTAGTTTGGTATTAATCTGACAAGCCATTATGCAGGTATAAACTTTAGTCTCTCTAGCACCCCCTATAAGTAAAACTATACAAAACGCAAGAATCAGCAAGATAATTCCATCCTCTATAAGGATCTTAATTTTTATGGTTTGATTACAAAATATTTGAGATATATACACAATTACATTTTGAGCTGGATAGTGCTAGTAAGATTGGTATTGCGTGTATTGAACCGCTTTGAAATATGATAAAAAATGTTCCTTATCATTGTGTTGCCATGGTCCATAGATGTTATATACCAATTTTTACACTGGTCCAGTTTATAATGTGGGAGGAGTTGTCGAAACTAGGTTTTGCCTTTTTGGCAATATAGAAAAAAACTAGTTAGGCGGAAGTGAGCATGGTCAGAGAGGCAAAGATTCAGAATTACTCAAGGATTAAGCTGATATAAAGTTTTTAAACGTGGGACTTACGTTTAAGGAGTAACATTGTGTTTAGTCTAAACACAATGTTCTTTGCAATAGCGCCCCCATGGGATTCATGGGTATGTTGTTTTTTTTTTGTCTGAGCAGCGGTAGGATTTTTCTACCAGGCTGTGGATTGGCTATATTACATTGTTTTCTCGTTCTTCTCTCTGATTACTTTTAGCGGAGAAGAAGAATAAAAATACAATTTTTTTAAAAGTCGTACAAATAAAATAGGTTCCCTGTGTGGGCTTGGAATCCTAATAATATTAATAATAATAATAATAATAATAATAATAGTGACACATTTGTAAAAATTTGGACATATACAATAGGGTTCCCTGCACGGGCTTGGAACCCTAAATATTACAGAAAAGTCTGTCTTTAAAGATGGTGCCTGTCTCCAGCAATCATTTGGGTGAGAGTTGAAGGTACACCCTGGTAAGGTCGCCAGTTCATTTGCTACTATAGCCGATAACGTTTTTTTTACTTTTCTGAACAAACTTGTCGCTGTTGCTGAAACATATTTAAATAAATTATCAGTGTGAAATCTATTAGAAAACTCTACTTACATTTGTGACCTTGTCAATGCTTAAGTTGTAAAGACAGGGCCATGTGAGTTTTAAAGTAGGGTTTTGATTTAGATATGAAGCTACCGATGGTTTCTTAACTGTGCATAGATTCATGCCAACTGCACTGCTCATCTGCTTGGAGGTGTCTGCCACGGTAACGACCTTCTGTTTCCCTCTTGTGTTGTTTTGCAGACGGACGCCGCGCTGATGTACGATGCCGTGCATGTGGTGGCCGTGGCTGTGCAGCAGTTTCAGCAGATCACTGTCAGTTCATTACAGTGCAACCGACACAAGCCTTGGCGCTTTGGGAACCGCTTCATGGCCCTCATCAAAGAGGTAGATGCTCGTCTACCTCCAGTCAGCCTCAATTCTCAGTATGCACAGCAGCTTCACGCAAAAAAAAAGCTGCTCTCGAAAAGACAGACAAGGTTGGAATGTAAATCAAGAGGAGTGTTTTAAGATAGGAAAAAATTGGGAAGAAACACATACAATATGGAACCCAAATAACCCAAATATGGAAATATACTTAAAATTCAAATCATATTCTTTCTAAAAAAATGTGAACCATAAACATGCATTTACTACTCCCTCTTGTCAACGAGAACAGGAAGCATTGAGATACACCCCAGAAGAGCCCATAATAATATGTTAGTCACACATATGTATGTTCTCATTCAAAACTCATCCTCATATAGCTGTGTTGCGATCCTCTGGTGTTTGAACTTGTTTAATTTATTTATTTTTTATAATGTATTTATTTAGATCTTGCCTTCCTTTTCCCCCTGCATGTTTACTAAGGGAATTATTAGTTGGATTATGGATTTGGAAATAGATGGATTTAACTAGTGTTCTTTTCTGCCTATTAATCCATGGTAAACTTTTACAGGACATGCACAGCACCTGTTGCTGATGGTGTGACTAACAAAAACACAGATAGTAGACCTACGGCAGATATAGATTGATGAGTTTTGTCAGGGAATCCTAATGACTGTCAATAAAACATAATCAGGACCCTGACCTTATTGAAACATTGGTACCTCACATGAATGAGACCCAAAACATGAGAAAGGTTTTTGATTAAGTTGGTAAACTAATTTAGGAACCAAATTTGTAAAGTTTTATTTTTCTTCTTTGGCAGCAACAGTTCCTGAAAGTGTCCTGATATTTTTCTTTCAATTTTTCGCTCATTTGTCTTTGACGCAATTCTCTATTCATGAACATAAAACTATAAAAATAGTATTACAAAATGACTTTTTGGTATAACGGAGCAGAAAATACGTCAATAAAAAAGTTTAACTTAATACTTTGTAACGTAACATTAGTTGGCAATGACGAAGGTTAAATGTTTCCTGTAGGTCTTCGCCATATAGTCTGCATATACTATAACTGGTATTTTGGCCCATTCCTCCATGCAGATCTTCTCTAGAGCAGTTATTCAATTTCTATTCAATTCACTTTTATTTATATAATGCAAATTCACAACAAATGTCATCTCAAGGCACTTTACAACAAAAGTTGTTTCAATACGATTACACAAACATTCCAATCAGTTAAAAGTTTTCTATGCAAGGAATCCCAGCAGATTGCAATGAGTCATTGACGTGAGTTTGTGCCCGGATCATGCAGACTCCAACCACAGCAATTCCTCAGCAATCCATCATACTGAGCAAGCATGTAGCGACAGTGGAGAGGAAAAACTCCACAGGAAGAAACCTCCAGCAGAACCCTGGCTCAGTACAAGCGGTCATCTGCCACGACCATCTGGGGGTCTGACAAGACAGAGAAGAGACAGCATGGAGGATGCTCGGTGACTTTTAGCGAGGGTAATTGCTGTTTTTAGGCTGTTGCTAGGCAACACTGACTTTCAACTCCCTCAACAGATTTTCTTCAGGGTTGAGATCTGGAGACTGGCTAGGCCACTCCAGGACCCTAAAATTATTTTTACATGGTCACTCGTTGGTTAAAAATGCTTTTTAAGTAGATAAATAAAATAACCATTCAAAAAAATAATAAAAGCTCTCAAGATGTGCATTATTTAATCTTAGTATAAATCCAACTGTCCTGTGCAGACCTCAGAGGCTTAGAGAACATTAGTGAAAAAACAGTAAGCAAAGTATGATGTTGCAGGGACATTTAAATCAGAATTTTGGTTATAAAACAAAAAAAACTACCTTTGGACATTTACAATTCAATCCATGAATAATAATTGAATAATTATTATATTAACTCAATTGACTCATGAATGTTAGTTTGATATTAAAAATAGTTTGATCAAAAACTGCTTGATGTGACAAAAACTAAATCGGGGAATGAAAACAAACAACTGGCAAATACATCATTATGACAACATATTATGTGTTTACTGTCATCAACATTTTATAAGATAAGATGTAAAGGAGCAATAACTTAAAACCCTTTAATATGGCCTAAAATGAAATGGAAAACTCGAATATTGTGAAAGAATGCTTGCTCAGTATGAGGGATTGCTGAGGAATTGCTGTGGTTGGAGTCTGCATGATCAGGGCACAACCTCATGTCGATGACTCATTGCAATCTGCTGGGATTCCTTACATAGAAAACTTTTAACTGATTGGAATGTTTGTTTAATTGTATTGAAACAACTTTTGTTGTAAAGTGCCTTGAGATTACATTTTCTTGTGAATTAGCGCTATATAAATAAAAGTGAACTGAATTAAAAAATACTTTAATTAATAAGACTGTAAATGATAATAATTATGTTAGGGTGAAATACAGTACATGTTTTCTTTTTTCCAGTTGGATTACAGATTTCCAGTAATTTCTACGGAAGTAATACATCCTCAGATATGCCACAGCTCTTCTATAAATGAAGAGGCACTCAGACACAGAGCCACCCGTTGTAGTGTCATAAAGGTTTTTTAGTAGCTCACAAAGGAACTTTCAGATCTGTTGCTCCCACTCACTGATTCAAAGATGGGCCCTGGAGAGCATCTCTCCCTGTCTGTTGGAAACTGCGATGATTTGCCATGCCAGAGTAGAAGCCATCTCCATTGTGAGTCACTTTCATGCAATACTGTATTCCATCACAGCCTTAAATATCTGTAAAGATAGGGTAATTGCTTTTCCACTGTTACAATACACAGACTCAGAATCTGTTTAGACGCCCCGGAGCAGAAATGGCTGTACACAAACAGAGAAAAGGAAGACTTCTCGGCTGTTCTTTCAAGGCAGACATCAAACCAATATCTGAAAGCGGAGCTGCAGACTTGATGTTACTGGTTTTTTGTCTCCTCTGATGATCTGTGTCTTCCTCCTCCTGTCTGCAGGCTCACTGGGATGGTTTGACTGGAAGAATCTCTTTCAACAGGACCAACGGCCTGAGAACAGACTTCGACCTTGATGTTATTAGTCTCAGAGAAGAGGGTCTTGAAAAGGTTATGCTTTTACTAATTAGTGTCTTTTGGATCTCAAAATATTTCTTCTAAATGCATAAATAATATGAGTTTGACTAAGAGAAAACAACCCATCTGGGTGGTAGAGTGTCTGTGACTAGTTAACGATCAGTGTGATCAGTGTGTGCGTTTGTGCAATGAACTTAGAAATGTGCTCCCTCACTACCAATTCATTATAGAAGAACAGGTCAATCATCTCATCTCACAAAAGGGCTTATTTATTGAATTAGTTATAACTTCAGCTTTGTATTGATATTAGAGATAATTTGATCTACAGGACTTTGAACCTCAACAAGTTAACCCATTTCTTATAGATTTTTAACAGGATTTTTTGTGATGCACGAAAACAAAATAATGCCCAACTGTGAACTCAAGAAAGATCTGGAAAAAAAAGGGTGGCTAAGGGAAGAGTTGAGTTTTTCTGGACAGTTTTTTTTCCCATTTATATGTTCAGACATCTTCAATTCCCCTCCAGAGGTAAAGAAGGATTGCCGAGTCAACATTTTAAACTATACATGTCAAGCTCAAAGCCCATAGGTCAGAATACTGTGCAAAAGTTTTAGGCCAGTGTGAATCAATTTATCAATCAATCAATTGTAGATAAAGAATGCCTTCTAAAATAGAAGTGTTAATCATTTATTTTCATCAGTCAACAAAATGCAGTGAATGATCAAAAGCAAAAATCTTAAGACGTTTCCGTAAAACCAACCGTCGTGGCATAGTAGGGTAATATTCCCAGCACGGTGTGTCTTACGAATGTGACATGGCAGAATGGAGATGCACAAATTTTGCAGCATTGGAGCCGGAAAGCTTGATAGTAATATTACTGCAATATTCCCACAACACTGTTCTTATGAATGAAGATCACGCCTTGGCTCAGCAGATAGTGATGTCATGATGATGTGTTGAAGTGCGCTGAGGCCTGACTGTCAAAAGCATGTAAATTACAAATAACATGGGGAGTTCATTTAACTTTTGTAAACTGGCAAATTGGAGTGATGCAGAGGTCCGGGAGCTTCTGAGTTTAAAGCTGAAGACCAGATTGTTAGACAGTTCACTGGGACTATGAAGGACAGCCAGCTTTTGAAACTGCTCAAGAAGAGACTTGAGGAGCGGGGCTTCAATCGGAGTAAAAACAAGTTATGTCCAACTATTTATTTGTTTACCGCAAACTCTTCTGTTTCAACCCTGCATGTCACCATCCTAAACACTACCTATACTCCCCTTTATCCCATCATATTGTGATCTTTTGTGAAAAACATCTGCTCACGCCACATTGCTGCCACAGGCTGAGCACTTTTGAATGACCAATAGGCTTACTGATGCAAGCACTGATGGCGACATTGTCTTTTGAAACAACCTTAAAGGCCCAGTGTTTAACAAAGTCGGCTTTTTATTAATAAAAATTAAGTACTGCTTTCATAAATACGTATTTTACTGAGGTCTAATCACAATCGCATTATCATGAAAGTGTTCCCGTGTCTTAGAATGCCTTGTTTATAGATACAGAGGGTGCACCGCCCCCCATTTGAGGCTGCCATGTTGCATCGCCATATTTGAATAAATTAACCGAAAGGGGTTAAACTTCTTGCTTTGCGCGTTTTAGCCAGTGAGGTCGGGGGGAGGGGGAGAGGTGAAGAGACGAAACGAGCATAGAGGACCGTGGATCATAGTTTTCAATTTCAATGGAGGACCATCTGTACTCTTTGCCCCGTGATAGGGAGGAAATCATACCACAGCAAAGAAAAATAAATAACCTTGATAAAACAAGAATATACATCGGTGGAGGGCTTATTAGATGGAGACTATTCATGAGGGACACGAACTTGAAGACGGACGTGGTGGTTGCAGGCTTTCTGCTAGACAGGTAAGTTAATTTTATGAAACAATGAAGTTTATGTTAGCGTTTTGTTTGACACAGTACGGGTTAGTCCAGCAAATAGCTTCCGTTTAACTCGGACAATTTACTCCGCAGCTTTTGTAGTAGTAATGACGTGTTATAACGGAGAGAAGCCAGAAAACACTGCTCAGTTGCTTGCATTCACTGAGCGCATCAATAGTTGAAGGTAATTCTTAAACATGGGGGGTTTAAGTCAAAATAATATTTGGTGTTACCAGTCTTTGCCCTTCAATAAAACATCAACTCTTCTAGGCACACTTGCACACAGTTTTTTAATCAGACAGGTTGTATCAAAAACATTTTGGAGCACTAACCACAGATCTTTTGTGAATGTAGCCTTCCTCACATCCTTCTGTGTCTTCATGTAATCCCAGACACACTCAATGAGATCAGGGCTCTTTGGGAGCCACACCATCACTTCCACGGCTTCTTGTTTTTCTTTTCGCTGAAGATGGTTCCGAATGACTTTGGCTGTATGTCTGGGGTTGTTGTATTTCTGGAGAATATATTTGGGGGAAATCATACATCTCCCTGATGATATTGCAGGATGGATAAATATATGCCTGTATTTCAAAGCATTAAGAACACCATTAATACTGGCTAAATCTCCAATTCAATTTGCAGAAATGCTGCCAAACATTCAATGAACCTCCACCATGTTTCATTGTTGCCTGAGTTTGGCTGTTCCTCAACCAATTTTATGCCTGCTACACAGTTGTTTCACTTTCACTTAATGACTGTGTTTCAACCTATATGTTACATTGTAAGAGCCTGCTTGATATAATTGGTTCATCATACACCTGACTGTAACACTACAAAATCCCTGACTTTACAAGTGTACCTAGAATAATTGATGCTAGTTTGGAGGCAAAAGGTATTAACACCAAATATTGATTTGATTTAGATTCTATTCGTATTCACCTTGCATTTTTTAACTAGATAAAAAATATACAATCATCAGCATTTTTTCACACCTGCCTAAAACTTTTGCACAGTACTGTCACGTTTTCCATTTTACAGCTTTATCTTGTGTAAAATATTTCTGTCACTGACGAAAATGCTGACTTCTAACAATCTATATAACTCTCACACTGGTTACAGTATATGTTCCAAAATGAGACTGGGGCTACGTCCACACTTAGGTTATATGGGGAGTTAGACGCCTAATGTTATCCACTCAACACGAGCATTTAAGGTCCGTTTAAGGTTCCATGATTGCGCAATCCCATACTAACCTGTGCAAATACTGGGCATGAGCGAAAAGACGCACGAAACTCGCGTATAATCTACGTGACGGCAGCGCCTACATAATATATACAAGAAGCTCTACAGCACAGTACATATCTGCTTGTCCCGTTAACCGAAGAGAACAATAGCTGCTCAGAAGAAGAGAGTTTTTGGTGGGGACAGACGACGAGATCCATTTATTACTCTTCGCTGTTGTCTTTGTCTGTAGTGTCGTATTGTTATTGACTCAGCATTCATTGACGCCACTTCCTTTCGTTATCCGGGGAAGCTGTCCACACTAGCTCGTTTAGCCGTTGAATTAAGATTTACACGGCTCTCTTACCCGGCTAATTGTTATCCGGCCACAGACCTTAAACGGTTAGTGTGGACGATAGGGGGGTGTAGACTAAATAATTATACATTTAAGGCATTATCCGGCTTAGTGTGGACGTGGCCTGGGATGAATAACCTCTCCCAAGATTCATGAAACTTCAACTTTTTCACAGACATTCAGGGGTCATCCACCTTTGGAAAGATCTGAGTCAACCTTTTTGTTGTCAGGCTGGATAACAACAATACCACAAGTAAATGAACTTATACATCACTTTTTTAGTTATTCTGGCCACTCAAAACACTTTATACTAGAGCCACATTCACACTCACAGACACGCACATGTTTATACACCAATACGCTGATTGGCAAGCAGCTTTGGGTTAAATGCCTTTCCCATGGCCACGTCTGCATGTGAAAGACAGAGGCTGGAATCAAACCAACATCCCTCCGATTAGAAGTGAACTATCCACTGACTCACAGTTGCACCCAACAAGTCTGTCTATTAATGTCAGAGCATAATTTTCTCTTCAGTATTGGTTTTTTAATGGAGAGAAGTACCTGAATTCCTCAGAATCACAGAACTATGTTGTTCAGCCCTCCAAGATATACGAGATGTTGAACAGTAGAAGAACCAGCTAATGCTGCTCATTCAAATAATATTCTTATATGGAACTGCAAGCACTTTAAACTTCATTATTCTCTCGGCATCTCCTGACCTTTGGTCTATGTGCTGTGTGTGTCCTGGCACCTCCATGAATAATTTACTCCATTAGTAAAAACTCATTCAAAAGCCCTCTAGTCTCATGAAACCTGAATTAAAGGATTGATTTGCAATTGCAAAGACTATCTCAAGCACTCACTCACTTATCATAGGTGCCCTGAGGAGTGTGGTTGCTCAGGGTTGGAGTGTTTGTGGTCTCCTCCAGTGATGCTCACGGTTCATGGGGCTGGTTTTGGAGCAGGGGATCGTGTTAAAGAGGCCTGCCTTCACAACCCAAAGTAAAGAGTTGAAAAAGAACATGAAAAACCTTGAGGTATAATCTGATATCTTTGATGTCCTCTTCCACTTTGCTTTTCAAGCGTGTAAATTCCTCCCTCCATTTTTTCACCTCCCACTGGTCAACCCCTACGAAAGGCCATGAGGCAGATCAGATTCTTAGATCAGCTGTAAAACTGGTCCCTGGGGGTGAAAAACACAGCCATTAAATGGTTAAGGGGTCACTTTGCTGCCAACTGTTTCCTCAGGGTGCCACATGGATAATCTCTGTGTGAAACTGGAATGGAAAGTGGAAAAAAATATCCATCACACCAATAATGGTACAATATATGTTTCATATTTTTGCCTCTATATCTTTCTGTACTGTGAGTACATAGATAAAGACATAGCAAGTTTGAATAAAAATTACAATAAAAATGATCTTCAGAGCCATCGCATGGAATACTGTTTAAAACAGGCACCCTATGTTCAGAGGCCTCAGCACTTTATAATAATGTTTCGTTATTAGACATGTTTAGTAAGTTAACAAATCATCTTGGATACATTTGTATATTGATTTTGAGCATCATTCAATATTGGTGAATTTAAAAAAAGTCCCCACATATATAAACCCTTTTCAGGTTATTTATTTTCTTGAATATAGGTGGTTGAAATGAGTTTCCTCTGAAGAACATCTGGGCTGTCCCTTAGAGATAGAATGAGAAGAGCCGCTGCTCCTCTACATTAAGAGGAGCCAGCTGAGATGGCTCGGACATTTGGTCAGGATGGACGCCTACTAGGTGAGGTGTTCCCCATCCCAACACTAGGACACTTAGAGGAGGACCCAAGACATGCTGGAGGGACTGTCTCTCGGCTGGTCTGGGAACACCTTGGGATTCCTTCCGAGGAGCTGGACCTGGTGGCTCGGAAGAGGGAAGTCTGGATCTCTCTGCAGAAGCTGCTGCACTTTCTTTACATGTTGTTTAGAATATAAGTGGGACTAAAACTATTTTTAAACTATCTGTGTTATAGAAAGTAAATGTATAAAGATTTGGAACATTTGTAGGAAATCTATGATCTGATGTAAATTGCAACCCTTCAGCCATGTGAGACTTTACCAGGAAACATCTCACAGATGGACGGGTCATTTAATCACCCCCCCCCCCAAAAAAAAAAACACAATGGTCTACACTTTTACTAGACATTATATAGCCATTACCTTTAAACAAAAAAGTTTTTGTCATTGTTACTATGAAAATGTTTTGGTTTACTATGGTAAAAATACGTTTTTTTTGTTCAATTTTTTCTTTGTTGTTTTTTTACAAATGCCTATGTAACAAAAAACATGGGAATATTTTGAAAAAATCCAAATATCTGAAGCCTTTCAATGTAAAAAAAAACAAAACAATTACTCAAGGCAAAAGCACCCTACCCCATATAAAAACAATAGAGAAAAAAACTAAAAAGCACTAATTCATGTGGCATTCAAGGGAGCTTAATATTAAAGATAAATTAACTTCTGAACTCAGTAAATAAGAGATTAACATTTCATTAAATTTTTTGTGATTTAGTATTTCTGAGTATATGTGGCAACCAAAGCTGTTGTTAGCAGTTAACTCGTATAGCTAGCCCAAATAGGCTACTGGAATTAAACTATCTGACCAGTGAACAAAAACCATCAGAGCCTCTTACCAGTTATGTTTGCAGATCAGTGGTTTCTCCTTTGGCAGATAATACTTCACTTATCTTGGCGAGACGTTTTTTTAATCCCGCTAAATGCTCAAGTCTCATTAGCAAGTAGCAGCCTCCATCTCTGCTTGACAATCCTTCTGCTGTAGTGATGTGCGAGTCAGGAATTAATCACTTTACTGACTCGTGAATTATGATTCACTACCACAAGTGACTCATTTACTGACTCATTCCAGTTAATATTTCATTAGTAGTGTTTAATTAAATTCTCGGGAGAAAAAAAACAGCCAATTTAAAAACAAACAAAAAAATTCTGCTCTGGGCTGGAAGAAAAAACCCTGAGTACAAAGCTCACATCACAAGAATAGCTCATTAGTTCACACCATGATTGGTCTGCTAACATGCTAACAGCACATTGAGTTACTCACCCCCTCCTTTCCGAGAGCTAACCGGAGCTAGCTTGCAATGTCGGGGGCAGAGTCGTAGCGTGAACGAATCGCTCCATCCCACCCGGTACACAGCTCAAACAAGTTGAACGACTCACTGACGTAGCCGGCGCAGGGCGCACAGCTAACAAGCTGAACGAAATGAAACAACTCACCCCCTTCTCCCAAATCACAGCTTAAACGAGCTCAACCAAACGAAACAACTCACCCTCTCCAGCTCGCAGCTTTTTCTTCTTCTCCTTCTTTTTGGTTGGCAACCAACTTTATTTTTTTTAAATATATTTTGGATTTTTATTTTGTTGATTCACTGTTCATTTTCTGTTTGTCAGAAATGTCATTAATATTCTATCCATCCATCCATCCATCTTCCTCCGCTTATCCGGGGTCGGGTCGCGGGGGCAGTAGCCTAAGCAAGGAGACCCAGACTTGCCTCTCCCCGGCCACTTGGGCCAGCTCCTCGGGAGGAATCCCGAGGCGTTCCCAGGCCAGCTGGGAGACATAATCTCTCCAACGGGTCCTGGGTCTTCCCCTGGGTCTCCTCCCGGTGGGACATGCCCGGAACACCTCACCAGGGAGGCGTCCAGGAGGCATCCTGACTAGATGCCCGAGCCACCTCAACTGGCTCCTCTCGATGTGGAGGAGCAGCGGCTCTACTCTGAGCTCCCTCCGGATGACCGAGCTTCTCACCCTATCTCTAAGGGAGAGCCCAGCCACCCTACGGAGGAAACTCATTTCAGCCGCCTGTATCCGCGATCTCGTTCTTTCGGTCACCACCCAGCGTTCGTGACCATAGATGAGGGTAGGAACGTAGATCGACCGGTAAATCGAGAGCTTCGCCTTTCGACTCAGCTCTCTCTTCACCACGACAGACCGGTACAGCGCCCGCATGACTGCAGACGCCCTACCAATCCGTCCATCGATCTCCCGCTCCATTTTTCCCTCATTCGTGAACAAGACCCCCAGATACCTAAACTCCTCCACTTGAGGAAGGACCTCATCCCCAACCCGAAGAGAGCACCCTACCCTTTTCCGACTCAAGACCATGGTCTCGGATTTGGAGGTGCTGATCCTCATCCCAGCCGCTTCACACTCGGCTGCGAACCGCTCCAACGAGAGCTGTAGATTAATATTCTATTGAAAGGAAAATAAAAGTTACCTTTAGAAATCTTAAAATTTGTTTTGCTCTTTTTTACTCTATAAGATAATTGTTTTCTTTTTCATTCACTCATCTTAGCACCAGGACTTACATAAAATGAGAAATAAATTAAGTGTGAGTGAAAATTTGCATTTTTTGTACTCTCTGGGCAACTGACTCAGTGACTCAAATGACTCAAAAAAACTCAATTTATTTTAGTGACTGACTCATTCAAACTCGATTCAGTAAAATGAATCAAATTTACCATCACTATTCTGCTGACTCGTGTTTTGATGATGTAAGGATAATTCCATCCGTGCCAGTCAATTATAGTCATAAAAATATAAAATTTAAACTATATAAATAAATACAATATAAAGTAATTTTATATATTATGTTTAGAAAAATTATAATGCTTTTATTCTCATAATTAAAAAAATAATAATTTTGTATTACAAGCATTTGGGAAAAAATATTAATCTTTTTAATGGCTTAAAGAAATCAAATTAAATAGGTTGGACAAGAAATGAATAAATGACCTGCAAAAGGTTACTATTTTACCATTAACCCATTAACAAATATGTCCCAGACAATTATAAAACATATTGTTAATCATTAATTAATCAATTATAAATCCATGATGCATCATAATCTTATGTAGAACCGATAACTGTTCTAGCAGTAGCTCATTATCTAATACCTTACAAATGATCGGGTAATGACATACTAAACAGTTACAAATGTATTTGTAAATGTCATTACAAGTCTTTATAAATGAATAGTACATCATTATCTAATACCTTGTAAATGATCTGTTAATGACATACTAAGCACTTATAAATGTTTAATAACAAAAAATTCTTATAACTATATATATATATATATATATATATATATATATATATATATATATATATATATATATATATATACTGCATAACTTAAAAGGTACAAAATCTTATAGTTAAAAAAAAATCCATGTTTCTATTGGATAACTCTTCTTAAGCCTTCCTGCATTAAATACTTCATGCTTGAAATTTATTTTTTTACAGATTGGTACCTGGGATCCAGCAAGTGGCCTAAATATGACCGACAACCAGAAGGGGAAGACAACTAATGTGTCAGATTCCTTGTCCAACCGATCCCTCGTTGTCTCCACCATACTGGTAAATCACTTTATTCCTCTGATTTAATAGTTTATTAGGAACATTTACGAGTACGAGTGGGTGTACATCTGCATTTAGGTGAACAAACTAAAAAAGCCCCACCAACAGCATCACAAAAAGTTTATATTTTTCCAGATTTTTTTTTCTCTGAAATTTTCAAGAAATGTCTGCATCAGGACCATGAACAAATAGTTCGATTTTGGGGCTGATCCAGTTCACCGTCTGGGGGTGAGGCAGTGGGGCCAAGATCTGTGCTCTCCGAGTACTCTCCTGGTTAAATACTATATGTATTTGTTTTTTTTGCTTTAGTTTTTTACTTTCTGTTGTGTCTTTGTTTCTCTCTCCCTCTCTTTTTTCCTGCAGGTGTAGAAGCAGGCTTCCTCTAGGATTTTATTTTGTATTTTCTGTTTTATTCCTCTTCCTCTGTTGTACTCTGAATTCCTTCCCTCTTTTAACTTTTTGTTGGAAAAACTGCTGTCGAATTTGTAGATAAGAATAAGGATGATTCAGTCTCCGTTGGAGTTTTAACATATTTATTTTGATGGTACAGAAAGCCCAGTTAGGTCGGTGCTCTCTCCCCCCTAACATTAGTGTCTCTCTGCCTGCCTGTTGCTGTTGTCTGTCTGTGTGTGTGTGTGTGTGTGTGTGTTGGTAGTTGTATCAGGATTACGCTAGCCATAACAAAGCACAGAGGAGTCCTTCAGTTACATCACTGTAAGGTCAACTTATTTGTCAGCATTATGACATATTCCCTGGCTACCTTTATGCTTAATAACTTATAACTAAATATAACGTAACTCTGTTTAGTTCAGGAGAAGTTTCTGTTCAGGTCCTATATAAATGATTTCTTTGTTCTACATTTTAGACAGCGATCAAGCCTGGCTGAGATTAAAGATTAATCCATGATTTAAAAAGAGTTGATTTTTTTTCACATCGGAATTGGTTTAAATAGTGTTGTGCTTGTAAAAACACTTGAGAGAATTTTTTATTTTTCTTAACTTTAAATTAGAAACTGCTCACATATCACTCTTTCTTTTTTCCTCCCAGGAAGTTCAGTGTCTCTTCCTTACTCTGTCCCACAGCGGCTCCTCTGGTATAAAGGAGTAAAACCAATTATAGCACAGTAACTTTCACATTAGAATATTAATTTGGATATTATTGTAACGTGCATTCATTTCAGTCCCCAATCACTGTGATCGATTAATTCCACACAGGTTGATGTTTTCAAGCGATTATTTCTGTTAATTATGTAGATTTTCTGCTTACAGCTAATGAAAACATGTCTAGAATTAGAATATTACATCAGATCAATCAAAGATGGTTGGTTGCAAAGAGCAGGAACATCTAAGAAGGACTGGAGATTATAAATAACAGCATCCAACATGGATTGATAGTGTTAACAGATTAGTTTTGGATGACCTGAGAGTCAGGCATCATAATACTTTATAGCTTCATGATAAATATTATAAGGACCTTATATTATAATAATATTATAGTAATATAGGACCAAAAGGCAGACACAGGAGGATGAAAAAAATATGCTTATTTAAAAAGTTGAAAAATAATAGGAAACTAGCTTGGACAACAGTAGAATAGGACAATTTGTGACTAAAAAAGAGCCATACTTATACTGGAAACCTAATTACTAGATGCAATGCAATTGAGTAAAAGAGCAGATGAAAAAATAGGTATACAGTGGCAAGATACAGAATGACTGAGGAAAAATAAACAATATGGACCAGGATCACAGAAATAAATGAAACACAAGATGGAACAAAATAGTCAAACTAAGCAAGATAAGCCCAGTTTCCAACATAAGTTGAAAATATAGATGTATAAATAAATAAGAAAATATAGTTGCTAGTACTTTAAAGAATTTGAAGGGCTCTGCTTTTGGGTTAGGGCAGTTGGTTGTGTAATGTATATGCCTGGAATTTTGAGCTTAAAAATATGAAACGAACTCTAAATTCATAACTTCACTGTATAATATTGTGGTATACTGATTAAGTAAACTATTTATGTGTTAGTTGTGTTACCACTCCACTAGAGGGAAAGTAGATCTGCAGGGAGGCAAAGGGGAAGAGTTAGAACCCATACAGTGAATTACAAAATGTGTTAAAAAGGACTGAAAGCTGCATTAAAAAATGATTTTAAAAATAAGTCCAACAGATGCTGGGAATGGATCTTATTCATAAGAGTAAAAATATAACATATTGATGATGAGGATACTGAATGGACATGGAAAGTGCCGGTTTCATGATGCAGGCATTGAATGGATACAGGTTTCAGGCAGATGCAAAAGTGAGGATTTAAAGGCTACCAACTGAGTTGATGCACAGTTGCATCTGAATACAATATGATTGTAACAAGGGCTACTCTGTGAGCATTTATGAAAAGAGCAGCCTTGGAAGGAGTAATGACAGATTCTCATTCAGTTTTATCAAAGCAAACAAAATTTATGATGTAGAGAAATTAGGGAGCTATCCTTGTAATTGTGCTGTGACCTGTCCATATGCAAGCTAATGAAAAACCTGGTGAGCCTGGACAAACCCAACTTCAAAACATACAGTCAATTAGTACCAATGATGAAAGAGGACTTCTCCTTAAGCAAATGATATTTTACAAAGATACAAGTGTGACACTTGTTCCTACTGAATTTGTCAGTGCATTTGTAGCAGAGCTAAGACAGCTAGCACAGGATTACAACTGTGTAGCCATGTTGGAACTCGAGCTGCCACAAACCATTAGTTGTTTTGGCGATTAGTCAACTAACCGAATCAAGTGTAAATTGTATGGTATTGCAGCAGCATGCAGCTGCTCTGATAACTGTTAACTTTAAGTATTATGTAGTATCTAAAATACTCAAAATTAAGATATCTCATGTAACATTTTTAACAAATTTTAAAGTAAAACATTAAGGCAGACACATGACGTGTGCTAAGGGTGATGAAATTACCATCACTACTGTTAACGTTGCAGCTATCAAGTAAAAAAAAAAACGTATCTTCATTTAGAACCTTCATCAAAACCACTGGAAAAAAGAATGATCCCTCCAGAAAGTTCCTTCCTGCCCACAGCCATTTAAAATCTAAACTCAGACTAAAAATTACATTCTGACAAACTTAGTATTTTAATTTTAATGTAATAAGAAAAATAATATCCAGCCTTCCTTTTGTCTATGGTCTACTGTCTAATAGCTAATGTAATATTGCACATACTTTCATCCAACTTCAACTACAGAAATAAGGTTAGGCTACTTAAAGAGATCCCTTCCACTCATAAAATATGTTCTTAAATGGCATAAATAGGCTAGGCTACTGCCAAATACGTAATGTTAACAACTTATTGTAAATTGTCAGCTAGGCTATCCTGGCCTATAGATTACAATGTTTCGGTCGTGTGCCATTTGTGCGTGACTGTAGCCTAATTCATTAAAACCTAAACTTTCTCTGTATAGGCTAATACAACATAGCTGTTTACTTTGTTTTATAGACCGCTACAGGAAATCCTTTTTCCCCACAGTCATCATGGTCTACAACAACTCCTTGAAAAATGAATTAGTAATGAGCTACAACAGCACTTAAGTTCCTTCTAGGATCAATAAAGTATTTTTGAATTTGAATTTAACCTCCTTATGTCTATTTCTACATCTGTAGACAATTTCCAATTAGTATTATATTCAGACATGAAAACGGGTCAGGGGTGAAAAAAGTGAAAAGGATATTACCCATCCAGGCGGGTCTGGGGGAATGCTCCCCCAGAAGAAAATGTTGTTGTTGATTTTTACTCTTTAGGCACCCGGGGTTTTTCAATAAAATAATCAATATTGATATCACTAGTTCAAAATGTTGTAGCTTTAATATGGTTATTGATAAAGGTATACTGTAAATGAGAAAAATCTTCAGTATGATCCACAGTTTGTGATGGTAGAAAATTCATTATAATTAGCATATTATGACATCATTAGGCATTGGCAATATTTGTTTGGAATACTTTTACAGATGTTTATCTTTTTGTTTAAAATGTACTTATTTTGAATATTTATAATCTTTTATTTTCCTATATATTTATTTTCTACATATGTATTTATTGGAATTTTTTCAAGAACAGGTAGCCATATCTGTTTATTTCCTTTGTCATGAGGGTCCATTAGTCTATTCACTACATCAAACAATAGAAAAGAAATTATTGGGCTCAGAATTTTACAGATCCATCCTTAAAATAACCAACACGCTCATCAAATAATTTGACACACTGTTGACGCTCGTCATCAAACCTTGCTATCATCATCATGTTTAACAGCTTATTAGCAGTCTGTTTTCTCTTGTGGTTTGCACCGCGTCTGCTGCTATTTCCTCAGATTTTTACATTCCTGCTTCTTCTGTCACGATTAGCGTTATGAACAACCCTGCTACCCGATCCCACACCTTTCTCTCAGCGGTAGAACGTGACGAACAGCATCGCACCTGTTGCTGCTGTGGAGCGTCATGGCGAACAGGACCGGCTGTTGCTTTTGTTGTTTCTTTTTCTCATCGAATCTACACGATTCACGTAGGTGACTTATTTTGGTTTCAAAACGGCGAATATCGCAGAAAGGTGAGTGATTTTCATGTCTGTATATTAGTGACTCACTTACCGTTGTTTCCAGATGCTTTGATATCAGCACGTATGAGCTGACAGAACTCACAAGTTGAACGTTGTCCAATTAAAACGGACCCACCGTGGTGACATTTTTGGTGGAGCTGTTAAGTTTAATAGCTGACTCAGTAGAAAGCTAACGTTTTGACAAAAGCTACATCAACACCACAGAAGGCTATGTGGAGATAACTGGACAGCCCCAATAACCTCTGAATAGTTCTACTTGTTGAATTGCAATGTGAGCGGCAGCCAATGGGGGGTGCAATATGTCAGCATGATCATTTAAAAGGCAACCCCGACAATTATGTGGCTGCCCCATTTATGATACAGCGGCGGCAGAAAATGAAACCTTGGCGGGCCGCCACTCCAAAATCAACATAGAGGAAACACTGTGACATCGTTATACGTCCATGTAAAGCAAGTTCTACCTTGTGAATTCTGAATTTTCCATCACTCATGTTTTTTTAATATTTAATAAAACTCTCAAGAACTTTAGAGCTCCATTGTCAGCTCACCGTGATGCTAAAGTTTAGGCTTGCTATAAGTGCCCATGTGTGTCAGGGGCATATAGGGACAGTTTCAAGGGAAAAGCTAAGCTTAAAAGATAAATGATAACATTGATTACAAAAAAAATTGTCAACAGTTTTGCTCGTAGACGTCAATGTGACGAATTGACTAATCATGGCAGCCTTAGTTGGAACAGATGTTAAGAGATCTCCTGGTGTGCAGGATTAATGAGGATAGGATTCAAAGAAGTATACTAAAAGAAAGGGATGTTTAAGAAAGCATTTTGGATAGCCACAGCCGTGGAAGCCGCAACCTTAATCACTCATGATCTGCACCAGTCAGCGGCATGTAACAGAATGATGGCGGAGGGAAAAGAAAGAGAGGAGATTGGAAAATGAAGAAAACAGAGTAATACCAATGTCCTGGAAAACATGACAGTGCCACCGAATGCAAGTTTAAAGACACCAAATATTAAGTTTTGAAAAAGAAGAACATATCACCAAGGCAGGCAGGTCTACATATAAAAAAAGATGATGTGTGCCCCACAGAAAAGGCAGCACATGGAGCCAGGATAGGTGTTGTCATACAGAATACAACATTCCCCAAAGACAAAAAGTTTAGAAAAAAATCAGTTATAGAAGGAGCATTAACCCTGGGGATGTGAATATTCTCATTCATCCAGGTCATGGTTATCTCAAGGAAATTTCAATCGAACGCAACTGGACTTGGTAATTTGTCTTGGAAGACGTTTCACCTCTTATCCAAGAGGCTTCATCAGTTCATGCTCGCCGCTGACCAGGCTGGGACTGGTCCAACTAACTGGTGTTAGTTGCTGGACCAGGCTGGACCAGTCCCAGCCTGGTCAGCGGCGAGCATGAACTGATGAAGCCTCTTGGGTTTAGAGAGGTTAAGCCGAATATCAAGGCGTCAAATATGGACGTGATGGGAAAATCTTAAATTTCTTTAAGGTAGATTGTGATAAATACGGGATTTTAAGAATGATATAGGGTAAAATTTTCATTTGAGCTGCTATAGAATGATACTATGTGCCTAGAATAAGCATAATACTCCCTCTTTAAAGCTGCAATATGTACGAATTTTAAAGTGAACTAACCACACAACAGTCTAATGTCCCAATCATGTTGGAAGGGATCTTACATTAAAACAGATTTTAATCTCAGCTGGCTGGGTGTTTGTAAGTTTTTGTAATTTTAAATATGCTGCTACGGGCTGCAGCCACTGCTTACAATATATGTCCCATGTCCTTACATCCTGATTCTGAGGCAAACCACATGTGGGCGCGCAAGGTTGCCAAGTCTTCAAGATAAAAAAGTGCGCTCTCATTTGTAACCTGAAACCGACCGGGCTAAAGGCTAATGTTGAGCTAACAATGCAAGCAGTAATTTAGGGAAAAATTGTTGGCTGTAATTTCTCAAACTACTTTTTCAATTACCATCAACTTGATATTGCGGTGAAATGTATTTATATACTTATCAACTTACTGTGTGTACCTTGTCTTCATTCATCATCTTGATTGTTCTGGTAACTTTGCATTAAACTCATCGAGGGAAGGAGGTGAGAGACTGAGAGCGGAAAATTTCATTTTTGTTCATGGACTGCAGGAAGTTCTCTTGAGGCATGAAAAGGTTTTCTTTGAATTAGAGTTAGGCATTTTAAAAGGAATTCGAGCAACAATCTGTGTCCACACATGCTGGCCATACATTTTACAGTCCTTGCTGAGTCTTGTATACCATGAGGCTTCTGAACGATGACTGCTTAGCGCCAGCAAAGTATGCAGAGTGGGTGGTGGCCATTGTGCCTGTTCGTAAGCCTTATGGCTCTCTCAGAATATGTGATGACTATATGTTAACCGTTAATATTACTTGAACGATATCCGATTTCCCATGCTGAAGATCTCTTTAATGCACTAAGGAAAACAGTGGACAGTTCAAAAAGCTCAGTCTAAGCCATGCGTGGCAGAAGATTGTCATGGATGTTTAGTCAAAGAATACCTGACAATAAAACATAGTGGCCTTTTCTCCTACATTAGGCTAGGCATGTCATCAGCCTAAGCTATTTTCCAGAGAATGATTTCAAGTTTTTCACTGGTCTGCCCAGGTTAGCAATCTGTTTATATGATATACTGTTGACAGGAAGAGACACTGCCCATCGGAAAACGCTGGACAAAATACTCAAAAGACTCAAGGAAGCCAGCCTGACTTCACAAGAGCTAGTGTGCATTCTTACTGGATCAGGTAGAATACTTTCAGATTAGTTTACTTTAAGATTAGACAAGACATTTCTTGTCTCAAGCTTTTAAATTAAATTCCATAATCAATCCATATTTAGTAAAATGAGCAGTGTGGTTTATGCACATAAATATTAACTTTACTGTTTTAGTCTTGTAAAATTCCCTTTGCCATGCTGATACTTATAAGTAGGCTAATGTACTGTATTTGGCAATGAATTTAAAGAAGTGAAAACTTGCTAGTTTCACACCTATGTTAAAGTTAGATCATCAGAAACAAATGAGCAATTTGTAGTTGCAGGGTCCAGCACAGCATGTCTTTTAACTAATGAAGCCTGCAAATAAAAAAAATAAAAACTACACTCACTGTCATTTATTTTAAATAATGTGCAAACTGAATCCAGCAGTTTTCAAGGTCCGCAAATGAAATTGAACCATTATTTTTTAAAGGCTAGTTACACAAGGCTAAAACAACCCTCAGCCATAATACACTTGCTCCAAAGATGTCCTCCTCTTAAAAGCCCTCCAGTACTCTGTACTGTTCTTTCTTTTCATAGCACTTTCTAGAAATGCTTCTCTCTGATTCAATTGAAGTAGAGTACCTCAAAGCACTTCTCTCCCAAATTGCCAGTTGACTTCACCACTGTGGAGGATGCCAATTTGGTGGAAGTAGACCCAGGCAACGGAAAATTAACTGATTGATTGTCCAATAAGATTTCATGCTTTATGACTCTGCCTCCTGTTGAGCAATTTATCAGAGACACTGAAGAGTTTTCTTTCCAGTGATTTCAAAACCAAGGGAGGTCTACTCAGCCTTGAGTAAAAGACTATTTAAAAATCTTTCTTACCTGAAATGTGCCATACTTAGTAATTTCATCAGAGTTAATTGTTAAGATGTTTCAATAATTATGTTTTTCAACTAGTTTCCATCTGATTTTCATCTCTTCTAAAGCCATGTAATTTTCATTCTTTGAAACATTTCAAATTAACCTCTGCTACTGCTGGCTAATGATTATTAATCAATGAAAATGATGATCAGCACAGCTTGTATTAAGATTTATTCATATAACAGTATACATTTTTTTCTTTTTTCTTTTTTTTGTTCAATGACTGTATCATTAACTCCTTCACACATCAGCCATGCATTATTGAAAGTTACTATAAATAGTAAATAGCATTTGACTGAACATTAAAAGAGTATTGCAAATATTTAACTGTACTTCATTTCTTTGTAATACTTTATATCCTACACTTGTTTCTCAGGGTCAACAGACTCTTGCCAACGCTAAGGAAAAAAGTAGTTTGATTGCCTGCTGATTTAGTAATTTCTTTCAAAAAGATTGTATTTTACTGAAAGTTATGTTCTGATATGAGGAGAGACCGTATATATCATCTAAAAACCTCGAATCTATCATTGAAAAATGGTTAACATGTCAATGAGTGAAATAAATCTATCAATGCAGAGTTTTAGCTTTCACAGATGAGGCACACAGCAAGGTTATTATTGTTAACAAAAGCGAACAAAACAAAGAAAACTATAAGTAAAAAAAAACATCTTTGTCAACTGAAATAAAAATAAAAATGAGAATCTCCAACAAAACAAAAATGAACTGAAACTCTAATGATTGTTCACAAAACTATCTAAAGTTAACTGAATTTATAGAGAAAATATTTTTAATTTTCGTTTCTGTGTCTCAAAGTGTAGAAGGATTATTGGTCTAGGTCGCTCCCTGCCTACTGCGCGTTGTCTTCAGAAACAGAAACTGCAAATAATAGCAATGGGAACCAGAACCGTGTAGCTGGTGTACGTTTTGTGCATATCTGCCGTGTTGATAAAAAAATCCTTCTCTAGTTTCTGGTTATTGGTGGTTTTCACTCGCTGTACTGCATTATCCCAACATGTCAGATACGTCAGTCAACATATCTGTTTATCCCTGTCCGCCTAGAGTCATGTCAGCAAAGGTTAAGAGAGAGAGCGCCAAAGTCCAATTTGGGATTACTTACTACTGGAATACGTCCAAATGATCAAAAGCATCATAGTACTCATGGCGGCTTGGCTTTCGTTTTGTTGTGTTGCCAGTCAGTTTCAGTGTTTTTATATAACTGTAGCACCCGCATTAACAGTTTGGCTTTCTAATCTAGCTCTTATTGTGTTTACAGAACTTTGAACATTACTCTACCATATATCTTTTATACTTGCCTGATTTGTATGGTTGTTCGTGTGGCCCATGTCAATACATTAAAAAATAATAATAATTTTCTGAAATGTTGTTATACATTAGTTATTTTTGGTACACAACTTGTTTAACGAAAAGACGAAAACTAAAATTGAAACTAATAAAAACTAAACTGAGACTTAGCATTTTCAAAAAAATTAAAACCAAACTACCACAAATTGTAAAAACTAATTAAAACAAAAAAAATTGAAAATCTTCAGTCAATATTAAATTAAAACTAAAACTTATGAAAATGTCAAAACTATTGAAACCTTGGCGCACAGATTGGTCAATAAAAGACACCTGCAACCTCAGATCATAATGTGTATTAAGTCAATTAGTACAAAGGAGGTTTTGCACTTTTGTGTGCTATGCTCATCTCAGCTTTGTGTGAAGAAGATGCAGAAGACAAAATCTGATCTCTGGACTCTTTAATGTCCCTTCACCTAAATCTGCAACAGACATGGAAACACATGAGCAGTGTGTGGTTTGTTTGTCAGGCTCAGCTTGCTCTGGCCGCATCAGGAATTTTTTCTTTTTTTTTTCAAAACTATACAAATATAAATCAACATACAGTGATAACAAAAATCGTGACATTGCATTGTGCAGGAGTTATGACGGGTGCCCCATGTTCAGAGGTCTTAGCCCTCGAAGCGGTTGTCCTGGGTTTGACTCCCGGCCCAGGAGTGTCTCTCCCCTACCTCTCTTACCATCTCTGCACTGTCCACTTTAATAAAGGCTGCTGTGGCCACAAAATCTTTAAAAAAATCTATCAAATGTTATTTCTAAAGAGATTTTCATGCAAAATTGCATCTTGTTGGGTCACACACACAGCCATCAGGTGGCACTAATCTGTTCTAGCACCACAGGAAGTGGGTGCGGAAATCTAAGTATAAATACAGTCCGCTTCCACCCGTTCGTTCTTCTGCGTTCTGGTGGCTGGGGAGCAACAGAAGATCATCTCCAACCATCTTCCTTCGCTGGCGGAGGGAGGCCCGATTTTCTGGCAGAAACTTGCTCCAAAGGAATCCAAAGACCACTCCTGATGAATCTATAAAATTGATAAACAAAGACGTTGTGTATGCCCAGAGCCCAACGAAACCCAGTTTCAGGCTAGCGATCCTTTGTTAGCTTGCTGGCTAACACTCCCTGGAGAATCCCCCTTTACTCATTGATGAGCAGCAACTCGGAGGACTTTAAACATTCATAAGGTCTGTTTGGGCAGAGGCAAATAAGTTAAGATAACTAATTTTAAAGGTGTTTCCTTTTTTATTAACTTTTTTAGTTTCATGTGCTATTTTTGGGTAAACCAGGACTCTGCCTGAATTTTCCCCGACAAACACAAGCTTACTGTTATCAGGACCCTGCAACACAGAGCTGATAACATACCCACCAGCTCCTCTACATTGGTGAAACCAAATAACCACTGTACAAACGCATGGCCCAACACAGGAGAGCAAACTCCTCAGGCATTGACTCTGCTGTTCATTTACATCTCAAGGAGAAAGCCCACTCCTTTGAGGACAGCAATGTCCAGATATTAGACAGAGAGGAAAGATGGTTTGAAACAGGAGTAAAAGAAGCCATCTATGTAAAAGTAGAGAAACCATCGCTAAACAGAGGAGGCCTGAGACATCACCAATCTCCAATTTACAATGCTGCCCTTTCATCCTTACCCAGAAGACTCAACAATTTAACCTCTAATAAGAAAAAACAACTGTGACTCCAGCGACTGTCGTTATAACACAATAGGGCACTAATGAAGCCGAAACCTAACCTCCACCAATAGGTGACACGCCAACGATCGTCGTTAAGACATGGAGCACAAAGGATCCAATGATATAATCAGTCTTGTAAAAGCCCTCCTAGAGGTTAAATAGCTGAGTCTCCACACCAGTTAGTTGGACCAGTCCCAGCCTGGTCAGCGGCAAGCATGAACTGATGAAGCCTCTTGGATAAGAGGTGAAACGTCTTCCAAGACAAATGACCAAGTCCAGTTGCGTTCGATTGAAATTTCCTTGAGAAGACCGACAAAGAGTTGTTTTAAACCATGTAATTTGAGGTACTTAATCAGACAGACTTTTTGTTTAATGCTTAATAAATGTATTTGAGCCACCCTAAACGCCCCACATGCGTCGCAGAGAGAGCTACAGCTAAGGAAGCCCACATGTTGGTTTAGGCCGGTGTTTCATAAACAAAGATCGCTATTAACGGTTCAAACAGAACTCTGCTTAAAATATATATTGTTTAAGAACAGAAACTAATCTTATTAGCCATGTTAAAACTCTCCTTATTTGATCAAAATATAGGAATTAGATTGTTTTAATGTCGTGATCAAGCCATAAATTAAGTAATTCTCCAAAAGTTAATTACTCTTATCCAGATGATTTTTAAACATGTCCTAATCCAAAGAATGTTTTGTTTTCTTACATTGCTTATTGGTTTAAAGGTAAACCACTGGTGCTAAATTGCTTAAACTAATTACAATTAGTGAAACTAATTCAGCTTTATTCCAGCATATGCAGATCAAGCCTTGGTTCTTAAAGGACCCTGATCCCTCCAGAATCATATCAGAATTCATGGTTCCTCATCTTATTATACATTCTTCTTTTTGTGTTCTTTTATTTTTAACTATTCATTTATTTTAAATCACTAGTGTGTTATTTTTCTAGCTTGGTGATTAAAATGTTTTTCTTATTTTACCTGTAAATAAATCTTGTATTTTTGGAGTGTTGTCGTTCTTGATTCAACACAAACATATTGCTGAGATAGCATTAATACATATGGTCAATAGACTGTAAATAATTAATTCCTTCAGATTGAGACTGATATAGATATTTAGGCTATTAAAATAGTTCCTGATAAAGGTGGTGACCGAATAATATTTTTCCAGTCCTTTGACTATGAATAGCCAGATAACTACATTCTTGGTAATTTCCCATTCAATCTCAATGTGCTTTACAGATTAAAATGACCTCACATAAACTACATTCCCATCCCTCCCCCACATAGTTAAAAAAGCATGGTCACAGTCACACCTCCCCCAGACCCAACCAAAAGGGGTTAAATTTGATCATTTCAAGCCGTTACCTTAAATGCATAGCAGAAATTTTATTTTATTTGCCAAAAAATGAGACTACTTGGATGGTCTGCTAGTGCAGTCAATACTACTGCAAGCCATCGTTGTCCAATAAGTGCATGGTTAACATCCAAAGACAAACTTTGCAGATGCAACTGATGATGAGGTTCAGATAAATAAAATAGCCCAGACTTTTAACATGACTCCGATGCTGCAGTCTACCCTGCAGCAAGCAGGGAGGAGCAAGCTAGGCACCAGCGTTACTGTTGGTGGAACATCTGAAACCTCAGGGTAAGTCATAAGGACAAACCCCTAAATATTCATAATTTCATGATTAAATTACATCTAAACAATGAGCAATAAAAAAATCCACCCCCCCTCAGAGTTGTCATAACCGTAAACTTGACCTATTAAAACTTTTTAAAATTTTTTTGATTTAACCAGACTGTAAACATGTTTGAATGGGACTGGACACTACATTTCATAAACAAAAACATTTTAAATCTATGTCTTCATACCTGCAACATACACAAAAACACATGATCTATGTGTGGTTTGGTTGTCAGGCTCAGTCTCCTGATAATAAATAAATAAATATCCACCAAATGCCTCACCTACAGTAAGTGAGAAGGCTAACCCCTAATTTCTACTGCCTGTGCTCTGCCCTGCTCTACTCCGGCATGCACTTCACAGCAAACATAGAATAGAAGAATAGAATAGTCCTTTATTGTCCCACGTGGGGAAATTCATTTGAGTCCAGTCGGATCAAGAAAAGAGTGACCAAACATAAATCACACAAAAGCAGATACAGGCATACCATGGTTTCTGCTGCCATCTTAAATGCGGCACACAACTTTGCAGATAAACAACGGTTTACACAAAGTCACGGTGGGTCAGCGGTGGGGGAAAAAGCGTTCAACTGTATCTTGATTCCTTATTCAAGAGTCAAAAGACAGGTAATAGAAAAAAACACACACCTCAAATTTAAGCACATATTTAGACATTGACAAAAACACATCCAGGAGGGAAAGGCTGGGAATTGGGAACTCCAGTCCATGGTTGATGCACTGCAACCGATGCGCGCTACTGCTTCCTGAAGTGGGAGGGTGTTTGTGGGAACAGCGAGGCACCGTGATAAACAGGGGGTGTGTGTATCTGTAACACGAGTGTGTGCGTCAGTAAATGTAGAGGGACAGTGGGAGGGAGGAGGGATAAGAGACTCTGTTTACATTCCTCACATGGACATTTGATTATGGACCAGTTGAAGGTCCTCATAGACCCAAATTACTAATTGTTATGGTTAGCAGGAAGAGCAGTTTCACACTGGCATTTAAGTCTGTCAGCAGTCCCGTTTAGATTCCAACATTCTGATTAATTTCCATTTGCACCGAGACACACTGATAGTTTCTCCAAGCCTGATGACACTTTGCGAATTAGTCCCGAATCACCGGCCAGATCAGCTTTTACTGCATCCAGCCTGCGCCCCAGCTCACCGAGCAGATGGCTCTGAGTTCCTCAGCACTTCAGACTGCCCCTTCAGCCTTCCAATCGCTTCCAGAGCAGCCTCTAATTTCGACTGATAACAGTAATTTTCTTGTTCCAATTTCCGGTAGATCCAGTTGTGGCCCAATCTGATTAGCAAGAACCTGACTACTATAAATCCAAAGATACAGATAGGTTCCATGTCCTCCTGAGAAAGTATCCCCAAACAAACAGGTTTCCAAGCGTTGAGCACGTATAGGCAGTATAGGACTCAGCAGGACAAGCCGGATGCCCTTTTGGTAAGTTAAGTTGAGTAGATTTGATCAATTGCATTCAGAGACCAGCTGACCATTTCCATCTTTGCTTGTTGGTTTTGGTTTTAGTAAAAAATGCAAAAAGATCCTCCAGACAGAGGCACAGAGACAGAGAGCTGTGGGATTAGACATTGGAGGGAGGAGGGAGGAAAAAAGCGTAGCCCGACGAAGAATTTTTCTCAAGAATTTATTTTAAAAATGCTCCCTTTGTGATCAGTGAGACAATTTCCACTGCCACTACCAAGCAGCGGCAGGCGCCAGCTGCCATTTCGCAATCTGGCAAAAATAGGATCGATTCCATCTTTGCCGGACGCCAGAGCAAGTCCAGTCAATTTAAACAAAGCACACAGCCCCAACAGGATACCAAAAAGCACAACACTCATTTAAAAAAAAAATCATTAAAGAAAAACTTAACAAAACAATTACACATTAATGCACTAAAATAAGCTTCTATAAAATTGATGTGCTCACCCAATGTTGAACACAAGATGTGGGGCGATTTTGACACAGAATAATAAAGAGAAGTAAGAGCGGAAGTAGAGTGCATGTAGTGGAAAGTAGGGATAACGCAGCAGGCTAACTTAGCATTTTAGCACCAGCTGCAGCCCCAAACTAAGACTCAGGTAGACTACACTTGCTTTAGCATCCTCCTCAGCTACAATATTTTGCCGCCGGTTCAAAATCAGTGTTTTGAATCGATGCTCCCCATCCGACAGGGCATCGTAGCTGAGCACGATACTAGACCAGGGGCCTGTACCATGAAGGTAGCTGAACAAACTCGGGGTTACATAAAAGAGTGACGTCAACACTGAACAACCAATCGCGTTCGATATGGATAGAGTGAGAGGTATATACATTTCAGCGGAGGAGCAAGAGATAATTCTTCAGAAATATGAAGAATATAGAAGTATTTTTCAAGCACGCAGTAACACTATATCTGCTGCCAAAGCAAGAGAACAATCTTGGAGGAAGATTGCTGATTGCGTTAATGCGTAGGTTAAACAATTAATGTAGATTTATGTAGGCTAATCATATTAAAAATATCTTAAATGCTAAAATGAAAATGTATTTGTGTTTTATATATATACTGTAAATATGTATTGTATATATATATATATGTATTGTATATGTGTGTAGATGTATGTAAAATGTGAATGTATAGGCTATTACATCCTAAGAAAGATTGATATTCATTAATTTTTAGATGCAACCCCAACTCCAAACGTTCTTGGCAGCAGATCAGGACAAAATATAAAAATATAATTCAAAGTGGTGAGTATTTACCGTAACCTTTTTTTATGTTTTGGAAAATTTAATCACAAACACTTGTTTGCAGCAAACAGAAAAAAAATTGAAATGAGGAAAACTGGGGGAGGGCCACCTCCTCAAGATTACACTGTGGCGCAGGAGTTGGCTCTGAGCATTATAAAGGGCGGGCGATGATGGATGCGGTACAGTAAGGGCATGGCTTCGACGAGTCACATTCATTATGTGCGGCTCAAGAAGTTGGAGAGAAGCTAAAACAGGAGAAATGTGATCTCTCTTTTTAACATTCATCAGAACTAAGTCAGCTGCTATATTTCATTGGAACGTCCAAGTTTGGTGTAAGCAAAATGAAAACAAGTGTTCATCCTATGTCCGAGCAGTTTCAACATGACCACAGTTCAGACTGGTAATGGTGGTCTAATTCTGTTGATATTTCATTTAGGCTTCTTTAGCACTAGTTTTGCATTATTTACGAACAAAGCCAACCTGAATAGAGATCCTAGGTAGATCTTAAACCCATACAACACCATTGGGTTACGGTGGAACAGTGGTGCAGAACATGAAAGTGCAACAGAAAACTGCAGTAACTGGGTGATGCTATCATGTCAATATGGACCAAAATCTTTTAGGTATGTTTCATGTTCAATCTATGCAATAAATGTTTAAGGCTGTTCAAAGCCGACAGAATGGAATATTAATGTGTATCTACCTACCGGGACATTTTCACACATTTTTATCAAACCAAACAAGAGCCACAGACTGTGCTTTCCAAAAGGAGGAAACTGATCTCCAAGCTAAATTAAAGCCAGTGATGATCCTGTTATTCAGTAAGCAAGCATAAAAATAACAATGTAAAGTAAATTGTGGGTTGTTATTTATCTTGGGCCTTCTTTCCTTCTGCACACGCTGTGAAGTGATTGGATTGCAGTTATTAGCAAAGACTCTGCAGCTGTAATTGCCATATCAGGATTGAGTCATGGGGAGCTGTGTGATGGCTGTGAGCAGCGAGGAAAAAGGAGGGAGGGATGACAATAATTGGGTTTGTTACATTTGATTGATGAACACTTTCATCCCTCTTCTCATCATTTTCTCAAGGATTATGTACTATAAAACATGATGTAATTACTGTAAGGATCTTGGCCTATCAACAGTTTATCTACTTTGGAAATCACTCGCATAACGTTGCAAGGAAATTGAGTAGCTTCAGGCTGGAAATTGAGCTAAGATACTCTGGAATGTCTTAAAGAGCTGGAGGCAGATCCAATTTTGCTGCCATAGGAGCAACTAAGGTTTTTTTGTGTTTATAGGAGGTAAATACCGGTATTAAAAATATACAGAGCCTTGTTTGTACTTAAGTTTTCCAAAAACAAATTAACCCAGACTGAACTAAATTCCAAATTCTATGCGATTATCTGAACATGTTTAGCGGATAATATACTGCCTTGAACTAATTTTTGCGTTTCTGTTTTCATTTCTGCTGTAGTAAACTGCATCCTGTCGTACTTGTCTTTGTCATTAGGTAATGCTGCTTCCATGAATGTGGGTAATGAGTGACAACTGAACAGAATGTTTAGAAGAAGAATCATAAAGGTTTTATTTTTATATGCGTGAACAGATTTAGAACATTAGGAAACTGCTGCAGTACTTTGCACAAACATAAGACAAAAACTTCTATGCATGTGATAAATAAAGATAAAAGGGGATAAATGTAAAGATCAAACAATTTTCCTGGCACTGTATAGCATCATGATGCCCAAATAACCCCGGAGCAAGCATTTATTATGTACCTATCCAGTAGCAACATGGCGAGTTCAGCACCCATCCATCCTGCTGTATCTCTATGTCTCGCTCAGAGCAGCTGACCACACAAAACTAAAAAGTTGTAACACTGGGTTTTAGAAGCTAATCCTACTTTGACCTAAACTGACTAACAGTTTGATTGTTTTATAAGATAAAACATCTTTCACAGCAGTTAAGGGAATGAAATGTTCTCTTACCCGTCTTTTCCCATCTTGCTGCTCTTCCGACATAACACAGGACCTTTCCTTGTCCCTGATTCACAACGGGTGTAGAATCAATAACCCCTTATCGTTGTGGGGTGGGACCAGGGATGCTGAGGGTGTAGTCTTTGATGGTTCTATGATGGGGCAATCAGGGGAGTTGGGGGGGCGAGTGTTCATAGTGTCCCTGTTGTAACTCCGAAATGACCACACTGGCTCGGCTTCCTGACGGGCGGTTTGTTTTATTTATCAAACACCGTGAAAACTACAAACACAAAACCACAGGTTTAGGCGCTTCATTGTGTAAAAGTAAAGCATGTACTTTAGCAAAAAAAAAAAAAAAAAGAATATAATTACCTCGTAGCCGCGTGCCACTTCGGAGGTTCTAGAAGAATAGTTATAGTCTTGTGCATTCTAAATAAACGTAGAAAATGATTAAAACACCATACATAATTAATATACAGAATACCTCAACACAAATAAAACAAATTACCTTGTACAACTGGTAATTGTCATGCTCCAGCAGATGGCTCAGACAAGGCTTTGCATGATTCTCGCATCGCATGTCTTACATCAGACTATAATCACAGCCAAACCTCGCGATAACTGCAGTGCAACATATCTCTTGCGCAAAATTGGACAATTCTTATTCCAAAATAAAAGTGCTTCAAAACGTAAATCACAACTTAGCAGTAAAACAAAAAATACATATTTACACTTTCACTGCAGGAACTAAATATTGATATTTCTATGACACTTACACTCCCACCAAAATCACTGATTGTGATTTTCTAACAGATGTCATTAGTCTGCTTCTAGTAAGGTCACAACCTTGTGAATAGGTCTTTCTAGATATATCAGCCTCGTTAGGGGTTTTCCTTTGTCAAAGGTAGTTTCACTGGTTTTTAACTTCACCTTTCGAACCTTTCCATCTGAGCTCTCTGAAGTTTCCACTACTAGAGCCAACTTCCATTTACATCTTGGAGCGTTGTCGTCCTGCAGTATCACAATGTCATTTACTTGAACGTTTCGTGAAACGTTCTGCCATTTCTGTCGCTGTTGGAGATTTAACAGATATTCTCGTCTCCATCTTTGCCAAAACTCATTTGCCAGATACTGTACTCTTTTCCATCTCTTATTCAAGTATAAATCTTCTCTGCAAAATTGTCCTGGAGGGGGGAGAATAACAGAAGACTTCATTGTTATAATGTGGTTGGGAGTTAATGGCACCGGACCTGAGGGATCATTAAGATACTCCACACTTAAAGGTCTGCTGTTAATGATGGCCATTGACTCATAGAGGAATGTTCTCAGACTAGCTGTATCGAGTCTGTTGGAGGACTTGTCTAACATTGCTGTTAGTATGCTTCGTACTGTCCGAATTTGGCGTTCCCAGATGCCTCCCATATGACTGGCTGATGGAACATTCATCACAAATTCGCATCCAATGGCTCGCTGCGGTTCTTGGTCCATATCTTTCATTAACTCCAAAAACTCCCTTTTGGCGCCCATAAAATTAGTCCCTTGGTCGCATCTTAATTGCCGAACAGGACCTCTTATGGCTATCAGAACCCGAAGAGCGTTCATGAAGGCATCTGTCGATAGGTCGTCGAGTGTTTCAACGTGCACAGCTCGTGAACATAAGCATGTGAACAATAATCCATATCTCTTGACATCTTTTCTCCCTTCCTTTACTATGAATGGCCCGAAACAGTCGACCCCACAATAGGTAAAAGGAGGAGCTGTTTCCGTTCTTACTTCTGGCAAATCTGCCATCTGCTGAACATTAGTAGCTTTTCTGTATCTTCTACACTTAACACAGTGGTAAATGTGTGAAGAAACTAAATTTCCACATCCTAAAATCCATATTCCATTTGCCCGCAATTCATTTATAGTCATGCCTCTTCCTTGATGATGTACACGTTCATGATAATGCTTGACAAGTAGGACTGACAAATGGGACTCTTTGGGAAGGATTGCGGGGTGTTTTACATCAGGATGTAAGGCTGATCTAGATAATCTTCCTCCCACCCTGAGAACGTCTGACTTGTCCAGAAAAGCATTTAGCTGCTTTAGTCTATTATGCTTGTGCAGAGAATTTCCACGTTGAGATCTGATTTTCTGTATTTCTTCAGAGAAGGCATCTGCTTACACTAGCCTGATGATGAATAACTCAGTGTTTTTTCTCTCTTCAAGATCTGTTTCTTTGTTCATTCTTTGTTGAACACCTTTGTACTCTTTGATGAATCGTCTTAGTCTTGCAATAGCCTTTACAGCTCTCAACCAACAGGAGAACTTCTTTAGACGCTCCAGAACTGGGTTTGTTTCTTTTGAATGGAGAATATGTGTGTAACCTTTACGGAGTTCCGGATCCGTTTCCTCAACTTCTCCCACCATTTCTTCCTTGACTGGAAGATCTGGTTTCCAGAGGAAATCTGGGCCCTTTAACCAGCTTGATTCTTTCAGCTGTGAAGCGTTTAAACCTCGTGAAGCCTGATCAGCAGGATTTTCTTCTGAGCTGACATGCCGCCATTTTTTAGGACTTGTGCTTTGTCTTATTCGCTGAATTCGATTGGCAACAAATGTATGAAATCTTTTCACATCATTGCTTATATATGCCAATACAACTTGTGAATCTGTCCAATAATATTCCTGTAGATTTTCAATTTCCAGTTCTCGTTTGATTAAATCTGCATTGCGAACTGAAGTCACAGCCGCTGACAGTTCGAGCCTTGGAATGGTTGTTTGTTTAATGGGTGTAACTCTTGCTTTACCCATGACAAGTGAGCAACTTATCTGTCCGTCTTTGCTTATCGCTCTAAGGTATGAACATGTGCCATAACCGTCAAGGCTTGCATCCGAGAAGTTATGTAGCTCGTACTGCACAACATTCACGTTTTGTGAGAAGGTTCGTGGGATTTTCAGAGCCGCTAGCTTAGGCAGGTCTCTCAACCATGCTTCCCATCGTGGTAGAATGTGGTCTGGGAGATCATTATCCCAACTAACTTTGTCTTTGCACAATGTCTGGAGTATCTGCTTTCCAATCAATATGAATGGGGCGACAAATCCAAGGGGGTCGTAGACTGAAGCAACAGTCGACAGCACCCCTCTCCTGGTCAATGGGTTGACTTTAACTTCGACTCTAAACTGGAATTCGTCTGCCTGTATGCACCACTGGACTCCAAGCGCACGTTCAATGTGTAGTTCTCCTAGAGCCATGTCCTGATCTTTAGCTTGAGCTCGTTCTTCTTGGGGAATTGCTGCAAGCACTTCTTTATTGTTTGACACAAATTTATGCAAATGTAGGTTACCTGTTTTGCAAAGTTCTGTCGACTCTTTAACCAACTTTATGGCTTCAGTTGTTGACGTTACACTAGCAAGTCCATCATCAACATAAAATCCTCTTTGGATGAACTCAATAGTCTCTTTACTGAACTTGTTTCTGCCTTGTGATGCAATATGTTTTAGTCCAAAATTACAGCATCCAGGAGATGAAGCTGCTCCGAAAAGATGGACTCTCATCCTGTACACTGAAGGCTCAGAGTTCAAGTCGCCTTTATCCCACCACAGAAATCTTAGATAGTCTTGATGCTCCTTGATGACATGGAATTGGTGGAACATTCTCTCCACATCACACATGATGGCGATGGGGCCCTTTCTGAATCGGCATAAGACTCCGATCAACGTGTTGGTAAGATCTGGTCCAGTCAGAAGGTGATCATTAAGAGATGTTCCATGGAAGCGTGCTGAACAATCAAAAACTACACGTATTTTTTCAGGTTTGTGGGGGTGGTAAACCCCGTGGTGTGGAATATACCACGCTAACTTGTTTTCCAGCTCTTGTTCTGGGACCCTTTCTGCATCTCCACGAGTTATGATATCGTCCATGAACTTGACATAATCTTTACAATATTTTTCATCCCTTTTAAGTCGACGCTCCAATGAAGACAATCTGTGTTCAGCATATTGCTTGTTGTTTGGGAGATTTGGATTGTCTTTTTTAAATGGTAATGGAAGCTCATAATGTCCATCTTTTTTCTGTTTAATGCCTTTGGACACCTTTGATATGAACAAGATGTCTTCCTGAGAGACTGGATTGTCATCTGTTGCATGCTCAGAGAAATCAGATTCCAAAACCTTTATTACATCAGTTGGACTGACTTCTTTTACTTGAGTTCTGCATACAAAATGCACTTCTTGCTTGATTTCCACCGCTGGTTGTGACACAGGACTTACTTCACAGACAATGATTCTGTGACTTATACCAATGGCATCACTGTCATTTTGAACTTGAGTTGAGCAACCAACTATGCTCCAGCCAAGATCAGTTAACTGTGCGTAAGGTTGGTTTTCTTTGCCTGCAATAATACTCCGTGGTAGGAGGGCTTGTTGACAATTATAGCCAATAAGTAGACCAACTTCACATTCGAGCATTGGAGGTAACTTATCCACCAGATTTTCTAGATGCGGCCACTTTAAGGCGGTTTCAGACGTTGGGATATGTGATCTGTTAACAGGGATAAACTCTCTTGAGAATACTGGTGGCAATGTTATTCTTTTTTCATGTTTATACCCTCTAACTTGTAGGTTTACCAGCTTCTCACATTGTATGACTGTTGACTTAGAGGACATAGTTGAAAGTCGCAGATTGGCTTTACTTTTATCTGTGTCAAGGTCTTGGGCTATTTCATCTAAAATGAAGGATGTATCGCTTTGAGAGTCGAGGAGTGCATATACTAAAACTTCTCTGTCAGGGTCCTTCCTGGATGAAACCCAGACAGGTAGTATAGAGGATGTTAACGTGCTTGAGGTGGCTTGAGTAACTCTGTTAGAGATAGCGGTGGCGGTTTCATCTCCTTCTTTGGTGTTTTCTTCATCTTTGTTTATTGAACTATCACTCATTACAGATATTACCCCTTTACACTCCCCAAACTTATCATCGTGTAGACATGTTGGATGTCTCCTTTGACATTTTTCACATGTGCTCCTTTTATCACACTTCTTTGAATGATGTCCCCCTCTCAAACATCCAAAACACAGCTTTCCTGTTTGCACAAACTTGATGCGCTCCTGGACAGGTTTTTCTCTGAACTTGAAACATTTATCAAGTGTGTGACCATTCTTCTTGCAGAAAATGCAGGTTACAGCATTTGTGTGACTTGAGGAGGTTGAATGATTTGAATTTGTTGTTAATGTTTTTGCTTGAATGACTTGGTTACGTGACTGTTTGGGTTTACTTATTTCCAAACCTTTCAGTGCTTGCATTGAGGCTATGGGATCACATGCTAAGTCAGCTTCTGTGGATACAAAATCCACAAACATGTTAAATGATGGATACTCTCCATTACTATTTTTTCTTATTTTCATGGCTGCACGGTTCCATCTTGTTGTCAACCAGTCTGGAAGTTTAAGCAAGAGTTTTTGAATTTCCAAACAGTCATTAAGAACCTCTAATGACTTTATATGTGGCATTGCAGCTTCACAATTTGTAAGGAAGTCGGAAAATTCTCTCAGCTCATTTCCATTCTTGGAGCTTATTTTAGGCCAACTGTGAAGCTTGTCTCTAAAACATTTTCCTATGGTGAAAGGATCTCCAAAACGCTTTTCCAAAACTTTCCAAGCTGAGTCGTATGCTTCATCTGTGCCTACTAGGAGAAATCCTTCAACCGCTCTCTTTGCGGATCCCCCGAGGTACTTTCTGAGATAATAGAGTCTTTCATTCTTCGGAATATTTTTCCTTTCAATCAAGGTTTCAAACGACAACTGCCAGTCCCTGAACCTTAGAGGGTCACCAGTGAACAATGTTGGTTCTGGAGTTGGAAGACGATTAGCACTTATTGCTTCTGCTAGTACACCAACTAGATCGAAATTTGGCTGTGGTTGATGTGGAGCAGCGGAGACGTGTGTGGATTGAGGGATAAATGGTGGACTTGACACTTTGAGTGTTTGGCTGGTGGTCGCCTGAGGTTGTACAACAGGATTTTGTTGTACTTGGTTTATGACTGTAGGAGTGTGTGGAACAAATGTAGGGCTTGTAGCATCTTGAACTTGGGTTACATGTAGAGCTTGAGATGGAATGCGTGGTCGGATAGAGAATGCTGGGGTTTCATTCTCTGCTTTAATGCTGCGTGATGAACTTTGACTTCGAGAAATACTTTCAACTTCATCATAAACCTTTACTCTAGCTTTTGCAGCATTTAATTTTTTTACTTCATCCAAGCGTTTGATTTTTCTGCGCTGCTCTTCAATTGCTTGCTGCTTTTCCAAATTCTCACGTTCCAATTTTTGTAATTCAGCTGCTTCCCTCTCTTGTTCCTCCATCACTGCTAATATTTGTTGAGATGCGGCTGCCTCCGCTTCAGCTTCTAATCTTTTGATTGATTGTGAGCATGATTGACCTGAACCACTTTTGTAACTTTGTGATTTTGACCCAGATTTGCTACTTTCAGATCCTAAGCATGATCCAACCTCTGGCCATGGCTCTTCATCTTCTGCTTGTTCTCCTTGTAACTGTTTTTCAGCCCTTTTTACAATAAATGCAGAGAAGGATGTGCATGCATCTACTTTGCGTCTGACATCTGCATCAGGAGTTTTCATTTGCCTTATTTGTTCATAAATAGTTTGAACATCTTTGCAGGTGACTTTTACGTTGTTTATCAACTCATTTAATTCACTATCTGAAGCTTCCTTTCTTATTATTACTTTGCTCAGCCTTGCTTCATATCTCCACTTTTCAAAAACAACTGAATACCTGTGTTGGAGGCTTTTAAGTTTCTCCTCTTGAAGCTCTTTACCCTTTTCAGTTAGTGTTCTTACTCTTTCACTTTTACGAACAATCTGTTGTTCTGTAGTTCGCTCAGTATCATTTTCTTCCACTTCAGTTGATGGACCACCATAGTCCTTGTCATGATCTTTGTCTGCCATCTTGGCTGTAATGATTTTCACCCAATACAGATGTCCTCTTACTTAAAGAACCTTGTAAACTTCAAATTCAGTTTGACTTTCAGCAAAATGCACAAAACACTTTCCTAACAATGTAACACTTTGATATATGGTAGAAATTAAGCAACTTTGACATATGTGCAATAGAACCTTAATGTGATCATTTAAACTTGACTTAAACCACCCTTGTTCTAGTTTTAGCACTGTCCTTCGTTAATTTTCCCTTTACCACAGTTTTAACACTGTTGTTGCCGTGCTTTGGAGCAGTGGGCTTGGATAATGGCGCCCTCTTGTGTCGCACCACGGTACCGTGCCTCACACATCTGCCGTCTTCTTAACGAGCTTCACCGGCGCTGGCTGGGCGAGTTTTCACTGTAACTCCGAAATGACCACACTGGCTCGGCTTCCTGACGGGCGGTTTGTTTTATTTATCAAACACCGTGAAAACTACAAACACAAAACCACAGGTTTAGGCGCTTCATTGTGTAAAAGTAAAGCATGTACTTTAGCAAAAAAAAAAAAAAAAAGAATATAATTACCTCGTAGCCGCGTGCCACTTCGGAGGTTCTAGAAGAATAGTTATAGTCTTGTGCATTCTAAATAAACGTAGAAAATGATTAAAACACCATACATAATTAATATACAGAATACCTCAACACAAATAAAACAAATTACCTTGTACAACTGGTAATTGTCATGCTCCAGCAGATGGCTCAGACAAGGCTTTGCATGATTCTCGCAACGCATGTCTCACATCAGACTATAATCACAGCCAAACCTCGCGATAACTGCAGTGCAACATATCTCTTGTGCAAAATTGGACAATTCTTATTCCAAAATAAAAGTGCTTCAAAACGTAAATCACAACTTAGCAGTAAAACAAAAAATACATATTTACACTTTCACTGCAGGAACTAAATATTGATATTTCTATGACACTTACACCTGTTGTTGGGACTGGTGGAGGTGTGAGGGCCACTTGATGGCTAATAGAAACATCAATAAAACTAATTTAGGTTTTGGCCAATGCCAAGTCATCAGTAGAGTGGGGGAATTTAGGCTTCTAGTTGGACATTTACCCAAAACTTTTTCACACTTAGGCCGAGTTGTTTCTGGGATCTGCTGCTGCATATTCTCAGAGTGACGATGTCCAGCAATGTCCACTTCTTTGCTATACCTGTACTTCCTAGGCCCGGCCCTTTATAGTAGTCCGTCTCTACTTCTGAAAACAGCTCTCTTTTCTAGCCACAGCTGTTTAAATTTAGGTGTAAACCAGGGTGTATCATTATTATAACTCATCCTGGTGTGTGATGGACCAGTGCTATTCCCACAGAATTGGATATAGAAGGTGACATGTCCGTAAACTCATCCAAGCTGTTAGAGGCAGCCCTCATCGTTTCCCAGGCTCTAGATTCCAAACATGTGCGAATCTCCTCCCCAATCTCATTGCTTCACAGTTTTATATTCCTCACAACAGGTTTGAAGAGCTTCATTCTCTGTGTGTATGCGGGGATCAGGTAGATCATCCCTTGGTCAGAAAGTCTGAGTGTGGTGCGAGGCACTGTGTGATAAGCCCCACTTATGCAGTAAAAGTGAACCGGTGTCCTCTCCTCTCTGGTTGTATTGTACGGCTCAGATTGGCTTTGTTAAAGTCCCCAAGACTGGGCAATCACTGTCACATCCGGACACCAGTCACTATTTATACAGAAGTAGACACCTCCACCTGTAGTCTTACCTGGAGAGAGTGGCCTGCTGGTGGAGAAGATATAATCCCTCCAGCTGGAGCGTGCAGTTCCTGATGTCCTCACAGATGACGAAAAATCTCTGTTTGTGCTTCTCATCAGGGCCAGCTTGTGCATTTTGTTGTGGAGTGATGGTACTTTAGAGAGGAAAGTCCCAGATAGGGCAGTGCATAATCCGCGTCTCCTCAGACGCAACAGGACACAATCTAGTTTTTCACTACTTCCGTGATTCAATTTCCTCATAAAAATCTTTAATAAAGCCACTGCAGATGTGATAAAAAATTGAAATAAATCCACAGCTGTTTTATTCCTATAGCTGAGAAGCTCTTTTCTGGTGTAGGAGTACCCAGAAGTACCATGGCTTCTTTTTTTTGGCGTCATTTTGGAAAGTTGTTTTTTTTCTAAAACTTGTCATTGGAGCATACATGACTGTGAATGCAACAACCTAGTCAGGACCGCATATTTCTGAAAAAAATGACGATACAAGTTTCATCAGTGATTCAACAAAAAACTTTATACATTCCCATGCATTTCCATATACTATGCAAATACTTTAACTGCCCAGTAAAGCAAGAATTAAGCCTAATTAAACCCAAAAGGGTTCATATTGTAGCAGATTTAGCTTTAAAGTAATACTTAACTTTTATCCAACCTAAATGTTTTCAAGTGACCCAGTCAGAGTCCTGATTGGGGTGATGATAAGGAGGCCTTCTCACATGAAATGTTTGGGGCTCATTAGCTGTCATAAATATTTTTAATTCAAAGAAGTTTATTTATACAGCAAAAATTAATAATACAACCCAAGGTAAGATCATTTTATTTTTATAGCACACTTTTAAAACCAGGGTAGTTCAAGGTGCTTTACATGGTGATAAATTAAAAACAGCATTTAAAGCATACACAGAACATATGACACATGTCGCTCATGTCGCATTCCATCCAACTGGGTGGCTGGAGCAGGATCTACTGAATATTTTCCTCCTTTCTTCACACTTTTTATTACTTGTTCATAATTTTGTCAGCTCAACATGCAAAATATATTCACAAATGAGACATGTTGATATGTGTTCAATTTTTTAGGGATAAAGGAATGCACACAGAAGGAGCAGAGGCTTGACTTGCTAAAATATGAAGGTGCATTTGTTATTTAATTTTTCACTTGGAAACATCACGCATTTTGCCCTGACCCAACACTTTGAAATAATAATAGATGCTTCAAAGGCGCATCCCCACATCTCTGCCTGTCAGCTCACTTTCTGATTGGCTAGACATTCAACAGGCTGCATGCTCATTTGTGTTCGGAACACACCACACACGCTGTAATATTGAGCCATGACAATCGAACATGTTGGATATCCCAAGTTTGCCAAGTCCCAACACACTTGGCAGGAATATCTGTTAGGATTATCTTAAGAGCCATCCCGATTATCAGGGGTTGTTGAAAGGGGTAAACTTGGACAAAATTGGCATAAATATCCTGCCGTATGAACCAGGCTTTAGTGTTCCCTTGTTTTAAAAGGACTTTAATAAAAAAAATGTCACTACTTACCCCACTCTCCCCAATTTTTTTTTTTTTTTTTACATGCTTTTTTGTCCAAGGTCTGCCTGAAAACAGTACGGTATCAACATTGCACAACAGTAATGTCTGGTTAGAAAATAAATGCATTAAATGTGCAATAAAACAATTAAGGTTGGCGTCTTCAGTGTCCTTAAGTCCTCTGAAAGTTTTTGTTGTTTTTACATTGACTCAGTTCTTCCTGATTCCTCCTCCAAAGTCTCACCATCAATTCATTGATGTCAAGCTTATGTCCATTAGCTCTATTTCCTTATTTGATAACAAGCTTGATTGATGCATTTCATCATTTGTTTTCCATGATGAGGGTGTGTATGAAAACTACGTATTGTCTCTTCTTTGGCACAAAATATTTCCTTATGTCTGTCTCACTTTTTCACTTCCTGCTACAGTGGCCCTAGAATGTCTTCTGCCGGGCATACACCAATTGATTTTCACAGTCTCAAACTAAAGACTGGTAGTCTTTAGAAATCTTGCTGGAGTCTCGACGTGGTCCCGTTGTCTTGATTGTTAAAGGTTATGCTTTCTGTACACCTAGAGACTTTGAAAAGATTTAGAAAAAGACTCCAAAAGATTTTCAGCTCACATCTAAAGGATTGATTTGGGTTAACAGTTTTTAGTCTCAGACTAAAGATTTTATAAACACCGAATCTTGTAATGACACTGTTTACAAGACTACACCTAGACTATTTTAGCTTCCTGCTAAATTCCTTCCATTATGCTCAGCATTATACCGTTTCTTTATGTGCGAATGTTGTAGCATTCTTTGCCGAGATTCATGTGTCAAAAAAAGACTTGCATTCAAAGTGAGTTATGTATTAACAAGTAACTGGTTAACTCATCGGGCTGCACGGTGGTGCAGTGGTTAGCGCTGTTGCCTTGCAGCAAGAAGGTCGTGGGTTCATATCCCGGCCCAGGGTCTTTCTGCATGGAGTTTGCATGTTCTCCCCGTGTATGCGTGGGTTCTCTCCGGGTACTCCGGCTTCCTCCCACAGTCCAAAAACATGCATGATAGGTGAATTGATCACTCTAAAATTGTCCCTAGGAATGAATGTGAGTGTGAATGGTTGTCTGTCTCTCTGTGTTGGCCCTGCAACAGACTGGCGTCCTGTTCAGAGTGTACCCTGCCTAACGCCTGATAATTGCTGGGATAGGCTCCAGCTGCCCCGTGACCCTGAATTGGATAAGCGGTTAAGAAGATGGATGGATGGTTAACTCATATCTTTTTAATTCAAGGTATTCATGGTGTACCACTTGCTCCATGCAGATGTACAGATAGTGCTGGTTTTTGCCTGTATTGCAGGGGGCAAAGTTGGCAAACACTTTGTAATTTATGCCATTTTTCAGCCATGCAATACAAATATTACATTTGTTGTGTATATACCCTGTCAGGCTCCATAGGTGGCTACAAAACTGTTATTTTACAAATATGACACCTATGTTTGTAGCCTACTGTCTACCTTCAGCTGTCATTGGCAATGCATGTGATGTCATCAGTCATCAGTTACTTTGTCGCTAAGCTACAGACTAGTGGCGTCTCTGGAATAATAAGTTAGGTTGGGCTCAGCCATAGACATTATATACATAGATGCCTCATTATGTGCCGGAGAATGATCCAGCAAGGCCGCCATATTGGATAGGTCTCCTCACTACAAACCCAACTGGAGTCTATGCAGAATGGGCAACTATTTGGCAATTTTTATTTAATTAGTTAAAGAACTAGCACATACTGTATAGAGAACATCGATGCATGTGCAGAATAAATAGTTCTTAAGTTATAACAATTACTCAAAACCGATTATATATATATTCAGGGAACAAACAGAGGATCAATTAATTAGTTTGCTGAGTACAGGGAAAAAATAATTACAGAATGTGTGAGCTTTGTACCTTTCATAACTTAGAAATTTGACATACAAATTACATTTCTTTTTATAACTAAAAATAGGGGCTCACTTATTGTGCCCGTGTTTTTGTGCAGCCTATGGTTTCGACAACCAGTGTACTGCTGAAATCTGATCACATGGGGTTAAGAATGAATAGTATTTTTAGTTATATGACTATGAAACTATGTAATCGTAACTCTTATTTGGCTATCAAAGAAATGCTAACGGGAGGTACTATAACCATCATTGTCTCCTTTATTTATTTATCTATTTATTTAGAATTATCGCAAAAAAATTTTGAGGAGAAAACTGTCCATGTGCCGTGCAAGCCGATCACAGCTGCAGTGCCTTTATCCTCTAACAGAGCTACTACCTGCTTCAAGTTGAAAAAAGCGGCCAGCTGATGGCTCCCTCAGAGGGAACAGTGAAGGTGATCAGAGCGGCAGAGCATTTGATTAATCAAAATATTACAGAAAATTGCTCAGCGTGTCCTTCACCGACTATTTCGTTCGAGCTGAGATTGGTTCAGAAGACTTGTTTTTTTACGTTTTACGCTGGGAGCACATTGCAGAAACCCAATTGGGGATTGTCGACCATGACTACTTGTCATTTGTTGTCTCTGTATTTCAGAAAGTAAGGCTGTACTACAATGGCAAATTAACTACTGGAGTTTGTAGTTAATTTGCCATTGTAGTTAGAGTGACAGCACATGCAAGAAGTGGTGCAAAAAAACTATTTTTCAAGGGTTTTGGCTCTGTAAATCCAGTGAGGAAGAGTAAGCTTAGTGTTGGCTCCTAGTTCCCATGCGATCGGCACTCGCTTCCGGAGAGTGTAGGGGCGCCAACATTTACCCCGGCGGGAGTTTTCCAAAATAAAATCAGAGCTGAGAGACAGAGAGTGAAATAATGCACAGACACAGAATTTCTGTTTCACACTCATACACATCTGCAGATGGGGAACAGTCAGAACTGAGTTGAACTGAACTGAACCGTCGTATACAGGGGTGTACCATTTTTATTAAAGAAGAACAAAGAACGTAGTCACATGTCTATTCTCCTCCCCCTAGATTTTATTACACCAAACGTTTATTCTCAAGGTTTCCTGAGTTATCGCTGTAACCGTCCGGTCTGTTTATGACTGTCTACTCCCTACTCTGTTTCTTATCTCCGCATCCCACTTTTACAACATGCAATAAACTTAGCCTAGAGTTTTACGACTTAAAAGCTTACCCCCATAAACAATACTTGACAAAACATTTCTTTACTATCATGCAAGCTAATTAAAACAGACTTTTACTTTCTGAATACTAACTAAAGATTATATAAACATATTCAATACGAGACTGTTATATAAAGTAGCCCTAAAAAATATGAATCACGACATTAGTCTTAAGCTTAAATTGATATGTCAGCTCCAATAGGCTTTGATCAATTATGCCGATTGCCATTTTAATTTGATTCATTTAATATTGATTGACACACCTACACATAAATGCCATTTTATGTAAATATAATTGAAGAGTTAAACCCTTTCTTACAGCCTACATTAAATTGCATATAAAATGTCACTTACCAGACTTTTTAATAACTGTATAATTTTTCCCAAGAATCCTGTTTAAATCTATAATATTTTTAAGTCCTTGAACAATGTAAAAATCCACTGGGTGTTGACATCCCAAATGTTTATTTTCCAATTTCCGTTCAAGAGGCAACATGCTAAATTCAGATTCCAAACAATCTACTTCATTTTTTACAAGTGTCTTGGTAGCAAGCATGGATATTAGATAGCTACACACTTCAATCCAACAGAAGGTTAATGTGACGGGAGCTATTCTAATATTTTAATACGCGTTATGCTGTTTTAAAATAAATATGAAACAGAGGCAGTAGACCCGGGTGCAGAATGCAGGTCCTTTTCACTTCCTAATGACAGTGTAATCTCTACTTCTTCTATTTATATATTTACGGAAGACCGCATGCCAGATGGCACATTGCTGCCTTTCTGTCTAGAGGAAGGTAGCAGGATCTCGGCTTTGTGCCAGAATATTTGTTCCCCAAATGCGTGGTTAAAGGAGAAACCAAATGCAGTGAGGTGAGTTTTTACGGCCCATTTATTAATACATCCAAAAACGCAGGACAGGATGCGGACAGGACTCGGACATAGAAAGTCGAAGAGCATCAGAGACTGCAGACGAGATCCATATGAGGGAAGAGGGTGTTAGGGAAAAAATTATGAGATGTTTGTTAAGAATTATTTGTTCCGTGTATTCTCAAATGCTCATAGTAACTGTATTATATTTTGTATTTGTGTAATTGATTTTGCTGAATTATAGCTTATGATGTAGCTCATATCACATAGCACCACGTCAGCATGGCTGTGGAAAAGACCCTGGGGGCCTGGAAAATGCTGACGAAGCCTTAGACGGAAGTGGTTTCATCCAGTCTTGGCGCCTGAGAGTCTGAGGAACTTCGCCAGAGAATCTTGTTTACCAAGTAGATGGAGATTAGCCCAAGGTTTTTAGATTCTTTAAAATACACTGTCATTTAGAGGGAAGGCAGGGTCCAGCTTTTGACAGACACATCATGACAGTGACAGCAGACAGGCGCCTCAGGAGCTTGTGTCTTGGAGGTCGGCACTGGTGGGCTGAAACCCACCAGGTGAGTCCGTGGGCTGAAACCCAATGGGGAAAATAGTGATGCTGGCAGGTGCTAGAGGGAGCTGCAGTCTGCTGCTGGGAGTCCCTGGAGGTAACTAACACTAACTAACAGAGTCACTGGCTCTGGAGGAAAAGCTGGGGGTTTGGAGAGCTCTCTGGAGCTTTGGGTTCATGAAAATCCTTCACAGACGCAGGCTTGGGAATACAGGCTGAAGACCCTAGCTTGTGAACGCAGACAGACAGCTTGGACTCGGGAATGCAGGCTAGACACTCAGGCTCATGAACAGTCTCTGGAGACTCAGATCCAAAAACACAGATCGAGGGCTCGGGACCAAAATCAAAAACGTCCTCCTGGACATCCTCAGCCGAGGAAGAATTGGTGGGAAGTCATCTTCTCCAAACAGACTCATAATAAAGTTCAAATATTTGCTGTAGCATCCTGGGATCAATCTCAAATAAATAAATGAGAATTTTAAACTCTGCCTCTGTTACTGACCTCCACAAGCCGCCGAGGAAGATGGTGGAGGACTGCAGTGGCTGGGGGGGGGGGGGGGGGGGGAGTTCTTATTACCCATCAATGGGCCCTGCTTGGGAGCTCCCGAAACGAGGTAGGGCTCCTTTGCCGAGACTAGAGATTGGTGGTGCTTTGGGTCCGGGACTTAAGGTCGCTGGTGTGCTGGGTCAGAAACTTCGTCATTCTAATTAGACAACAGGGGTCGCACCCCGGAAAAGCGGTTGCAAACATTACCATCTACACATGGTTTGCCACTAGGAGGAACCAGGACAGGAACCTGTGATAGCCTTGTAAATCGTCAGGTTTCTGGAGGAATGGGAGGTCGTCCCCGAGTCCGGGGAGATGTTCAGCGAGCCACTGAACATTTTTACTAAATCTATAGGAAAAACAAGCAAAGAAGAATTTGGTAGATTTTAGGAACTCTGATTAGGAGAAGCTGCCAAGTGGGAGAAAGAGTATTTTATTGAAATTTTATTAGATACACATACGTATTTAACATAAAATCTTATTAAGATATTGCATGCTAAAAACTTCAAAATCTCAAAGTGCTTTCAATAGATAGAATGATATCATACTTCTCAAATATATAGAAAATCAACAAATCTATAGGCCAAAACAATGACACCAGGAGCAAATATTATAAACTCTCCACTAAAGAACAAGACAGAAATTAAGTCATCAGACATCATTATTTTACATGTATTAACTTTTTTGTGTAATCTGTAATGGCTATCTTTCTCCACTTCTATAGAAATGCAAAATAGCCAGGCTAAAATTGTACAGATGTACATGTTAATGTATATTCATTTGCACTGTATCCTATTACAATAAATTAAATGTAAAAACTAATAAGAAATACCTTTTTACAGCACCATATGGCAAGGCAAGGCAATTTTATTTATATAGCACTCTTTCAACACCAGGCAATTCAAGGTGCTTTACATGATTCAGTTATAATGATACCAAATACATGGTTACAGAAGCATGATTAGAGAAAAACAGAAACATATAGGTTTAACCGATAGACACAATCAATAAATAAGAGAAGATGATTTAAGGAACAAATTTATTCAATATAGAATAAAAACAGATAAAACACAATAGATTAAAAATGAAATGGAAAAAAATAAGAATAAAAATTAAACCACAAGAAACAAATAGTGATCATCCATCCAACATCTTCCGCTTATCCGGGGTCGGGTCGCGGGGGCAGTAGCCTAAGTGAACTTAAATGAACTTTTCACATTATGCTTAAAGATTTACTTCTTTTGGAAAATAGAAATGACTGGCTGCATTAAACTAAATTATTTTACAGCACATATTTAGCAATTTCTGCTCGTAAAACTCCAAATAATTGGCATACAAAAAGTAGTACAAACTAAACCTGTAAAACACATACGAAAACAACTTCTTTGTCTATACTTTTTGTTTTAAACCAATAGGCATTCTTTTATTGTACTACTGCATGCTGAGAGCACCTGGAGGACTGGCTTTGTTCTTTGCTTCAACTGTCTCACTTGAAAGGGAGTTGGCAATATCAAAGTTCATGTTTTAGAACATCTCAAATAAAGAAGCATCATTAGATTTTAGTTTTATTTTGCTGAGACACTAAATATATATTTTTTAACTGTTTGTAGAAAATTTACTTGTGCTGAACAGAGGGTGCAGAGAGGCCATGATGTAGTATAGTTTTAATTAGGTCTGTTTCACAGAGTTACTCAGCTTCTCCGTGACTCTGTCTGTGTAATTAAGGATGCACCATCGACTCCAGTCAGCCTCACTACCAAAGACAATGGGGGGTATTGTAGGGGGAAGGGGTGGGTGGGGGTTAGTTGGTTAGATTATCTTAATTTATTTGTACATTCAGAGTGATTAGAGCACTAAGACAATCTGCAAATGTGTATATTTTCACTGACAATGTTTCGCTGCTACATTTCTTCGGCTTCTTGACACCCAGTACCTTTTACATGCACACCTAAATTGAGCTTTTTGTTATAATCGGACTAATGGCTCACCCCCTGTTAAGAGCCAAATACCAGTTTACATGTCACTTACAAAATCAAATTTTTTGAATGAAGCATGTTTAACTCTACGACAGTAGATGGCAAAATGAGCCCCTATATATTAGCCTTATAGCAGTTGGCCTGTGTACCAGCGGCACGCAGGCAGTAACCTGAGGCTGGTGGAAGTGATGTGGATGGAGTCAAAGCAGGATTTGCACAATCATAATGTCCCGTCTCCTAATTGGCTGTTTAAGCTTGTCGTGGCTTCCATATATTTTTTTATACTACAACGGTGTTGTTGATTCACACTTCCACGTCTTGTCAGTTCCCGATGGCGTGCACAAGTTTGGCCAGGGGCATTGGTTGCAGAGAAGTGTGATTTCCCATTGCAGTAGGTAGAATTGCTTGATTGGTGAAACTTGAGTTCGGTTTGATTCAAGTAGGACTAAGGTGATAATTCAACTTTCTCTTGCTGCATGTAAACGCACTGAGTGTGATGTATTGGTCTCTGGCTGCTCATTGCTGCAGCAGGAGAAGTCTGCTGAGGATGGTTGCCATGAGGGAACTAATGCAGAGAGAGGCAGCGGGTTGTCTGTCCCTTGTATGAATGGATGAGAACTACAAACTAGTCTGCACCTTAAGGAGGATGTCACATGAGAGAAAGGTTGTCATATTCCATATATAAAACCAGTCAGTTTAAGTATGCCTATTGGTCCCTTAAAAAACAAAAAAAACAACGAAAACCAGGATATTTTTTTATGAATCAGTGAATTCCCCTAGGAGACAATGAACAGCATGTGAAAAATTGACATGAATCGAGAAGCTTTGTCATCTTAGTTTTAGCTACGTGTCTCAAAATGGGAAGTCATGTAAAACCACTGTGTGAAAAGACTCAAGGCAGCAGATTTGGTGTTAGAAAAACAAAATGATGTTAAAACTGATGTCACCTCTCATCAGTGTTGGTTTGATGTTTAATGCAGGTGGATTTCCCTGTCAAAAATGTAAACAATAAATTTTTTACAAGTGTCTATTTTCCTTGAAATGTTAGCTGCAGGTAGGACTAAATCTGGACTAGGGCTGCACGATTATGACCAAAATAATAATCACGATTATTTTTATCAGTTTTGTAATCATGATTATTAATCACGATAATTCATCTAGACTTGTAAAATAACTATTTTTATTGCAAAAAATTTTATAATGGAAAAAAGAAACCCAACCTGAAAGCAGACTCCAAGACTTTTATAAGTACAAACTAAATATGTTATTTCAGAGTGCAATCTCAAAGTGCAACTTAATGGAAACAATATCATCTTATACAGAAAAGGCTTAGGACATTCTCTGTATCCGAATCCTTAGTATGTACTACATGCTACGCAGCAAATACTATTCGCCCGTTGATGTAGTAAATACTGCCTAGCAAACGAGCGAGTAGTAGGTATGAAATCAGACATATTGTAATAAAGTTTTTTTTGAAAAAATAAAAATAAATCAGACGTATTACCCCACCATATTTTGTGTCTGTTGACACAGATGTTTATGTTACGTTCACCTGTGGTCCTGCCATCCACTAGCGGTTATTTTGTCTGGTATAACTTAACTTCAATGTTTAATCAGCTGTCAAAAACATTCACAGTGATCAGTAACATCGCTACATGTACATTTATACATCGAAATTGCGGCAGTGTCAATGGTTGATAGTTCGTCTGTAGCCAATTTTAGCTAGGTCGCTCTTCTACGATTTTGGGGCTTCCGCTGAATTGTGGGATAGCGTAGCGTCCACTGGCTGCTTACTGTGGCGGTACTACACATCCAGGAACTTCATGCCTACTAGTCAGATCCATACTGGAGATTCAGATCTAATACATTGCTCGCATACTGCTTTTTTTCGCCAGCTACATTGTCGACGTATTTGAATGCAGTTATTGTGAGTGCTGAGTGGTGTAGGTGTGGTTTTTATTTGGGCAGCTTAATGAAGCTTTAGCCATGTGTTTTCCCCCTTCAACCAGCCTTTCAATTCAGGGATTGATTTCCTCTACTTTCTGTATTTCTGAGAGTCAATTTAGATTGTGACATGATAGCTGTTTAACATTTGTCACAGATAAGCACACAGTGGATGAGGTAAGTGGCTGAAATTTTAAGAGTAAGATCGGCGATTTATTTTAGTGTTCAGTCGTTTATTTTAGACAAGAATAGTTTTACATTAACATCCAGCTCTGAGGTAGCGCAGGTAGGCTCAGCCAGTGGTGGCATGACATGCGTGATTCATTTGCAGTCTGGACATAGTGGGGCATATATCTGCTCTGACTACAGCTCGGCCTTGTAGGGCGGGGCTGCACCTTGAGCACTGGCTGCTTGCTGTGAGTGCTTTGGGACGGGAAAGAAACTCAGATTAGCTGGAAATCCAGAGGTCTCGCGTGAGCTCAATTTGAATTGTCTCTGTAGTTCATTAGCATGGACCACACTTAGAGCGTTTATTGACGAAAAGGTTCAAATGATGGTGTGTCTGGTAGGATGCACTGATGGAGGCTTGAAGATTCTGTGTGAAGAGTCCATCTACTTCTTCTCAAGCCTGCTCAGGACCCCCAAAGTTGTTCATTAATTAATAAGCAAGGAATGATCATGGTGCAGATCGTCAAGATTATTAATGTTAGAACGGTAAACTGAAGATAACCAACGACCTAGGATTTGGATAGTCTTGTTTAAAACGCCTGACTGAGAGGCTGAAGTGGCTGCACCTATGCGAATTGAGTGGATTGAATAATGCTCGAGGTTGATGCCGGATCTGAACAAGATTTGACGGAAGCGATGGAAAAACCAGAACCTAGTGGCGAGACTACCGGATTCAGTGATGAAGAGAGGATCGTGAGGTGAGGCGTTGGTGGACGAGCGGAAACTAATGTAGTTTGAGATGGGTTCTGAGGAAGGAGTGAAGAAGAAAAAGGTAGATGGGGAAGGAAGCACCTAGTTTATCAATTTTGCTTTTACGGAGTGTAAAGATGAGGGTGTTCTGGTTAAAGATTGAGATATCTGAAAGGCGTGGATGAATGGAAGGATCTTATGAGGAAGAAGTAGGGGCAAACTCAGAGCAGAGTAGGGAACCGAAGTAGGCCAACAGGAACATTGATTCTAATATTAAATTGACTGAAGGAGCAGAGTAGCCGGAACGAATGATATGGATGCAGCAGCTAAGGAGGTCAGAGGTTAGAGGAAATTGGTGATTAGGTATGGGTGGTTCTTGTTTCTTGAGACCTTTGAGCAACGTTGATATGTGACTATGGGAGCGAGCTGGACAGGAATTGCCGGAAGCCAGTTTAACAAGAAATTAATGCCAGAAAGATACGATTGGATAGTGGAAACGCGGATTCTTAGGATTGTATGTGAGTAGATGACAAAGTGACAAATAGAAGTTGGGATGAGTGAATGGAAAGGAAGGTTATACGTTACATGGAAAGTTTTGAAATTGTTCCTTCCTGAAAGATAAGATAAGACAGTTCGAGGAGCGAGACCTTTGAGGATGGCATTCTGAGAAGTGATGGAGAGATCTTGAAGCTGTGGAGTTAATTGTAGATGGTTGCTGAAAACGATGGAATCGGAGTTGGATGAGTATCGGCATCTGGAGCCAAGGACCTGAACTTCTGGAAAGAAAGACGAGAGAGTGGGTCAGCAATGGAATTTTGACGGCAGGGAACATGAGAAGCATGGAGAAGGAATTGATGTTTGGCTGACACCAGAGTGAGTCTGCGAATGAACTGTGTTGTGGAAATTAAATTAATATAACTGTTTGGCTATTGATAGTCAAAGACTGCTTATGGCAGTCAATAAAATTAATAATTAATGCAAAATAATTATTATTCGTGGCACCACCTTTATCAGGAATTATTCTAAATAGCCAAATATCTATATCAGTCTCATAATTCTGAAGGAATGAATTTGTAACATGTATTGGTCATACACCTTGCAATTTGTGTATGTTGAACAAGACATGACAACTGTTACTTTCCTAACACAAGATTTATTTCCACAAAAGAAAAAAATGTAAACACTCAAACTAGTAATTAGAGAAACACTACTGATTAACATAAATTTATAGTTAAAATAAAGGACCACAGAAGATGAATAATGTGATAAAATGAAAAACTCTGAATTCTGATTTATTGTTCTGCGTGCAGATCAGACCCAGGATTCGATTTGCAGATGCTTCAATTCAGTTTATTTATATAGCGCCGTTTCACAACAGATTTCATCTCAAGGCACGTTACAAGAAGAATTATTACAATACAATGTTTAATTTAGGAATTAGAGAACCACAGAAGATTGCGTCGTGACTTTTCAGCAATCCCTCACACTGAGCAAGCATGAAGTGACAGTGTAGAGGAAAAACTCTCTTTTAACAGGAAGAACTCCAGCAAAACCAGGCTCAGCATAAGCGGTCATCTGCCGAGACCGTCTGGGGTTTGGAGAAGGCAGTAGAGACACAGAAAGAGCAACAGAACGGATGCAGAAGCAGAAGTTGGTAGCAGGACGTGGAGAACGTTCCGCCACTGGAATGCCATCTTAGTCAGGGTAGTTTCACTAATTACAAGAGAAAATCAAAACATTCTTTGGATAAAGACAGTTTTGTTAAAAATTATCTGGGTCAGAGTAATTAACCTTTAGGAAATTACTTCTATTCATGAATTGGTCACTGAAGTAAACAATTCAATTCCAGTACTTGATATAAAAAATCAAGTTCAAACACAGTTAATAAGATTAGTTTCTGTTCTTAAACAATCTATTTAAACCAAACTCTGTTTGAACAGTTATTAGCAACCTTTGTTATGAAGTGTCGGCCTGGACGAACACGTGAGCTTGTTGGCTTTCAGGTAGCCCTCTGCAATGCACGCGGGGCGCTTAGAGTGACTCATACACATTTATTAAACATTAAACAGCAAGGAAAAACTGAGTAGCTCAAGTAGCAGGATTTAAAAATGACTCTTTGTCGGGAGAAAGAATTTTAAAAACATTGAAGTTTTAGGCCGAAATGCCTCTATCACCCAAAGGTAGCAGATGAAACAATTCAACACCACAAAAAGGATAAAACCTTTGAAATTAGTTAGCCTAACTAATTTGCCTCTGCCCAAACAGACCTTTGAACGATTCAGTCTCTGAGTTCCCGCACGGCGATGAGGGGTTTAGAGGGATGAGGCGACTTTAGCCTAGCGGCTAACAATGCATCCGATCTGGTTAGCTGCAGTGATCTCCTGGCTTGCTGCTCCGTTCAGCTGCGTCTGGCTGTAGCTGCGTGGCGATCGGCCCCTGGCATCCACTTTTTATAGTACCTCTTTGGCAGCTTTCCAGCGTGGCAATTCTTGTCTGCTCTGTGGCGGCGACTTGATGCGGCTTCTGCTGGATCTGGCCTGGCACATGTGGCTTCCACTCGTTCGGTCTTGCAGCCTGTAGGCGTTCTAAAACTCAAAGAGGTAGCACCGGGCTCTGGGGCAAATGTCTTTGTTGGTCAATGTTTAAGATTCACCTGGAGTGGTCTTGGGTTCCTTTGGAGCAAGTTTCTGCAAGAAACTTGGGTCTTCCTTCGCCAGCGAAGGAGGATGGATGAGGATAGGGTCTTGCCTGTCGTCAGCCCTGGCCGGGGACTGTTTGGGTAAGAAGGAGCAACAGGAAGGGGCGGTCCTATTTATAGGTTCAGCTGGCCGACTTCCGGTGGAAGAGAGCAGTATAGTGCCCCCAATGGCTGTGTCTGACCCAATAACTGCATGATGGGGGGTGAACGTGAACGACCTTGGTTAATAATGTCAACGACGGCAGTGGATGAGTATGCAATGTTGAGACCATTCATGTCCCCAAAGTACGGCTGCAATCACAATGAGATACATTTCATTAAAGGAGACATATCATGGAAAATCCACTTTTTTAGCCCTTAAATGCATGTAAATGTGTATTTTGGGTGTTTAGGAGTGCAGACAACTTACATTTATTCTCTTCTGGTGCTGTGTTTATATCTTTACATTCTTTTTTGGTCCTATTTTTCAGTCTGTTTAGTTTTCTCCATTCGCTATTACGTTTTCTTGTCTATTACGTCACAGCATTTGTTGTTGAACTGCCAAATAAGGTAATGGACTTCCGGGTAACCAATTTCGTGAAGCCCCAATTTTTTCTCCCCCACAGTGATTTTGTAGTCCAAGGTCAGTCATGTCGAAGTTACAAGAAAGCAAGTCAAAATGTTCAGTTATTAGGTGTATTAACCCACACAAATCCCTACATCGACCGCCAGCATCAGAGCCTCTGAGAACTGCCTGGTTAAATTTTATTTTTAGTGGAAAATTTAGTGGAAAATTTTGGTTCCACTAAAATTTTTAGTGGAACCTCGGTCTGTATCAGGACGGATTTGCCGAAAGACTTCGTCTGATTGAGGGGTCAGTTCCTTCTCTCAACGGAAACGACCGACAAAGCAAAGCGGTAAGCTTCAAATAACACTAAACTGACAGTAAGCTCTATTTTAGACATGAATGTTGTGTGTTGATATGTCGTACGGGCGATTGTTTTGATAGTTGTAGCATTGTACATTCTGCTTCTGTTAGTGATGTGTGCTAGCTTTTAGCTGAGGATATAACTGTACTGCATGCTTTGAATGAAATGATTGGGCTTTTTTTGCCGGTTTTTGTCGTGGGTTACACATGATGTACAGGAATTTAGCGACGATCGCTTCGCAATAAAGTTTATCTGCCGGTAGTAATCGAATCGGTGCTATCAGACTACAAAAATGTCCGAACGGGGTGGAACGGAACGCTCTGTAACCTGGAGAGGGCGGGGCATGTAATGTTTCGCTTACATTTAAAGGGACCGCACGAAAATGAGTTGCTCTAAAGATGCTCCTCAGAACGGTATAAGGAGGGTCTGTGGGGCTACAATAACATGGAATTCAGACCAAACCACTGTGGTTCTACTTTACATAGACCACAAGTGAATGATTTACATGTGAAAAGGAAGGATTTAAAAGCATGATATATCTCCTTTAAGAGCGGATGAGAGAGAGGCCGACTGGAGCTGCAAGCTTGGGAGGCCATGTTGATGCAAACCACCTTCCGTTGTAGAAGCTGGCAAAGCCTGCGGAGGGCGCAGCATCTGTAAAAAGCCGGATGTCATTATAGAAGAAAGAAATATTGTTCCAAGTTGAAGAAATTCTTGCCATAGGCACAGTTCCATCCGGCAAGGTCCTTTGATGGTAAGACGGCCACGAAGCGAAGGGATTTTGGCGGTGGTGAACAGAAGGTGAGATTTGAATGATATCCCCTGAGGAATAATTTGCACTGCATAGTTTAGATGGCGTAGCAGTGACAGAATCTGTTGTTTGGAGCATTAGTCGGCTAGGATAAAGTTTGAAAAAATCAAGGAGATGCTGTGGACCTTCTTGAGCGAAGCGACAGACATGCTTGAAAAGTGGAAGAATTGAGAAAAATGCCCAGGAATTCGAGAGAAGTATGAGGACCTATATACTTCTCTTTCGACAGGGTAACTCCGATGTTGGAGAAGGCTTCAGTGAACCCAAGACATGGAGGAGACGAGGTGGGGGTGATAACAAGAAAATCATCATGGAGGTGTAGGACGTAAGGGAGGCCGTAAGTGTTGAGCAGAATCTAACACAATGCCTCGGAAAGAGGTTCTAAGATGCGGGAGCAACTTCAGCAACCAAAGGTGAGTCTGACTGCGAAGTAGTAAGCTCCTATCCAAAAGACACCAAAGAACCACCAGAAGTCTTGTTGAAGGGGAAGGGCCTTAGAGGCACTGATAATGTCTGCTTTATAGAGCCATGCATTACGACTTGTTAGACGAATAAATCAGATAGCATGGTCTATGGTGTCATACTGCATGGAGAAATCAGGAAAGGGTATGAGACTGTTGATACTGGGAACGTAGGAATTGTGAAGTGCCGACAGGTCGATAATCAGTCATTTCTTTCCAGAGTATTTACGGGTTGCTACCTAAGGGGCTGACTCGAAAAACTGCAAAATGGGGGTGACCGAAAGGACCAATCATTGATCAAACGTTTAAGTCCCCAAACTCAGAACGCATCTGAAGAATGACCGCTGATGCACCCGATGTCAACGTTGTCTAGCTTTATCTAGCAAATAAAGCCAAGCCACTTTCTTGATACAATCCACCATAGTTCAGAGCGTACGGCAAAAGAGGAAGTGTTGTTTTTTCCTCAGAAGCAGGCTATGGAAGCCAAAAAGTACATACGTCAAACTTCATCAAGAGGTCTTCTCAGCTATCATGAACTGTTTAGATAACCCTCAACACGGCTCGACTCGTTAAGTGTTGCTTCACAGTTGCAAAGAACCAGAAGTGAAGTCTGAAGTGACTGGGTCTGTCATATGGTGGGTGTCCCTAGAGTACATAGCAGGAAGTAAACAAAGGCTCGGAGAGAAAGAACAATGGCAACCTCACTAGCAATTGTTCTTCTGGGTTTCACCAAATCTCAGTGGCTGCAGAACTTCAAGATCGGGGAACAAATTCATCTACATGTGCAGCGAACTACGTCCAGTGCTGGAGTCACACGGCTTTTCGTCTATGTCCCCTTAAACAAAGGAGTTGCCATATACATGCTACAAATTCTATGAATTACAAACCACAACCGTATGTTTTTTAATAAAGCTGTGTGCTGTGAAAATGTTTTCAGATTTTTTTCATCACCACTACAATGTGTTTTATAGATATCCCATTTTTGAGTAGGCTTAGGCTTTTCATCAGCATTCAAATTTATGCAGTTCACTTATTTAGCAGCGCAAGACTTTTTTACTTTTAACAGCCAGAGCAAATGTTTCTATCAGATTTAAAGAATGTTGCTGAACCCTGATTCCAGACATAATAAGGTAAATGATTCCACCAACCAGCATGTAATGAAACTGCAAATGAAAATACAAGCGTATAACTTGGACATTTTTATTGGACAGGTATAGGAAAAAGTTCAGAAACAAAAGTCCACTTGCACATGTATGTGGGTCATGGTTTAGTCTGCAGCATCCCAGGAAGGTTTGATTGAAGGCAGATTGAAGGCATCGTGTCATTTCCACCCTCCTTAAGCCGGTTTACTGCTTCAGCTCATTTGGATAACTGATAATAAAAAGAACAGTCATACTGAATATGATGTGCAACTGAATAGGTTAATATTGTGAATAAAATATATAAGCGACATGAAATTTGCTTCTCACCGAGAGTACGAGACAGGGAGTTCAGGACTTCGGCCTTCTCAGTTTCTCTGGTTCGGCCTGCAGGTGAGAGCCATCGGCTCTGAACCGCGGTCAGCTCCGAGTCCTTCTTGATAACCCTCTCAACGGGAGCAGCTCAATCCAGTTCACACTGAATCTTCTCTTCAGCCAACAAGCTCAGAAATGCTGAAACTCCATTTGGATCACAGCACTGGTGTTTTACGTTGTCATTGTTCTTCAGCAAACACTAACATATCAACTCGCTGTAGCGAGGTTTCAAAATGGTGGTCGGTTTGTTGTTAAAAGATGTTGTCAAGTTACTCTCCAGTGACTCTGCCCACTAGCCAATCAGTGACCAACAGCCCATCTGACGTCACTTTTCAGTACCAGTTCAGCACGGATAGAACCACAGCTGAGGTGGTACGAAAAATAGTATCGGCTCGGCACGGCTTGGAGCGGCTCAACCAGACTTCTGCCAGTGGAGAGTAAAAGGTACTGAGGTTGAGTCGATCTGAGTCGAGTCGAATCATACCGGTGGAGAGACGCCTTTAGGTTTCCAAGTTTTTGGGGGGTTTTGAGAGTTTTGTTGAGCTTTTGAAGCTGTTAGGATTTTGACTGAGGCTTTTACACAGGCTTTGTTGTGGTAATTGTTATTGCTCTGTTGATGCTGTACTCCATTGGAGTGTATCTTGTAATTCCCTTTTGAGCTAAAATTTTATTTTTAAAAGTTACTTCTTCTATTTGAAGTTTTTTTTCTGAAGAGTGTTAACTTAATTCCTTCAGGGAAGTCACATCAAGACCCGGTAGTAGGGTCTCCCTCATGTAGTCAGATCCTGAGGGCTGGAAGAAAGCTACTGACGACTGATCACAGGCAGTACCATTTCCACTGGTAATTGAGGGGAACCAAGAATTTCAGACCTCAAGAAGTGACGGACAGAGGTGCCTCTAACCTGTTCTTCGGCTGCATGATCGATTAATCGGAAACCAATCTTGAAGAGTGACTAGCTTCTTTTCGTAACCTTGATAACTTGTGGTCAGTTCAGCCATCTAAACTTACACGGCTCCGGTTTTTCCTGATGCTGGTAGATCCCAGACATCAGTTTTCACACTGTGACTGGGGTCCTGGTGTTTGTGTTCTTTATGCAGCTCAGGAAACCAGGAGGGTCCATAAATGTTCTACGGTACACCTAGGTGGTGTATAATTTCTTGTTGCTTGGTGTCAATGGCTGTATGTTTACAGAAATGTTGTTAATTAATTAATGGGTACATCATTATCGAGGTCAGTGACCCGAATTGGACAATCTCTGAAGAGATCAGTAAGATGGGATGGGCGGGCTCAGGGTAGTAGCTCAGCTCTATCTATTGAGTCTGCATATATAAATATAAATATATGTATTGCTTAAAGTTGTAAGACGAGGTCGAGTAAGTGTCCGGGGCTTAAAGTACCTTTGCAAACTTTAGGAATCAAAACAGAGAGTTTTCATGTAAAAGCAGAGGGGACCATAAGTCAATATTGCTGAAAGATTCAGAGGTATTTATGCATATCTACAGTTTAAGTAAGCTGAGACTGAATTACTCCGATTTTTATATAGGGCGTATGGAAATTAGATTTGTTATGGAGTTGAAAATATATGTTTTAACCTAAATTGATGAGAATCCAAAATAGTTGGGTGTGAGCTTTATTATATGAAAGCAGAGGGGACTGTAAGCTAAGATGGCTGAAAGATTCAGAGATATTTACACATTTCTACTGTTTATGTTTGCTGAGTGTGAATTACTCTGATTTTTATATAGGGCCAAGGGTAAGTAGACTCGTCATAGGGCCAAAAATCTTTGTTTAAATTTAAGAGAACCCGAAACAGTTGCTTATTGACAATTAGTTAACTCAAAATACTTCAACTGATAATAGCGACAACTAACGACGGTTTCAACAATTGCATTACATTTTTGGTTGGAGCAAGTTGTTTTGATTCAGTGACATTACTCGCAGTAGGTAGAATATCCAGAATTTCTTTCAATTAAGAGCAGTAATACTTCATAATAATCATTTTAATTCATTTAATTACTTTAATAATTACTTTCACTTAAGTGACTGTTAAAAGTATGCAAATGTAGTTAAATTGAGGAAATGTAACTTGTTACTACCCTTCTCTTGTCACGGCAGCATAGAAACTTGTTATACTACTGATAAATGTATAGTTGTTGCATCCTTTGTACGGTCAGATAAAAGGTCTCTCTCTCTTTATCAAGCTCCCTAATCAAACTTCAACACCAGCCACCCCTGTTCATAATTGTTCATAAAACCTTGTCTATTATTTGGGCTAAAAAGTATAATGAATAGTGTAAGATTTACCAGAGGAAAAAAAAAATTAATGGTGTGAAGAACACAATTCTGTAATCATTATTTTCTAAAAGCATCTTGTGGCTGGCATTCACCAAAACACAAACACAAGTGCAGTTTCTGTCCACCACACGCTCCATGCTTCCTGCAGCGCCTTCTTGTTGCAGCAGCTGTTACTGTTCTGTCAAATGTAAAACATATGTGATTGTTTTTTTTGGCAATGAATAATGAAACAACCAGAAGATATCCCACCGCAGACCTCAATAAATCACACTGTGGGTTTTTTTAATTACTATTCTAAAGTGTTGTAATCTAAAAGAGGATCTACCCTGAAGTAAATGAAACACTGTACATTTGACAATTTGTGTCCAAATATTTTATGCAGTAATTCATCACAGCCCCTTTTTCGACAGTTCCAGTAGTTTTTATTTGACTACCATAATGCACCAGTCACAAACCATGACCTAAAATAGCCCAGAAGCTCATGTTTTTTTCAGATTATATGGATTATTCCAGGAATTATGGGCCTCTGTTAGGAACACAACACTGTTATACCCCTGGCTGAGTTGGGATTTAAGGGGTAACATAAAATTCTGAGCAGAGAGTGTAAACTGGAAGAGTACAAATATTTAATAAGAAAACGGTTTCAGGACAAAATTACAGATCATTTTGGTCAAAAAGCCAAGTGTTACAAAAATAAAGAAATAGAGAGCCCCAACACACAGAGTAAGGGAAGCCTTACATAAAAATACAGGGGGCAAAACACTTACACTTAAAATGCTTAAAGGGGAAGGTTTTTCTTTTCGATTTTTTCTCAATCTGGACCTGAAGTTCAGTATTTTTTTTTCTTATTTATAGCATGTATTAGATTCATTTACTCACTTAGACAAGATCAGAGCCATTTGGTCTTTCGGGAGAAGCTTATATAAATTTCCGATCAGCGTACATCCATATAATTGGAGTTGTGGTGGCACACAAAGTACACCTTCTAAATAAGGCATTATCTGCCACAAAACTGTTTAATTTAACAAATATTTAGTTATAAAATGGTAGCACTATTCCCTTCGGAGTTTGGGGGGTCTTGGAAGTGCTTCTTTGTTGACTGCTGGAGTTTGTCTAACTTACAACAAGCTGCCATTTAAATGATACTGCAGTGCCCCATGGCAGTTGTAGTCTGAGCAGGATTTTTACTCTGTGCGATACGACAGTCTTAGTCCACTTGGTCAGTTTGTTTGTGCAATTTGGAAACACGGAAGCGGGAACCATGTTGATATTTGGTGTAGCAACTTCTGTCTAAATGACCGTTGCCATAGAGCTCAGAGTGAAAACCTTTCTCAAACTATTATTTAAAAAATAAATTAATTATTTAAAAAATAAATTTATTTTAAAAATAAATGCATGAAACAGGCCTGGACAAAAATGATGGTACCCACAACTTAATATTTGGTTGCACAACCTTTTGAGGCAATCACTGCAATCAAATGATTCCTATAACTGTCAATGAGACTTCTGCACCTCTCAGCAGGTATTTTGGCCCACTCCTCATGAGCAAACTGTTCTAGTTGTTTCCGGGTTGAAGGGCGCCTTTTCCAGACAGCACGTTTCAGCTCCTTCCAAAGATGCTCAATAGGATTGAGATAAGGGCTCATAGAAGGCCAGTGTTTTCCTCTTAGCCCTTTTTGGGTGTTTTTAGCTGTGCGTTTTGGGTCATTTTCCTGTTGTAAGACCCGTGACCTGCGACTGACCCCATGGTTTCTGACACTGGCCAGCACATTGCTCTCTAGAATCCTCTGATAGTCTTGAGATTTCATTGTAGCCTGCACAGATTCAAGACACCCTGTGTCAGATGCAGCAAATCAGCCCCAGAACATAACCGAGCCTCCCCCATGTTTCACAGTAGGGACCGTGTTCTTTTCTAGATATGTTTCATTTTTCCGTCTGTGAACATAGAGCTGATGTGCCTTGGCAAAAAGTTAAATTTTTGTCTCATCTGTCCACAGGACATTCTCCCAGAAGCTTTGTGGCTCGTCAGCATGTAGTTTGGCATACTCCAGTCTGTTTTTTTAATGATTTGTCCTCTCCTTGTTCGTCTCCCATGTAGCCCTCTTTGGCTCAAACAGCGAAGGATGTTCCGATCTGACACTGATGTTCCTTGAGCATAAAGTTCAGCTTGGATCTATTTTGAAGTCTTTCTAGGCTCTTTTGTTACCATTTGGATTATCCGTCTCTTTGATCTGTCATCAATTTTCCTCCTGCAGCCACGTCCAGGGAGGTTGGCTACAGTCCCATGGATCGTACATTACTGAATGACATGTGCAGCTGTAGTCACAGAAACATCTAGCTGCTTGGAGATGGTCTTATAGCCTTTACAGTTAACATGCTTGTCTATGATTTTCTTTCTCATCTCCTGAGACAACTCTTTCCTTTGCTTCCTCTGGTTTATATTGAGTGTGGTACACACCACGTCACCAAACAACACAGTGACTACCTGGAGTCCTATATATAGGCCCACTGAGTGATTACAGGATTGTAGACACCTGGGATGCTGATTAGTGGACATACCTTGGATTAACATGTCCCTTTGGTCACATTATTTTCATTCTTTTCTAGGGGTACCATAATTTTTGTCCAGGCCTGTTTCATGCATTTATTTTTTAAATAATTCCGTTGAAGCATGGATGAAAAGCAATGTCTGGCTTTCATTGGTCAACATTTATATAATTTTTATTTATTATTACTTTTGTCAGATTAAAGTTATTTATGTGACCATTATGAGTTTTTCTTTGATTTAATGAAGGGTACCAACAATTTTGTCCACGTCTGTACGCTGAAGGTGAAAGGATATAAACCTTTTCCAAAGGACTCCAAGTGGCTCCATACTTGTCTAGGTGAGTAAATGCTATAAATATGGTTCAGTTTGAAAAAACACTCCGCCTTTAAAATTGAGATCATCAAGAGAGATTAAATTAAAAAGTCTGCTAAAAACTCTTCCACAACTGAGATCAGCCCATGGCAAACAGTGACTCTATAAAAAAGTTAAACAAACCATTCAACTATTTTCTAGGACTAAATTAATCCTTTTAAGCACTAAGTTTTCAAAGGTAAACATTTCCTAAGGCTACTGAAAAACACTTGCAAAGTAGCTGTAACAAAGAGTCTTTCCAGTGTTTCTGAGACCATACAACAGTGGAAAACAGCACTGCAGTCAGCTGTTCCAACTGCAAGTCAGGGGAAGGTTTTCTAAAGACAAGGGCACGAATCATCAGGTCCTATATGGTGAGGGCTATTCCATGAAGCGAGCTTATCTTAACAGCTAGATTTACGTTGACCATCTATTCTTAATTTCCCATTATTCGGTTCCACAAATGAGGCTAACCTGAATCCCCACTTATTCACTATATCACTATGAACTATACTTTGAAGAATATTACTGTATTTATTTATCCTTGCTGCCAGAAACTAACATGGACCCATAAAATCAAACTACTGTCCTGTTTAAATGTGTAAAAATAGCCTTAAAGACACACTCAAACCATCAAATTTTATCCTCTAACAGTTTTCCAGACACTGTATGACATTAAATGGGTGAGTTGAAGGAAGTATTGTCTGACCTGTGTGATCTTGTGTGTTGCTGCTTTCTGAGGCAGTAGAATACCTTCGAAAGGTGTGCTGTTAGCTTTTAGGCTTTAACGAGTGTAACAACCTGGTCATATGTTGAGAAGCTGGTTTACCTTCAGTGTTCAGCTTCCGGTTCTGCTTGCTGCAAGTACTGGGCTGCATCCGTCCTGGGGTATGAATCAGGTTAACAAGCCTTTTACAGTATTAAAGCTCCAGCAGCTTTCAAGTTTATTTCCCTCAATTCATCGTATATCGTCTTCTTTGGTTTCTTTGGTAGATCTGTGTTATAATGTGATAATGTGTTTGTGATGCTCGCTTGCATTAGTTCTTGTTAAGCCTGGGAGAAGAATGTGGTTCTTTCCTGTTCTATTCTTATTTATCTAACATCGATTGAAAAGGGCTGCCTTTAATGTATTATGGACGCACATGAGCCTGGCTTGTTACGCTTCACATGCATTAGCGGGGATTAAATCCACTTCGTTCACAGAACAGACTAAACCTGGAGTGAACTCTAAGGCTAATTCCAGTGAGGTTGTTAACTGAGCTAAGATTTTTTTTTATAGTTCGCTTTGTGGAAACGGTCCTCTGATGTGCTGAAGCTGGGCCTGGTCTGAAGAAAACGGATGAAGGCGGGCTTTACATGTAACAGAGAAGAAAGCAGAGAAAACAAACAGAAGTAAACCGAGCCTTGGCTTAAAATAGATAGCTGTAACACACACACTTTATTAATACTGCAGCTCTTGGTCAGTTGATAGAGGTGAGAGGTCACATGGTAATAACAAAGGCATAACCATGGTTTCTTTTTGTGTGACATTCTGCATATTTTTTTCCACTTGTTAGCAGAGCACATGGGGAAAATTTAAAAACAGGAGACAGAACAATGAACATTTTGTAACTTAACAAAAATGTTGTGTTAATATACTCTGTAGCTTAGAGAATGAGCTTAAATAATATTTTTACTAGTTTATAAATCATTAAATGACTTGGCACCAAAATATGTTGAAGATCTGTTGGCACTATACTCCCCCAGATCACGTAAGTCCTCTACTTCCAATCTACTCAGCATCCCTAGAATTTGAACCATGGAGAAGCAGCTCTCAGTTAATATGCTCCTCTTATCTAAAGAAAACTACCAGAAGGCTGCTGAAATTTTTTTTATTTTAAATCAAAGCTATACACTCAACTGTTTAAACCTACCTTTGAATAATCGTTAAATGTGTTGCATGTTTTGTATGTGCTTTATGCCTATTGATGTACTTACTTTTATCACCTAATCACCCAAAGCACTTTGAACTGCCTTGTTGAAAGTGTGCTGTGCAAATATGATTGCCTTGTCTTGCCTAACTGTCACAATATTTTTATTAAAAGGGCTGGCAAATTTATTACAGGCCCTAAAGAATTTAGTTCAGGGGCTACTGTCACAGGATGATTAGATTAGTCTATGTTTCTGTTCATGATTTCAGAGAACAATGATTCCATTACATATTTCAAAGTGAAAACATATCTGTTCAGTCTGTCTTTGTAGATCTCACAGTGAACCTAGAGTCGAGTTTTCCACCATTTCCTCTCAGCTTATTGACAATCCTTTTTTTCGCTCCATACCAGTGGATCGCTTGTTCACGGAGTCTTATTTCTACATGAGGCTACTTTAACTTAAGATGGAGCAATGGTTAAAGAAAGTTATCTACCAGCTTATTTACTGAATTTCTGTTAGAAGATGAACGGGTTGCGGCTGAGGTGAGAGAGAAAAGGTGTCTAAAGTATTCAACTGAACAATCGCTAGAAAAAGCTTCTTTATAGTGGCCTCACTGTGGCTAGATAATTTAGCAGAGGTGGTGCTTTCAAAGAAAACACATGGTCAGATAATGCAATATCAACTACTGAAATGTTGTACATAGTTAAACCTTTACTGATAATTAAGTCCAGAATATGTGCCAGAAGCCATTGACTTTTGCCAGCTGAGAGGTTAATCACAACCCAGCTTTAAACTATAGTGATGTTTTCTTGTGTAGTTTCATAAAGGAAGAATTTTGGGCTGTTAAATAGTCTTTTTAACATTCCATAGGGATGACAGGGGTGACATGATGAGATAGTGATGGTATTGATAAAGTAGTGTGATAAGTCTCTAGAACCATTCCCATGTTGTCACTGTCTACATGTTATGTTACACGACTCGTAGATACCCATTTGATTTACAGTGACACAACCAAATTAAAATATTTTCGTAATTTACAACAAAGCCAGGAATTTTTGTTTGGAACTTTTTTTCACTCGTTGATTTTCAACAGAAATCAACTTTAACAAAACTGATTTACTGTTCAATGTCCCCCTTATTTTGAAAAGAAACTACCTGTGGAGATTTTAAATGAGTGGAAGCAGTATTTTAGTTACCATGGTGACAAGGCAAAGGGTAAAACTAATCTTTTTTTTACCTTGAACTGATGGTGCAATGACTTGGAAAAGAAAACAACATATTAATGTGGAGCGTGAACATGCTGAGGTGAAGTGTCATCAACAGATATTAACCTACCATCTTATCTCACTGCAGTGGTACCCAAACTAGGCTGGGCCTCCCCATGGTTAATAAGAAAATGTTCACCACACACCCCACCACAGTGTAATTATTGCTTATTATTATTGTGTAGCAATATGTAATATTGCTTTTAATATCTTTTTAATGCATCTCCTTGCAAAATTGGTTTAAAACATGAAGCACTCCGAGAGAAAACTTCTATTTTAAAGGTTTTGCAAAACTGAGGTCTTAGATCATCTTAAGGTTTAAGTAACAGGTGTGAGCCTGCTGTGATGTCACTTTCTTTTCAAGGGGGAGGTGTGTATTGTGCTCTGTTTCACTGTGCATTGAACATTGCTTTCAGAAATATGTCAATTGTATGAAAGTTTCATTCAATGGACAGCACTTTTCCACACAACAGTTATCAGGATTTGCTGTGAAACAGAACGGCTGTCTGTCATAGCCCATTTTCTCGCTCAGTAACACAAAAATTGTGGCTTTTACAGGTCGAAATTTTGTGCAATGTACTGAAGATATCAATCATTATTTTGTTTTGCTCTGGACTCATTTATAGATGCCAGTGCATTGCGGTGATGCAGCATGTGCACTGCAATAATGGGGAGAGACGTGCTTCATGAACACGTGTAGCCCTCCTAGTTTCCCTGCCATAATTTTACCCCATCTATGCAGATCTCTAGGAAGTACCTATATGTCCATCGACATCTCATAAATGTGCCTACCAATGGTATTATTATGGGCCGGATTTAGGAGGTTGTGGGGCCCTGGGCTTGAACAAATGTGTGGGCCCTTAATAATTATAGTTATGTAATTGCTCATGAAAATGCACATAACATATCTCTTTCTCTTGTCCTTTATCAGAGGCCTGGGAGGGTAATACGCAGTATCTTTGCTGTTCCAAGTACTGCACTTTTCTGGACTGAGATGTCTGAGGTTCTTACATGGATCTGCTGGAGCCATTCCTCCAGTTTGGGGGTCACTGCCCCAAGTGCTCCGATTACCATGGGTACTACTGTCACCTTCATCTTCCAAGCCTTCTCTAGCTCCTCTCTGAGCCCTTGGTATTGATCAAGTTTCTCATGTTCCATCTTCTTGAAGTTACCATCACTTGGTATTGCTACATCCACCACAAGAGCTTTCCTCTGCTCTTTATCAACCCCCACATTGTCCGGTTGGTTCGCATTAAAATCCTGTCAGTCTGGATCTGGAAGTCCCACAGGATCTTTACTCATTATCTATTACCTTTAGAGGTATTTCCCACTTTGACCTTTTGTTTTCCAGCCCATACTCCCCACAGATGTTTCTGTATACTATGCCAGCCACTTGGTTATGATGTACCATGTATGCTTTCCCTGCTAGCATTTTACACCCTGCTGTTATATGCTGGATTGTCTCAGATGACTCTTTGCACAGCCTACACCTTGGGTCTTGTTTGGTGTGGTAGATCTGGGCCTCTATTGCTCTGGTGCTCAGAGCTTACTCCTGTGCTGCCAGGATGAGTGCCTCTGTGGTGTCCTGTAGGCCAGCCCTCTCTAGCCATTGGTAGAATTTCTTGAGATCAGCCACTTCAGTTATGTTCCAGTGGTACATCCCATGTAGGGGCTTGTCCTCCCATGATGGTTCCTCCTCCAGCACCTTCTCATCTTGCCATTGTCTCAGGTATTCACTGTGTGTGTTGGTCCTTGGACCTTCATGCTACTGCCTACCTCATATAATGATGAACGTCAATGAAACACATGAGATGGGGGTACAGACGTCACCTAAAAAAATCTCTCAAAAATGGGCTAGTGGTCAAAGCAGTGATGTGCTAGATGTGAGAACAAGACTCTGTTGGAGTACCACTAATCGAGTAACCCTAGTCAGAGAGTTTATACATTAAATGAACGTGGGCTGGATGGCTACTTCGAAACCAACAGTGACGGTTGAGCACAAAATAATTAAAAGCTCATTGTTCCAACATCCACAAACGGCACCTGCTATCACAGTTTGAGATTGACGAGATACAACACAAATGCTGCAACTGACCTGAAAGGTAAGATCATGGCGAGAATGAGTGCAAGGCAAGCCAATTGCAAAGGCTAATTGAACTACTTTTGAAAAGTCTCCTGGAAACTGAATGCAGCAGTGAGAATGATCCCTATCACAGCAATCACTGAAACCAAGGACCTGATATAGAATTCAGTAGCAGTGATCCTAGAGATGCTTGGTTATAAGAGCAACCATGGGAGCCATAGGAAAAATACCCACCATGTAACATAGTTTTATAACCTTTATGTGACCCTGGATGTTCCGGTTAGAATCCATTACTAAACCAAGATTTCCATCCTGATCAGTAGTTTCTATCTTTATTAATTTTAGCTGTGTGATAACTCTTGATCCTTCCTCTATAGGTCCAAAAAGAGTTTCTCCATGCATTGATTTGGTCAATGCATTCACTTTGGGTTTGGATGGGTTGGACGTCACCTGGTGAAAATTTTAAGCTGAGTGTCATCTGTATGGTTATGGTAACTGATCTTATTGGTTATTATGATCTGGGTAAGATGGAACACGTGTATACATTAAATAAGAGGGTCCCATGGATAGATCCCTGTGGCACCCAGCATGTGAATTCTGTCTGTGTTGATGCTTAACAACTCCAAGTTTCCAATGCATGTTTAGGATGACATTTAACTTTACATGCAAATTTAACATTTGTGACATAATGTGTTATTTCGCTCAGATAAACTAAGAGTGACACATATAGTTCATATTCTTGACCATTTAGCTTATTGAATTTTTTTGTGTCAAACAAGTGCTGCAGTCCATAAACAAATTATTCTCCCTTAATTATAACCATTAGTATGCCATACATCGAAATCGTTTCAGTTTGAGGAGACTAATTTGTGGTATTTTTTTACTGTAATATAAAGCACTCTTTATTTTTCTCCAGCTTAGAGGATCAATTACTCTTTAAAGTAAATCAAAGTCAAACTCTGCCTATCTTTTCTGTCTGAGAAAATTCCTAAAAAATGAGGCAGTGGGCTCAGTCTCAGCCACGCTACAGAGGCTTGACTGAGACTGACCTTATTTTATACTCCACATCGGCAGGACGCTGACATCAGAAATCCAAGCTGGGTCGGTAGCAAACCCTAATTCAAATTCAAGTGCAGTGTAATGTTTTAACTTGAACGGGGCACTCCACTAACAGTTTTTGATACAACTTTTATATCGACATCAATAAGACCCGACCTCAGATAAACGGTAGATGGATGGATGGAATTTATATTTTACTAAAATGTACTAAAATAGGCTGCACGGTGGCACAGTGGTTAGCACTGTTGCATGCGTGGGTTCTCTCCGGGTAATCTGGCTTCCTCCCACAGTCCAACAACAGGACTGTCAGGTTAATTGATCACTCTAACTTGTCCTTAGGTGGGGTAGTGTGGTTGTTTGTCCTCTCTGTCTCTCTGTGGCCCTGTGATGGACTGGCGAACTGTCCAGGGTGTACCCCGCCTCTCGCCCGTTGACAGCTGGAGATAGGCACCAGCCCCCCGTGACCACTTAAGGATTAAGCGGTTCAGAAAATGGATGGATGGATGGATGTACTAAAATACCCATATAAAGGACGAGACATGTAGCCACCACTATTATACAGCTTTAGTTTTTTTAGCAATAAAAAAAAGGGGTTTTGGATTGAGTTGAACTTTAACGTTTTTCTACTGATTACTATGAGAAGAAAATGTGTTGGAGCTCAGCATATTTATTTTTTCAGTCATGCCACAACTAAATGATAAACACCACCTGGTAGTTAATATATTTTGTGATTTATTTCTCTCAGGGAGACAAGAGAGTCATAGAAATGAGGGACATGCTCCAAGAATGAAGGTCTAAGGCTAACAAAGACAGATGGTGTATAGAGCAGATGTAAAATGGAGAGAAGCATGTGGAGGTGGTTACAAGACGAGAAGCTTGAAGGGAAGAAATAAAAGAACATAGCAGAGGAGCTGCTCAGTAGACTGGGGACAGAGAGGAAACAGTATGAATAAAGACATTAGCAATTTTGCCAGCTGTTCATGTGAACAAAGAGAATGTACCAGCTTCTGCACTCTTTTTTCGTCCATCTATCAACATCTCATAACTTATTGACAAGGCATGTGGTCTCCAGAAAACTGAGTTTGTCAGTCATTTGTATGGAGGGATTATCTCTTATTATGATCATGCCTGACTTTGCATCTATCCTACCTCACATCATAGGGATGTCTTCTGCCGATCCAATGAGTTTTCCATGTTGAAGAACCCTTCAGACAGGTTGTGAAAGCATGTACATAATACCAAGTGCTTCCGCTACAAATCTTTTCTGTATTTCCCTTGATAGGAGGAGCCATATGTGATGTTCAAGAAATCCGATACCCCACTGTATGGGAATGACCGCTTTGAAGGCTACTGCATTGACCTACTAAGAGAGCTGGCACACATCCTGGGCTTTACATATGAGATTCGCCTGGTAGAAGATGGAAAATATGGTGCACAAGATGACAACACAGGCCAGTGGAATGGCATGGTGAAAGAGCTTATCGACCACGTAAGTCCTTCCTGTATGAATGCATTTAGAATGCATTTAGGTTTAAACTATATCTATTTAAAAAGAAAATAGGATCGAAAACACACATGTAACACAATACAAAAACAATACTCTGAGTGCTTCAGTTAACTAAAGTAGGTGAAATGTCCATAAGCCTTTTTCAATTTCATTCTCTTCATTGAGTCCCAAGTATTATGCCATATTCCCTGGATGCCTTTACATAATAAGTACTAATCACTAAATAGAACTATTCTTGAAACAATGTCCCATAATACTGTAAACTGTGTTCTTTTTTGGTCACATAACCTTTATTTTTACGGAGTAGAATGATTGGTGGAGATTCCCAGGCTATTTCTACTATCATAGTTGTTGAAACAGATGAAAGTCGTAACGTTAGGCATTTGGAACACCTTCAATTCAATTCAATTCAGTTTATTTATATAGCGCCATTTCACAACAGATCTTATCTCAAGGCACTTTACAAGAAGAGTTATTACAATACAATGTATAATTTTGTCACGTTCTGGCTCAAGGAGGACCCAGATGCGGAGCGGCGTTTGTGGCTCTTACGGCCCATGTTTATTAATAGTCCAAAAACAGACGAGAAGCACAGAGAACACAAGCACTAGGGGAGGTAACGACAACAACGACCCGACGAGGACAGACAGACACAGAAGGGCATATATACTGTGGGAAGAGGTAATCACAAAACAGGGAACACCTGGGAGCAGAGGAGGGAAACACAGGGAGGACAAAAGAACAGGTGAAACAAACTAGGACTAATAAACTCAAACAGACTAGAAGGAAACAAACCAGGAGGAATGACCGACACAGACAGGGACGGATCATGACAGTACCCCCCCCTCAAGGTGCGCCACCTGGCGCACCAAGCAGGAAACTCAAGCCAGGGCGGGAGGAGGGGGTCCAGGACGGAGGGACAAAACCACAGTCCCCAGAAGACCCATGACGTGGCGGCCGGCGGCGAGGGATCAGCAGGCGAGGAGGCCGGCGACGAGGAACCAACAGACGAGGAGGCCGGCGACGAGGAACCAACAGACGAGGAGGCCGGCGACGAGGAACCAACAGACGAGGAGGCCGGCGACGAGGAACCAACAGACGAGGAGGCCGGCGACGAGGAACCAACAGACGAGGAGGCCGGCGACGAGGAACCAACAGACGAGGAGGCCGGCGACGAGGAACCAACAGACGAGGAGGCCGGCGACGAGGAACCAACAGACGAGGAGGCCGGCGACGAGGAACCAACAGACGAGGAGGCCGGCGACGAGGAACCAACAGACGAGGAGGCCGGCGACGAGGAACCAACAGACGAGGAGGCCGGCGACGAGGAAACAGCAGACGAGGAGGCCGGCGACGAGGAAACAGCAGACGAGGAGGCCGGCGACGAGGAAACAGCAGACGAGGAGGCCGGCGACGAGGAAACAGCAGACGAGGAGGCCGGCGACGAGGAAACAGCAGACGAGGAGGCCGGCGACGAGGAAACAGCAGACGAGGAGGCCGGCGGCGAGGGACCGTCAGACGAGGAGGCCGACGACGAGGGACCGTCAGACGAGGAGGCCGACGACGAGGAACCTTGAGCCTTGGGAGCCGGCGGCGTGGAACCTTGAGCCTTGGAGGCCGGCGGCGTGGAACCTTGAGCCTTGGGGGCCGGCGGCGTGGAACCTTGAGCCTTGGGGGCCGGCGGCGTGGAACCTTGAGCCTTGGGGGCCGGCGGCGTGGAACCTTGAGCCTTGGAGGCCGGCGGCGTGGAACCTTGAGCCTTGGAGGCCGGCGGCGTGGAACCTTGAGCCTTGGAGGCCGGCGGCGTGGAACCTTGAGCCTTGGAGGCCGGCGGCGTGGAACCTTGAGCCTTGGAGGCCGGCGGCGTGGAACCTTGAGCCTTGGAGGCCGGCGGCGTGGAACCTTGAGCCTTGGAGGCCGGCGGCGTGGAACCTTGAGCCTTGGAGGCCGGCGGCGTGGAACCTTGAGCCTTGGAGGCCGGCGGCGTGGGAACTTGAGCCTTGGAGGCCGGCGGCGTGGAACCTTGAGCTTAGGTGGAGGCGTGTTCGCCTGAACACCCTCGGCAGAGTCAGGAACCGGAGGCGTGTTCGCCTGAACACCCTCTGCAGAGGCAGGAACCGGAGGCGTGTTCGCCTGAACACCCTCGGCAGAGTCGGAAACCGGAGGCGTGTTCTCCTGAACACCCTCGGACGAGGCAGGAACCGGAGGCGTGTTCTCCTGAACACCCTCGGCGGAGTCGGGAACCGGAGGCGTGTTCTCCTGAACACCCTCGGCGGAGTCGGGAACCGGAGGCGTGTTCTCCTGAACACCCTCGGACGAGGCAGGAACCGGAGGCGTGTTCTCCTGAACACCCTCGGCGGAGTCGGAAACCGGAGGCGTGTTCTCCTGAACACCCTCGGAAGAAGCAGGAACCGGAGGCGTGTTCCCCTGAACACCCTCGGAAGAGACAGGAACCGGAGGCGTGTTCTCCTGAACACCCTCGGAAGAGGCAGGAACCGGAGGCGTGTTCCCCTGAACACCCTCGGAAGAGGCAGGAACCGGAGGCGTGTTCCCCTGAACACCCTCGGGAGAGGCAGGAACCGGAGGCGTGTTCTCCTGAACACCCTCGGCGGAGTCGGAAACCGGAGGCGTGTTCGCCTGAACACCCTCGGAAGAGTCGGGAACCGGAGGCGTGTTCGCCTGAACACCCTCGGTGGAATCAGGAACCGGAGGGGTGTTCGCCTGAACACCCTCGGAAGAGTCAGGAACCAGAGGCGTGTTCTCCTGAACACCCTCGGAGGAGTCGGGAACCAGAGGCGTGTTCCCCTGAACACCCTCGGCGGAGTCGGGAACCAGAGGCGTGTTCCCCTGAACACCCTCGGCGGAGTCGGGAACCAGAGGCGTGTTCCCCTGAACACCCTCGGCGGAGTCGGGAACCAGAGGCGTGTTCCCCTGAACACCCTCGGCGGAGTCGGGAACCAGAGGCGTGTTCCCCTGAACACCCTCGGCGGAGTCGGGAACCAGAGGCGTGTTCCCCTGAACACCCTCGGCGGAGTCGGGAACCAGAGGCGTGTTCCCCTGAACACCCTCGGTGGAATCAGGAACCGGAAGAGTGTTCGCCTGAACACCCTCGGTGGAATCAGGAACCGGAGGAGTGTTCGCCTGAACACCCTCGGTGGAATCAGGAACCAGAGGCGTGTTCCCCTGAACACCCTCGGCGGAGTCGGGAACCAGAGGCGTGTTCCCCTGAACACCCTCGGCGGAGTCGGGAACCAGAGGCGTGTTCCCCTGAACACCCTCGGCGGAGTCAGGAACCAGAGGCGTGTTCCCCTGAACACCCTCGGTGGAATCAGGAACCGGAAGAGTGTTCGCCTGAACACCCTCGGTGGAATCAGGAACCGGAGGAGTGTTCGCCTGAACACCCTCGGTGGAATCAGGAACCGGAGGCGTGTTCGCCTGAACACCCTCGGAAGAGTCAGGAACCGGAGGCGTGTTCGCCTGAACACCCTCGGAAGAGTCAGGAACCAGAGGCGTGTTCTCCTGAACACCCTCGGCGGAATCGGGAACCAGAGGCGTGTTCCCCTGAACACCCTCGGCGGAATCAGGAACCAGAGGCGTGCTCTCCAGAACACCCTCGGAGGAATCAGGAACCCGAGGCGTGTTCTCCAGAACACCCTCGGAGGAATCAGGAACCCGAGGCGTGCTCTCCAGAACACCCTCGGAGGAATCAGGAACCCGAGGCGTGTTCTCCAGAACACCCTCGGAGGAATCAGGAACCCGAGGCGTGCTCTCCAGAACACCCTCGGAGGAATCAGGAACCCGAGGCGTGCTCTCCAGAACACCCTCGGAGGAATCAGGAACCCGAGGCGTGCTCTCCAGAACACCCTCGGAGGAATCAGGAACCCGAGGCGTGCTCTCCAGAACACCCTCGGAGGAATCAGGAACCCGAGGCGTGCTCTCCAGAACACCCTCGGAGGAATCAGGAACCCGAGGCGTGTTCTCCAGAACACCCTCGGAGGAATCAGGAACCCGAGGCGTGCTCTCCAGAACACCCTCGGAGGAATCAGGAACCCGAGGCGTGCTCTCCTGAACACCCTCGGAGGAATCAGGAACCCGAGGCGTGTTCTCCAGAACACCCTCGGAGGAATCAGGAACCCGAGGCGTGTTCTCCAGAACACCCTCGGAGGAATCAGGAACCCGAGGCGTGCTCTCCAGAACACCCTCGGAGGAATCAGGAACCCGAGGCGTGCTCTCCAGAACACCCTCGGAGGAATCAGGAACCCGAGGCGTGCTCTCCAGAACACCCTCGGAGGAATCTCGGAACCGAGGCGCATCCGTCTGGACGCCCTCGGAGGGAACTCGGAACCGAGGCGCATCCGTCTGGATGCCCTCGGAGGGAACTCGGAACCGGGGTTCCAGGTGAGCCTCTGAAGAGCGCTCAAAAACAGTCTCCACAGGGGACCTGGGCTCAACATTCCCTACGGAACTCTTCCCTCTGTTCCATTGACCCTGGGTTAACTCAGCTCCACCTGAAGGAAACGCCGGTGCCTGGCTGTGCTGGAGAGGATGAGGAGGCAGACCCGAAACTGGCTGTGGGCGGCAGGAGGAAGCGGTGGTTGAATCACCGAAGCTGGAGGCAGCATCAAGCGGGACAGGAGGAGCCGAGGTGCTGTAATTCTGAGAAGGAAGCGAGAAACCTCCTGGAGCCGATGGAGCAGCTCGGCGACGCCTCCTTCTTCGTCGCCGGGAAGCAGGAAGAGGGCCAGTCCCAGAGGGATCACAGATGGGTGGCAGATCGGTGGAAGGAGCCAGGGAGATCAATCGGTCAACCCAGGAGGCAGAAAGCCGCGGCGAAGGCGGCGCACCCCGGGCACCGCTGCAAAAGTCCAGCTCGTCGTCCAGGGAGTCAGAGAAGAACTCCGGGAAGCCGTCATCGTCCTCCTCTGAATCGTCATACATGGACGCAAGGAGGAACGACGGGGAAACATCAACTGCGTTCCCAGGAGGACGCTCAGAAGCGCGGCGATGACTCGAGGCCCGAGGAGCGGAGAGGCCGCCCTCCTCACGACGGCGGGGCCCAACACCGGGCGGACAGCGAGCCAGCCGGAATCCGCAAAAGGGTGAGTCAGAATGGAGTCCTTGACTTACACTCAAATCTATAAGTTCTCTCCATTCTTCCTCGGTGTGTTGGTACTCCGCTGGGTCCAGTTGGTCGGGTCGTACTGTCACGTTCTGGCTCAAGGAGGACCCAGATGCGGAGCGGCGTTTGTGGCTCTTACGGCCCATGTTTATTAATAGTCCAAAAACAGACGAGAAGCACAGAGAACACAAGCACTAGGGGAGGTAACGACAACAACGACCCGACGAGGACAGACAGACACAGAAGGGCATATATACTGTGGGAAGAGGTAATCACAAAACAGGGAACACCTGGGAGCAGAGGAGGGAAACACAGGGAGGACAAAAGAACAGGTGAAACAAACTAGGACTAATAAACTCAAACAGACTAGAAGGAAACAAACCAGGAGGAATGACCGACACAGACAGGGACGGATCATGACAAATTTAGGAATTAGAGAACCACAGAAGATTGCCTCGTGACTTCTCAGCAATCCCTCACACTGAGCAAGCATGAAGCGACAGTGGAGAGGAAAAACTCCTTTTTAACAGGAAGAAACCTCCAGCAGAACCAGGCTCAGCATAAGCGGTCATCTGCCGACTGGGGTTTGGAGAATACAGAACAGAGATACAGAACAGAGACACAGAAAGAGCAACAGAACTGATGCAAAAGCAGAAGTTGGTAGCAGGACGTGGAGAACGTTCCTCCAGTGGAATGCCATCTTAGTCAGGGTTGTCAAGCAGGGCGGGTCAGGAGCACCTACTGTAGGAAGAGACTAAGAGAAAACAGGTTAGCGCTTGAACTGACAACACATCATGCAGTTGGGGAGAAGTAGGAGAGAAAGTAGGAACTGACTCTAATAATGTCCTCCAACAGCCTAACCTAAAGCAGCATAGCTACTAACATTAACTTGTCTCCCAGCTACTAGGAGACCTAGCTACTAACACTCTCTACCTGGCTTACATTAATCTATCTCTACCTAGCTACTCTACCTGACTACTAACATTAACCCTTCTCTTCCTAGCTACCTGTCTAACCTGTCTCTAACTACCTATTAACATATCTCTAACTGTAAGCTTTGTCAAAGAGGAAAGTTTTAAGCCTAGTTTTAAAGATAGACAAGTTGTCTGCTTCACTAACCAACCCTGGGAGCTGGTTCCATAGGAGGGGAACCTGGTAACTGAAAGAACTGCCAGTAAACCTGCAGTCTGAGAGCAAAGTGCTCTGTTAGGAACATATGGAACAATCAGGTCTCTTATGTATGATGGAGCTAGATCATTAAGAGCTTTATTTGTAAGAAGGAGGATCTTGAATTCTATTCTAGATTTTACTGGGAGCCAGTGAAGAGAAGCTAAAACAGGGGAAATGTGAACCCTTGCAGCAGCATTTTGGACTAACTGAAGACTTATACTTGTATTCTGTGGAGTACCTGATAATAAAGTCCTCAGAGAGCAGAAGAGAGGATAGAACAAGGAACAGAGATTTAGAGAGAGAGATATAGAATTAAATAAAAAATCAAAACCCAGTGTAAACACAGAAAATATTAAAACAGTTCACACCACATGTGGTCGGTGACGCAGTGAGCAAGTCACAGCACTTTAAACAAGACACTCTAACCAAAAAATGAACTAGATCTAACTCATTAAGAAGTATGTCGATCTAATTTTGCAACCTTCCCAGATAAAAAAAAAAAGTGGTTTGGTCATACTTTTGCATTGAATCAAGGTCCAAAATATGAAGGAGGGAGTATAATGAGTCCAAATGTAACAGAAGAAGGGAAGCGTGTGCACACAAGCAGATGTAGGTACGGCAGAAATCAACAGTTGAAGGCTGCAACACAGCCTTTGTGATGTCTTCTTCAGAACTGTCTTGAATCAATCAGTTTAATCCTGTCAACCAAAGCTCGATACGCAGACAGCTGTTGGATAGACAGTAGCACTTCAAATATTTTTAATGAGAGTTCTTTGGGCTCTTCTGGGCAGAAGATCAGGAACAAAGGGGAAATTCTCTACTAGTGAAAATGAGATGTCCTCTCTAAACAGAGCATTTGACGAGACCAAAGTTAGGTTCCTAATTACTCTTAAGCTATGGTTCTGAGTCATCTGTGATGTTACTATTGGCAGCCATAGACCAATGAGACAGTTTTTTGGGCCGCAGCTAAGCATGCTGGGAAATACAGTCCACTCAGTCTATTTGGGTAAAATGGCTTCCAACCGTCCAACAGTCTGCTCAATGCGTTTATGGAAAGTGCCCCCTGACAACACTGTACTGGATGGATCTCGCTATCCAGGAGCTGACAATACGTTGAATAGTTATAGAGTTACTGAGCGTTTATTTGACTGCACTGGACACAGACTGGTGATGACAGAATGTTGCCTTCTAACGACTGATGCAGAAGGAGTGTATGCAGGGATCTTCCTCCTGGTAAAACGATCAGAAACGTTGTCTTTTAGGGAGTATTACCAAATCCCAATCAATCCAGTTGGAGAATTGTTCTCAAATTTTAAAACTTTGTGTGAAGTGGCGCTCATAATTCCAGTCTACAGTGCGGCAACAGAGTGCGGATTCAGCCACCATTATGTACAAGGGGAGCGAAGTTCTGCTTCATGAAGAGCGTTCAGGCTTCAGTAGGTGAAATCTTCAAAATCAATACATGTAGCCTATTAATCTGCTTGATGTGTAATGACACAATTTGGATTCCCTGTTCACTTTGTTCAGGTTGAATATGAATTAACATGAATGAAAATTAAATACTACTGAATATATGATAATTTTAAAAATTGATTGCTAAAAGTCGATAGATCAAAAAAAAATTTAAATGACCAACAACAAAACTTAACCTAAAACAAAGAAAGATAAGTCTGATTTATTTTCATAGTGTGTGTTATTGTACAGTTATCAATCAATTAATTTCAGTTTATTTATATAGCGGCAACTCACAACAGATGTAATCTCAAGGCACTTTACAAGAAAAGTCATTTTGATACATTTATACAAACATTCCAATCAGTTAACAGTTTTCTGTACAAGGAATCCAAGCCGATTGCATTGTCATTGATGTTAGGTTGTGCCCGAAACATGCAGACTCCAACCACAGCAATCCCTCTGCAATCCATCATACTGAGCAAGGATGTAGTGACAGCTGAGAGGAAAAACTCCCCTTTAACAGGAAGAAACCTCCAGCAGAACTTGGCTCAGTACAAGTGGTCATCTGCTACAACCGTCTGGGAGTCTGAGAAGACAGAGAAGAGATGCAAAAAAAAAAAAATAACTGATGTAAGAGTACTTTCTATATTAAAGAAAGTAAAAAGTCGACAACAGGAAATGGAGGATGTTCGGTGACTGGAAGCATCATTCGAATCACTACTCGCCATCCAGCAGGGTGTTGTAGCTGAGCAGGATACCAGACCAGATATAGAGAAGGTTTAGAGTCAGCCAGGGTTTTTTGCCTTAGAGATGGGCCTGTAATCTAACTAATGATTGGATTAATCTGGATTTATGGATAGCTGTTTATCAATGGTATAACACTGGAAATTCATACCATACTGTCTAAATATTTTACCAGTTGGAATCATATACAGTATATATAGAAAAAAGAATCGGTCCCAGCACAGAACACTGGGGTACTCCACAAGTAAAAAATAACTGTGATGCATTTTGTTTTCACACATTTCATTCAGTTGCACTGGGTTCTCACTGTTTATGCGTAGGCCAGCTTAATTAAAGCACATTAGCTAGTTCGGATCAAGGACGAGTCTCCAATATTATTCCAAAAACAAAATTTGATTGCATGTTTAACCAGTGTCCAAGCACATAGGACACTGATTCGGAGAACACTTCTTTAAAAGTGTTGAAAACCATGCAGTGTAGTGAAGCAACATCTTGTGGTGACATCCTGAAATTGTACACTTTAAAAATTAAAGACGCTCCCTGGGAACGTGAGCGTGTCTAAGTGTAATGTAATAAGCAGAAAGTGGCTGGTAACTGACTGGTCTTTGACAGTCACCAGCCAAAAGAGGAACTTTTTCATGCCTACATGTGCATATGTATGCCTAAAGACCAAGGTTTGTACTAGGGTTGAGCGATATGGCCTCAAATCAATATTGCATTATACCAGCAGTTCACCTCGATGATAATAAATGGAAGATAACTACATTTTAATTCAGTTTTCTCCTTTCTGTATTTCTCAGAGTCTAGTTTAGACTCAGAGAGATAGACAAGGTGAGGAAGTGAAGGCAATGTGAGTTATTGTGGTGATTTACATAAGCCGTTTTCAGATAGAGGTTCCGGAAAATTCGTGAACAATTACATCCGCTCTTTAAACGGAGCTGTCCTTTCAAACACCACTTTTTACTGGAACGTTGCCTTTCGGCTGTTTTCAGACAGCAAGAAATGTACCAGGGGATCCTGATGAATCCTCTTGGTGGGGGGAGTAGGGGAATATGACTTAAACAGTGTGATGGGCGTCTGTCATTGTATGTCGCTCAACAAAGTCATTTTTGTAAGAGGACTGACAAAAAAGCTGAATTCCTCACTGTGCTAATCTTTTGTGTGCAATACTGCGTACATCAGCTTAAAAGACGAAGCTGAAAGGAAAACAGATGCAAAACCAAAGGTGTGTGAAGCAGCCTTTGATGTACAGCTGTTCTTCGCTATAACTGGGTTCACCTTTGCTGTTTCACAGATTTTTTAATACAATTTTAAATACTTTCTTTACAGCATACTAACACATATTGGGCCTGATTTATCAATGGTTTGCACTTGTTAAAACCACATTCAACATAAGTTTATTATAGACAAATGAAAAATGTCATTCACACACTTTCTAACCTAATAATAAAAACACTCTAATGGCCATAAACCTGACAGTTATGTAAATATTTTACTGTTTTTCCCCCAAAGTCGCATCATAACTCACTGCACATTCAGCAGGTCTCCACTTGGTAAAGACGCGCTGAGCGAACAGTGAGTAATGATCCTCATGGATCCTCATTAGTTTCCTCCGTAGTGGTTAATCTTCATGGGTTCCATTTAATAAAATGTAGTAAGCATGTACAATACGACAATGATAACATGGCAACATTTATGACATTTTAAAAACAGAATTCATAAATTTCAGATTATATATTTTCAAGACTACATTTTTTTTCTACTGAAACTTGACTTTTCATAGAGGCCATGATATGTGCGGTACATTTCAACAACATTAGTAGAATATGGACATCTTAGCGACCTTGTTCTGGACATGCTGCAAGCTTTAATAAATTGGATTATGATGGAGCAGAGACCAGCACATCACTGCACACGTTAAGTTTCTTACTGAAAAAAGAGACATTTAATACACAACATTCTTGCTTAATATTAACTCAGTAATAGCCATAGAAAAATATATATATTTCCCCCCCTTTAATTTAATACTTTGATATTTTGTGTTTGATACACATTATTCCTCCTCTACCCATGCGCCTGTTATAAATTGCTAACACAATCTTAGTAGATCACCTGCAAATGAAGGACAACCCACAGATGCAAACTGTTTGCGGCACTATTGCTGTCATTATTAAGCATCTTGATGAATCAGGCCCATTGTGTTCTGCCTCTTGATTGGTTGTAGGCAACAATCAATCTCCTCCGTGTCATGTCTCCTGCACTTGCCAAATGTATCATGTCATATCATAAAAATCTCCCCATAACTTCCTTCACTCAAAAAAGACCTGCAATGAGAGCTTCAGTGGAAAAAAATGCACCAGAGCGGGCACAGACACTAAAACAGCATCATATTAATACTTTTATGTTTTAAATCTAGAACGTTTTTAGCTTTGAGAGTGTTTAAACTAGTGAACAATTTGAGTAAATGTTAACATACAGTACTGGCCAAAAGTTGGGACAAACCTTCTCATTCAATGAATTTCCTTTCTTTTCATAAGTACATTGTAGATGAATGAACCATTAATGTATGGAATTACTGTATGCACATAAACAAAAAGGGTGAAATAACTGAATACATGTGTTATATTTTAGATTCTTCAAAGTATCCACCCTTTGCTCTGATTACTGCTTTGCATTCTCTTGAGCTTCAAGAGGTAGTCACCCAAAATGGTTTTCCAACAGTCTTGAAAGAGTTCCCAGAGATGCTTAGTACTTGTTGGCCCTTTTGCCTTCACTCTGCGGTTCAGCTTACCCCAAATCATCTTGATTGGGTTCAGGTCCGGTGACTTTGGAGGCCAGGTTATTTCACACTTTTTTGCAAAAGTACTACATAATTCCATGTGTGTTCATTCATCGTTTTGATGCTTTCAGTGTGAGTCTACAATGTCAATAGTCAAGAAAAGAAAGGAAACTCATTGCATGAGAAGGTGTGCCCAAACTTTGGGTCTGTATTGTGTATCTGAGAAAGGTGTTTAAAGTGTGTGGCAAGGGGTATTACAGCCTTAAAACACATAATTAAAAAAACCTAAAGATAACTACTTTGTGGGTTTCGCGTGTTGCAGGTTATTTTTAGAACGTAACCCACAATAATTTCTTTTTTTTAGATGATTTGTATCTTCTTCAAGTAATTTATAACCCCAAAATAAACGAGAGATATGTATACATGTCATCTGTGTGTGCTCTCACAGCATTGTGGATACAGCAGGATTAATATCTGCTCTAACTGAGCAGGACTTGAGCGTGCAGGCGGATGAAGCTACAGCATGCTGTGAGAGCTGTGAGCCCGCTCCAGCACCGTTCCTTAGTGAAAACAGTGACAATAATATGTGCTCCACATCAGAGTCTTTGAAGGTCTTCAATATCACACAATAAGTCATTTTTTTGCTATTCAACTTTTTTTTTAAAGAATCACTAGAGGGGTCTAAACTCTCACTAAATATAGCGACACAGCTGCTACGTTGACAATGCTGCTCCCTGCATGTTGCAGATTGGCTTGAAGTTACATGATTGTGGTTAGTCAAGTGACTCAGCCCCAGCACAACACTTATCTTAAAGGGGCATGAGCACCACTACACTAAAATACATCTGTTCTTTTTTTTAAATACTGAATTTAATGACAAGGGCAAAATGATGTTGGTAACAATCATACATTTTGTTATCTGTAAATTTTCTATATACCACCCGGTCCTAACTTGTACTGAAGTGTTTTGAGGTGAAGCTAAGTTTGTTTTAAACTAATTTGTCATTAGTTTAAAGGAGAGCTGGCACATTCTTCTCAGGCATAAAGAGCCGTGTGGTACTGTACAATTATAATATTACCCTAAATCAATCTGTAAGTTCAATAAATGATATGTACTACCTATTTGAAAGACTGCACTTTTAACATGTTATAAATGAATGCCTTGAAATTAGCTGCATGTCTCTTTAAGAGCCTTGGACATTCCCCCTTTTAACACGCTGTCTTCAACATCATCACACCATTCTCGGAGCGCTGTCTGGGTGTGGAAGTGGTTTATAGCACGCTTCGCAGCGGAGAGAGCGGTGCATCTGCAGCCACAACGGCTCTTTTAAGAGCCACTAACAAACTTCTTAAGAGCTTTCCTGTCCAAATTGTTTTTATTTAATTCATGTCCTGTATAGAAAACAGCTGGTATCATGTAGCTCTGGCTGATAAGCCACGATGTTTATCAGTATTTCCTCTGTAAAGATGATGCTGAGATTCATCAGTCACCAAGGGTGTCAGTTTGTTTTTAAAATAGCCGGGGACAGAATTTATAAACTTGGATGGGTTCTAGGATTACTGGAAACAGTAATTAAATATTTATTTAGCCTCTAAGTATTCATCCATTTCATGTTTCATTACAATGTGCACTGCAGTCTATAAACCTGGTGAAAATTGGGTCTTTATTAAATCAACCGCTTTCTTTGGGACGGTTTGCAGCAGGGATTAGAATTAGCACCTTCAAGTTTGAGACCATGGTCTTGATGGTTAAATCAATACAAGTTAAAAGCCATAGGTTTTTCCTTTTTAAACCTCACCAATAGGTAGTTGGTTGGGAATAATTAATAAAAACCACTCCGTAGCGCAAAGAACAATGTTGGCTATAATATGAACTCGCACCAGCAGAATGTGCAACAATAAAACGCGCTCCTTTTGCAACCGTAACATCGTTCGGTGTGGAGAAACTTTAGATTTAACTTACAGCTGACAGTCCTGCGTAACCCCTCCATCTCTATCTCTGCTGCTGCATGAGTGAAACTCTCTGGACTCGAATCGGTAGAGCTCAGGTGTGGTTTATTCTGCAAAGTAGTCATCTTTATTTTTTACAATCATTATGTTTTAAGGCTTTAAACCCCCTCGCCACACACGTTTTTACACTTTTCCTGAACATACATCAACATTTACTCATATTTCTCACTAGTTTTAACTTTCAAACATTTGTAGATGTAAAATATAAAAGTATTAATACACAGTACGGGCTCTCCGCTGTTGGGCCACTCGGGTGGGTCTTTCTCCAATGAAGGTCTGAGCAGGTCTCGTTTCCGAGTGAGGAACATAATTACGGGCAGTGTTTGTAGCTACTGCTTTTTCCTCTGGATGAGATTTTTATAACCAGACATGATATAGTTGGCAAGCATGGGAGACATGACAGGAGGAGATTGACAACTGCGTCCAATCATTTAGGACGCTGTAAATAAATCATTTAAATTGTGTGTTTTTTTAAATCCACCAAACAGCGAAGCAGCGAAGGATGGACCGCATTATAGCAAGGGTACTGTATAACTGTATTTTTTCCATCTTGAAACGGGTACCAGTGACATTACAGGACTCTGCCCTGTAGCTGACTACCAGTCTTTTAAAACATGACATAGCTGCAAAGAATGCTGTAGTATATGAGCAGAAAGAAAGAGTGATTTAAATAACATTCTGTTTGGATACTGATGCAGAAACTTTTCTGGGAGCAGAAGTGTGGCTGTTAGATCAGTGTTGGTAAAGAATTTACGCATCAGGTTAAGTGGGGACAAACCCGTCAATCATAAATGTTGGTGGTGACATGTCCCCAGCGTCCCCGGTTAAAATGACGCCTATGTCAGTAACTGACATTACAGTATGCTCACTGTAACATCTTTGGTGCATCTGACTTTTTTTTCCAAGACGGCCTTGCGCAATTGGGGAAAATAACTAGGTACAGACGTGGACAAAATTGTTGGTACCCTTCATTAAATAAAAGAAAAACTCATAATGGTCACAGAAATAACTTTAATCTGACAAAAGTAATAATAAATAAAAATTATATAAATGTTGACCAATGAAATTCAGACATTGCTTTTCATCCATGCTTCAACGGAATTATTTAAAAAATAAATGCATGAAACAGGCCTGGACAAAAATGATGGTACCCCTAGAAAAGAATGAAAATAATGTGACCAAAGGGACATGTTAATCCAAGGTATGTCCACTAATCAGCATCCTAGGTGTCTACAATCCTGTAATCACTCAGTGGGCCTATATATAGGACTCCAGGTAGTCACTGTGTTGTTTGGTGACGTGGTGTGTACCACACTCAATATAAATCAGAGGAAGCAAAGGAAAGAGTTGTCTCAGTAGATGAGAAAGAAAATCATAGACAAGCATGTTAACTGTAAAGGCTATAACACCATCTCCAAGCAGCTAGATGTTTCTGTGACTACAGCTGCACATGTCATTCAGTAATGTACGATCCATGGGAGTGTAGCCAACCTCCCTGGACGTGGCTGCAGGAGGAAAATTGATGACAGATCAAAGAGACGGATAATCCAAATGGTAACAAAAGAGCCTAGAAAGACTTCAAAATAGATCCAAGCTGAACTTTATGCTCAAGGAACATCAGTGTCAGATCGGAACATCCTTCGCTGTTTGAGCCAGAGGACAAATCATTAAAAAAAACAGACTGGAGTATGCCAAACTACATGCTGACGAGCCACAAAGCTTCTGGGAGAATGTCCTGTGGACAGATGAGACAAAAATGTAACTTTTTGCCAAGGCACATCAGCTCTATGTTCACAGACGGAAAAATGAAGCATATCTAGAAAAGAACACGGTCCCTACTGTGAAACATGGGGGAGGCTCGGTTATGTTCTGGGGCTGATTTGCTGCATCTGACACAGGGTGTCTTGAATCTGTGCAGGGTACAATGAAATCTCAAGACTATCAGGGGATTCTAGAGAGAAATGTGCTGGCCAGTGTCAGAAAGCATGGTCTCAGTCGCAGGTCACGGGTCTTACAACAGGAAAATGACCCAAAACACACAGCTAAAAACACCCAAGAAGGGCTAAGAGGAAAACACTGGCCTTCTATGAGCCCTGATCTCAATCCTATTGAGCATCTTTGGAAGGAGCTGAAACGTGCTGTCTGGAAAAGGCGCCCTTCAAACCGGAAACAACTAGAACAGTTTTCTCATGAGGAGTGGGCCAAAATACCTGCTGAGAGGTGCAGAAGTCTCATTGACAGTTACAGGAATCATTTGATTGCAGTGATTACCTCAAAAGGTTGTGCAACCAAATATTAAGTTGTAGGTACCATCATTTTTGTCCAGGCCTGTTTCATGCATTTATTTTTTAAATAATTCCGTTGAAGCATGGATGAAAAGCAATGTCTGACTTTCATTGGTCAACATTTATATATTTTTTTATTTATTATTACTTTTGTCAGATTAAAGTTATATCTGTGACCATTATGAGTTTTTCTTTGATTTAATGAATGGTACCAACAATTTTGTCCACGTCTGTATATACTAATTTCCACCGGTGATGGCTGATTGCTTTTGAAGACGTTCTGCTTTTGTGCTCGGGGAGCGGGGAAGGGAGGGCTGCGCTGAGACAGGGGTGCTAATCAAAATGTAGGGGCGTTGCTGCAGCAAAATCATATGTATATCAGAGCTGCAGCAATGGATGCAAGGGCTAACAGATCTTTGGGCATTCCAGAAGCAGAAGAGAGCTGGTGCAAGATGACAAGGAGTTGACAAGGCGAGTGAGCACCGGGCCCAGTTAGGAGACCTGAGAGGAGTAGGAGCAGAGCAGCTGGAGGAGTTAGCCCAGAGCTAACATTTGGCAGTAAAAGCTGCGGCAGAATGAAGCTGGAGAGAGACGGAGCAGGCGGACTGGATCAGAGTTTTCAAAATGTGTGGTGACGTGGTTTGTTGAACTTATTCGTGGTTACGATCCGAGGCAAGGTTGGAAAAACGACTGAGCAATGAGTGATAAGTGCAGGAGTCTTCAGACTGAAGCTAATGCCATGGCCTGTTTACCTACTGCTCAGCTGTTGTTTATTCTGAGAAAAGTGTGCTGTGTGATAATCTTCTGACAATTGCGTGTCATAGCAGCTCATGCAATGAGCTGCTATGACAATGCCCATGAGAGGAATGTACACAGAGTCTCCTACCCGTCCACCTGCAACTACTGACGCACACACTGACATGGAATTCAGACACACACACACATACACCGTCCTTTGGGTGCAAGCCCTTCAGTGACCTGGGTCTGTTTGTATTGCGTTGTTTGTTTGTCATGATCTTGGACAGGTTGTACTGTAAACTGAATTTCCCCTTGTGGGACAATAAAGTATTATTCAATTGAATTCAATGAAAGATCCGGACCAGCGTTCCAAACGAACTCTGTTTAAAGTGGACCAAACAGTGCAGGTCTAAATACACCCTAAGATGATAAGAAGAGTGGCTCCATTGTCTGGGACGACGGGTGATGAACCAGGGAAATCAGCTGTTATAGCTAGTGAGTTAGCCATATCTACATGGGGCAGTAAGAGTGAAGCTTCGAGTGCGACTGCAAGCCACTGTTAGCCAGATCTCAGGTCCTTTGGTTTGTCAAGCCAGGTTCAGTTCAGCACAGAAAAATTGGCCCACGGGCCGGTCCCTTTCCATGGGGCCTCCGCTCTGTAGCGTACTGGAACTACAACGCAGCAAGCCGGAATAGCATCAGCAAAGAGATGCTCTCTCTCTATCTTTATGGAATCTCTAATTCAAAATATTCTTTCGGCAGAGTTTGGACAAGTCAGTCAAGACTTATTTTCACTGGATGGATACAGTTCATCTGATCCACAATCAACAGGCTGTTTCTCTTTGATCCAATTAATTTGGATCTGCTCCTGTCCCCTCGCCAGTGAGGTTGGAAGCCTAAAGCGCCAATTTCTCTCCTGATGCAAGCCCAACGAAAAAGTTTTGAGCAGCATTTGCCGTTCTTTGGGAGAAACTCAGCCAATTCCTGTTGGACATAAGAGCTCAGCAGTCCTAATGGCGGAAGGTCTGTGTATGCGTTGTGTACCTGTGAACATTTTAAAAACAGTCTTTGTTTAAAACTGAACCAAGACGTTGGTTAAACATTTTTTTATATGCAAATTTTTTTTCTCACAATACAGACTTTTCTTAATTTGTTTGCTCCTTAAAGCCTCATGTATAATTTTTATTCAATTTACTGTATATGTTGTTTAATTTTATTTAGAGTTAAACTTTAGGAACAAAGGCTATCTTTTTAATCTCAGGGAGTGAGTTACGAAGCCTGTTTGTTCATGGAATTTTAGGTCAAACGATTAAAGACGTTTCTGATTAATCTTATGAACATTTATTATGCATTATTATTTATACTTTTTTAACAATAATTTAAATAATGGATTCCTGCCAAACTTACATATAAAAAGAGGATTTTTAACTAACTATTAACAATTTGCGATGAGTGATGATCTGAGGTATGACATAAGTACCAACATTTGATCACCTGCAGGAGAACTGATGTGTAAGCAATGATGCCAGTAGCATGTTACTCTAAATATGACCACTTTTTCAGTAATGGCTAATCTAAAGTGTAACTATTTTCATACCAGCATTCAAATTAAAGTTACTTGTTTGAGCCACTGTGTTTTACTAATTTTGTAATTTTCAGAAGCAAAAAGATATATTTGGTGCAACGGCTGAAAAAGTAGTAGGAAAACAAGCAACCGTAGTGATAACTATGTTCTTACATACCTTTTACAACACTCCTGCTGTGTTTTTCTTTCGAAATCTGAAAATTAAAAAACTTATGATCTTATGAACTTATAATCCGGCACTCTGTGCGATCTGAGTTCTGTACTCTTCCACCTAGTGGAACTCTCCAGTAGTAAGAACAGTGTGCAAGCAAGCACAAGCCCAGGACAGAGCCTGTTGATGGTGTCTATGCAAGGTTAGAAAGCAAGTATATTTCTGTCTTCTTACTGTCAAAATGCACTTTCAAAAAAGTTAATATTGGCTAAACCAGTTATTGTTTTTATGCTGAGGCAGTGGGGAGTATTACCCCTGCTTTCCACTGGACATGTAAGTGGTGTGTAATGTAATAGAGCATGTTTTACTTGAGAACTTGTCCCATCCCACCAGGAGCATTTTGCATATCACTAGTGAAAAAATTGTATAACTTAAAGGGAAGCATGGTGGGGAACAGATTTAATTCAATGTTAATGGGTAGCATAAATCACTAACCCCTACCATAACTGCAGATATTTTGGTCCATGCTTTCTTTTTTTATGTTGTCCTGATAAAAATTATCACTGGCATCATATCAACTGGGTGATGCTCCAATTCAAGGCTTAACTACTCCTCATCTGTGATAAAAACCAAGACCCAGAGATCGACTGAGATGGATCAGCCTTAATTTGGTTGTGCAACCAGAACTGTTGAGTTCTCTGACATAGAGGAGTTTTCAGGTGGCCCACATAACATTCTGAAAATATTGTGTTTTTATGAGTAATGAAATCTTTCAAGCAGGGTCAGTGCAGTATTTTGGAGGCGGAATATGCTCTGGTTCCAAACTGGAGACTGGAATTGCAAACATAATTTCAGCCAAATTTATGAAATTGGGGAACATTTCTCAAACTGAAGTAATCGGAAGTCTGTAAGACTCTCTGAACTCAGCTGGAGGACATCCACGTACTGCATTTTTAGGCTGTATTGGGCTCTTTGGGGCAAACTCTACATAAAGACTACAATTCTACAATACACTGTCAGCTCCTAGATGTATTGTCCCGGCTATTTTTAGTCTTAGTTAGTCTATTTTCTCTTTTTTGAGACATAAAAAGTTTAACATTAACATGTTTGGATATCTTGGTAAAGAATCCATTTTTAATAAGTCACTGGCTGAATGTTTAGTTGTACATCACTAAGAATGAGATGTCATAAGGAGAACAAGCTATGGGAAGTGAGACACCATATAAATAAAATAGGGGAGATAGAGCAAGCTCAGATAGAGGGTACAATCATCCATTGAAAGCATAGAAGTCCGTGAGTTGTTTCCCCCATAGAGCTTATTAAAACACAAACACAAGAACACACAATCTGTTCACAGCGTTGATCTTTGCAGCAAACTCCCAGTTAGGATAAATTGCATAGACAGAAAAGTAGCAGGCGGTACATGGCCAATAGTCAATATTTGACCTCATTAGATGCTGTACCCACGAGAGGTCAAGTGGCCCTTAACTGCTCTAGGCTCGTCTTCTATGCTTGATCGGTGTAGCAATTGTCGAATGTGACAGATAGCCCTGTTTTTACATGGGTGAAGAGCCCAGTCCCCTGTGAGGTGTTGTTCCATGTGTTTGCCCCACTTCTCGCACTTGACTTAGACAGATGGTGATTGCAGTAGACAAGGCCTCAGAAGAGTTGAGAGAAGTGCACTTGTAGAAGAGAGATCAGGCTGAGAAGGATTATTGTATAGCACTAAACAATTTCAAGGATTAAATCCAAAACATTTAACTAATAATACTAAATCTGTGTTATGCTTAAAGAGTAAAAATCACATTTTATGTAGTTATGTTGTGCAACATCTAAAAGTATGATTATAATCAGATGCAGTTTATCAGGTACATCTAATATACAGTACAGCCTCTCTCTGTGCATGGTGTTAGGGTTAGTCAGTTCATCCTTTTGTGATGAATGGCAACCTTCATAAGACAAGAAGAATATATTTTTGAGGAATGAACTACTTCACATTGTTAATGTTTAACATCTCCAGGCACAACGTAGGATGAAATTTATTAACTGCCAACAGGACAACATAGACTGCTTTCATATACTGTAAAAATGCTTACAGTACAACATTTTCTGAGTGAAGCAGTATATTTAGTGGATCTGGAAAGTATTCACAACACATCACTTTTTCCACATTTTCTTCTGTTACAGCTTTATTCTAAAATGGACAAAATTATTTTCCTCAAAATTCTACACAGTGCAAAATAGAACATTTTAAAGAAAAAAAAGAGTTTTCACAACCAAAAAGTCTATGTTCTGCAAATGTATACAAAATATTAAGACTGTGAAATCACATTTAGATAAGTATCCATGGCCTTTACACAATACTTTGTTGATGCAACTTGTCAATACACCTTACAGCTTTTTTTTTTATCCCACATATTTTTTCCTATTTTTAGCACTTAGTGTTCCTACCTAAGTACAGTGCCGGGCATTGCTCCCCCTCTGCCAACCACGGGAGGGCCCTGCACTGAAACTCAAGCCTCCTTCTTGCCTGAGCAGGCCCTTCTTTCCATGTGATGTTTTCCCGGCTGGACGTAGTGCGTGGAAGGAACACGTAATTCCAGCCAGATCCTCCACGCTCTCGGGCCAGCCAGGAGGGGGCAGTGTACAGCACAGTGCATGTTTTTTTTTTTTGTGGGAGTAGCTCACATTAGCTACCCAAGGCAACACAGGGACAACATGACAACGACACAAGGAAATGCCCTTTCTCCAACCCCACCCAGGGCGTGGGTGCCGATGATGCTGAGGAACAAACACACCCTCAGCACTCACAGCGTCCCCTGTGCTGCGCTACCAGCTGCGCCACTGTGTTCCCCCACCTTACAGCTTTAAGTCTTTTTGAATATGATGCCTCATTCTTGGTCTACCTATCTTTGGGTAGTTTCACATATTCCTCATATATGGCCTGTCAAGCTTCATCAGGTTGGCTGGAGCTTGCACAGGAGGTTAAAAATAACCACTTGCATTTTAGCCCCACGCCCATGGAGGGAGCCCAGGCTGCTCTACTGAGGGTCTCCAACACGGAAGGTGTGCTTACGCAAAGCTGTTTCCAAAGATACCTCACTAAAGGGATATGGGGTCCATATGAGTGGCATACCGGTGAGACTGATCTGGACATTAATGCAGTCCAAGCTCCACATAATCTACTAAAAGATGCTAGTGGTTTTGCTTGCTCTCAGACATTGTTTTCAGGGTTCTGATTTTCTGATCAGGACAAAGGCCAACACTGTGATGTTTTAAATAAACAGACAGGGGGCACTAACTCACTTATTTTGCTAAAGCTGTATCTTAAACTATTTAACTAGTGTAGCATTCATTTTCTGTCTACCTGGGTGCCTGAATAGTCATAGTGGCTGTGGTGGAAATAATTAGTGCTATGATTTATTTGTACTTTGCAATCAACTGTGACACATTTTTACTTAATGTTGTAGTATTAGTTTGAATGTTTAGTCTTACTGAGTGACGCCTTTACCCAAGTCATGGAGTTTTGATAATGATAGTCCATATCCTATGTTACCATGGAGATGGTTCTTCGACCGGGCATCCTTAAAGAGCTACAAAAGTCACACACCCACAGTTAACGTTAAAGTGAAAGTGTTTTAGCAAAAGACGTATTGTTGTAATGTTATTTTTTAGCTGCTGAGTTTTGGAGATGATACATCATTACTTGTTCTAGTTTAATAAGTTTTATGATAAACAAATGTTATTTGGAAAAGTTTCCTCTGCTTCAATCTTGTTATTTTGTAATTATATTTTAATAACATAAGCAGAAATAAAGCTCTTCAGACTGATGGTAGACCTCAGCAAAGACACGTAGCAGCTGCAGCTAACCGTTCACAGAAATCTTCTATACAACAAGATGGCTCACTAACGTGTTGTCACCAAGGGAAAAACTCCGCCTGCAGAATGTGAAGCCAACCAGGAAGTGGCAAAAATTGCAGTTCCTCCCTCATCCACTGGGGTCTGGCTCCAAAAAGGAGGAAATTCCCATTGACTCCCATGTTAAAGCCAGCTTTACAGCAAAAATAAACATGTTTACAGCCTGGTTCAGTAATTTAAATAGTTCAGGTTTACCGTCAGGACAACTCTGAGGGGGCTGAATTTTTTTCTAACTCCTCCATTTATTTGAAATTTAATCTTCACAATGTAAATGTGTAAATTAGGACAAAGCCCTAATTATTCACAATGTGAATAATTAGGGCTTTGTCCTTTTGATTGATAGGTCTGTCTAGGCTAACTCTGCTGGCTAATTGTGGCTAACGGTAGCTAATAGATTCACCGTAGTCTGCTTTCCCCAGGGCTGACGTAAAGACTTCACCCATTTCACGTTTCTGAACTCCACTATCAGTTGCCTTTGTAGTTTTTATTCAGTTTTGGATGTTAATCATGCACTTATTGGACAAAGATGGCTTGCTGTGGTTTTGATTACAGTAACAGACTGTCCAAGAAGTCTCTCCTCGGGGAAAGCTTTATACGGGCTAATTGCTTCACTAGCAGAGGGGGGAGAATTTCTATCAGGTGGCCAAGAGGAATGCTGTTCCTATCTGAGCTTTTATTTATTTCTACATGCGAGTTGGAGTAGGCGACTGGTCAAGTAGGCTGGAAGACTACAGAGTTGGACTCTAGACAGACTGGATGATCGCTGGTTAGATCAGTACTGGTGTGAAGAACACAGCTGGAGGCATAACCTAATGGATGTCTGAGATGTGAGGTGAGTCCAAAGTATTTTATTTTTTGAGAGGATCTGAGTTGCCATGATGATTTTGGTACTGCTTTTTGCCGGATGTGTTGTTAAGCTAAGCCCGCCGTGTCATTACCGATGGTAATGGAAAAACAACCATTTTAGGCCATAGTGACCTGACCTATTTGGGTCTTGTTATATCGATGTGCGTTCCCCAATCGATATTTTTCTGGGTCTAAAGTGATCCTAGTTGAAAAATGGGGGCAAAAGCACAACCACAGTCTTCTGGCTGAAACCGGCTGCAGCCTAAGTTAGCTTCAGTTAGCTCCCGACTAGCTCTGGACTAGCTTGTAGCTATGTCAGCTCAGAGCATCAACCCTCTGCCCCCAGCCTCAGTCTCAGCTCCACCTCTTTGCCCCTTTTTGGAGTTTCTGAGAGTGACGAGGGGAGTGATAGAGTCAAGATGGCGCCGTTGGGAACCGCCCTGTTGTCTTCATTTTTGCTCTTCAGAAACCTATGGGTGACGTCAATGAGGGCTAGTCAATTGTTTTTTTACAGTCTATGGTTGTCAATCATTAAAACAAACATGCAACAGCTCATCTGCGGCTGCTTTTGGACTACACAGAAAAGGAAAAAAAAAAATCTTCCAGCCACTGCCCCTAGAACAGACTGGCTGTTCGGGAAAAGCCAATTTTGGGCTTTTTCCAACAACAGATAGTTAACAGTGCTCTCTTGGTACTGCTCCAACCATAGGCAGGGGATATTCAACATGTTGGATTGTCTTGCCCTGATATCCATATCGTTGTACAGCAAGTAGAGCCCAGGCTCCCATTGTCTTCACTCCTTTATCCAATGCATTTTATTTTTTATGTCATTTTTCTTAATTTAAACTAATCCACAAACTATTGCCAGAGTGTACTCCTCAGTCCCCCAAATGTATTTACTCCTTCAACTTCACTAGTTTCACACTAGTGTCGTGTGGTTTTGTGAGATTTCTCGGCTGAGTTTGGAATGTTCTTGAGTAAAATCAGCTCATGTGTGGTGTCTCATCATTGCTGTTCAGGCAAACACCATATACTGTAAGAACAAAACTGTTGTAGCCACAATTTTTATTGTTCTGTATGTGGTCTCTCAAGATTTAGAAATTGTACCACTATTTAAAAATATTGCAGTGTGAACCACCCTTTAGACAGCTCTGCTTCTTACTTTTGCAACTACAAAGCAGGTGGGGGATCTGGATACACTTTCAGGGCACCCCTCATGTGGCCAGTTTTCATCTGATGGTCTAAGACCACTGTGCAGGCCAAATGCCATATATCTCCTGAATATGATCCTGTGAGACTACAGTTTGTTGACTTTTGAATTTTCTGGTTGCTGCATTTTTTGTGCCTGTTACATGCATTGTGGAAGGAATTGAGGATATGGGGTTTGGGTTATCCAGCTAGGGACAATTCTCTATACAAACAGAGGTTATGTCTTTGATTTGTGGAGGCAATCTCTCTTGCTTACAACAACAGGGGTCCTTAACAAGCGTAAAGAACAGGAGTGGGGAGTGAGGAGCTTGTGGATCTTCAGTACACACTTTTGTTTCGTTTTATTGTGTGGATGTTACAACTCTTTTTTTTCTGATTGATTGACGAGATAATACTTAAAAATATATTTCTCTTAGGTTGCGTAGCTGTTAGGAGAGTGTGTATACATGTTAAACACTTTGTGTGAATCACCTGAGTGGGAATGTTGTATTAAGCCTGTAACTACTTCCTTAAAGGAGAGGAACAAGGTTCAACACTTTTTTTTGTTCTGTTCTTGTTCTGCTCAGCTCTAGGCGAGGACGGTCGCTTTTTTCCCTCCCTCCTCCTCCTGTGTCTTATCCCACAGCTCTCTGTCTCCTGTGCCTCTATCTGGAGTATCTTTTGGCAATTTTCTCCGAAACCAAACTGAATATGCGAAGGTGGAAATGGTCAGCTGGTCTCTGAATGCTATTGATAAAATCTACTCAACTCTACGAAGCACCGGTAAGGGTCAACCGGGGTGTCAATCATGGTGATAGGGTTTCTGCTGATTGGAATGGGCAGTTACTGGAACTACCGAAAAAAGGCAACAAAGATCTGAAACACGGTCGAGATTGGTCACTGTTCTGGAAGCGATTGGACGGCTGAAGGAACAGCTGGATGCGTTGATTCGTACTGATGGGACTCAGAACCAAATGCTGGGGGAGCTGGGACGCAGAACAGACGCTGTAAGAGGCGATCTGGCCGGCGCTCTGGGACTCATCCGCAATTTGTCATCGGACTTGGAGAAACTGTCGGTGCGGATTTTGGCAACTGGAAATTAATTTGGATTTGGAACTTTAATTTGAACTACAATTTGGCTGAATTATACTACAAAAGAAACCACTGACAGACTGAAGGGACAGAGAGGAATATTTGATCTCTCCCTGCAATCCAAATAATTTATATTTTGGCTCCCATGAAGACCTTCAACCTGGTCCTAATCAAATGTCCCTGAGAAGAATGTCAACAGAGTCTCCTCTCCCCCGTACACCTGCATCTACTGACGCACACACTGACATGGTTACACACACTCACATTCACACACACCGTCTCGCTGTATCCTCAATTTCTCTCCACCAACAGGAAGCTGGATAACAGCGCGCCTCGATGGAGGCGTTAACCTGTGGACTGGAGCTCATACCTGCCCATCCCTCCTGATGTGTCATTGTTATTGTCTGAATATGTGCTTAAATGTTTGTTGGTGTGGTTTTTTCTATTACCTGCGTTGTGAGTGCTGTACGGACCCACAACACAGTTGAGCGTTTTTTCCCCCTCACCGTGGAACCCTCCCCTCCCCCGATGTGTATTTCTCTATGTTTCATAAACGTGAGCGCCGCTCGGTGGCTGCATGCCCAACAGTGACCTGGATCTGTTTGTTGTTGTTGTTGTTTGTAATGATCTTGGACAGGTTGTACTGTATCTGCAAATTCCTTGTATGCGTCATACTTGTATGTGTCATACTTGGCCATTAAAGCTGATTCTGATTCTGATTCTGAATCTGGTTCAGCTTTTATTGGAGAACTCACTCACTCTGATGTTGGGGATGGTGTTATCTTCACAAAAATTGATATGGTCATTCACACACAGTTATTGCATTGTTGTCCCCGCTTTTTTGCTGGCTAGCTTCTACAACTTCCTATGACCGGATATAGGCGGCTGAAATGAGTTTCCTCCGCAGGGTGGCTAGGCTCTCCCTTACAGATAGGGTGAGAAGCTCGGTCATCCGAAGGGGGCTTAGAGCTGTTACTCCTCCACTTCCAGAGGACTCAGTTGAGGTGGCTCGGGCATCTGGTCAGGATGCCTCCTGGACGCCTCCCTGGTGAGGTGTTCCGGGCACGTGCCACCGGGAGGAGGCACAGAGGAAGACCCAGGACTCGGTGGAGGGACTATGTCTCCTGTCTTGCCTGGGAGCGGCTCGGGATTCCTCCCGAGCAGATGGTCAAAGTGGCCGGGGAGAGGGAAGTCTGGGTCTCCCTGCTTAAGCTACTGCCCCCACGACCCGATCCCAGATAAGTGTAAGAAGATGGATGAATGGATGGAACTTTGTTTATGGATATAACATTGGGGTGTTGTGCTTGTATCTTAACAACAGATGTTGGTGCTATCCATACAGTTTAAAAATTAACAAGTGTGAACTCTCTTAGTAGAAAATTTGAACAAATACTACTGACAGTTACAGTTGGCCAAAAAGTATTTGTCAGCCACCGACTGTGTAAGTTGTTGCACTTAAAAAGATGAGAGAAGTCTGTAATTTTTCATCATATGTACAGTTCAAATCAGAGAGATAGAATGTACAATTGAAGCTGCAAGCAGCCTCGAAACTGCCCTTGCACCTTAGCACTGCTCTGGCTTTTGTTGCGACCACTGGAGTTATACACTGCTGCTTTAGACAAAAATGGGTGACTTTTTGTGGGGAATGGACTATGGCTTCAACAATTTTTTTAGGGGTCTTTAGAAACTACATATGTACTGAATTTCACAATCTTAGTCAAAAGCATTGTTTGTGTCTCATTATTCAAAAGCTTCTAATGATACCTGTGTAGGAACTGGGACATACCCATCACATATTTTCATACATGTCTTTTAGGGGTTGGACTGAGATTCATTTTGTTGAATTTTGTGAAGATCAGATGACGTAAGTGGAAAATAGAGCCACATATATTTCCATAGTGTGACGCCATGCTCCTATAGCCACACCCACTTTTGAAAACTCTCAGTCCAGGACAACAACTTACCCCAACTAGTTTTCAGTCACTGACCAAAGTTAAATGTTGATTAGGTAAAAGGTGGCAAATATGGACCATTCTAAATAAAATATTACACTTCCTGTTCTCAAGGGGTAGGGCTTAGGTGACATAAGCAAAGGAGCCTATGAATATGTTGAGTGCTGGTATGCGGTGAGACCCATGAAGCTTGGTACAGCTGTGACCTTGTTTAATGGAATCCATACACCTTGTACATTCATGGCAGGAAGCTTTACTTTGATGCTTAGCCATGACCAGCTGCTTTGAGGCAGTAAAAATCTTTTAATAAATTTTGATCCCCAATGCCTTAAGACTTGTCCTTACTTATTTTGAATTTTATAAGTCAAAAGCTCTAGTAGGAGTTCATTCAAATTAAAATTCAAGTTCAGATTGAAATTGCCCTACTTCCTGTGGGGTTTGGACCTTGGCTCCAGGATACTTTTTTTGTAGATCCTGAGCCACTACATTAGTATTTCAAGTTTCATATGCTTGGATAAAGTATAGCTTGGGGCTGGTTGCCTTAAGGTTTTTAAGGTGCTCTGTGGGCAAATAAGGTGACACCCACCCAAAATTTGCATAAATATCTTATAGGGTTTGGACCAATAACCATCCTATGTAATATACTGCAGATCAAATAACTTTTGTGGAAATTAGAGCCAAACGAATGGCCACAGAGTTATGTCAGACTGTTGCCATTAAGCCACAGCCCCACCCTCTTTCAAAAACTCTCATTAACAGACAACAAATTACCCCAGAATCACTGTGCAGAGTTATATGTTGATTACGTAGAGGGTGCAAAACATGGACTTTTCACAGCAAGGGGAACTCATTAAAAACCTAATGGCCATCCTCCACAGCAAGTTTTTACATATATTCTGAATAAATGTAACAGCTTTTATATTTTTGGAATTGACTCAACCTTTGAGACCTTTGCCCATGAGATACAGATTCCTCTTGTATACGAGGGTCCATTGGAGTCGGTAGATCTGGAAAAAAATTCCTCTGGAATACCAAGATCTCACTCACTTTCAGTAAAGAACCAGCCTCCGCGTCACCATTGATTGGCTTCCTGGCGCAGACCCTCCTCGTGGGCGTCTCTTTTCTCTATCTCCTGATGAAAATAAGGCAATGGAGAAAAACTTTGCTGAGGTACTCCATAATTTATCAGACTGCATTTTTCAGACTGACCACTTTGCTGGCAGCTGCAGGTTTCGTTTTCTTAAAAAAGAAGGATGGTGAACTCTGCCCTGGCATCCACTACAGAGCTCTGAATAAAATTATAATAAAAAATAACTATCCCCTCCCTCAGATTTCTACCACTCTCGACTTTCTTGCCGTCATCTTTTCTAAACTGGATCTTTACAGCGCAGATGAATGGAAAACTGTGTTCATTACTCCCACCAGTCTGTATGAATATCTGATCATGCCCTTGCTCACCAAGGCAGATTCTCTGTCTAGGCAGTTCTCTCACTCTACTCCTCAGATCACCCCTGATCCTGTTCTACCCACCCAACGGTTTCTAGCCCCACCCTTCGCTGGCCTTTTGAGGACTCATTCACATGGCACTGCTCCAACTGGAAGTTCTTGTTTGGGGTCATTCCTCCCCATTTTCACGCCACCCTGATCCTACCAGAACAGTTCTTACAATGGGCGTTCTGGTGACCTTCCATAAGACGTCATGTAGATGAATTTGTCTCCGTCTGTGACATCTGCACTCATTCTAAGCTTTCCTCTTCTTCCTCAGCGGGGCAACTTCAACCCCTCCCAGTTACAAAACGTCCCTGGTCCCACATTGGCCTAGACCTTGTTGCCAGCCTTCCCACCATGGATGGTTTGGACACACTTTTCTCCATTGTGGTCCGTTTTTACAAGGCTGTCCTCTTGGTGGCCCCCCCGGGCCAATCTTCCACAAAATGAATGGCTGAGCTCTTGTTGGAACATGTTGTCCATGGGTTCCCCAGGGATATTGTCTAGGACAGGGTCCCCAATTTACTTCCAAATTTTGGAAGACCCTTTGTCATCTCATCGGAGCTTCACTAAAGGTGTGTCCACACCGGCCAGCGCGTCGAGACAGCAGGCCACCTAGATGCAAAGTATATGGGACCTACGCAGTAAGTGGGCATCAAGCTGTATCAAGCTGGCACGCAGCAAGTCACGTACGTCGGCGCACTCCATTCAGCTGCTCGGACGGTCCATCAAGGTGCATGAGGTTGGAAAAATTTAACCTTGAAGCAGCAAACCAATCAGTCACTCTTTCCACTGATTATGCCATCAATGGCAGTCAGTCATTCAAAATGGGGAATAAACTGATCATCACTGTGTGTAACTACCATGAATTGTATGACCTTCCTTTGTGATTTTAAGGACGGGAAGACATCGGACCTTATCTGGAGGCTTAAGTCTCTCTTCTGGTTACCATCCTCAAACCAATGGCCACACCGAATGTTTTAACCAGCAGCTGGGCCGTTTTGCTTTGCAGCCTCTTAACCCTCACAGTTGCCCAAATACCTGCTGTGGGTGGAATTATCCCATAACCTTTTTGTCTCCTCCTCTATTGGGCTCTCTCCCTTTGATCTTTGTCAGAGATTCCAACCTCCCCTCTTCGACCATCAGGTGAAGGCGCTTAAGGGGTCCCCGCGGCTCAGTTATTTGCTCGCCGTCCGGCTTGGATCAAAGCCAGGGCTGCCATTTCCCATACCAATTCTCAGTCTATTAAACAACATCACCACAGACATTGTGCTGGTCCTTCTTTCCAGCCTCAAACTTCGGACAGAATCTCCCAAACTTAGCCCCAAGTTTGTGGGTCCCTACAAATCCAGTTGCATATTCTCTGCGCCTTCTGCCCTCTCTGAAGGTCCATCCTGTTTTTCATGTCGCTCAGCTTGAAGGAGGTGTCTCTTCACCGCTGGCTCCCCCAGAATTATTGATGGTGGTTACAGTCCGATGCATTCCGGACTGTCTTTGCCAGGGTCGTGTGGTTCAGCACTTGGTTGACTGGTTAGGCTATGGTCCTGAGGAACGTTTCTGGGTTCCATCTCGGTTCATTCATGTTCCCTCTCTGATTGAGGATTTTAATAGGCGTCACTCTGGACCATCGGGCCTACTTAAGTAGGTCTTACACACCCACTCACTGCTCTGACATCAGTTCCTCTGTGTTCCAATGTTCCTGGGTTCCATCTCGGTTCATCCATGGTCCCTCTCCAATTGAGGATTTTAATAGGCGTCAGTCTGGACCATCGGTCCTTTTTAAGCAGGTCTTACACACCCACTCGCCGCTCTGACATCAATTCCTCTGTGTTCCAAGCCGTTTCCACCAGCTTCCTATCTATTAAGTTGGCATCCTGGTGCTCGGGCTCCTTCGATCGCCAGAACCCTGTCTCTCTTTCTCTCACAGTGCTACTTTCTTCTTGTCTCCTTTGTAATCTTATTCTTGATATTTAAGTGTTGCCAGACTAAACACGTGCCGCTTTTCTCCCTTCGCTCATCTTCCACCGCCTCTGTCAAACTGTCAGAAATAAGGGTATAGAAAGGGTACATTACTTTGCCCCAAGGTACAAACAATACATTAACATAGTCTAAAGACAAATATTGTATCTCAGGGTAACTATATATATATATATATATATATATATATATATATATATATATATATATATATATATCCATTAGCAAAGTTAAATTTATGTAAATTGAATTTGTGGTTTCATGTTTAACCATTTTTTAAAAATCAATAAAATATTAGTTCAAGAATCTTTCTGTGCTTAAAAAAATGGTAAACAGATTTTTTTACATTTTGACAAATTTTGCTTTGCCTGCATAAATGTTTGGAGAAATTGCAAAAATTCTTAGTGCAAAACAAACTTCTCCTTCTAGTGAAAAAAAAGTTGTTTCTGTGGGCGTCTCTTGGCTACACTATGGTCAGGTGATATGTCAATCATGTCAATAATGTTTGCCTATCAAGGTGGCGCTGATAAAAGGTACACACTATAGGTATCTACAGTTACAAGAAAAGTTCTGTTTTCTTCAACCTGGACCTTATTTTTTGCAAATATTAAATTTATTTACTCACTTAGACAAGTTTGGAGCCACTTGGAGTCTTTCAGGATGAGTCTATATCCAGTTGCAATCAGTGTGTATCCATTTTATTGGAGTCAGTCAGAGCAGGAGATTTGCTGCGTCGAAATGAGGCATTATCTGCCCGAGAAGTTTGCAATTTGGAAACACGCAAACGCGAACCATATTGATGTTTGCAGTTGCAAGTTCTGTCTAACCGACCGCCATAGAGCACAGAGTGAAAGTGCTGATCAGACTACAACTGGGATGGAACATGGCAGTGACATAATTGAAATCGTGCAATAGTGTTGTTGTTTTAGTGCCTCTAATTTACCCTCAAACAGAACACATAATCACTTCTGAGACATTCTAAACTCGGAGGTGAGTCCTGCTAACGTTTGATAACAAAATATTGGTTAAATGGAGGAGTTTCGGGGCAGATATGGCCTTATTACAGGCGGAAAATCTTCTGCCCTGATCGACTCCCATTATATGGATATACGATGATCGCAACTAGAAAAAAAAACCTCTGCCAAATCGCTCCAAGTGGCTCCAAACTTGTCTGGGTGAGTAAATGACCGTAATATTTGCTAAAAATAAGTTGAAAAAAGGTTGGGAAAAAAAACAACCTTTCCCTTTAAATGTACAAAATGGTACCTTTGAGGGTACCACCCCTGTGACAAGACACTGTACCCCTAAAAGTACTATTTATCACTTTGATTTCTGTGTGTCCAGTGTAACTGTCTTCTGATGCCCACTTCCAACAAGATAATGCACCATTTCACAAAGTTCATATCAAAGTAGTTTCTTGAAATTTCTAATGATTTTACTGTAATCCAGTAAAAAAATGAGCATTATAGATATGCAGTTACGAACTAACATTAGCTACCTTTACATGTGCAAAATGTATTTAATCTGATCACAGTTCAGATTAGAATTTGGCTGTAAACATGGGCCCTGAAAAAAATCTGATTATGACAAGCATTTACATCCGCCACAAATTTGATCGGAATAAATCATTTTGTTATGCGCAGATCTATCTAAAATACCGGAAACGGCCGTAGAAGAAGAAATAGAATACTTCTGTTGTTAACAAATATGGCTGTCCCATTTAATATGGAGGAGTATGATGTTCTTCAGAGTGTGCTTTTTTTCTGGGTTTATATCTACAAGCCTTCATTGTTATGTACACACTCAAATTATGAACTGAATCTCTTTGTTTTTTTAGACCGACATATTCTACGTCTACATGACTTAACAGACATGCACAGTAATTAGCTACACTTATTTTAAGGGTTTACATGCACAGCAATCGGATTAACTATCAATAGCCACCTGTCTCAATCAGAATGAAATTTTTATCTGAGTTAGTGTAATTGGGTTAGTGTATTCTGAGTGGTGTGTTTACATTAAGTATTTTTATTCCAATCAGGCTTTTAATCCGATTACTTGTGTCCATGTAAACATAGCTGATGAGTGTCTAATAAAGTGGCAGGTTGATCTATATGTGATTTATCTGTGACCTAATACCAAACTGAGTTCCTCCATTTTGTAAATCGTTACAAAAACATCCTGCAGATCTTTCCATTAATGCCAGAATTTGACATGATTTGAATATGACAGGGCAGTCCCATATGTTCACGGATAGAATTTTAAGGTTAAATCACTTCCCAAAGTAAGCATTGTAAATATAACCTGGGTGCCAGCCAAACTTAGTCCCGCCCACAACATGGTCTGGAAGTAATGGAAGCAATTATGCCCGAACAAGAAATTGTTCCGACCAATAAAATTGGGCTTACGATGATTGACAGGTGAACCACAGTAACGTAATCAACCACGTCACCAAAGAACACCAGGGTTGAATCTGTTTGCCACAACGATGGCTGCTGCTAGGGAGAACTGAGATGTGTAGATTCTGCCATCGACTCTGTACTAGAAGATATCGACAGCACATTCATTTTAAAAGAGGAACAGATAACGTATGTTGCTCTGCAGAGTAATGTCACACACTTCTGTTGCTCTGATTGGTTATAGGTCTATCCAATTGAGTGCAGAGGCAATTTGTTCCTGGTTCAGTTAAAACATGCCCCATTATCGCAGCCCAATGGAGCAGTATCAGACTCACATTCTGATTAGAATTGAGTATGGCTACGTCAGGCTATTGTAAATAACGATTCCCAGGAATGCTGTGTAATAATGCACATTGATAGCTGACACTACGACTTGTATTATATTTGAAAATGTGATGCAGAAAAAAATAAAACAACAGATTTTAAGACTTCAGTTAAAGAAAAGGGTCAGTAAAAAAGTAATAGTATACTTGATCATAGAAAGAAGAAGCTTTAAATGCTTTAAATCTCTTGCCAAGTGCCTTTGGACAGATTGCAGTGTATAAGAACTGTGTCTCTTAATTTGATTGCCTCCAAATGCTTCCTGCTCTTGTGACTTAAAGCCTATCCTTCTTCATGTTTCTTTTTGCTGTTGACAGAGAGCTGATCTGGCCGTGGCTCCCCTCGCCATCACATATGTGCGCGAGAAGGTTATCGACTTCTCCAAGCCCTTCATGACGCTGGGTATAAGTATACTGTACCGCAAGCCCAACGGGACCAACCCTGGGGTCTTCTCCTTCCTCAACCCACTCTCACCTGATATCTGGATGTATATTCTGCTGGCTTACTTGGGTGTCAGTTGTGTGCTCTTTGTCATAGCCAGGTAACATGTCACTTCAAGTGGTTGCAGCTCCACAAAGAGTCAGACACATGCCTAGCTTCCATCAATAAGTCTTACCCATCCAACTTAGCAAGATTTTAGTGATAGCTCTCAAAGACAGTGCCAAAACAAATAAAGGTTTAGGCTCAGTATCATCAATGTTACTTGTGTTTAATGTTAAATTCCAATGAGTTACTAAGTTGTTTTCACTGTTTTGCACATACACATGTATATTGATAGAATATCTTGCTTAATATATTGACATTGTTTTTGGTTTAACTTTGAGTGTGATTCTTGTGCCGGTAATAGTAAAAAGAGGTGCCAACAATTTTTTGATAGACGTGTCCAAATCCTGCTTAGACGTTGTAGAGTTCTCAGCTGTCTCAGGGATTTATGTGTACATGTCTGCAATAGTGGCAGATAGCTTGTGCGCTTATATTGTGTGTGTGCAAATGTGTAAAATGTGTTGAGCTTGATGTGCTGGCCACAGCCCCTCTCCCTCCTTTCCTTCACTGTCCCTAATGTCTTAGACTTCATGTTGTCTCTTCTTTTCTCTTGTTTCCTTCACCTTGCTTCAAATACAGTGTGACTCTAACTCAGGAATATTTCTGTCTGTCTGCTTACCAACCATATTAGTTAGCATTTTAGAACTGAGGATACTCCGTAATTTTACTTTTTGTTTAATATTTTTATTCTTTTATATGTTTCTTTGGGTTTTTTGTTTTGTTTTTTTGAACTGTGTAAAAAATAATTTATACAGCCATATAAACAAAAAACTAGTAGCCGTTTGAATGTTCTTTGTACATTGCTACTAAACCACCCCCTTTTTGTAGCCCCAAGTTTCTGGTATAATAACAGCTGCTATTTGAACTGCTCTTTATAGATTGTGTGGATTACTGAAAGTGTTCTATTTTCCATGTAATATGCTACTCCTGCTAATGATGACTGAATGGACAGTAGTTTAAATCATAGTTAAACTTTGTTATATTGAGGTGCTTGGTTCAAAAATGCCTTGTTCTTGAAAAGCCTGAAATCAAAAGAGGGAGTGCTTCTTTCAGACTGCCTCAGACTGTGGTGAAGATGTTAGACTCTGTTTTTCTTTTTGAGACTGTTTTTATGCAATCTTTTTCTTTGATCCCTAGTGGGGGAACAGTGGAAGGGGCTAAAATCAAGCAGGTGTGTTCAGTTCTCTCAATTAGAATTTGAGCTCTGTTACATTAAAAGAGAGGTGGAAAAAATCTAGTTAGTATCGCTAAGGATTCAATGAGTCCTGATTCAACATTGTTAGCTGCACAAAGCTGTCCATGATTGTCTTTGTTTTTGAGTGAGTCATTCAAACCGTTTTTGTAGACATGCAGGTAAAATCAATACTTTTTTTAAGATTTCAAAACATCTTGCCTGTGCTTGTTGTGTGTTCCTGTAGCATTTTTCCCCTGCAAGTCCATTTAGGAAGGAACTGGAACAGTAGGATTTAGAAGTCCCTTCTACTTTGGTCGGTTTAGCTTGAGACATCAGTTTGAATCTTGGTGAAGAATAGAAGAGAAAAGAAGGTCCTGTTAACCCTAAAACTTTTGGGCTATTGGGGCTTCCTTGCAGCCCATTCCCAACAGTTCTATTGTTAACACACACATGTTTTTGATGTTACTGGCAATATGATTACACAAGAGAATGAAAAGCAGCAACTGTCATCTAAGTTGGCTCAGAATATGCACATATCTGTATTTATTATCACAATCAGTCTATGTTCGGGTAAGTGTATTAATGTCCCCTTCAGCTTATACCTCCTCTTCTCCTGTGTACACAAATGCATGCTGGGCTGCAGTTGCATGTCTTTGCATTATGGGTAGCACAAATTCACAAAGTGTCCAGATGGCAGAAGGCTGTGTGAACAAAGAAAGATTCATTTTACTTCCCTCCATGATGAAATTGAAAACCCTAGGGATTTTGTAAATTTAGACTTTTTTGTTGTCTTGTTTTACCAATTTTTAATATGGATGCTTATTTTGATATTCTTTGTTAAATATATGTCAGATGTTGTTTTTGGTTTTATCCAAATTAGTGAGGTATATGATACTTACTGGACTTTATTTCCTTTAAAATTATTGGAGAATATTTCCTCTGCACAACTAATAAGCCCCAGGGATTGTTGTCCACACAATTGATAGGTATTTTAACATTGAAGAGAAGAATCATGCCTTATCCAAAATGCTCATTCCTAAACATTGTGATTTTATGTTCTGTTACTTCACGGTTTTATGGTGGAGAGCTATAATCTCTTATTTCCTGTTCACATCTGTTTTAATTCATTAGTCTTGACAGCATTGTTTTTTAAGACCAAACCACTATGATAGTCTGACAAGTAAAAGCAAAATTTCTATTTTTTGCTACATGGTTATGAACACATAAAATATTTTATCTCTGTAAGCTTGTCTTTGTGCTGTGCTGGGTGAATGTTGTGTTTATATGTCAATGAGTCAGTGAAAAAGGCTGAATGCTGGTGTATAGTGTAAGGTTTAGATCAGATTAAATTTGTGGGTATAATTATTTCTATTACTTTTTATTGCTTTTTTCTGTACAGTTCAGTTCAGTTTATTTATATAGCACCAATTCACAACAAATGTCATCTCAAGGCACTTTACATGAATAGTCATTTAGTTATAGTCCACTGACTACTTGTTAACTTTTATAGAATCGAGAGTCTTTACCTGGAGACATTTCTAAGAAAACAACAAGCTCATCAAAGCTCAGGGAATACCTTGATAAATAATGAATAAGTAGCATACACCCTTGCTATCTTGTAGAAGCTTTTTAGTAATGAAATCTGATTATTAGGTGCCCTTCAGAGAGTGAGAATGTGCTCTAACTCTGACCCTTTTTTATATGCATTAAACAACATTACCACCCACTGCATAAAAATGAATCTCTCAATTCTCCCAATTTTTCCACAATATTAAATAGATCTCTAAATATTTTTCTATTCATCCATTCATCATTGTCTATACCTGTTTATCCTTACAGAGTCCATAAGGGACTTATGCTTCTTTCTGGCGGTCTTTGGGTGAGTGGCCAGGTACTCACTGAACAGGTCACGAGTGCATCAGAGAGCAACAACAGAGCTAGAGAAAAAACAATCACACATGTACCCATTCATACCTAAGGTCAATTCAGAGTGGACAATCAACCAACATGCATAAGGACCAATTAAGACCAATTCGAGAGAACCAGTGGGTAGCCGTGCCTCTCACAGTTAATAAATAAATAAATAAATAAATAAGTGAATAAAAAAATGTTCTGCAAAAAAGCCAAAGCAGCTGCCTTTGGCTTTTTCTACAAATGACTATCTTGTGTTTCTCTGGTAACAGAAACGGACTCTTGAATAATGCAAAATGCTACTTTAAAAACCTTAATTTCCTTTTTATTTTAGATTTATAGGCATGTAAATCAGTTTACTTAACATGTTTCTGAAACACATTTGTTTACAGATAAGAATGAGAAACTGACTTATGTGAGCTCCATATGTCAGCGGCATAAATGTAAACATACTGTATAGCAACTATACAGCAGGTGTACCCAAGTCATTGAGAGCTACTGTCATGTAACTTTTAGATGCATTTCTGCTCCACATCACCTGAATCAAGAGGCTGAATTCCCTCAGTGGCGGTAATGAGTAATTCATGTGACTGAGGTATGTTGGAGAAGGGATGTATCTAGCAGCTTCAAGATGGTAGCTCTTGAGGACTGGACTTGGGCACTCCTTCTGTATAGTGCTGTAGTAAATAGACAAAGTACATTTCTGTATTTTTTTCTGTATCTTTTAATGTAAATATTGTAAATTATTACAAATCTGTAATTACAGAAACAAATATTCACACAAGTATTTTTATTGAAATCTCCAGCCTCAAATGCTTGGAGTTCCTGAATAAATATGATGAATAAAATAGACTTTTCCTCCATTATTGAGAAGTTATAAATCATTTTGGCACACCACTTTTTTTTTCAAAATTTTATTTTGTTTTATCTTTGGAGCTATAGTTGTCTATGTTGCATTTGAGATTGGTCTGATAATTTCAAAATTGAACTGTATTGTAGTATTTGAAACTATCCTTGATGAAACAACGGAAGCAGAGGAAGTCTGTAAAATCCTTTTCTGGCAGAATTTATAACACCAGTTAAAGCTCAGGTGTCCATATATAAAATCTGTCATCCTGAGTGTTGATTCACTGCTTTGACATTGGCTTTATCATGAACATCATCATGATTTTCTGTTGGATGACCCTGCCCCCATAGTAAGATAAAACTCTCACGCTGCAGGGGAATTCTCTCATTTTGTCTCATCTTATCTCTGTATTGACCTTGCACAATGTTTCCCACTTCTCCAGAACTGATGACATGAGATAGTGTAAGGGCAGGGTAATTGGATCAAACTGACAGAAAATAGGCCAAGCAGTGCCTCCATGAGAGACAAGTTAAGCCTACTGATCTCATGTAAACGGCATCAGTTTAGCATTTTGTGGCCTAATTTCCACCAGCAAAACTACAGCCAGGCACTCCAATAATAAACCATATCACCTCAGAAAACTTAACTTGTCATATTTTTGCAGAGTAGTGTTTTGGCTCGTTGTATTGCTTCCAGAGAGGCACACTAGGGCATTGTCTTTTTAAGATGTTGCGTCACAGCTGCACATACTGCTGTAAGGTCATGGTTCAGCTGAACTCAATTTGGCATGGCAAATTGACAAGCAAGCAAATTTGGAGAAATTTGAGAGAGCGGACAGATTGATTTAAGGCCAATCATTCTTTTAAAGCTGATATCAAGGGGACATTAAAAGGTCCTTGGAGCTGCACAACACAATATTCTCTTAGTGTCGCAGGGGTGAAAGGAACACTTTCTCTAACCACATTATAATGCTGAATCCCATTAGTCAATGACAGGGTACACTTCTGTTGCTGTCTTTTTATCAATACAGCTATACATCTTGGCTACATGTAGAGTCTTGTATAATAATATTCAATAAAGTGCTAACACACTTTGTAGAAGAGAAAATAATTAAAACAAACTTTGATGTCCCTTAGACTCCATGTAAAAGAAGGTTATTCACTTAAGATTTTAATTTTTCATTTGCATCAGAGTAAAACGGCCCACACTGAGACAGTCTACATTATGCATGGCAATTTTATTAAATAAACCCTAGTGTGTGTTAAGCAGCTTGAGTCAAGACAGCGGCTGTTCCCCCCTCTACAGTAGCACAACCCAAATCAGGTCAGGTTGCTTAATTGTAGACCAATCAACCTTTACTAATGTAATGTCAGTTTTATTTAACATGAATAAATGAGAAATCTCTCTGCTTGAGAAGTGTGCTGAGAGGCAGCACCAGAGCCAGCGCAGGCTTGATGGGAATGAACCGTTTGATCTGCTGAATATTAATGCTTCTCCAAGATTATAGGGATTATTAGTTCTTTTCTCAGCTGACGATGGGGTTATTTTCAGAAGCCATCGATTAAATTGCAGGGGGAATTGACTTTGATATGAGCATGCCCACATGAGGAGCTACTATTAGAATCTCAGTATTTCTAATTCCAAGCCACTTCTCACTCACTTTATGTTATTAGTGTTGAAAACACATGAGAGATTCAGATGAGGACACTGTATGTTTCTCAAATCCCTATCATTGAAAGTTGGACCACTCTCCTTCAGAGTGTTGAATGTGTTCGATATGTTTCACAGATCACTCTCTGAAGGTGCTATGACAACATTTCCATTATAATGGAGAATTTTATAATTGAGTTATTATTATTACCTGATTCTTTTGTTTTTAAGCCACTCTGTTTCAGGTTTTGCAGTGTTGTACTGTTGAATGACCAAACTCAATCCAAGCTCCAGATGTTAGACATATATATTACTTCAATTTGAACTATTTTGTCATTTGCCACACAAAAGAAAATAAGGTTGGGTCAGTGTTTACAAAGTGAAGAAGTTCCGTAGCTGGAAACCTTCCTGACAGACCCCAAATCCTAAGGCTTGAGATTTGGTGTTGAGAAATTCTGTTGTTGTTTGTCATGACAGCATGTGTCCATTTTATTCATTTCCAATCAATAGACATAATCACATTGTTAAATAGTGGCACATCTGAGCATAAACTGAAGTTGTTTGCCATATTGTGAGATTGAATTCTTCTTACTTAGAACAAGGGGAGAAAAAAATAAATAAATGTCAACATAGCAAAAGTTCAAAGCTGCTTTTACACCATGACTTTGAATTTTTAGAATTTAATCAATTTACTGAATGCTGAATTTTATTTAACTTATGTTTGCATGATTTCAAAGAAGTGTGTGTTTATTAACAAGCTAACCAATATTTTGTCTTTATTTTTCCACAGATGGAATGAGCATTCTTGCTCTCTTTTACCATACAGTACACACCCACTCCTTGATGAAACTACACTGAACATGTGTTTGTGTGTTCTCTTTTGATCACCACAGGTTTAGCCCCTACGAGTGGTATAACCCTCATCCCTGCAACCCTGACTCTGATGTTGTCGAAAACAATTTCACCCTGCTTAATAGTTTCTGGTTCGGAGTTGGAGCTCTCATGCAGCAAGGTAGACGCCTCTGCCTGCTCCTCCTTTTCTAGCAGAAGTCCCACTTTTTGCTGGGGGTCAAGCATTCACTGACAAGGCCCATGACCATGCATGGGGGCCTCTGTGCATGTAGTTAGATGCTCCACAGATTGTCCAACAAAACAGAATTAATGGAATGAAAGTGATGCAAAGAATGGATCTGTATGGTGCTGCTGCATGTTTACCCCCTCCATTTAACTTAAATCTCCCTATTTCGCTCTCCCAATTTATCCTCAGCCACATGGCCAGGTAAGTGCACACATCCAAAGTAATTGACAAGGAAGTAATGATCGAGGGAGAATGTGACACAGCCTGCAAATCAAAGATATGAACAAATATATTCTCAATATTTGCTATTCTACAACAGAAAATTTCAGAATTACCTGGGAAAATAATTAGGTAACATGTGCCTATCCATGAATCCATTGCAAATATAACAATCTTTCATTTTGTGTTTCTTTCAAAGCAGTTACAACATATATGTAGAAACAGCAACCTTTCAGTTATTAAACTAAAAGGTTACAATAATCAGAATAGTAACAACACTTGTATCTAGAGAATAATACCCAATGTTTTGTGTTAAATGTCTTTAGATGAGTTCTTGTATAAAATATAATTATGTTTCTTGTATTGTATTATGGATGTATTAAAATATTTTTTTCTCAGCTTTTGTTTTAACTTTTTTTTAAACTACTAAATTTACACAAAATAATTCAGAATTAAAGGAATTATCTCTTAGACTTTTATTTAATCTAGTTAAGGTTTTTCCTAAAACTTTAGTCCATTTTCAGTATGTGTCTTTTTCTTGTTCAGTCCAGTTTGGAGTAGTACAGTAAATCTATTTGGATACGAATATTGGATTCAAATATTAATAGCTTCCATAAATATCATCACAAGACCACTACCTAATATCCCATGAACTTGTCTGAGTGTATCATTAGTGATACAGCATTGTGCAACCCTACTCCATTAACATTATAATGATAATTAGAATTTGAATAATGTTTTGCAATATTAGAGTTCTGCAATAGTTATAAAGAGGTTAAATTTTATCTGTAACATAGTACTTAAGGTAGTGAAGTGAAAAGCTGATTAGAGGAAAATTTGGCCCTCCATTTGAGAAGATGTGGTTAAGAAGCAGAAAGCTATGGAACTATGCTAGACAAGCATTAAGTGTCTGCATGGCACAGTTCTAGTCTATAATGTAGAGAGGCTCCCCTGTGTGGTGGCTTGCCATCCCCCCCAGAAATCTGTGGGACGTGCTGTTCGGTCTTGACGTTACCTTGGGTACATGACAGTCAGCCCCAACCAAGAAATGTTTGAGTTCAACTTGTCTCTCCGAGTTGGTTACCTTTTCTCCTGCTCAGGTTTCTGAAGTGGAACTGGATGAGAAAGACAAGGATGCTACCATGTTCCACTTTTGAACTCTTGTGTGCTCCCAGCGCTTGTAACGGAAAATGCAAAGAAAGTTAGCGTGTTTGTTACTTTGATATTTCTTTCTTTGTTTGGGTAAAAGAGCGTGAGCACAGTGGGTAGCTGATGGAAATGTTAGGTGACTTTGAGAATAGTGAAATTAAATTTCAAAACCACCTAAAAGGTGCATTCTGGATGGTGCTCAAATATTAAATATTAATTTAATAAGAATTAAAGCTCTATCCAGCCACTCATTTTCAATACTGCTTTATCCTGAAGGAGTCGCAGGGGGCTGGTACCTATCTCAAGTGCTTGACGGTGAGATGAATTAAAGCTAATCTTATTTAAACAAAAAATACTTTAAAAACTTGAGCAAAACTGGTTCAAGACCAGACCTAGCAAACATTTTACCTTTTCAAGTGGCTTAACCTGATGCACTCTTAACCCGGATAAGTTGACTTTACTCGAGAATCACGAGGAAACTAGTTGCCTTATACCACTTTAGTTTTTACACAAGCTAAAACTAAATATGTTAGGGAGCATGGTGGCGCAGCTCACCTCACTGCTAGAAGGCCTTGGGTTCGATTCCTGCCAGGGACGCTGTGGGTGCTGAGGGTGTGTTTGTTCCTCCATATCATCGCCATCAACATCCTGGGTGGGGTTGGCGAAAGGGCCTTTCTATGTGGAGTTTGCGTGTTTTCCCCATCTTTCCTTGAGTAGCTAATGTGAGCTACTCTCACAAAAACATGCACCAGTTACAAGCTAAAACGAAGTTTGTTGAATTACTCATCATTAATTTAAAATTGAACAAAAATCCTTACTTAAAAAGTTTCTCGAGTGAGAAACTTCTTAATGTGATATCAAAAACTTTCAAAAGTTGTTTAGCTGAATTATAGACCATGTAATGTCTGACAGTTATCAGCCGGTGAGAAGATTGACATCAGCAATGATATTTTAACATAGAAAAAATGGCCTGAATATTTTAACAACGGACTATCACAGTGGTCTTATTCCCTTTAAATTACTTCATGACACCAACAAATAAAGGTCCCAAATGCCAAATGCCCCAAATATGACAAAATAACCAAAAACATAGATACCCACAATGCACCTCGCACACTGCAGGTCATGCAGCAGCCCCTCCCCTCTCTTATAAAACTAAACATACCAAGTTATCTCTACTAATCCTGATTAGTAGAACTGATCTTTCAGCTAAATAGTACAATCAACTAATGTTGTTTAGTAATGACAGAAGGTTTTTACAAAATTTAACAGTATAAGTAGTGATCACTCAGAAGTTTGACTAGAAACAAAATCTGGGTTTACAGTGTGGATATTAAGTAAAACTTAAGTGTTTATAACACTAGAGTAAGAACTACCATTAGTTTACATCAAGCTACCCACTCTTCCCACTCTGTGCATTTGCGTTAGCATGAATTATCAATACAGTAGATTACTTCAGCCTGGCCCGGCCTGGCCTCGTTCTGGTGCTGCTCCCTCTCTGACTCATTTTTATACCACACCTTACCCCATCCTCTGCTCCTTCCATTCAGGATCTGAGCTCATGCCAAAAGCCCTCTCCACCAGAATTGTGGGAGGAATTTGGTGGTTTTTTACTCTCATCATCATCTCCTCCTACACGGCAAACCTGGCAGCTTTCCTCACTGTGGAGAGGATGGAGTCACCCATTGACTCTGCAGATGATCTGGCCAAGCAGACAAAGATTGAATATGGAGTGGTAGAAGATGGAGCAACAATGATTTTTTTCAAGGTAAGCTTTGGCAGGATATTTCAAAACCGACAGGATTTTGTTTAACATACCAGGCTATTGTAGAAATGTATCTGCTGCTGACTTACAACCAAGAAGTGTGGTGGATTGAGCATCAAAGCTCATCTAAGATCTTGAAGAGCGTATACAGCAAATAGTTTGTACCTTTGGTACTGCATGTCAGTGTGATGAAAATAATCCAACAAGATGTTAATATGGCCATGCAAATCCATAATGAAGGTATTTTTGTTGATATAATACTCTGGGGGTTCAAGGTCAACTGTACATGAATGTATCCGTTAATGTGATGAAGCTGTTTGTAAGTATAAAAGAGATCTGCCAACAGGAAGAGCATGTGCATGCAGCGGATATACTTCACATCTGCGATGTGAAGTATATCCGAGAGTCTTACCATGGCAGCGGTGAAAGTAAGCTGGTCTTACTAAAAGATTCTGTGGTGATACGCAGGTTTAGAAAAAAGGTAGAGCCACTACTGTGAAACCCTTGTTCAGAATCAATTACGATAACACTCCAGTTCTGAAAACAGAGCTGTCATAAATATGCAGTCTTGAAAACTACTCGGTCCGTGTAAAAATTCCTTTAAACTTTTTCTTAGTTGTTTCTGAACTGAGGATGCTATGTTTTTGTCCATGCTGTACGGAGCCCATGTAGGTGTTATACTGAACATCCCTGCTAAAGCTGCAAGCACAGGGTCTGGGCAATGGACTAGGTTGCAGCGGGAGCGGGCAGGATTTGCAGCCTGGCTCTGTGAACCAGATCCTTTGCTGGAGCTTATAGCCGGGGTAAAGCACCAGGCTACAGCAGGAGAGTGAGGCATGTATGAAAGGCTGGTGCCAGGTAGAAATTTTGCACACACATGTGTTGGTACCCCCCTCCCCCCAAAACATTTTATTTTATTTTATTAAAATTTCCGCATGGAAGTGTCTCATGTATTACATCACTGAAACATGTAGCATAACACATTTGCCTGCTGTGGATCTGTATCTATTTTTGTCGGTTTGTGCAAGTGGGTATTGTCTTAGATCTATAAGGTGTTTCTTTCTAAACATGTACGTCCTTAGGTTTTCCCTACTTACTTTTCAACTTTTCCCCAAATGATTTGTTTTAAATGAAGATGTACGGTACACTATTCATTACATTCTACAGCAGCAAATTATTGTGTTGTAAATAAATCAGCCAAAAAATTTTAATTAGTTGTTGAGTAGTCAGTGATTTAAATACAGCCATGTTTTCTGCAGCAGAACCTAACAATTTATTAAGTTACCTAAATTATCACAAATTCCTAAAAATAAAAAAACCCTCAGATTAAGTCAGACCAACCTTACTTTCTGTAAGACCGGAAAGTCTGAGGTGGATAACTGCCTTGGTTTTTGGGGGACAAACCAAAATCATTGCTCATAACCATTTAGCCCTGTTTAAAAACTTCCTTGATACAACCCTTCTCAGCAGTCTTAATGATGCATTTTAAGCATATGTTAAAATTAAAATTTAGGCCTGCAAAAAACAATTATTTGGATCATCGATGAATCAGATAGGGTCTCGACTTGATTGATCGATTAATCAGATTAACGGGGAAAATTTTAAAAAGTGCTATGCAAATGTGTGTTATCACAACATAATATAATTAGAAAACAGTTCAATAGCTCGGGCTGCACGGTGGCGCAGTGGTTAGCGCTGTTGCCTTGCAGCAAGAAGGTCGTGGGTTCGTATCCCGGCCCAGGGTCTTTCTGCATGGAGTTTGCATGTTCTCCCCGTGTATGCGTGGGTTCTCTCCGGGTACTCCGGCTTCCTCCCACAGTCCAAAAACATGCAGGATAGGTGAATTGATCACTCTAAATTGTCCCTAGGAATGAATGTGAGTGTGAATGGTTGTCTGTCTCTCTTGGCCCTGCAACAGACTGGCGTCCTGTTCAGAGTGTACCCTGCCTAACGCCTGATAATTGCTGGGATAGGCTCCAGCTGCCCCGTGACCCTGAATTGGATAAGCGGTTAAGAAGATGGATGGATGGATGGAGTTCAATAGCTCACAAAAAAACATGCTATCACCTCAAATCTCTTACTGCTGTTGAAATATTAAATAAATGAAAAATATTTTTTAATGGCTATACTTCATCAAAGTGCTGTAAGGACAAATGTGCCATATTACCAACATAAAAATAGGTATTACTTAAAAGTGACCTGAGCTATAAGAAACGTAACAAATTAACATTAAAATCTAAATCAAAATATCACAACATGCTCTCACCTCAGATATCCTACAGCTGTTGAAATATCAAATAATAAAGAATAACAAATATTTTTCATTGGCTGTGCTTTATCAAAGATCTTTGAGGACAGATTTGGTACAAATAAACATAAAAACAAGTCACTAAATAGACCTAAACACATTCTCCACTGTCATGCATAACCAAAACCATGACAACATAATCATAGCTAAGCTTGCAAGTGCAACTGCTAAAATAAACAGCAACAACTTTTGTTCTGTCAATCAATGTAGTTACCGCATATTGCTCACTGTTTATTTGTTTAGCCATGCATGATGAGCTGGATGGCGAGTAGAAATGCATCAAACTCTTACAGACTTCTCTTGCCGAGACGCTACGATTCCTCACTTAAAACAATAACATAGTTTTTTTGCAACTTATGCACACACTGCGCTCTCCCCTTCCTCACTGTTTATGATGCTGCATAATCACAGTTGTACTCCTGTGTCATGCAAGGTCGGAGTTACAAATGTTGCAGGTAACAAACGTCTTTGCGTTGTTTAAGATAAAGTACTCCCAAACTATTGAAGTTTTTATTATTTTCCGTCGACCTGCTCCTGCAATGCTCCGCTGCAGCCGGCGACCTTCATGACGAGTTGCTTGCGTTGACTGTTAACTGTTGTTTACTGTTGCGCAACTGGCAACCAAATTAGACCTCGTTATCACACTACACAATTAATCAATGACAAAATTCGTTCCCAATGCTTTTTATAAACAAATTTTTCGATTTTATTGATTTGTTGTTGCAGTCCTATTAAAGTTAATGGATTAATACCTTTGAATATGATGCACTAAATTAGAACTCACTTAAGTGTTAAACAGCAGGTCTGATGCACATTTATAAATGCTGCTGGTAATAGAAAAGTGCAGCTTGGATGCAATGCAATGAATGTGTGTTGTGATGTGAAGTCGCTCAACCAATAGCAACACAGATCTGTTTAGGAAAGCTGGACCATAGAAGCTGATTTAAGGTGACATTTAAGGTGGACATTTTATGCTTTTAAATTCTTCTTTTTTACATTTAGATCATTCAGTTATTGTCTAAATAGACTGGAACTGCAATTCATAGTCCTGAATTCCTCATTTTTGCACCCCAACAGGCTCCTCTTCCACTCCTGTTCTGAGGCGTCTAGATAATAATTCCATTCGGTGCTATCTCTTTATATCCACTTGGGGGCATACTCTACCCCCTCTAGGTTACAGAACCTTCCAATTCAATTCAGTTTATTTATATAGCGCAGTTTCACAACAGATGTCATCTCAAGGCACTTTACAAGAAGAGTTATTACAATACAATGTTTATTTTAGGAATTAGAGAACCATAGAAGATTGCGTCGTGACTTCTCAGCAATCCCTCACACTGAGCAAGCATGAAGTGACAGTGGAGAGGAAAAACTCCGTTTTAACAGGAAGAAACGTCCAGCAGAACCAGGCTCTGCCTGTCATCTGCCGAGACCGTCTGGGGTTTGGAGAAGGCAGCAGAGACACAGAAAGAGCAACATAACTGATGCAGCATGTGGAGAACGTTCCTCCACTGGAATGCCATCTTAGTCAGGGTCGTCAAGCAGGGCGGGTCAGGAGCACCTACTGTCGGAAGAGACTAAGAGAAAACAGGTTAGCGCTTGAATTGACAACACATCATGAAGTTGGGGAGAAGTAGGAGAGAAAGTAGGAACTGACTCTAATAATGTCCTCCAACAGCCTAGCATAAAGCAGCATAGCTACTAACATTAACCTGTCTCCTAGCTACTAGGAGACCTGGCTACTAACACTCTCTACCTGGCCTACATTAATCTATCTCTACCTAGCTACTCTACCTGACTACTAACATTAACCTGTCTCTTCCTAGCTACCTGTCTAACCTGTCTCTAACTACCTATTAACATATCTCTAACTGTAAGCTTTGTCAAAGAGGAAGGTTTTAAGCCCAGTTTTAAAGACAGAAAAGTTTTCTGCTTCACGAACCAACCCTGGGAGCTGGTTACATAGGAGAGGAGCCTGATAACTGAAAGATATGCCACCCATTCTACTTTTAGAAATCCTAGGAACTACCAGTAAACCTGCAGTCTGAGAGCGAAGGGCTCTGTTAGAAACATGGTGCCTTTTTTTGCACTCCCCCGTTCAGCCATGTTTGTAGATTGTTAGATATACGGCAATCTAATGGTGCACAGACTTTATATATGCAAAATGTCAGAAGAGTTTTCTATCTAGCTGCAAAAGAATCCAATATAGTTTCTGTGATAGTGCTATTAAAAGATGTATATTACTGGTGAGTAAAAATACCTAGCATAAAGTGCTGACATAACCAGAAAGTGTGATGCTAATGCTAACAACACAATGGCTAAAAGGCCATAAATGAATGTTTAAAAATAAGTTTTGGAACTGGTGAGTAAAAATACCTAGCATAAAGTGCTGACATAACCAGAAAGTGTGATGCTAATGCTATCAACACAATGGCTAAAAGGCCATAAATGAATGTTTAAAAATAAGTTTGCCATCATTCTAGTGTTATCTCAAGCTTACCGCTTAGTTGTGTCCATCAATTCCATTTTTAGAAGGAACTGATCCCTTAATAAAACAAAGTGTTTGAGCAAATCTTTCTTGAAGCTGGCGGAGGTTACCGAAGCTCTCGTCCTTCCCACAAACGAAATAATTTCCCCACAGATGCAGGTAAATTGTGGGTACCGTTGTTAAAAAAACAAATTAACAAGGCACTTTGGAGAGGTTCTGGTGCTGGAGGAGGCCGTAAAGAATCATGTGAGTTTATAATCCATCAACCGAGCATTTTAATTGTTCCACTTCAGCATTCCTGAACTAGAACTACAAACTCACAGCAAGAAATAAAGTTGGCGGATTCACTCAATGTTTAGCCGGAAGTCCATGAACTTGTTTTGCAGTTCCAATGCAAGTACAATACTTCAGAAATTGTAACAGATAATAGAGAAAAATGAACAGCTTTAAAATATAACCAAAACAATATCTCCGCAACATCTGGGGTGACTATGGGTTGATTTATGCTTTTGTGCATTCCTACAGACTCTAAACAAAAGTACTTCCTTTAAGGGGTAAAAAAGTGAAATTTTCATTATGATTCCCCATTAAATCCTAAATTATTTGACTGAATATCACAATCATGTCATCTTCTGCTGTCGGTGGAACAAATCACTTGTTCCATCCACACATTATTACTTTGTCTAGCAGTTTAAGTAAACATAACATGAATAATAATAATAATAATAATAATAATAATAATAATAATAATAATAATAATAATGCACTAGGTTGTTATGTTAAGTTAAACTTAGTCTCAACTGAACTATCGGTTAGCAATAGGCCTTTGCTGATACATTAAACATCAACTAACAATGCACAAAGGTAATGTCGCTAATATTAATGCAGAAATCTATATATTAAAAGCTAATTATTAATGGGCTGTTAAAAAATTGTTAGAAGATCATTTTAACCCAACTTTTTCACAAACAAAGACAGACATCAGTTTAAAAGAATATCTCAATGTATATTTAGTCAGTCAACTAACAGATCAAGTTGTAGATTTGTCGATCCGCTAATCACTCACAGCAGTCAGAATGGATAAACAGTTGCCATTGTACTTCTGAGACAAACATGTCTGACAGGTCAGTTAAATTAGAAAAACTATAGACAGCAAAAACCATGAAAGTGAAAGGCAGAGATTTTTGATTTTTAATAGATTACATTTACTTTTTAATAAATAAGCAGCATACTATTACACTTTCTGTAATGCCATAAATTATAAAAGCAGTTGAGAAAGAAAATATGCCAGATAATAGACTACATACCTGAAGAACATATCTAGGATTAAAGCTTTAATGCGTTCATCTTTAGTAAGATTGATTACTGCAACAGCTGAACAAGAATGCTGCTGCACGCGTCCTCACTAGAACCAGGAAAGTTGAGCACATCACCCTAGGTACAAGTCCTTACACTGGCTAGACTTTAAAATCTTCTGCTAGTTTATAAATCACTAAATGGTTTAGCACCAAAGTATGTTGAAGACCTGTTGTCACAAACCAACCCAGCAGACCACTCAGGTCCTCCAACTCTAATTTACTAAACATTCCTAGAATTAGTACCAAACACGGAGAAGCAGCTTTCATATTCTATGCCCAACAAATCTGGAACAAACTTCCAGATGACTGCAAAGCTGCTAAATCAATAGGCTCTTTTAAATCAAAGATTGACTTTGAGTAATGTTCTAATATAAACTTTTGACAAATATTATTTTCCTAAATTGTTGTTATTTTAATCAAATGCTACACGTTTTCTTTTATTGATTCTCATATTTTATCTTTTTATGCTTTTTAAATTGTTGTTTTTAGTCAAATACTAAATTTATGCTTTTATTGATTCTCGTGTTTTTGATTTTCATACTTTTTATCATATCTTTGGTTTCTTTACCACCGAATCATGTAAAGCATCTTGAATTCCCTTGTGTTAAAAGTGTGCTATAAAAATAAAATTGCCGTGCCTTGCCTTACATTAACATCAGTCCAAAAATTAGGTCTCCATCAACAATGCTGCAAGTTGTTTGGCATAACTCTAGATCTGACTAAATGTATACTGTATGTCTGAGGTTGAGCTTTTGAAATTAAATTCAAGAGACTTCACCATGTTAACAAATTAAGAGCACACCTCAATATTCAGCCCTTCTACCACTCTCCTCTTTATACATATGTACAATGCTATATGAAAAATGTGTCAGTTGCCATTTGTTCTTCCAATGACAAGTAAATATAAAGCCACAAATAACGGCATCCTTTGTAAAAATGGAAGTGCTTCTTTTGCAGGTTGTTTTTGCAGGTGTTTATTCCAAGGTGCAATTTCAGTGATGTTACCACAGGACCCTATGGCAGTTGGCATGGCATTACCCCTGCTCTGTTCTCCTTACAATGGAATTTAAAGTTTACTATAAACTGTTAACCTTCATCCTACCTATGTGAAATTTTAAATCCTTATCAACCTTATGCCACATTCAGACCGCACTTTCCTGCCAGGCAACAGGGCAGCTAGATTACATACAAAGTCTATGGTACCTGCCATGCAGCTGGTCGCATGCGTCGGCACAGCTGGCATCAGTAAGTCAATGCAGCTGCTGCTCGGGCAGTCCTTCAAGGTGGCCACGCAGCTGCTGCATGAAGTTGGGAAAATTGAACTGTCGGGGCAACAAACGCGGGGCAGCCGGCATTAAGGGCAGAGAAGATGTAGGAAAAGTTTAGCCGCCAGCTAGAGCTACTTGGTGAGCGGGGAGGATGGAGGACGAGCCGTGTGCTGTGGCTACTCAAAGAGCAGGGTCTCCACGGTGATCAGAGGTAAGTCTGCTAGATCGAGCTGGAAGGCTGGGGCGACTCAGGAAAAAAATCTGACTTTATTTGGTGGAAGATCTCAGAGCGCCAGGTAAGCAGTTAAATGTTATTTTAACTTTCTTGTTATGTTAGCTAACACTAGCACAAACCCGGTTAGGGCAACTAAGGTTACTAAATATGCACTATTAGTTTCCCAGTGGAAGAGAAATCCCTGCCCGCTTGCTGATGTACTGATGTTACGCGCCGCTGCTGACGCAGAGTACAAATGTGCAAGCAGCGGAGTTTTAATTTTCTAAGCAGCAACTTTCCTCCATTTGAGCAGTTTGATGCCTGGCAGCAAAGTGTGGTCTGAACGTATCAGCAGTCTTGGGCTCTGCTGCACACTTACTTCAGGTCCCACGCTAAGACATCTGCATGGGGTTAACACTCCATTTCAATAGCCAGTCCAAAAGTGTAGAACGCACTGCCCTTGGAGCCTCGAAGCATTGCTAGCTGTCTTTGTTCCAGTCTAAACTCAAAACATATTTATTCCGGAAGACATTTGGTTCCTGAAGAAGTCTAAATTCAAAGCTTATATGTTCAAGAAGGCCTTATTTTCCTAAAGGCTCTTCAGCATTTTTTCAATATTGATTGATTAATTGATTGCAACTCTTTTTAATCTCTCTAGCACGATTTAACTTCAATGTGCCTATCTTAAATTCATACATTTGAAAAGGAGAAAGAGAAACATGTTTAGCGTATTTTTTCTGAAAATCAGTAATTGTTTGAGCTCCTACTTTCAAAATTCGTTTCTTTAAATGATAAATCTCCTCATCTGTTATAACATCCACAAAATTTCCAGATTTCTTAGTCAAGACCTGAGAAAAGTCAGTAAAACTGTCTGGAAATCTTCCGCTTTAATCAGCCTTAGCCCCTTGGCTTTATGTAAGAATATCCTGATGTCATCAGGATGAATGCAGATTCTGCTGATTCTGAATCAAAGAAAAGTCACTTACTGACTCCAGATTGCTTTGTTCTGCTTTGTTCCCTCTGTTAGTTATTGAAGCTTTAGTGGTAATGTGGAAAGGTTCAGAGCTTTTCCTTTTTTTGGGATAGTTTCAATAAATCTTCATGAAACATACTTTAATCCTCACAAAGGTTTTCACACAATATTCAATCAGTTCTTAAATTTTCTAGATTTGAGTCAAAACTATTTTCAGACCGATCATTATTTATATCACTCTCTGCTATTTCAACTTCCATTAAATTTTTAAAGTTTTTTTGGGGCCAAGATGGTCTTTATTTGACATTAGACAGATTTCGAATGGACAGAAAGACAGCAAAGGTTTCCCGGTTTAGGATTCGAACCATGGACTGCCACATCAAGGACTTAGGCCTCTGCATATGAGGCGCCCGTTCTAACCTCCATGCCACACGACGCCCCAACTTTCCTTAGATCATCATTTCTATCAGAAAAATTACAATTTGTAAAAGACTGTTTCTACAGCTACCCACCAGCTTCCACAGGGGCAGTAATTGCCTGCACCCCAAGCATCGCAGTCAACACCCGCCACTCAACTGCATGATCCCTAACCCATGTACTCTGGAGCTTTTCCGGGCAAGATCAAATTAAATGCCCTTCTCCACCACAACCAAAGCATTTAATATTTTCCAACAAAGCAGAATCTATAAAGTTAAACCTATCTATTTTTAAATTAAAAGACAGGTTAAGCTGATTAGTTGTTTCTTTGAGCATTATAAATACATCCCTTCTGTGACACGCAATATGTTTAAGGAGCAGAGATTTGCAGCACTTTTCTCGACTAAGATGTCAGAGGTTCTTCCAGGGATCTGCTGGAGCCATTCCTCTAGTTTGGGGGTCACTGCCCCGACTGCCCTGATTACCACAGGTACTACTGTCACCTTTACCTTCCAGGCCTTCTCAAGCTCCACTCTGAGCCCTTGGTATTTCTCATGTTCCCTCTTCTTGATGTTACCATAACTTGGTATTGCCACATCCACCACAACAGCTTTCCTCTACTCTTTATCAACCACCACAATGTATTGTTGGTTCACCATTACCATCCTGTCTGTCTGGATCTGGAAGCCCCACAGGATCTTTACTCTGTCATTCTCCACCACCTTTCGAGGTGTTTCCCACTTTGACCTTGGGGTTTTCAGCCCATACTCCGCACAGATGTTTCTGTATACTGTGTCAGCCACCTGGTTATGACGTTCCATGTATGCTTTCCCTGCCAGCATTTTACACCCTGCTGTTATATGCTGGATTGTCTCAGATGACTCTGCACAGCCTACACCTTGGGTCTTGTCTGGTGTGGTAGATATGGGCCTCTATCGCTCTGGTGCTCAGAGCCTGCTCCTGTGCTGTGAGGATGAGTGCCTCTGTGGTGTCCTGTAGGCCAGCCCTCTCTAGCCATTGGTAGGATTTCTTGAGATCAACCACTTCAGTTGTTTTCCGGTGGTACATCTCATGTAGGGGCTTGTCCTCCCATGATGGTTCCTCCTCAACTTGTCATTGTCTTAGGCATTCACACAGTACGTCATCCATTGAAGCCTTGTCCTTGATGTACTTATGGAGCTTCAATGTTTCATCCTTGTTATGGGCTCTCACACTCATCATTCCTCGGCCCTCTTCCTTGCGTACAGTCTCAGGGTGCTGGATTTGGGACGGAACCCGTCATGCATGATGAGGAGCTTTTGTGTCTTAACATGTGTGGTCTTTATCTTTATCCTTTGGTCATCTTATTATTCCCGCAGGGTATCTGATCACTGGCAAGGCATAGCTGTTTATTGCATTGGATTTGTTCTTTCCATTGAGCTGGCTTCTCAGGACTTGACTCACTCGTTGGAGGTATTTGGCTGTTGCTGCTTCCCTGTTGCTTGTTTGAGGTTTCCATTTGCCTGTGGTATTCCCAGGTACTTGTAACTGTCCTCAATGTCTGCTATTGTTCCCTCTGGGAGTGAGACACCTTCAGTGTGGACTACATTGCCTTGCTTTGTGACCATTCTACTACATTTTTCAATGCTGAATGACATCCCGATGTCATTGCTTTAGATCCTGGTGGTGTTGATCAGGGAATCTATGTCCAGTTTGCTTTTAGCATACAGTTTGATGTCATCCATGTAGAGGAGGTGGCTGGTCATAGCCCCGTTCTTAAGGCGGTATACATAGCCAGTTTTGTTGATTATTTGGCTTTGGGGGTTCAGACTTATGCAGAACAGCAGTGGGGAAGGAGTATTGTCATTGGCCTCAATGGTGATTCTCCACAACCTCATCGAGTTTGCAATGAATGCTCTAAGAGTAAATGGACTGAACTTATATAGTTATATAGTTCCTGTTGATATTGTATAGCTTCAAGCATTCGTTGATCCAGGTGTGGGGCATTGAGTCATAGACTTTCTTGTAATCAATACAGGCAGTGCACATGTTGGTCTTTCGGGATTTGTAGTCTTGGGCAGCTGTTCTGTCAACCAAGAGCTGTTGTTTAGCACCTCTTGATATCTCCACCAATGCCTTTATGTGCATTGCTCGTGTATTGGTCCATGTGCCTGCTTATCTCAGCCTGTGCTGATGCCTGACATACGCTTCAATGTTGTAGCGAGATACGTTATTGGGCGATATGTGGATGGGACCGCAACTTTGGTGGGATCCTTCAGGATCAGGATTGCTCGCCCTTCGGTTAGCCATTCTATATCTATCTATCTATCTATCTATCTATCTATATATATATATATATATATATATCCATCCATCCATCCATCCATCTTCTTAACCGCTTATCCAATTCAGGGTCACGGGGCAGCTGGAGCCTATCCCAGCAATTATCAGGCGTTAGGCAGGGTACACCCTGAACAGGACGCCAGTCTGTTGCAGGGCCAACACAGAGAGACAGACAACCATTCACACTCACACTCATTCCTAGGGACAATTTAGAGTGATCAATTCACCTATCATGCATGTTTTTGGACTGTGGGAGGAAGCCGGAGTACCCGGAGAGAACCCACGCATACACGGGGAGAACATGCAAACTCCATGCGAAAGACCCTGGGCCGATATATATATATATATAATATAATAATATATATATATATATAATATATATATATATATATTTATATATATATATATATATATATATATATATAGTCAATTTGTTTTGTTTAGTTATTTTTCACCCTTTGAATTTCCGAGGGCTTTAGGTTGGCAAGTATGCGTCTACATAACATTCATTTCACCAGTAGTGTAACTCACTAAACTGCAATGATCTTTTATGGGAATTCTGAGGCTTTAGTTTGTTGAGCTTGTTTTGTGCTTGTTATTTTGAAAGTCCAGCATATTTATCAGGTAAGGCTGGTTGAATCTCAGTTACATGGAAAAATAACCCATCTGTAATCTAGTGTTGTATCAGCTTTAAATGTATGCGCCAAGAGTGTGATTTTAAATCAGCTCTTCTCCACAGTGACAGAGTTGTGCTTTCTTTGTAACAAGGCTGTCATTAAACCGTGTCTTTGACTTATATCAGCAAATCTCTCCCTCTGACTAAACAAAATTCAAACTCAAAAGGGATCTGCAAAGCTACCTACTGTTTGAAAACTGTACATGGTATCGAACTGTTCTTTTCAGTCATCATTTAACTCAGAACGTTGGAAAGCACACATCTCTACTTCATTTACAGTCAAAGATCAAACGAGAGGGATGACTTGCGTTGATTTACCCATTATTCCAATGACGTCACTGCTGTACTCTGTTGCAGTTTTAGTCTGGGCAGGGCTTTCACTCTGTGCTTTTTGATGCTGGTCAGTTAGACAGAACTGGCTACTTCAAACATCAACATGGTCTGGGTTTGCGTGTTTCTAAATTGCACAGACAAAAAGACCAATTGGACTGCTCAGTCCTTCTTGGACTATAACTGCAAGGGTGGATGGCAGCAACATAATTGAAATCGCAGTTTGTTGTAAATTGGAATCGTTTGAATTAAAAGCCTGTAAAACACCCCAGATGACAACAACAAAGTACTTCAGAGACATTTCAGACTCGCAGGAGAATAGCGTATTTTCCTTGAAAGACATTTTTTTTTTTTTTTTTGTCCTGTCTAGCAGTTTGCCACTCAGAATTGGTGTCTGAGTACCAAGTACAAGCCCAACAGATTTACTTGCCCAAGCAGAGTATTACAGCTTTGCTGTAATACTCCACTTGATGTCTATGTATTAAAAAATCTTTATTAGTGATTACCGAGGGTTCAATTTCCTGAAGTCATGGACACGAAACCGAGACAAGAAGGAAGAAAGGAAGAAGGTGAAGAAAAGAAACTGCACCAGCAGAGGCGCGAACTGACTACACAAGACAGGGAGGCAAACAAAGAACACAAGAAAACATCCCAGTCCTCCGCCTCTGCCGCATGGCAGAGAAGCCGTAAAACAAAGCAAACAAAAACAACGAACTGAACAGAACCACACCAATAGTTCAGATCCAGTAATAAAAATTAAGAATTACACATTCACTACACACAAGCATGGATTAATAAACACAATACTAATGTTTCTGTTAAGCTCCTGGTAAAAGCTAACTAATGACAATAACCTCAGCTCAAGATATGTCCGAAAGATATTAAGATGAATAAGCCTACATCATTTGCCATTGAAAATATCTCTTTTGGATAAATCAAATGTGTTTTCCAATCAAATACACAAAAGCTTGTCAGAATATTCTTTTTTACTGAGACACAGATGCAGCAGATGATCAATGTTGTTTTGCCCATCTTGGTGTTTTCTGTATTTAAAAGATAGAATAGATGTTTGTATTTTGGCGGAGATCATGTCCCTTTAAGATGCTGTAGCCGCACTACATTACAAACTGGATGGGGTGGAACCATGTGACTACATGCAGTCACGTGACTACTCCCCATCCAGCAGAGTTGCCAACTTAGCTACTTTCTTGCTATATACAGTGAGTTTTTAGACCACTCTAGCAGCTCTTTTTCAAAAATACTAACAAGCAAAAAATCTAGCAACTTTTTTGGTTGTTGTGGAGACTCTAACTGAATGCTATTCTTTGTTACTTTTTCCTTCCGATCAGTAGTGCTGCTGTACTCTGCTCTGTCTTGTCCCAAAGTGCTAGCAGGCAGCTGAGTTCTCCTGCTGCAGTCAGTGCTGGTGTTAACCCTACTGCCTCTGAAGCCATCGCTGCCTGATTCTACCCATGCTTAGATTTAAATGCAAAAAAATAAATCACACAAAACAAATCATAAATTTCACTATCATAGTCTCTGGAATTTACTTCATTCGCTGTGTATGCCTCTCTAGGACAGTCCTTAACCAGTTCATAACCATCATCTCTCAGTCTAAACTTGATTCTTAGAAATACAGAAAGGAGTGGGAATCAAAACCCTGAATCAAAAGAATGGTTGAGACAGTTATTGTAGATGTTTCACATGTGCGTCCTATATTGTATCCAGTGTTGGGCATCTTAAAATTAATGGATTTTGAGGGAAGTTTTGTATAACAAGTTGGTAACTTGTTATCATCTTTAATTACTGAAATAAGTTCACTTTTGCTATATGTTCTAATTTTTCAAATTTCACCTGTATGTGTGACAGGCTTGTCAGATATTTTGTTTCTGGGAAAGATGTCTGCTGATGTTGCTATGAATTCTTGTATTAATAGTTATGATGCGGTTTTCATGAATTATGAATCTCATCAGTCAGCTTAGTTGAGTCTGTTATAGGTTACTCTAGCTCTCATTTTTAAGTTATTGTTAATAAAAAATACATAAATGTGGATTTATCTACATATTTGGATTTTTTATTTTGTTTTGAAAACTTAATTTGAGGAAAAATGATGCTCTTTAATAGCAAATATTAACTATTAGTTGATGAACAGCTATGGAACAGTAGTATGAAGTTAGAATATTTTACAGATGTTCTTTCTCAGGCTGCCCTTCCATATGCTGCCTCTCTTCCCTAGAAGGTATTAAACACATCATCTCAATAAGCTTTATCTGCTTGATTTAATCACCATGCTGGTGGTGTCCTTCCATCTGTCTTATGGCTAATGCAAAACAATTCAGGCTTGTATGGCCTGGGGACAACACGCTTGGTGCCACATCCATGCAGACGGCCATAGTGTTTGCAGATGGGAACCATCACCCTGCTTTGCACACAAGGTGTATATGCAGTGTTACTTTTAAAACGCTTGATTTTAATAGCAAACAAGTAAGAAAGAGCTCCTGTGTGTGTGTGTGTTTGTGTGTTTGTGTGTGCCGATTAAATTATGCAGTGCTTTTGTAGAAATAGTCCATATGGAATATCCTTCTCTGGAAGAAAATAGAGTTGCACAAATAGAAAGTATCCTGTGCAGACATTTAGATAATTAGCCACTGTCAACCTGTTTTTCTAGAGGAAAAAAAACAATCAGCCAAGAACTATGTACAGTGTTTTGGTATGATAGTCCCCTGGGTTTTATATCTAAAATGTTTGTTTTATTTTTTTTTATTATTATTTTTTAGATCCAAAGCAGTTATATATGGTTCGTAGTTGCTTAGTAGTTGCAGCTTCAGTGGCTGCCAGGTACTAATTTGTTTGCACATTTGATTTAACTGACATATAAAAAAAGTAAAACTCTCGTTATACATTTCCAGTTCCAGGGTTGAAGTAATATTACTACGCTACAATGCTACTACGATGGGCGGGACGTAAACAGAGCACGGAAGCCGTCAGCCGCGGTCACGTAAGGCATGTCTGTTCCAAACTGTTTTTTTGACCAAGGAAGGAGAGTGTCTTCGTAGGCAAGGCGCCTTGCCTACCCAGGAAGTGTAACTGGTTGATTTGTTACCAAATCTTTCACATTGGCACAATTAATATGATTTTTTTCTTTCTTTAGAGCTAATTTTCCCAGATCTGTATAATTTCATTTGACTTACCTAAAAAAGCTGCCCTGCTTTCACTTTTAAACAGCTCTCCATAAACTTACTATTTCTAGACCAACAGATGTATGGTTAATAGTATATTAATCCTCAAGGTTAATTACAGCAGCATACCGTAATTAACAGCAAAACCAATATCAGTGAAAGAGAAAGTAAATAAAGTTAAGGTAGTAAAAACAAGAATAATAGTTTAAATGAAAATGTAAAGTATTAAACAATTTCAATAACATCAGTCCAAGTGGGAATGCAATGTACAAGAAGCAGAATTTATTTAAATAAGATTTTATCAACTTAAAGACTTATTTGGATAAACGGTATATAATCTAGTGGAGTGTATTAACAGCATTTAACAGGCTGACTTTAGATGCTCAGTAAATTACATAATAATAAAAAAAGTGTAAAGGGCTTCAGCCCCCCAAAAATATTCCTAAACTCCCGTATTATTTTTGGTGGACATTTTTTTTTTTCAGTTAAAATGTTTTTAATTGTAGAATTTGTACAGAGGTTACACGCTCTACACAATGACAAGACCGGTGCAGCTGGTACAGGAGTTTTTTTTATTTATTCTGAAACAGAAATAATTAATAGAACATACAGCTACTGTCGCACACTGGAAGTAGCAGGAACGGACTTCCTCTATTTTCTGAATCCTGACAACAGCACTCAAGGGCAATACAACAAAACCTGCAGATGCTCAACACCAATATAAGTCACTCAAGCATCACATTAGGGTAAGGAGCAACAACAGCACACATTAACATTTAATGGTATAGTTAAGAGAGGAAAATGCTACCTCGCCGACATGCTAATACTAACTATGCTAGTGTGTCCCCTGGCTACCATGTACGTTCGCAGGCATATGGTTCCACTTCGTAGCTATAATTCTATGGTGGCCGGCCGGCAGGCAGTTTTTGAAGAGAGTGAGAAAATTTGCAGTAAATGCAAATGATACACAAAGTGAGATTGTAAATTGATGTCAGTAATTCCCAAAAGGAAATAATTTATATGAGGATATATACGCATTTATGAAACCTATATGCAGTTTATATGCACATATATGTTTCTTATATACAGCGTATATATGCACATATATGATATATATCCTGCATATGTGTATATATCCCACATATAGGCCAGACGTAGTACCTATGTACCCCTATGTGCAAATAATATAGAAAATGTGCAATTTTAGATATGTCACATATATCCGAAGCCTATATAAAAATATTTATAGAATTATATAGGTTGTTTCTGTGTGGGACAAGATGCTCGGTTGTATGATTTTTTTTATTCCTGTAATGGACTTCAGACAAATATGCAGTCAGTACCTTGCTAATAAAAAATATGAGCTAGGTATAACAGTTGCCTAGATAAATGACCAGATACTGCCATGAGCTATAGGAGAGATATAGAACATATAGAGCTTATATGTGGACATAAACAAACAATACTGGAGACATATATGGCCTATATATGCACTTAAATTTGTAGCGTATATACACATACATGCGGTATATATATTATCATACATAATAGATAGATCCCTTAGAGGTATAACAAAGATTAAAAAGCCACACAGTAAAAAAAAACAATGCCATCACAAATAAATACATAATAGTAGTTATTAACACGTAAAAATAAAGATTCTGTCCATGTTATATGCATATATACTGTACATATATCCCACATATATGCTACCTATGTGTGTATAGGCAGCAAATTTGTGCATATAGGTGTGTGTATATATATCTATATGTGCATATAGGTTTCATAAATGCACATTGATCCTCATATAGGGTCTTTCTATGTAAAAGGTCGTTCAGTGCACTGCGTCGGCTGCACACCTGGCTGCGTCAAAAAATGGGGTATAGAAGGCTTAATAGTCTTGCAGCCATGTTAATTCACAATGAACTGAGTGAGAAAAAAGTGGACTGTTTTGCCACTATGAAAGAGGTCATTGTTTGATGCTTCCATCCTCAAAGTAGACAGAAAGTTTGAGTGAATTCTATATGCATACTAATCCAAGTGACAACAGTGATGGGAATGGATAGTTTACTTTCTGTATTATAAATTCTACTAATTGCTGTATAGTGTTTATATACTGTTATTTTGTCTTTTAGCTTTTGATTAAAAGACACTCTGTTCCAATGTTATTTATATATTAAAACAGTCTTAACTGCTCATTTGACAGAAAAAATGTTTGACAAATATTCATTTGCACTTTATTGTCGGATTTCAGTAGGATTTTGAACGAAGCTAGTTGTAATTAACCAAATATGACCACACCATTTACCCCTGTTCAGTGCAGTAGACTGCAATAAATAGCCTTATTTGGAAATATATCATATCTAATTTTTAATAGATATATAACATCTGTCTTCAACATAGACTCACCTCTAATGAATTGATTTAGGCTAATTTTGTTTCATAAAAAGAAGAGAGAAAATGCAAGAAGGCAGGCAAGTAAAAAGAAAAGATCATATAACAGTTTGTGACAAATGTTCTTCTAATAATTAATCATAATTAATCAATACGGAGCCCGGCAGGGGTCAGGTGCTGAAATAACTTTTGAGAGGTATGAATCTGTATCATCGTTTATTAAACTGGGCGCTCTGATTACTAATCTGTTTCCTCGGTTTATTAAACTGTGTGACCGAGTGGGAGGTCCTGTCCGATAATGCTATGATAATTATAATGCAACCTGGCTGTTTTGGAGAAAACAAAATGCTACTTTGAAAGATGGTAAACACGCATGATTAAACCCGGGTTGAAGCGGTTTGAATCCTACTCAGGCCCTTATTTTGCAGCTATCCACATCGATTTTTTGGGGTTGGCATACACTTTGTGATTTTATGGCCCATTTCTAGGCTATTTTTTAGCTATGTGACACATTTTGCGACTGGTTTGTCTTCAAATATTGCCTTTGTTGTGCATGGACACTCCCAGGCTCCATATGTGGTTACAAAACTGATATTTATAAATATGAAACCTATGTTTATAGCCTTCTTTCCTGCAACAGTCTGCCAAAGGAGCATCTAGTTACCAAGTAGCCAGGGCAAAATATTAATTGGACAGGATCCCCCCACACTATCACACATGGATTGTGGATCCTTGCGCACCATTTAATAATCTGAGAGAACAGATTATGGATCCTTGCGGACATTTTAATATTCTGAGAGAACAGATTAGGGATCCGTGTGCACAATTTAATAATCACATGTGCATGGTTTATTATACTGAGTGTACAGATTCTTACCCCTCCAAATTAATTCTTTACCTGACCCCTACCGGGCTCCGTTAAATGACGAATCCCCCCCATCTCTCAATCGTAGTGGTTTCCCTGTCGCTGAGAATGACCTAAGTCATGCAAGCTGTAAGTTTTAAAGAAGGGTTTTAGGCCTGGTCTTAAAAGTAGACAGGGGTTTGCCTGTGAATATTCTCATTCATCCAGGTCATGGTTATCTCAAGGAAATTTCAATCAAACGCAACTGGACTTGGTAATTTGTCTTGGAAGACGTTTCACCTCTTATCCAAGAGGCTTCATCACTTCATGCTCGCCGCTGACCAGGCTGGGACCAGTCCCAGATAGACAGGGGTTTGGCTAACGGACTGAACCTGTGGGCTGGTTCCACAGGAGAGAAGCCTGATGTTGGAGATTTTAGAGGTGCTATCGTCATGTGGTTAATAATAATTTGAAATAATTATACCAATAACCTAATACTGTGATGAGTTTTCATGAAACCCAAATTGTTAGTGACAAAATGAGTAAATGAGTGGAACCAGCAATATTAATTATTAGACTATTATCAGACTTTATCTGAAGGAGGAATTCTTCTGCTGATGTATTAATCCACACAACACTAAGTGAACCAAAGAGATTTTATCTCAAGTTTAAGGAATTTATTAACAGATTGCTCAACTATCACAAGCAGTCACAAGATAAATTCATCTAGTGTAAATGAGCTACCCTACTTATCCTAAATGACGGATCTATTCATTAAGGAAGAGGATAAATAAATACGGAAGAATCAATCCAAACAAACTGACGTCACAATGAGACCCGATTTCACGTGCTTACATTGTGTGAGTATATGAGGAACGCCTTATTACCAAGGTGGGATTTTAATCAATGCTTGGCCGATTGACTCAGGGAAGACAAAAGAAAGTGTGGCGTTAACTAGCTAGCTCTAGTTAGCACTGGGGCTAGACAAAAAGCTACCAATGATAACGGTTTTCTCCTCTTTCCAGAGCCAACGCGCTACACGCTCATGAAATCAACAATCACAGAAAAACAAAATACAAAACAACACACTGCTTCTGCTTACCAATAAAAGAAACATGAGTAACTAAACATTAATACAATCAATAACCAGTTCCAGCAGGTAACATATGCATTAGGTCAATCTAGATTTTTTTTTAAACTTGCTCCAGCCAGGAATTATGGAAATTTAATACTGTTGATGATTCTTCAGTACAGGATAAGATGAGGTGAAGAAAAGGTCCTGACAGCTTAATTCACCCACCTCAATTTGCGCTGAAAGAGGGGCTGGAGTTTGGAGACGTGTTCCAGGTTGCAACTGATTGGAACGGCTCGTTAGAAGAGGGTGACTTGAGATAGATTCTCGGCTTGGACTGGATGGTGTACAGAAAATAGTGTGGTACTCAGAATTGGTCTCTGAGTACCAAGTATAAGCCCAATAGATTTACTTTCTCAAGCAGAGCATGTACAGCTTTTGCTGTAGTACTCCACTTGATAAATATGTATGAAAATTCTTTATTAGTGATTGCTGTGGATTTAATTTATTGAGGTTATGGACAGAGAGAGGGAAAAAAACAAGACAAAAAAGAAAATGAAGAATAAACCACCAGTAAGCAAATGAAATGAAATAAGAACTACATGTCCACAACATACAAAAATGAGTATATGAATCGAACAACAACCCTGAGAAGCCCCTCGCACCAACCATCCATTGATGACACCCTCAGCTCAAGAATGCATCCCCAAACAACATCGCCCCAACACGTGTGTGGGTGTGAGTATGCAGGTGCACACAAGATTTCCCCACACAAGTGCCCGACAGCTGGTGTGAGGAGCCGCCAATCAATCCACCCCAGGCAGACCATCACAGGGCCAACCATTCCGCAGAAGGGAGGAACAAAGGGAAGCCCCCAGGGAACATCCAGCAGCTACAATGCAGGGGGCCAGGAGAAATGAGGGGTAAGCCCACGGGCTCCATCAGCAAACGGGCAATGCCAGGGCAGGCCTGGTCCAGGACCCAGGGACCCTTGGAAAATGGGACGCCCCGCCCCCCAGCAGGGCCCCGACCAGGGATCAGCCGACGGGGGTTCACCACTCAACCCCCCACCCAGATCGGGGTGCCAGTGGAACAGCAACAGCAGGCGGACACCCCCCTTGGCTACGCCCAGTCAGCATCCGGACACCTGATCTGCAGAGTGCAAAGACCAGGCACCCAACCAAGGCCAGACAAACCCAACAAAGAACAGACCAGGTTCGGAACTCACAGAACAGGCAGTGGATTTGAGCACCAGGTCCGACCCCTGCCATGCCACCAAACAGCACCCCCCAACAATTCAAAACCGGTACCCCCAAAGGAGGTTCCTCAACCAAATCAAAGAGAACCAAAGCCTGACACACCAACTGCCTGACCATCGGACCAGCCAGGCACGCACCAGGTCTGAGCCGCCCCCAGCGGGCAGAGGCATCAGTCACTGGCAGAGAGTGACGGAGGGGAAATAGGCCCCCACTAGGTATAGGGAGTGAGATGAGCCAGGCGATCGGGGAGGTAACCTGACAGCTAGACAGAGACATACATAAACATACATACAAACACTCCCTCTTACGTACCACATTACACCAGCACACTAAGACAACCAAGAGAGACACTCTACACTCACTCATACACCCCATATAAACTCTATACTCTCATGCCCAGGTACCAATGCCCCAGCAGAGCAAACCGCCCCAGTACCCGGTAGATGTACTCCCTGCCTTCTAGGATGGAGACAAGCAGACTGCCAAAGCTCCAGAGCGACAACAAACGACAGACAACCAGCCCTGGACCCAGACCAGACAGCCTGTCCTAACTCCCGGAACCCAACCCCTGATGGATGGCAGCCAACAGGGGCATGCAAAGACCCCTAGCCTCCCTCCCCCTGCTTGAATGTGCTGTTGTTGTATGTGGTTCTATTGTGCAGTTAAAACAGAGGGGTGGGACATGGGAATGCTACCAGACACCCCCATTACCCACCCAGGGCCCTCAGTGTCTAAATGCAGTGAAGTAGTGGGCACCGGCACCAGAGGTGAGGCTCATTGAAGGGCCACCCCACTGGAGCCGAAAGGTGTGCCCACTGCAATGTCCCGACGTGTGTGTCACCTGAAAATGTTATAAGTGGGAGTGCCTAAGTTGCACAATAAAATTGGGACCCGGGCCACCACCAGACCACGAAGATGGAAATCCCTCCCCGCACCCCAGTGACGTGCACACGTCTCAAGACCTTACATGAGTGGTATTGGGATGGAGCAGATGAACAGAGGCGTCTGGGGATGGGGAGGAAATGACTGGGGGACAGAATGCCTTCACATAAATGCGATCCAACTTCCCCACTAACTCGAATAGGCACCCCCGTTCGCCACGATCCACCATGGGAGGGAGGCCATGGCACGTTCAATCCAGGGCCCGTGGCCAGAGCACCCCCTTGCACCATGCATCTCAAGGAAGTCCCCCCATCCCCTTCCCAGATGGAGACCTACAACCCACCCAACATTCGGAGAACTATCAAAACACAGGACACTAGACACCTACATTGAGCTTAATGTTTATTGTTGTTGTTTTTTTTTTACTTGAAACTGTTTTAGATTGTTGTTACCACAGGACAGTGTCATACATTTTTTTTTATAAAGTAAACCACATATAGCTGCCATTGTTTTAGTGTTAAAAGCTACACCCTGCTCTCTTGTTCTTGACTTGCTCTCAGGTGATAATGACTTGATTTGGACTTGACCAGTAGGACCAGTAACTTGACTTGAACTCAGATTTGGCCAGAAGGACCTGGCGACTTGAATTGGACTCTGACTTGGCCAGTAGGACCTAGTGACTTGGACTAATCCTACTGGAGTCTGACTTGCACTTGGAATTGAAGTCTTAGGATTTGAGTGTGACCTGGACTTGAGAGATGCTGACTTGACTACAGTACTGTTGTTAGGAACATATAGAGCAATCAGATCTCTGATGTAAGATGTAAGTTAATTATTAATGGCTTTATATGCAAGGTGGATGTGAAATTATATTCTGGATTTAACAGGGAGCCAATGAAGAGAAGTTACAAAAAGTTTTTTTTCTTCTTTTCATCAGATCTCTTGCTGCAGGATTTTGGATCAACTAAAGGCTGTAACTGCATTTTATGGACTTCCCAATGCTAAAGAAATACAGTAGATCAGCCTAGAATTAACAAATGCATGAACTAGTTTCATGAACAGGATGTTTCTAATTTGAGCAATATTGTGGAGGTCAAAGAAGGAAATCCAAGAAACCTGTTTGATATGGGATTTAATGGTCATGGCTTGGTCAAAAATACTAGTCCATACCATACTATCCAGATGAAGTGACCAGCCAAGCAGCTTCCTTTTTAGAGCTTTTAGTCTAAAGACGTCAACGTTGGTCTTGTCTGAATTGAAAAGCAGAAGGTTTAGAGTCATGCAGGTTTTTATGTCTTCAAGACATGCTTGTAATCTATCTAACTGATTGACTCATTGTTTTGATTGCTAAAACATAGCATTAATAAAGCAGTTTGGCTTATTTCTTTTCTATTCTAATATTTCTGTTAGCTTTCTTTATTTAAGAACTTTCTTATACCTAAAATTATCTCTTCGATCAAACCTCAGACAGGGGGAAACAACAGAAAAAGATAGAGCAGTGAGTTTAGACTCTTCAGTTCAGTTTTTTTTCGGTAGCAGGTACTCATCAAATTTAATAGTCCTATGGGCAGATTGCTCTTGGTGGAATCCCTTCCTTTGGTTTTTGCTTGACACTTTTGCTAGACATTTTTTTGTCAATCATTTTGACCCACTAGGGTAAAAAAAAATCCTGTCACAACCTATTTTTATCCATCAAATTTTAAATGAAATTGGTTGGGCTTTTCTGTCTCCAGCAATCATCTGACGAGAGGTTAATACCGCTTCTATAATATCTATTAATTATTAATGAAGCGAAACAACCTGACCAGTGAACTACTACACGTATGAATGAAATTAAACGCTAGCGCTTACCATAAGAAGGCAAGGCAATTTTATTTATATAACGCTCTTTCAACAAAACAGAGAAAATAAGAGAAAAACTGATGAAACAAAGGAATCAATTAAAACATTTAGCAACAACAGTAATTACAATTATGAAAATTAAAAACAGAGAAATTGACAAAAGCAATACCAGTAATTCAAAAGAATGAACGCAAAAGTTGTATCAGTTACCCATAAGCAAGGCTAAGCAGGTAAGTTTTAATCTTTGATTTAAAAGAATTCAATGATTCTGCAGCTTTGATTTTCATCCAGCAGTTTGTTCCAAACATTGGTGGCATAGAAACTGAAAGCTGCTTCTCACTGATTGGTTCTGGACAGTCAGTAAACTAGAGCTGGAAACCTGAGTGACCTGGATGGTTTGTACTGCGATAACAGATCTCTAATGTACTCTGGTGCTAACCCATTCAGTGATTTATAGACTAATAAAAGGACTTTGAAGTCTATTCTCTGAGCTACAGGGAGCCAGTGTAAGGACTTTAGAACTGGGGTGATGTGTTCTACTTTTCTAGTTTAATGCTGCATTCAGACCAAGGACTTTGTCAGCGTCAGCAACGTCAAGATTACATGTTAAGTCTATGGCGGAGGCCGTGGGAGGAGCGTCACAGTCTCTGCAGCGCTTTGTGAGCTTTGGCTCCGTCAACTTTTCAAGCTTTTCCTGTTTTTCATGCTTCAAAGCTCATAAAGCCAGCAGCGCAGAAGTTCAGCTAGTTGAACTTTTGATGGTGCTGACGGCCCTGAAGCGGCGCGTTAACCAGTCAGAGCTTATAATTGTAGTGATGTCACTACACGTATTTTGAATGTAGCGGGAGCTGGAAAAACCTACTTTTTAAGTCTAGATAACGCAGATTTAAAAAATCATAAATAACACTTACCGAAGACAGATTGACAGGCGATCTTCAGGAGGAATAGAGCGCCTGTAGTTGGTGTCCTGGTAGGCGATTCGAGCTCCGATGAGGCCCAGGAGGTTTTCAAACCGGGCGCGGGATAGACGGAAGTACCGGTGAAAGCGAACCTCATCCATAAGTAGCTCCTGGAGCAAATGGTTAAACTCCCCGAACTCAGAACGCATCCGTAGAATATGGTGTATCCACAAACGGCGCTGATGTTGCCAAAGTCGGCGTTGTTTAGCTTTATTTAGCAAATAAAGCCATGCCACTCTCTCAATACTATCCACTATAGTTCAGAATATCCGACAACAGAAGAAGCCATGCGCTCTTTTTTGCTCAGAAGTGGCAGACTTTGCAAGCTTCAACATAGAAGCGTCAAACTACATGCTTTGTGAGCTTTGCCTGACGCTGACAAAGCCCTTGGTCTGACGCAGCATGAGTGCTTCCCTCCACAGAAAACTTTAAAGTTGTTTATGAATTTAATTGAGCGACCAGCACAGACAGTTTTGACAAATCAGTTAAATGATCATATTCTGGTAAAATGTTCATCTTTTGAAGACATGTTGATTGGGCCAGAAATAAAAAGCTCCAGTTTTTAGTTCTTCAGTTTTAGCATAAGTTCAAAGCGTCATGTTTTAGAATTTCAGATTTTTAGAAAGAGGTATCAGCATTTCCAGCGTGAACAAGTTTCTCCTTATCCGGATAATTATAAATGATCGATGGAATTCTCTCAGAGATTTCTTTCACTTTCATTGGTGGACAAATAAAAACACTTGTGTAGTGGCAAATGTGTTCAATACCTTTGATTGATCCATCATGAAAAACAAGCAGTCTCCTTCAGGGCGTTTCTTTACTCTGTTCCGTGTTGTTTGCTTTATTTTGGCAACCTTGTTGAGCAGCTGGGGCTGGGATGAAAGAGGTGGAAAGTCCTCCCGGTCTCTGCCCCACTCTTCCATATTTTGTATTTTATTTGCTCTTCTGGTCTTACACCACTTACCGCCAATTTGTTTCTCATTTCCGGTCATATGTTTATTTCTTTTTATGTAAATGTAACAGCTTCCAAAATTGATATCCCTTATAATAATGCATTTATAAAAATGTACGTTATTAACCATGACATTTTCTCATCTGCCATATGTGAGCTTCCATCTATTCACAGATCCTTAACCCTTGACTAACTTGTTTCTTACTAAAATGTTAACCTCCATAACCTTCTTAACACGTTTATTCCACTCAAACACTAATCAGTTTCATCTTCTTACTCAGCTCCATGATATACGCTCAATCTGCATCATCTCAAAGTTAAAGGACTCAAACTGGAACGTCTGTTGAGGGAAACTGGACAACACCAAGAACTGCATAAAGATCACATTTTGTTTTATAAAGGCCACTTTGCCTTAGCTAAATCCGCATACTACTCTGGATTAATATGTCCTAGTCAACATAACTCAAAGTCTTTCTTTTCTCTGTCGAGCAAAATTATAAAGCCTCCAGACTCAGTCTGCTACTATTTTTACTCTGACAACTTTTGCAACTCCCTCATGTCTTGATTCATTAGCAAAATCTCTGACATCCACTGACAACTCAACTTTGTAGAAGTTTCTCATTCTGAAATGGAGTGTCCTTCTGTCAGTTATTTTCAAGTTTTACTCTTCCTTCCATATTCGAAGTTTCTCATACCATTCACAAATCTAAGTTATCCACCTGCCACCTTGATTCTCTATCCACAGTGTAAGTTGAAGTCAAAAACGGTTTACTCTCATAACTGCTATCATCCAATCCTCCTTTACCACTGGATTTGTTCCCTCATCTTGGAAAACTGCTTCAGTTTTTCAAATTCTCGAAGAGCCTTGTGCAGATCCCAAGAACTTTGATCATTTTCATCCAATGTAAAACCTTAAATCTGTTGTCTCCCAGCTCCACTCACAACTCAGTAACCAAAATTGTTATGAACAATTTCAGTCTAGTTTCTGCCCCGACCATACCATAAATCCTCTAATCCTCCTTGGGCCTTTATTTTACTCAAGTGCATCACAGTCCAAGCCTTTATTGGAAAGAGGCCAGAATTAGAGGCCTCAATTTCTATTTGAGCAAAACAAACTACCACTAGACTGAATAAGAACGAGATTTTGTGTCTAGCATATTGAACCTATAAAATACTAGGTTCATTTATTGAAAATGTACAGTTACTGTAACATGGTATGCATACAGAACATTAACAACAAGTACCGGTAATTCAGGCTAAATTCCAGTATAGAAATATGTAAACAAAAACATAGCAAACATACCGGTAGTGCATTGTAAACACTTAACCAAACAGTACACAGTAATAATTAGGTTATTCATTCATAACAAAAGGAAACAGACACCTAATTGCTCCAAAGTTTAACCATCCATGTCTCGGGTATGTAAATTTGCTGCTCAAATTTCTCCCGACTTGAGCGCTTTATGCCCGGCCAGGCTTCCGCATTCCGGGGCGCCGGGTTGCTCTGTTTTCATCTCCTCTTGGCGGTGTGCCGGAGCGCGAAGCCAAGAAGAGACGGGCTGCGCTCCGTTCATTGATGCACACACAAATGCCCTTTGAGCAGCGGGCACAATAAGAATATTTATCCGTCACCTGTGTCAGTGTGGTCAGATGCGCTCTCGTTTAAAGAACCGGTAAAATACAGAAAGCATTCTGTTACTGTGTGTGTGAACCATAATCCCAGAGAGACGTACAGCTCGTTTATGTTGTATTCTCATGGCTTTCGCCTACCCACAGTTATAGGTGTTAAGTTTACTGTGACATTCTGTTTTTTTGTTCCCAAAAAAATAAAATATATGTTTTGGGATTTAAAAAAGCAGTCTCTTTCTGCACAAAACATGTACCGAACCTTACCGTGGACCGTGGCCCAGGTACCGAGGTACGGACCGTACCCTGGGCTATCTGTACCGTTCCACCCCTAGTTAATATAAACCCTGCCACCAAGTATGCAGAATAAATTGACAAACAGGGACTTACCAAAATACAAAAATTTTATTTACAAAAGAAGAAAAATAAGACAAACATTTAATCACCCAAGCTAGTAACAAACACACTAATGATTGAAATAAATAAATAAATAAATAAATAAATAACCAAAATAAAAGAACAGTGAATGGATGAATATGCAATAAAAATAGATACCATAAATTCTGATGTCAGTTCTGAAGGAATCTGGTTGCTTTAAGGAACAAAGTTTATATTTCAAATGATGTAATGAAAGCTAAATTAGTTTACTAATTGTGGTTAGTTTAGCTAATTAGCACCATTGATTTATGTCTAAACCAATAAGCAATTTAAGAAAAAATAAAACTTTCTTTGGATTAAGAAATCTTTTGTTTAAATAAGAAGTCATTGACCTTTTGAAAATTACTTCTATTATGGATTTATCAATAAACTAATCTAATTCCACTATTTTGATGCATTAAGAAGGGTTCAAACATGGCTGATAACATTCATTTTCTGTTCTTAAACAATCTACTTTGAACAGATCTCTATTTGAACACCGATAGTCTATTTATGAAATGCAGGCCTACCAAACACGTGGTCTTATTTCAGTCTGTAGCTAACGGTAACCCATTTGGTGCTGTTTGGAGCCACTCCAATACATTAAACATTAAACAAAGAAAAGGAAACTCCTGTCGGATTGAGTAAATCAAATTGTAGGATTTAAAAGGACTCGTGGTCGGGAACAGTACCTTCTGGAGCTCTCCAGTTCGGCATCCAACTCTCTTCAGCTCTGTGTCGGTGAATGAATGCAGTTTCAGCTGGTTCAGGTCAGTCCACTGCATACATTGGTCGGATCCTGTTCCTCCTATCTCAGAAGTCTGTAACTTAGGGTAGATTTCGGCGGGCTTTGAGGGTAAAACAATGGGTTTGTTTAATCAATGTTTGCGATTCACCTCGTATCGGTATTTTTTCAGTCCCTTGAAGTGAGTTTCTCCAAGAAACTCATGTGCTTTCCTTCGCCAGCAAAGGAAGGTTGTTGATGAGAGCCTTTCCTTGAGCAAGCCTGGGAGAAGGCTAGCTTTGAAGAAGAAAGAATCGAGTCCGGAACGGCTCCTTATATAGATTCTGGTTGCCCCACTTCATTTAGGAGTGGGGTTCTGTTCTTCTCCTGTGGAGCTAGAATGCAGATTAGCACCACCCGATGGCTGTGTATGACCCAACACAGTACAGTACAGTACAGATTTATAACAAAAGGAAACAGACATGTTACCGCTCCAAAGTTTAACCATCCATGTGTCGTTTGGTTTGAAGTAAAAAAAAAATCCTCTTCTGTTTAATCGTCATCCTCCTCCTCAGTTTCCTCTTCATCTCTCCCTGTAATCTCCTCATCACTTGCGCCAGCCTCTACAACTCTTCGTCCTCCTCACGTTCCGCTGTGCGTCTCTTCTCATCCTTGCACAGGCGGGCAGCAGTCACGGCCTGTCGTCCAGCAGTGCAGGGCTGTAAAGAGTTATTTTAGTTTGGCCGTTATTGTAAGTTACAGTGGACAGGCTCAGTCACGAATGGAATTCATCTAATGTTAGTGAGAGAGAGTTAGAGAGAGAGAGAAAGGGTTAAACTGATACTGATACCTGAGTGCTAATTTCAACATACCTGTCCCTCTCGGAAGCACAGTATGAAGTCGATGTGGCTTTTTTAAATATATGTTGTTTTCCAGGTTTTTAATAGAACAAGATGCCAAAGGAAGACAAAACAAAAGTAACCCCAAACCAAATAATACAAATTATTTTTTGTTTTTAAGAGGTTACAATTAAACACAACATATAGATGATTAAATGGCACCAGACCCTCTCCACATGGGACCTTGTTGATCCAAACCACACCATAGATCAGGTAATGTTGTGGTGGTATAAAAAGGGTCTCCAAACCATCTTAAATTTATTCTGAGAACCAAGTTGTAACCGGTCTAACTGAATGACATGTAGCATCTCTGTGAGCCATTGTCCAAAGGAAGGTGGCGTTACGGAATTCCATTTCAAAAGAATTAGTTTTTTTGCCACCACCATTCCTAATTGTGAAGCAGTTCGTACATGCTGTGGCAGCTGAGGAGCCTGTGGAAAACATCAAAAAATGGCCAGGATGCTGGTGGGCCGAATCTCTCTACCATATACGTCTGAGAAACATTTAAAGATTGTAGACCAGAAGCTGTATAGTGAAGGACACAGCCAAAATAAATGTGCTAATGAGCCTTCTGCCACGTGACACCTATCAAATTTAGTAAACACAGATGGAAAGATTTTGTTCAACTTTGTTTCTGGAATAATGCAGTCTGTGTAGAACTTTGAACTGGATCAACCTGAGGCGAGAATATGGAGTTTATTTTGTTTCTTTATTATTCAATCCAAAAAAAAGGTGTTCAAACAAACAAAACATAGTATGGGGAGCCTAAATCACGCCCTTCTACTTCCACTCCATGGGTACCTAACTGCCAAAAAAAATTAATGAGAGTCAATGGATCGATAAAAGTTATTTTCTGATCCAGTTTGAAATGCGCCGTGAATCGAACATATGATGTCCCTGAATTTTAAAAACAAATTTTGATGCAGAGAAAACGCTGATTTTTGACCGGAGGCAAAAGTTACTTTAGGTTTTGTGTGAAAATGTTTAGCGGACTACAACTGCAGAAGAAGAAGGAGTGCGAGGGTCGGTAACCTCCAGGACGAAGAAAGGATCATTACACATGGAGAAAACCTCTATAAATCTGACCATGTGGAAAGTGGCAGCTATGTCGGGGGTAAAGCAGTCGGTGGAGTGAGAGCCAGCATGGAGGAGAAGCTCTACAAGCTCTAGGTGAGTGTTTTACGTGCTATAGCTAGTGCTTGTTCTCGTTAGCCAAATGGCGTCATATATGCGACTTCTGATTTGTAGGCATTAAAAATGCGAATTTTTACAATCAAATACATCCCAAATCACTGGACAAACACATTTGAAATGTACATCATTAGTTATCATTCAGACCGAATTACAACATATGTGTGATTCAGGACATAAGACAAAGCAGACCAGAAAATAACTTTTATCGCTGCATTGACTTCCATTCTTTTTTTTTTCGGTTTGAGGACCCATGGGCCAACCGAAAGGGGAGGAGACTTAGGCTCCCCATTCAATCAAAAAAAAAGTGGTTCAAACTAAATAAACATTTTAAAACCTGCAATAATAATTAAAAAACAGAAGTTTGTTTACTGAAACATTATTTTATTTTGAAAAATCAGAAATTTTGTTTGCAAATCTATCTTTTTTCTTTTAAAACTTTTTTGTTTGTTTGTTTGAAATTTCTTTTTTGTTTCAAATGAAATCTTTCATTGTAGGCGGGGCCTACTTCTGGCAATGAAAGACCTTTCTTTATGGGCTGGTGACACAGAAGTGAGCCTTGCCATTTTTTTCCAGTCATTTGCTGTGTAAAAGCTTCAGCTACAGACACCTGTCCAGCAGGAGGCAGAAGACACGCAGGATAATAGGAACGGTAAATGTCCATTTACAAGCTTCCTTTTGTAACGCCTTACAATTATTTTCTGGGGGTTTTTTTGTTCCTTGTGACTTTGTGAAATTTTCCAACAGTACTAGTAAATTTAAAAACTTTCTCGTACTTGTTAATGTCTTCTGGCCACAACCTATCTAGGTTAACGACTGTAGAATGTATGTAGAGTTAGCAACTTAGCATGTGTTTGGAAAATCAATGGACAATACAAGGTCTCTATGCAGTAATGTAGCATTGTTTTATTTTCACTGTTTAAATAAATAATAAATGAGTGAGTGACTGAATGAATTTGCAAGCCGCTAGTTTAGCATGCTGGTACGTTCTGTTTACATCTGCAGTTGTAACTGGGTGGGTTTTTTGAAACGCCAGTTACCAGCGTTTCAGGGCGTTCTACTTGATTTTTTCCTTTCAGAGTTCTGAGTACAAATAGCGTGCTACTCTGTCTGTGTTCACGCACTTTGAAGCCTCTTGTTGGTCACTGTAGGAGCTAATGTAGCAATAACGGGGTTGTTTAGGTAGGGCACATATAACAGACGGAACGTGGTGTTACAGTATATGATGTCCCCGGTTCTAATAAAGAAGCATCTGTGTTGAGAGTTTCTCAGTTCTAATAAATATCTGACGATATTACAGTCACCATCATAGATTATCAAGTACCCAATGCTTGTAAAACCAGAGGTTTAGATGTATGCACCCCTCTTTTCATCAGTTATTAAAACTGTCCCTCACACTTCATGTTATGGTAGGTATGTGACAAAAAATCAAATTTCTCTGATCCCAGCAAGTGGCATACCACTGGAAAGAACTGGAAAATACCTTTCCAATGATACCTGGATCATTGTGCTGTGACAAATATCAAGAAAGTTACGATATACCAAAAACGCCATTCATGCCTCAGGTGCCATGCAGAGAGGATCGGCAGGGTGAGTTAGTCACATACCTAGTTATGGTACATATTACATATGGGGTGGTTAAAGACAATGGTTAAAGTCATAGACATAAACACTAGACACCTCATCAACTGCACTTGCCTATTGGTATATTGTCTACAGTCATTAATGACTAGTGATCAAATGTACAAGTTTGTAATATTAAATTTTTTATATTGTTTAACTTATTATAATATTATAATTTTTGTGAGTTGTAAAATTATATATTAGCCTTTAGGATCAAAAGAGCATTCTCTAATTTGAATATATATATATATATATATATATATATATATATATATATATATATAATATTTTTTTTTTTTTTTTTTTTTTTTTTTTACCAAGGGTGTTCCAAATTGGCTCTTCCTAAATAGACTGAATTGATTTTTGTAAACAACAACTGCAGGTCGTAACACTTTTCTCCACAGCTGCCTCAGGGCATGTGCTTGAGAATGACGCTGCTGGAGGTCTGTGGGGCTCTCTGGTTGGAAAAAAGTGTCTTTAAAGCACATCTTAGTCATGTGGAAGCCATTGACGGAACCAGCCTGTAAACCCTGATGATGAATGCAGTGGACAGCATGACGAAGCTGCCCTAAGCTCTCTCTGTTGACCAACCTGTATGATGTTACCCTCGTCAACCACAAAATATGAAAGTGTATCTGTATTCAGCTCATCCAGCAACACTGCCTGTTTGTTCTAATAAAGCTTAAAGAGGTCATTTAGACACATAAAATAACTGCACAAGAAACTTATTCCGATTTATGTTCTGATATTTAAAATTGTTCAACGTAAGCTTCTTTAAAAAAACTAATACAACTTTTAATAAAATGACTTCATGATATTTAACATTTTTAGAAATTCATTTATTCACAACCATCGAACACCTAAAAAAATGTGACGAAAACATGAATAAATAAAAAGAAAAAAGTCCATCCATCCGGTCCCTGCTCTCCTCAGTCTCCCTTTGCTGCTTCATGTCCTAAACAAGAAATCAATAAACAAAGTTTACAAAAAAGAGTAACACAACAGTCATTACGAGATTTATATTTATTAAAGTGATCAGTCATAAATTGTTTTTTGCAATGTTGCAAACGTACATAGAGTACGTTTATTTTTTGCTCTTAATTTGTTTATCAGGTGTTATGCAGAGAACGGCATGCCTGCCAAGATTTGCTAGCCTGGGTGCCAGCCGAAGACCCGCCCACAACATGGTCTGGAAGATCTGTTTGAACCAATCAAATCCGACTTACAATGATTGACAGGTGAACAACATAATGTAATCGACCACGTCACCAAAGAGCGCCAGGGTTAAATTTGTTTACAACAACGATGGCTGCTGCTGGAGAACTGAGATGTGTAGATTCTGCCATTGAATCTTTTTCTACATGATATCAACAGCGCATTAATTTTAAAAGAGGAATTTTAAGATAAGAACAGATAACGTCCGTTGCTCTGCAGAGCAATGTCACAAAAAACACGCCCCATAATCACAGCCCAATGGAGCCGCCATGGTATACGTCAGCCTGACTGAAATCTCACGTGCAAATCAAGAGTGGGATGATTGACAATTCCTTATACTGTACCTACAGTACCTCCCTTTCAGACATGTTTCATGGAGTTTAAGGGCGTTTTCACGGGAGTCCGTACTCGGATACCGTATTTGGTCACAATCCACTTATTTCGTACCATGTGAACACAGACTGGACCATGCCAGAATATGGCCAGAGAGACCTGCCTTGGAGGTAGTATCCAAGTCCAGGTACGAGCGGCCACGGATCATGTGTACACAACCCGTACTCTGGCCGTACTCAAGACAATAGACGCGCTCCACGCGGAAATGACGACACCCCCGGCCGAAATTACAGAATCACCTCGCGACAATAAAAGTACCAAAACAAAACGATTTAAGCATCCCAAAGCAGATTACAAAACAGTGGGTTTACTACAACACTCACCCTGTAGACGGCTTCAGGTAGCAGCTGACCAGTAGAACAGTTTGTTTACATTCTAGGCTGTTGCTCGTTTTATGACGTTGGTACTTCTCACTTCCTTGTTTGTTGGATAACTACAGACTTATTTGTATACTGCCACCTGCTGTTTAGGTGTAGTAAAACACTGGATTCAAGTACTGGTCAAATACGTGCCATCTGAACAGAAGAAATGTGCATTTTCTCTGGCCGTATTCTGGCACGGCCACACATGTGAAAACGGCCTAAGTCACAGTTCTCTAATCTTAAACTCAACAGTAATAAAACAAAAAAAGTTACTCGTGGCCACGGCCTCCACTGTAACCAAACTCAACATTTTTTCTGTTGACATTGATAATCCCCTCTTTCCTCATCCACCCTCAGGTAAAGAGTCTGGATGTTATACTTAATAGTACGCTCTCAATTCAGTCTCATTTATATTACCTGGTCTGCATACTCCCAATTACATAACATTAACCAATTTCATTGTTTCCTTACTCTCCCTGCTGCTGCCATCCTTGTCCACAACCTTGTCATCTCCCAGATTGACAATTGCACCTCTCATCTTTTTGGTTTCCTCAATTAGTCCCTTCATACACTCCTACCTTCTTCAGAACTCTGCAGCTCAGATCATAACTAGGACTTCCTCAAGAGAACACATTACCCCAGTTCTTAATCAGCTTTACTTGTTGTTTATAGAAATTCAGATCAATTTAAAAATAATAATCCTCAAATTTAACTACATCCATAGCGTTTCTCTTCTTCATCTGTGTGACCTGCTTTACCTGTCTGACCTTATCTGTCTGACCTTATGTACCGCACCCATCTTAACTCAGCCCAGTGTCTACCTATGGTCTTACGCGTTTTGGGAAGGTGTCTGTGTGTGGATGTGTGTTAATATGTGGATGTGTGCCAGTGTGTGTCTGTTTGTGTTCGGGAAATGGGGTTGGGAAGGGGGAATAATTGTCATTTTGTTTTTACAATTGTGGGGAAGGGATGGGGATGTGGTTTATGTGTGGTCATTTTAATCTATAAAGCACTTTGAGCTGCATTTTTTTGTATGAAAAGCGCTTAAACTTAAACTTGATTTGATTTACATCGCCACTTCTTCCCATTCTCTCGGATCTTCGTCAGCCACTGATCTTATATCTTTTATGTGGCTTGTCATTGTGGGGAGCAGACACTTCAGCCGCTCTGTTCCTCACCTCTAACTCACTTTCCCCTGACATCATAAATACTGACTCTCTTCCTTTGTTTGAATCACAGCTCAAAACACATCTGTTCAAAGGGCTTATTCATTTTAGAAAATGAGTTTTGTTGTCTACTGATTTGCTATTTGATTAATTGTTTTGATTATTGTTTGTCGATGTGTTATTCGTTTTACATGTTTCTTCTTCTCCATAAGGTCATGTTTGGTTTTAGAAATGTGCCCTCAAAGAAAATGTATTATTATTATTATTATTATTATTATTATTATTATTATTATTATAAAACTGCCAATCAAATACAGTGCTTTAAACTTTGATAACCTCCTTGCCCTGATAATTTCAGTTGCAGAAACTTAGGCAAACCCAAATAACAAAACCAAAAATTTAGTTTGTTGTTCTGAGGAAAAATACTCCTTTCAGTGGAGCTGAATAATTTTTTTCATACATTAAGTATAGTTTACATGGAGTAATCATAATTTTATTTTGAGCTATGATTACAGTCTATCTATTAGGAGTATCTGCTCACCCCTTACTCCCCTTGTTGTTTCATTGATAAAGCAATAAAAGAGAATGTGTGGTAAATTACTCATGAAAACCGTTTTCCACCTCCTCTGCTTACTGAATTTTTTGATTGGCCTTGTTCAAAATATGTGCAAAGGGTTTATGTCAAGCAGCAAATCACAGCTCTTAATGAGTGCCAACATTTTCTTTTGATGACAAGCAATCACATAAAAACACCCATGGGACTAGTAGAATAAAAACAGATATTCACACACTATCATTTATTTCCATTTCTGTCCTTAGTCTCCTGGCACATAGCGACTCATTGACTATACGTAACAATTATTTTTTTGTTGCAGAAGACAAATACTAGGTATGTAGAGAAATGTCAATACTTCTATGGTGTTATATTTTTACCCAGAAAAACAATAGAAGGCTTGTTTTGGGTTTATTTTTTATTTCATTTTACTTTTTGTTTTTTGGGAGATGGGGTGTAACTGTGTAACTTAAAGTGAAAGTGTGTAGTTTCTGCAGTACATCTTTGAAAGTAGCCATTTAAATATTATGTAAAGCACATTAATTGCAAAATATTGGCGATATTGTAAAATATGACTTTAAAAATCAGTTTTAAAATACATAGGCGCGGGTCCTCTTTTCAGGGGAAAGCCATATTAGATGACATCTTTACTTCTATAAGGGCCCGGACGGACAAAGCGCACGGAACCAGCCCGGTATTAAAATATTGATATCCCCTCAAAATGCAAAAAAGTTTAACCATAAATAAATTTTTACCTCTTCGCTAGTTCCAAGCGATGAAAGAGAGACTGATGTGCTCGTCATGTTGCTGCAAATAGATCATTCTCAGGGAATTGAGCGTTTGAAAACAACACTAGTTGGAACTCAATTGTTGAGTTTCTTACTCGAAGACACAGATACCGCATGCTTGTGATAATTTAGGTATGCACTGCCCCCTACTGGCCGAAAGTTACACACAGTGCCTTTAATGGAGAAGCCATTATTTGAACAGGATTCAACATATATTCTTGTTTCCTGTTGATACACTGAAATTAACTATTGCATAATTTTGCTTGGACTATTTTCAGATCTAAGCATTTCTAGTAATTTAACGAGTAAGAAAAAAAAGTTAAGCTAATGTATGTCTGCATTTTAGACACAAAGTCAACAGCATTGTCTATACTCCAGAAAAATATACACAGGACGCACTGTATTTGCACTAAGTCATTGCAGTTTTTTTTGTTTTTTTTACTTATGTCCTTTTTTATGCTATGATTCAGTTTTTGTTTAAAAATGTTCAAGAGTTATAAATTAAAGTTGAGTTAAATATACAAAGGGAGTATGAATGCTGGGCAATTGTGAAGCAACCAGGCGTGACCAGTATAATGGTAACGCGTGCTGGCTCCAGGCTCCAATAAGAGTGAAGTAATAAAATTACATTGCTTGGTCTTCTTTCTCTTTGGCTTTGATTGCGGCTGGGCTATGAGTCAGTTTGGTTTGATGGGGCTGTGGTTTATACATGGTGCCCGTTGGCAAACTGCTTCTTGCTTGTAATCCACACAAAATTCGGTTTTGTCTCAATATCCAGTCAGGTTGTAAGAAGGTGAGGGCATCTTTGTCTGTAATTGAGAACATCATCACTCCTAAGCAATCCTTTCATTGAGTTTTATTCTTTTGTTTCACTTTAACTTTTACTATTTTTGAGCTTCTAAAGCCTCCCTCTAGTTTGATGAGCCAGAAAGAACTGGCTACGTTTAAATCATTAGTTTAAGCACTCTTAAATTTGTCTATCACCAATGGGCGAAATACAGACTATAAGACAGCAAGACAGAGACCCACAGGGCAAACAGCCATTCACACACATATCTAAAGACAATTTATACAGTGCAATTAACCTAATAGTCATGTTTTTGGACTGTGGAAGGAGGCCGGAGTACCCGGAAAGAACCCTGCAAAGGGAGAACATGCAAACTCCAAACAGAAAGACCTCAGGACAGGATTTTTACTCAGGACCTTCCTACTGCAAGGCAACAGTCCTACCAACTGTGCTCGCTGACAGGATGTTGCATGATTTATGCTTGTGAGGTGGCAGGCATTGCACCTCTAGTCTAATAATGATTGCAGATTTCCTTTTTCCTGAGGGCTGCGGTTTCTAACCCAGGAGTTTCTCTTTTTTCCATGTGTTCTATTTTTAAAGATCTGTATACATTCTATGTACCCCTTGTTATGCATGTCAACTGAAAACAAAAATGCTATTAGATAAATAGCTTTATTTTAGTATGTATTATATTATTATTATTATTATTATTATTATTATTATTATTATTATTACCAAAAGGTGTCAGTGGAGTACCCTCTGCACAGATTTTAATCGGGCATTATTACTCGCTTAGCCTTTATTGTAGACGTCAGCCTTTATAGCCATAAACAACCATCCTCCCACTGTGGAGGTTTTTGACCATACTTGACCAAGTTGGAAAAGCAAGGACGCATTGACTCCGCCCAGCCTCCAGGCAATGCCTCCTTTTGCCGCATTTTTTCAAACCAGAGATGTAGCTGCTGGAAGTCTTTTGAAGGGAGTGTGTTGCTCTGTAAGCACAAAAAACACAGACGGAAATCTACTTCATAAATTTGAATACGTGAGGGAATGGTAAAGGATTTACCAATCATCACTCCACTGTGATAAAGGGATTTACCCAAGCTTTTTGAACTTTTGAAAAGAGGTCATCATATCTAAGCAGATACAAACACTAAAAAAATCCCGGTATTAAAAAGAAGGTTTATTGATACAATCAGATACGTAAAAAAAACCCAACATAAATTGGACTTTGTTCGGAAATATCTATTCGGCCTAGAAACTGCTGATTTCTCTGCAGTAAAAATGTGAGTTACCCATATATTTTGCAGTCCTGTGGGTGGCTTTTATGAGCTTTTTGGTTTGGTAGCTGTTCATTGTGTACACCCTTATGCTTTCCATATAATATTATATGAACTGCTAATGTATGGCTTCAGGAAACCCACTTATGCTCTCTTTCTGCCTCAGAATGTAGGTGGTTATCTTACTCTCCCATGTATTCACAGCCTGTGCTCTTGCCTTATCAGCAGTCTAAAGCTTGCATGCTCAATCACCTGATTTGTCAAGGGTAACTCCAAAAGATTCTGATAGGCACCCCACAAATCACCCAGTTGATCTAAAATATCGACCAGCCACAAAAAGTCATTACACACAATAATGGCGGGCGGGACCTTGAAGATGTGACTTAATTAGGTTTCAAATGGTTTCAAAATGCCTTCAAATCTGCTCCCCTAGAGACTTAAGCGCTCATGGCTTTTCCTCAACGACTACAGGTGTGGAAAGAGGGGTACACAGGCACCGACAATGATACTACTTCTTCTAGGTAAAGGTAATAGTAGCACCACAGTAATTAAAGATAAACATATGTTATTCAGTTACACTCCTGTTGCTATTTAATGATTCCTGTATGATTCTTTAAATGTTGGTCCGTCATTTAATTACTAAATACCAAATCAGACACGAATGATTCAGTAATAATTACCTAAGGTTCATACCGAACCTCATCACGGATTTCTTAGGTAATGATTCCTAAATTATTACTTTATGGTTAGTCAGTCATAGATACCTAATCAGAGAGTAATGATTCATCATTGATTGACCTGTTAATGATTTATTCCTGAATTATGAATAGTGATGCAAAATTTTGTTACTATTTTTACAAAATTTCTAAAAACAATCCCAAAAGTACTTTTTTTTTAATATGTAAAATCTGATCTGAAATAAAGATAGAATTTACTTTTACATTTTAATACTTTAACTATTAATCAATCATGTTGCAAACATCCAAGTGTTCCATCCTGTTTGCCAACTAATGAGTCCATTCAGTGTAAGAAAGGTGTTCCTTCAGCTGTTGTCAATTTCCAGACTGTTAGGTATGATGAATCTCTGACCCACAAAATAAACATTTATGAGGCCCATGACCCCAACTCTTGATGAAACATTCTAGCACTTTTTCCGAGTCACTCAAAAAGTAGTACATTGACAACAACACCTACATTAAACAATATATGTTGATTTTATCAATTAAAGTCTTTTTTCTATCTTTTATTCAATTTATAGAATGCAGAAGGTTGCTCATAGATATTTCTACCTTTGACATTTTTTTCCTCAAGAAAATCTCAAGACCCCACACTTACATGTTTGTGACCCAAAGTGGGCCGTAGCAAATGTGCCACCTAATAATTGAATGAGCTGACCAATTTCAGAAAGGGTCTTCTTTATATGGATTTCAGGTCTGGCATTCAAAATGCCCATTTTCTCCTCCTCCAGGTTCTTTCAAGATTTGATTTGAAGACATAGAGAGAAAGTTATATTAAACCAAAAATATTCAATTCCGTTTATTTACACAGTGCCAATTCACAAATCATGTCTCAATGCATTATATAAATTTGTTCCTTGCCAGTTCCTCAGTAGATAGGCAAATTTTGTGAGCATTACTGTAAAGTTTTAACATTAATATTATTATTGATGTGTTTATGAGTACCAGCAGTCTGCTATTGGTGACAGCAGGATGTAACTCGAAAAGCACTTAAAGACCGCAGACTTCCGCCAAGACAGATCAGTCCCAGCCCCCATCCCAGATGATAAACCGGATCACCCCCAAAATCTAATCACTTGGTCCTGGTTCCAATTTAGACATTCCTGAAGATTTCCAGCAAATTCATCTATACATGTTTGAGTTATATTGCTAACAGACCTCCTTGCAGGAGGTAATATGTGACTTATTTATAAACGCAGCCGAATCAATAGTGAGTACCATTGTTTTAGCATTAGCAGAGAGTTTGACTTGTACCAGCAGCTGAGATAGTGGAAACAATTTAGCTTTAGTTTTAAGAATTATGACATGCTGAGACCATACACTGTCATGCTTTCCTTTTTTGCTCTGTGATGTCACGTCATCACACATTGAAATGCCTCCTTACTGGACACTGCAGATGAAACTGGATTAACGCACTGCACTCTGGAATTCAATTCTATATGTAGTTCAGTCTGTCTATACGTTGTTCAGTTATTGTTTGCCAGTGGTGGTAGGACATTAGCATGTAGGCCCATCATCTCCTTCAGGCTATAATCTCTTTTTAAGCAGACCTAAGCTGATAGGAAGCATGTAGAGCTTTTAACTGTGTAATAAAGTTCGACTCAAAGTTTTCATAAAAATACTTTTTCCCTTTTAATTAAAGTCTGATTTTGATGAAATGCAGGTGTAATGTAGCCACATGTATGTCTAGCATTGAAGTAGAATATATAAAAGCTTTTTCTGTTTTGTTTTGTTTTTTTCTTTGGTTGCTACGACCATTAACATTCTTTTTAAATCCTATGTCTCACCTCAGAAAACAAAGATCTCTACATATGATAAGATGTGGGAGTTCATGAGCAGTCGGAGGCATTCAGTAATGGTGAAGAATATTGAAGAAGGCATTCACCGTGTGCTCACCTCTGACTACGCTTTCCTCATGGAGTCTACAACCATCGAGTTTGTAACACAGCGCAACTGTAACCTCACACAGATTGGAGGCCTTATTGATTCCAAAGCCTATGGGGTTGGAACACCAATGGGTATGTATGTGTGTTTGTGTGTGTAGTATTTTGTGGGATATATTTTATTTATTGTCTAGTCTTCTTTTTTTATTTTATTTTAAATAGGAAAATCTCCAGAAAAGCAGTTAAATATATTTCACAAGGACTTTATTCCAAAAAGCAGTGACATATTTTTGCCATGATTGTTCTTGAAGAACTCCCCGTGAATTAAACAAACAATTGTTTGATAAATTTACCTCATTGTAGGTTGCATAACTGATTCTTCTTGAATCAACAGTTTACAATGTACAGTTTGCCACATCCATTATTTATTATTTATTGAATTTTTTTCTGAAATAAGAACTTGGTGCATTCTTGGCTGTACAAATTTCTATTTAAATTTTTCAAGGAATATGCTGAAGGAATATGGTGCATTTCCTCCCACAGCCCACTAAAGAAGTGTGATATCAGTGTTTGTGATTCTGACTTGATAATAGAAGTGAGAATAGAGAGGCGTGTGTTTAATTGGCTTCTGTGATGGACTCGCAAGCTGTCCATGAGTTGTCCTGCCTCTTCCCAGTGACTTCTGAAATAGGCTGCAAGCTTACAGCAGCCAACTCCATCAAATTATCAAACAGTAGTAATCTACATATCTCTTATATTCTACTGAGAATCTGTAGAGGTTTGGAATCTTGTAATGATTTTAAATCTTTTAGTGGCCAAAACTCCCTAACATTTTTTAAAAATGGCTTACTGTGGAGGATATATGATATCCAGTAACATCTTACAGATGACTGAGGAAAATGTCCTTGCAGAGTGTGCATATGAGGGAGGTCATTTGGTCTGTTTGTGTATGCTCTGTTGGTCAGCCACAAAAGGTAATTTGAGTGACTGTTTAGGTGTGTGGGAAAACATTCAATGTAGGCAATATTTGCTTTGGGTGATTGCATTTCTTGACTGATGGATCTTTTTCTAGGTTTTTGCAGTGTGTGTCTGTGCACTAGAGCGTATGCATGCATTAGCTGGCTTGGCCCAGATGACTATAGTATGGAAGGCTTTGAAATATTTCAATATTTCTTCCGCTGTTTATAGTGGTTATATCTATTCATTTTACTCATACCTGTGTTTCAATAAAATAAAGAAAAAAGGCAGAAGGGGAAAGGAATAAGACTGAAAAGTAAGCATTTGCTTATGGCATAGCGATGGATGGATGGATGGATGGATGGATGGATGGATGGATGGATGGATGGATAGATAGATAGATAGATAGATAGATAGATAGATAGATCTGTCTGTCTGTGGAGCAGGGCAGTGATAGCAGTCTGTTGCTGAAGCTGCTTTTATACCTGAAGATGGCACTGTGCAGTGGATGATTAGGATTTTCAAAGACGGACAGAAGCCTAATCTGCACCGTTACTCCGCCACAAATTACATGCTGTCCATTTCCTACCCGACAACAAAACCTGCCTCCCTCACTAGCTTGTCGAGTCATGTGGCGTCCTTTTTCTGCTCCCCTGCACACAACTGCATGCAGGAGGGCACTTGCTACTGCAGTTCAGCAAAACATCTGTAGCAACTTCCTATAGATGTTGAAGGATGGCAGCCTACTGAAAAAAAAAAAAATATATATATTAGATGGAATTTTTGATCAATTTCTCCTAAAAGTGACAGAAAGCCGAACAGAAATGGTGCAAGCCAAACCTCCAAGTTCATTATGAGGTAAGAAGTTGTCAGGTTTAGCAGGTTGGACTCAAGTGCAGAGACAGGCTTAGAAAAGTTATTTCCCATTTTATTGAAAATAGTCAAAATCTTCGAAGGGAGCACAGGACAAGGAACCACACAGGGAAGGTTTGACGAGGATCCGACAAAGACAGACAGACGCAGGGAGGTATATATACTGAGGGATGGCTAATTGTGGAATAAAGAACACCTGGGAAGCACAACAGGTGAAACCAACTAGGGATAATTGATAGAAACAGAGGGGGAAGGAACAATCAGGGGGAGGAAAGATGACACAGACAGGAATGGATCATAACAGCAGGAAGCAGGAAACAGCAGACAGGGAGGCCGGCGGCATGGAACCTCGAGTGTAGGAGGCTGGCGGCGGAGTAGAGGCTGGTGGTGAACCTTGTGGCGCAGAGTTGGGCGGAGTTTTACCTTGTGGCGCAGAGTTTGACCCGTGGAGTGCTGCTGAGGCAGGTTGCTGGACTTCTGACGCAGAGGCTGGTTGCTGGACTGCTGAGGCAGAGGCCGGTTGGTGCATTGCTGAGGCGGAGGATTATATTGGTGGGACTTGACCTTATGACGTGGAGTCGGAACCGTGGATTGCTGCCGAAGCAGGCTGGAGGGCTGCCGAAGCAGGCTGGAGTACTGCTGAGGCAGGTTAGTAGACTGCTGAGGCAGAGCCAGGTTGATGGACTGCTGAGGTTGACGGAGCTGAGCCTTGTGGCTTGGAATGCGGCAGAGCTGAGCCTTGTGGCTTGGAATGCGGCAGAGCTGAGCCTTGTGGCTTGAAATGCGGCAGAGCTGAACCTTGTGGCTTGGAATGCGGCAGAGCTGAACCTTGTAGCTTGGAATGCGGCAGAATGCGCAGCCGTCTGGACACCCTCAGAGGAGACTTGGAGGCGAGGCGCATCGGTCTGGACGCCCGCGGAGGAGACTTGGACTGCGACCTGCTGCTGGCAGCCGTTGGAGAGGTCCGCTAACGCAGGAACTGTCTCTGGAACGCCAGGGGTCGCAGGAACCATCTCTGAAACGTCAGGTGTTGCAGGAACCATCTATGAAACATCAGGGGTCACTGGAACCGTCTCTGGAACAGGAGAAACCACTGGAACCGTCTCTGGAACAGGAGAGACTACTGGAACCGTCTCTGGAACCGGAGAGACCACTGGAACCGTCACACATTGAAGACCTGGGTTCTGGATAACGCTCTGGACACTTGGGTTCTGGGATTGTTCCAGAAGAAGGCTCAGAAAAAGTCTCTATAGAGCTCACGGGCTCTCCTTGGTAGCAAGTTCAAGAAAATCCCCTGAAGAACCAGGCCCAGGAACACGGGCAGAAGGCCCGGACTCAGGAGCAGGTTCAGGACGATCAGCTTTTGGATCGCACTCCAAAGATCCGGGTTCCAGAAAGCACCCAGAGAGTGTGAATCTCGAAATGCCCTCCGAAATCCCAGCCTCCAGAATGCGTCCAAAAGCGTCAGATCCTGAAACCTGTTCTGAAGTCCCACTGTAGGCGGAAACCCGGAACTGCGGGGAAACACCGCTGCATTGCGGCCGAGGAGGAGGCGAACGGCCAAAGAGCTCGGCCCAAGCAGCCTCCCTAGTCCACTCGGCTTCTTCCCACACCCAGGCTAGGTCCAGGGAGTACAGGAGGGGTTTATGCTCATGGAGGATATCCAGCATATCCTTTGCCGCCCAGAACTGCTCCCAAGGAGCGGAGAGGAGAGCCGTCTTCTCCAGAAGGCCCACCACCGTCCCAACAAACTCCTCCATCACGGCTGGATGGAGCGCCTGGGAGTCGAGCTGCTGGCCCGAGAATCTGGGAGCCTCCAAAGACGGAAAAAGGATTCTGAGGACTGGTTGAAGGGCTGCGAGAGCGAGGAGGAGAAGCGGTCAGGGAATCCGCCGCACCGATGGGAGAGGAGCGTGATTCCCGCCGCTGGGGAGCACCTCGGCCGGCAGATCGCTGGACAGCAAGGTCCCCTCGGAAAAGACAAGGGCTGAAGCGAGGCTCCTCTGGGAGGAAAACGAAGCTTCCTGAAGACGCCTTCGTCGCCGACCCCGGGGAGCGGTCAGGGAGGCTGCCGCACCTGCCGGAGGTTCTGGAGTCTCCTCGGGGTCCTCGTTTAGGCGGGCCAGAAAGTACGCCGGGGATCGGCAGCTAAGCTGTGGAGGTGAGTCGTACTTCTCTGCTGAGTCTTCTTTGTTGTCGGATCCTTCTGTAAGGTTTAGCAGGTTGGACTCAAGTGCAGAGACAGGCTTAGAAAAGTTATTTCCCATTATTTCCCAAAAAACGGCTGCTGTCTTTCGTTTCCATGTGTTTCTAGAGTATTCTATAATCCGCACCTCTAGTAAAAGTTTACAGCTTAATCAAAACGTACTTTCTGTCGTTCATTGCTCCTTGAGTAAGAAATGCGTTTACAATCCTAGAAAAAAACAGAAGCTGCGCTGTGTGATAGTAGGCAGAGACGCCATGAAAACTTAGCACCCCATGCTGTCCTAGTCGAGCAACACTGAAAAAACAATAGAGAATGGAGTGGAACAGCTGAGTATTAAAAAAGGGAAAACGTCTCTGTCAGTATTTCTGCGTCTGAGTGCACATTTGCGGTCGGAGAAGCATAAACTAGGCTTAAGCCGCTGTGCCTGCAGGGGCGGTGCAGACACCTCTATCACTCAACTTTCAACCATTGATGTCACTGGTTGAGCACTCAGTCGATTTCTAGGAGAGGGAGGGGCAGCTGCTCAGGGAGCACAATTCAGGAGGATTACTCAGTCATGCGTGAATTAAGCCAGAAAACACTTTTTTAATAGAAAATTGCATTACCCGACGGTTGAAAACTCCAAAAACTTGATTTTGCATGATATAGCCTCTTTAATAGATGTTGTACTATTAGGTACCATGAGCTTTTCAGTAACGTTGTTGTATTTATATATCTATGGCCCTTTTTCTACTAGAGCCAGTACAGTCTGGAACGGGTAGCTTCAGAACCGTTCTGGTATGTTTCCATTACCTGTGTCCCATTCGAACCGGCCCTCTTTTTTTTCCCGACTGGTCCGAAGTGTGCCAAATCGACCCAACACGCCCACCTATGGACTGACTGGTACAGTAATGTGATATCTCTCTCATTCCTACCTTGGCCTGGAGTTATTTGCTTGAACTGATGTCTCAGAATGTAATAACAGCAACAGCACCAACATCAGAAATGTTCTCCATAAAATTTTAAATATTCAAAGTCTCATAAAGTGCTTTATTTTCTTTGCTTTAAGTAGGTCATATTTAAAAAAAAAACATTGTGCTTTATAAAGTGTTTATAGCGTTTAAGAAAGGTTGTGGTTTTGATCAAGCTGAAGCCCAAAGGCGACAAAGAGAATCTACATTGCTATTGGCTGCAGCTTCAGCATCTGGGAAAAGCTGTAATAGCAGATTTTTGTAAGGTCACCAAGAGGAATGGAGCTGCAATCGGGGCTGTTATCGCCTTCTACACGTGGGTTGGAGCAGTGAAGTAGGCTTACGACAGAACTGCAGTGTTGGGGAGGAAGAAGGCTGGTAGCCGGTATAGCAGCAGAGAAACAGGAGGTCTCTATTTTGATGTGGCACCCTAAGATCATCACTGGCCCCCATTTATATGAAGAGAAAATAGACTTACAATATTTGTGTGTGCGTAATACCTGATTTGTAACTTGTGTCAGCCTGTTTCTGTGTAACTTTGGGTACTTGTATGTGTTTGGTCAAATGTATATACACACAAATATCAAGAAATTAAGAGTACAAAATCCATTAACACCCGCACAAATTCAAATTACACTAACTTAAAACTAACTAAAAATTATAAATGTCTCTTACCCATGCTAATTATTAAGTACATATGCACCCATCACTGATACATACAGACAAAACCACATGTATGCACAGATCAGTTACAAGAACATCATTCACTTCACTTCTTGAGATTTGTGCATACATGATGTGTTTAAATGCTGGTAGAATGTTGGGTCATCTGAATATTCTTTGCTTTCCCTCTCAACCTGGTGCTGTGAAAAAGAATATCAGGACCTTTTAGTTCTTATACAAATATTAATACAATGTTTTTAAAATTATAAAATTGTTTTAAATATACATGTATGGACAGAACTTTGTGCCATTAGAAAATATAAAGCTGAATCTGAGTTTGCCTAATTTGAAATCTATTTTTTCCTGCTTATGTATAAATGCGGCAATGCGCAGTGGCATAACAGGGAAAGCGGAGAACACATGGGCAACCCATCATTCTACCAACATTTAAACGCATCATGTATGCACAAATCGAGTCTCAAAACCCCTTGTGCAGTTGTAATTCCGATCTGTGCGTAACTGTGGTTTTGCCTGTCTGTATCAGCCTCTAGTACCACTTTTGGGCTCCAAGAACTTGGATGAGCTACCACCACAGATACAGAGACTCAGGATCAGGTTAATGAGATATTCTTTCACCATCTCACAAGCTCCAGGAAAGAACATAGCGATGGCTGACGTGGTTTCCAGAGCCCCAGACAGGACAGATCGTGGAACAACTATGAAGGATGAACTTCGACTTGTATGCACATCAGGTTGTCTCTAATCTGCCAGCAATAGAGGGGAGACTACAACAAATAAAAGAGCAGCAAGATAAAGATGAAACACTAAAACAAATTAAACAATACTGCACACGGGGATTGCCGGATAGAAATAAGACACCGAGGGGCCTGTGTCCCGTTCCGTCAGCATGCTGCGGATCCAACAGTCGAAGAGGGACTTCTACTGAAAGGAACGCAGATTTTTATTCCGAAAACTTTGCAGAAGTAGTTTTGTGTAAAGAACCTACTCAGAGAGCGGAATGTTATGGTAGAGCTTGATGAGCACTGTTTTTGTGTTGTGCGCATACAGCACCCTTTTGAGGAGTAAAAGGGTATCTCTGATGTTCTGAAATAAATGCAGGGTCACGTAGCCATGGCTGTCTGAATATGTTTCGGATAAGCGATACTTAGGAGGAAAATTCATAATAAAACAATAATTTTGAATGTGAAACACTGAATTAAACTTAGAGATTAAACACAGCTGGTCTGAAGCACATTAATAAATACCGTTGTTAATTAAAACGCGACGAGTCTCTACTTCTTTCAGATCTGAGCTTTGTGAAGTAATTTGTGTTGTTGTTGAGGTGGATACGCGTACCGTTGAGGTTGTTATGAACACACGCCTTTCTGAGCTCCTGGGCGATGCGGACCTGTAGTGAAGCACATATAATCGGGGAGACGCAGATAGACGTAACAAGGTGTTTTTATTGCAATATGCAAAGTTATAGGAGAACCATGTCAGTCAACATGTCAGAAGTTTTTTAAATTTATGCCGGACAATTTTTACTTTGTCGGTAATGTCAAACTTTCGACCGTGTTTTATAGTGCCAATTGTAAACTAATTAATCACTACAATTAGGTGGTTAGAATTCATTTTGGAGAGGCAGATAATTTGATCATTAATATTAAAATATGGGAGATTTACAGGATGATAATAATACGGGAAGATGGCGGGAAAGAGAGGTAAAAAAATGGGAGTTTCCCTTCCAAAACAGGAGATTTAAAAGCTATACGGCCAAAGGAGCTCCAACTAAATATTGGTAAATATATATAGTGCCGTACATGCCCATACTTTTTATCTTTATACTTTTAAGTTTCTAAAAATCCTTTTTTTTGTAATGACTTTCATTAGTTGTCAGGTAAAATCTTCAAAATTCAAAGATATATACATTTGAAATATATTAGTCTTTGTGTAATTGACAAATCTAATATACAAGTTTCAATTTTTGAATGGAATTACTGAAAGAAAGACATTTCTTTATATTCTAATTTTATGACCAGCACCTGTATAACAAGGAATAAAAATTCCAAATCTAGCAAATCTATATATACACAACTATGACAACATAAACCTAAATATATAAGAAGACTTACGTAGGTGGTCCTCCTATCCTTTGGGGTTTTATGACAGGATTAATGTGATAGAAATTAACATTTTACCAAGTCTCCTATACCTATTGTAATCTCTACCCTTAGAAATATCAAAAACAAAATTCAACAGATGGGACAAAGAAATCTCCAGGTTTATACAAGAAGGTAGAAAACCAAGAATAAGGTATTCAACTCTCCAATTGCCTAAAGAAAAATGAGGAAGCACACTTCAAAACTTAAAAGAATATAATACCCCATCACAAATATATACCCTTTTATTGACTGGTGTAACGCTGAGAAGGAATTAAAAATAGACCTAGATCCAATGACAGAATTTATTCTTAAAGTGTTGAATAATATCTGCAAAAGCATAAAGTAGGTAAGGAGATGGGTTTACTAAGAGGTGTTGTATGGGATAGACAATTTGAACCAGGTAACTGATATAGTGATCGACAGAATGAGGAATGATGCTATATGTAAAATATGAAAAAAGGTAATATAAATAGCAATCAGGAAATGAAATGTATATAGCAACTAAAGAATCAAGATCTATATATGTACTTACAACTGAAAGAGGGAGGAGGAAATTAATCCAATTATTACCATATTTGTACAGGCTTATGAAAAAATCTAAAAGAATGTCAAGGATATATAAATCTTTAATATAATTACAAAATAATTCATCAAATTCTACTCTCCCACTCTCTCTCTCTCTCTCTCTCTCTCTCTCTCTCTCTCTCTCTCTCTCTCTATATATATATATATATATATATATATATATATATATATATATATATATATATATATATATATATATTGAAAATGAGATAGACAAGGAGAATTTAAGATGCTGTGTGGCACAGAATATGGATATCACAGCTTAATACATCACAATCACAAAGAGGGAGGGAATGTAGCTGGCAGAATCAGAAACAATATTTTATTACACCCAAAATTATGACAAAGTGTATAGGAAAGGAGTAGACATATTGGAGGAAGTGTGACAATATAAACTCAGATCATAAACACATACAATGTTTGATGCAACATGAGATGTAGTCTACAATAGGATTCAGATAGATGGATTGTGGAGGAAATTTCCATTATAAGGCAGCACACATAATTAAAATATTTATGTCTCAAAATGTACCATGAGGACCGGCCTGAAGTGGCTAATCGGGAGCACCTGGACATTTCCCGGTGGGCCAGTCTGATATCTGGGCCGCAAGGACCGACCTTATGGCAAGCAGAGTGGTACAAGTGTGCTAAATGTGCAACTAGTCAAAAAGGAGATGCTATTAACACTATGCACTAGTTTGGCAAACTTTTAAACTTGTAGGGGAAAATTTTGAACTAATCCCATGTAGTTACATATTATTTAGCATAGAAAATAATGGATATAAGGATTTGGAGTTTTTATCGAAGCAGCTTGCCATAAAGGGCCGTTTCACAGCTGCCAGCTGGCTGCTTTCATATTTTTTTTCTCCGTGCACCTCAACATTAAACGGTCAGAGCAATCAGTCAGCGGTGTTGAAAGGTAAAATAGGATTGCGTAGAAAGGACTACTATTATATAGAGGAAAGCTCAAACAGACGGCCATACCATTTTTCGCTTTTGTGCAAAAAATGAGGACTAAAACAGCTAACGAGGACAATGGAACAGGTGAGACAAGATGTTGAACTTTCCCTGCAAACCACTCGAGTTAATTTATCTTGTCGATGTTGTGGAAGAAAACATATCATGTCATTTTAATATAAATGATTAAGCAACACCACGTAACAGGGAAACTTTGTCTCGTAGCTCCTAAGAGTTAGAAGGACATTCCAGGATGAAGCAAAATGAGCTTCAAAGTCCAAAGTTGGCAGGCTTATTTATTGGGTTAATATTATAAATGACAAGCATGGTGTAGACCTGCTATAAAAAGCACCCTGCAATACTAGATGATTCAGCACTAAGTGAACTAATCAAAGGCTTTGTAAAGGTTCAAGACTTGTGCTGAGAATCATACATTTGTTTTTAAAGAGAATCAGTGTCTGAACCATAATCAGGAGTCAGAAGTGATGAGAGGATGTATAAAAGAAATATGTGTTGACATGTATCCATTAGTTCCAATAAAACACTTTCTATGCCAAAAAATTATAGTTTGACCTGTAATATTTTTTTCTTTAAAAGTATGATAATAAAAACACAAGGTCCATGCTTGAAAGAGAATAGAATCAAAGTAACATACAGTAAATTAAGCCTGGATGTTTTGCCAATGAAGATATCTAAATTGATTAAGTCACGTGTTTTCCATATTAAATGCACTAAAGCTTTATGGAATATTATCTTTTATTGTGGCAGGTGCAGCAAATGAGATTAGGGAAAGTAGGTGGAGAAGTGTGAACATTAAAACAGTATTGGGGACTGATTACAGTGGTAGCAGCTCAAAATATTGATTCTGATATTGTTAATATATGTGTTGTAAAGAATAATATAGATGTGAACACATCTTAAAATAACTCCACCTAGTGAAACAGTTAACGCTTATTTATACTGAGCTGGACATTTTATAGAAAATAATTCTCTAAATTACAAGGCTTTACAGAACAGTGTGCTGCTGTAGCTTTACAATGTAAGGTTATAAGTACATTACTTTAATTAAGGATACAATGATACCACTTTTCTCAAAACGATACACCGATACTTGGATCTGAGTATTTGCCGAAACAGAGTAGGCCTACCAATGCTGATACTTGTACCACACAAAAAAATGCAATATATTAGAAGACAGGTTTTATTTTCTGTACTGCTTGTTACAACAAGTGATAGTAACTTCAATAGGAATTAGAATAATAAAAACTGACCACAAAACTAAAATTTCAATTGAAAAATAAACCCTTTCTGTGAAATTGCTATAGAGTTTCCACATTTTAAGCAGGGTTTTTCCTGCGTTCAAATTTGCGTGGCGGCCGCCTCCAGTTAATTTTGTGCCGCCTCAACCTGATATCGCTCTGCCCCTAACTATATGGAAGTTATTTTTACTGCAGTTGCAGAGTTGTGCCACCACGGGGGCGCTGTATCAGCAGCGGTGTGCCGGGGGAAGCACAGAAAAAGAAGATAAAATTGTTTTTCATAGAGTGTAAAAATCGGTGTTCTGATTTCCCCCGGCTCTTCAACCAGGTAAATGTTTTGTATTTTTGCATCCAAGCATGTCATGTTTATTTTTTAAAAACATTCTCCGTCTCAGAGTAATTTTAATGAATTTTAGCGTTACAGATATGACCTGGGAAAATCAGCCACTACTTTAAAAAACACAATCTCGCGGTGAAACAGCGCAGACAAATTATCGTAACAAGCAGTTAAATGGTAGTCGTGGTTGTGACAAGATGAGAAAATTGCAGGCAGGGACTGGCGACGGTCAGAATCATGGTCAGAATGCAGGACAGGACACTTTTTATGACGAGTTTTTCTCCACCAAACTTGAGCCTTATTTCAAAAACCGCAGAGCGCCTTAAAATTAACGTTTCGGCGTCTGACCTACTTTTGCGCGAGCTGCGAGCGATCTGTTAAACTAAAGGTAATTTTTCTAAATAAAGTACTGAAGATTACAAATGTGATCATATTTATGGATCAAAACAGATTTTAGAGATACTATAGAGAGCTTTCCTCCCGTCTAATTCACTGGGAAACAGAAAGAGAAAATACATTTATTAAATGTGAAGAGTAGATAAACAAATGTGTATTTCAACAGTAAATACTCCTCTCTGCCACCGTCATGTTTTCTTTATGAGCAGATGCTACTTTTAAGATGTTTCCAGACTCCTTTCTGCTCCAGAAACATTCTGCAATGTTGCAGGTACCGTTTCAAGATGAAACAAATACATAATCTAAATGTTATGGGTGTGGTGGAATTTATTTTTATTTTTTTTACGTGGATGGATGAAAAATATTAATGTAATATTTTCGATTTACTCCCACCTTCCATTGTGTGGAGAGAATATGTCTCAAAATGTCTCCATCTTTGCACTGAATGCAGATTATTCTCACTACTCAGCATCCAACGATCCCAGAGAGAGATTTGATTTGTCCACCTGAAACAGCAGATTAGCTGCAGGAACCGTTTATTGCAGGACTCTGATCTGTAAATTAAGTAGAAGTTTCTCTGCACAGAACGGGCAACAACAGCATACGTTACAAAGGTAACGCATTTCATTGTTACTCATATTCTTCTGGGGCGGATACGCATAAATGTGCCATAATGTCTGGCTGCCAGATTTGTGGATAGATCTCTACAACTTAATGCACTTTCAGTTTAAAGCTGGCACCTTATTTTTGTATGTATATTGTTTAAGTACAAGAATGCTTTAACATGATTATTGTCATATTCCTATTAGAACGCTTACCTAAAAAATATGTTGCCTTCAAAAAAAGGGAGTCAGTTGAATGCAGAGAATTCACGCATGTGTTGGCGCATGGTCAGTATGGTACCACCTCTGCCTCAATTTGAGCCAGGAAAAACCCTGGTAAGTATGTGTTCATGGTAACCTATAGGTTAACTTTACACACTACGAATACAAAAGAACAGTATCAGCCCCGATACCAGTACCAGTATTGGTGCATCCCTAATTTTAACAAAAATGGGTTGTTATATAAAGTGGGCCGGTCTGAGGCATCAAACTCCACGGCTGAAAATGAGTCCCACTTGCATGAAGATGCATTTCCGCTGAGACTGAAACGTTTTTTGGGTTTTTTTGTGGGTGGGGTGGAGGGTGGTCACTGGGTGGATAAAGTTCGACTGCTTTCACACCTGATTTCCTCCACAAGACCACCTTTTCAGCTGGGTCTCGGTTTGCTTCTTTTGGTGTGCACATGAGAGTTCTCTGGGTTGAATTCACATCAGGACAGATCTTGATGAACGGATGAAACAAATTTGGGTTTGTTTTAAACAAACTAAACAAGGCTGGTGTGACCCTTAATTTGTCAAACAATGATCTCAACTTAGCTTTTTTTGCCTTTAAGTCTTAAACTCACTCAACCACTCATCCTTTATCCTCTTTGTTGCTTTCTCTTAACCAGTATCATCATTTAGTTTTGTTTAACTGCAACAGTCAAACCATCAAACAAAGACAGAAACAGGAAAAATGTGTGAACTACTTGTTAGCACATTGCCTTTATTCTCTCTATCTCTGCTCTTGCCTGAAGAGTTCTTCGGTTTTGCCTCATTAAATGGATAAGGCTTTAAAGCCTCTCAGTGAAATTGGGGGTTCTTGTAGACTTACCCTTCTCTCAATAACGTTCCTTATACTCTAAACCCTTGTAGTGTCTTGAAAAGCTGTCTGGTGAAAGATGGAGAGTATCAAACAAAGAACTTTCCTTTGCTAAAGATGTGACCAGCGCCCACTGAAGCGAACTAAGTAGATGCTTTGGACCCCAGACCTTAAGAAGCCCCCAATATTATAGTGTGGTGTCTTTCATTGTCTCTATCAGTCCCGTGTCTTTAATTGTCCCAAGCTGCCTTGAGTTTCCCTGATGGTCTCCCTCATTGCCCTCCCTGTGTATTTACGCTTTGTGTCCATGTTTTTGTCAGTTCGTCCTCATAAGCTTCATCATCATTGTGGTCTTTGTCACTGTTCCTGATACTAGTTCCTTACTAATTTAGTTTTTCTGCAAGTCTGCACAGTTTGGCATTAAAATGAGACTTCATACATCAAGACTCCTGTCTGCATTTGGGTCTGCAACTCAATCGGAGCTGTGCTTTGCTTTCCATGTCACATTCTCGGATACGCTAAAAGGTGAGTCAGTTGTGATTTGTAATGGGTTTCAGTGACTGGAAGGATGAAACAGAATGCATGAAAGAGCACAAAAATATCACACCTCACACAAAAGCTATGCTGACATATTTTGTACTTGGAACAGCCAGCGGGAGGATAGATTCAGAACTGCAGAAGGAATTTGAATCAAAGAGCGCAAAATAGACTGCAGTGTTGAGACGGCTCTTAGAGGATCCAGTGACGTTTTTGGTACAGTTGATAATCTGGGAATTCTGGTGTTAATCAGCGAGTTTTATTCCTTTATGAAGTTTCAGTCTTGGTGGTGATAATGTGCTGCCTACATGGTGTGATGATCCAAGTTTTTCTTGGGTATTCATTGTGCTTTTTTTGGACTGGGTGGAGATGGATGCACTGAGGGAATGTAGGGGATTTATTGTCTGGTGTAGCTGTCCGGTCCGGCATCTCTATTTGTTTGGTTCTTTTGTGTTTCAAGTTCTTGGTGAGTTTGATTGGCTTTTGTTGGATGCTTGTTTTTTATTTTTTTATTTTTGGTGGTGTACCTTCAGGTCTCTAGGCCCATGGCTCCAATGGCCATGGTGCAGCCGGTGGAACCTTAATACCAAGTGGAGTACTAAAGCAAAAACCGTAATGTCTGTTTGTGAAAATAAATCTTGGGCTTCCATTTGGCCCTTAGACATAATTCTGAGTGCCACACTGCCAGACAGGACAAATAAAACAAGTGAAAGAAAAGAAATTTGCAATACTACTACTGCTGTATATTTATATATGTCTGTTCAAGCCGAAAGGTCCATCCTCTTAAAAGTGGCATGCAAGCAGGCCGTGCCAAAAGCCAACATCAAGAGCAGACTGGGGTCATAGAATCCTCGTGGTGTGCTCATGAAGGAGTAGCCGGTAGAAAAGGGCTCTAAGAAGGTGCCTTCATCCCCGGGGGTTACCCAAGTCTCTGCTATCAGAAAGACATCCAGGTTGTAAGTGGAAATTAGATAATTTAAAATGAAGCCCTTATTAGAAATCGATCTTGCATTGAGCAGAACCGCTTGCGCTGAGTAACGGCTCATACACTGTAGTCGGCTTGATTGAGAGGGTGGAGATGATCCAAAACACAGCCCTGTGTTTGGGTTCTTATTAGCTAGTACCATGGCAGTGTGCCTCCAGCACTAGGAATAGCAGGACAAAGCCACCAGTAGCTATACTTCATAGAATGGTTTAGTTCAGAAACGGCCAATGCAATAATCAGGCAGATTTATCCAGAATTCCGAGAGCCAGGTAAGCTCTGAGTTTTCCAGGCGCTACTCCTCTCCTTCCACGTCTCCTGGAATGTTTGATTTGAGGGAAGATACTAGCTAGGCAGCACAGATAAGTTGGCACTGGTGCTAAAGAGGGTGGCAGTATCTTTATTTGTCCATTATATGCATAATCTGGCAGATGAATCATGGCATCTCATAGTTTTAGAAGTGTTAAATGATCATAACCTCCAAGCACAGATTGTGAAAACTGTCAGAGTACAAACACTTCCCCAAATACACCAAGTAAAGATGACGGCACCACCCCAAACGGATGGATGACATGCCAGGATTAACAGACAACAAACACCTCCTACTTCTTATAAGACTGCACCAGCTGCGAGCAGAGACTTGGAGCATTCACCACAGCATTCTTCAGATTCAGCAAGTGTCTCTACCTTTAAAAACTTATCTGAACATCAGGTTTGGGACACAATTAACTCAGGCCCCTGGGACTGATACTGGATGTATTTTGCCCATGCCCCGACTGGTAATAAGAGACATCTGATATAGAAGGGGCCCTAAAAGTGTTTCTACTCCCACCGTCTTCCTGAAATTAGTATTCCAATGCCTATAATCAGCAGAACACAAAACGCTAAAACCAAACGCGCTCATATTAAACCAAATCTCAAATTGATTACTTGTTTGAAGGTTCAGCTGCTCATCATCAAACTACTAAAATTAGCTTCATTAAACATTAGGTCTTTGTCAGGGAAGTTGTTTCTAATCATTGATTCCATCACTGAGCATAATGTACATGCTCTATTTTTATCAGAACCCTGGCTAGATGTAAATGATGAAACATCATCATTGATAGAATATACTCCTCCTAATTACATTTTTTAAGCAAGAGCAGAAAACACAGACGAGGTGGAGGTGTAGCCACACTTTTTCATAATTCACTGAACTTTAAATAGGTATTCCTTTGCAGATTGGACTCTTTTGAATACCTACCAAGATAAAAGAGCTATGACCAATTAATCAATGTGGGGGATTTCATTCTTCCAAACCTACAACCCCCAAGCTAGAGGAGCAAAAACATAAGTGACACTATTCATAACTACTTCATAGAAACTTAATTATTAGCAAATTTTTATAACTACTTAATTTTTAGCAAAAGTTTAACTATCTCCAACATCTCGGTAATTGATAGTCCAATATAAGCTAAGCCACTATAGGCATTATCAAAAAAGAACGTTTAAGGCATGGTCTTAAAGTTGACAGGGTGTGTGTCTCAATGGCCGAACAAAGGGAGCTGGTTCCAGAGGAAACATTAGTAAACCTGCCCCCAGTGAGGGAGAGCATAGTCCCCTGTTAGAAATCTATGGAAGTATCAGCTCTTTAATATAGGATAAAGCGTATTTATTACGAATGTATAAGATTCATAATTTTAAATTCTATTATTGATTTAACTTGGAGCAGATGAAAACAAGCAAAAAATCCTGAAGTATGATTTTTCCTTTTATATTTCATCAGAACTCTCCAGCATGTTTGATAAGCTGAAGGTCAGCATCAGTGAGCGTCAGAGAGAATCGCCAAGACCAGTTCCAAACAAACAGTTTTAACTAGTGTTAAACCTTCTTTTTTAGGGCGTTTTTCACCAATTTTAGTATTGCTGTCTTTTAATCAACAGACTCTTTCATCTGGTGTGTTTTGGCCAGTGAGGAGCAGTGGGAGTGTCACCCTCCCCCACCATGCCTCCGCTCACCTGTAGCCCAAGCTGTGATGGCTGCCTTAAACTTGACCAGAAAGTCACTTAGTTGGAGCAGAGAGTACCTATGCTGCACAAGATCCAGGAGCATGAGCGAGATGTGGACATTACCTTTGGCCGGACGTTCACTGCTGCTGCTTTCAGCAGTGCTGAACACGGCGAAAAGCTTCCATACAAGCCGAGGGAATCCACGGAGAGTAGATCCAATGCTGGGTCTCCAAACAGACCTGAGCCCAGAAAACTGTCATCACATCTACCGTGGAGGAGGAACGCTGGCTCCAGCTGGGAGCTAAACTGAAAGCACAGATCAACCCTGGTGTCGGAGTGCGCGGAGCAACCACCACCGCTTTCCACTTGGCCAGCCATTAGCCAACCGTTTCTGTGCTGTGGATGGAACTCGCAGAGGAGTGCCCCAGTTCACCACGAAACCCAATAGAGTGACTTTTTTTTTTCCTATCTTCTGTAAGAGCTAAATAGGTTAAAAACTTCTTCTCTGGTTCTACCACCGATGTAGCACTGCTTCAATAATGAATATGCAATTTGGAAAAAGACCAGTAAACAATCATTTAAGTTAGTTATTTTTCTCTCTGATGTCGCACTACTAATTATGTCACTTCTGCCTCCATCCCTAGAGTCAGAAATGATTGAGTTTTCAATGCCACGCTATTCAAACTGTGAGCCAGTCTCCGTACACATACACACTTTTATGAGTTTCTTATTTCAGTTATATCTTTATGACACATTTTAATTAAGTATACATGAAAAATTATTTAATCACCACAATGAATATAAAGCTCCACCTTTGCTTCTTCTTTACACTTCTAGTCTACGTGTGTGCTTCCTCTGTGATTACTTTCTTTGGTTAAGCTAACATTGTAGACGTTCTTGTGCTAGATGTTACGGCTTCTGCTTTGTTTTGCAACAGCTGGCTACTTCTGCTTGCTTAGTTATTTGCTTGCTTTTTTGAGAAAACTTCTGGACTGGATTTAGAAATGTGTGAATGCAAGGTGTTCTCTGGGTTAGGGGTGGGCGGTATGACAAAATTTTCACATCACGGTATTTTTAAAAAACATAACAGTATTACGGTATTTAATGGTATTTTTTTTGCCATACAAGACCATTCATATCCACATTATCTTATCAGAATGAAGAATATGAAAATGTGCTTTAAATAACCCACTTTACTGCCATATGGACTGCATCATATTGTTTTTTTTCAGACACAGGTGAATCATATGAAAATAATTAAAATGATTATGATTCTAGTGGGTATTCTTTATGTTCTAAGGCTGATTGTATAATTTTTTTTAAAACCTGCTGTTGGCGCAAGCAACAAAGTGCATCTTCTAATTGCTTTGCATGTAGTACTGAAGAATCCCGCTAGGGGGGCAGTACAGACTCAGACTGGATTTTGCCAAAGAAGAAGTAAAATAAACATTGCAACCGTAGGTGATTTTTTTGCTGGTTAATATTCAGATAACAGAAAAAAAGACGGCAGAAGTATCGTAGAAGGTATGTAAAACATATTTACCGCTATTAATGATTTCTTTTCTACTGGTTTTGCCACCGTTGAGCGCGTTTACCTACAGACGGTCAAATAGCGCTCAGCACTTCCCCCTACTGGTTACTCTCAATAGCGTTTGTAAAAGGTGTGCCGTTCATTTCTCGTTTGACATTTTAAAGCTGATAAACTTTAAATCTATAGACGAGGCTCCTCTTTTTTGGAATTACTTCATCAGAATTCGGTGCTTCGCTCCTGCCAGCAGCTGTACTTAAAAACGTTGTGGTACAATGTGGTGAAGAGCGTGTAGCAGTGAAATCGGGCCTGGCTGAAACACTTCCCCTCATTTAACGTTCCGGAAGTGTCCGAGCTATTCACCGGTATAGGAATATGTTAAAAATTAATATCATAACGAAAATTAACAGCGGTTTTCGGTATGAACCGTTTTACTTCCCAGCCCTACTCTGGGTTCAGCAATGGATGAGATATCCGGGACAATTATGCTGCTTCTAGAAGGTACATACACTTGAAAAAACTGTTCTGCACCACATAAGCTGCACAAGGTGAGAGGTCTTTTTAATGTCTCAATCATCTTAATCTATTTTTTTCTGGTCAACAATGACCCAGAACATACTAGCACACACAGATCTAAGTGGTCTAGGTTTGAGAGTGATTCTATGCAACACAACTATGGGGGGAGGGGCCAATAGGCAGTATTAGGCAGCAGTGGGGAGTGTGATGCGCTTTTTAATCTACTAGGTATTTTTTGGGGTAATTATTTCATGAATTGTAAAATATGTTACTGTTGGTGGATGATCACAGTAAAAATGTTTTTGGGCTGCTATCAGGCCATTGTGCAAAGTGGTATTAGATTGAGATTGTCTTGACATTTTTGTGATAAGTTTAATTTTGTTACATTAAAGTATTTCAAAAATGGCAGTATACAAGTTAGATTTCAGGATGTCATTGTGGATGGACAGAATTATAATGTAGTGACATTTAATCATGATTTTTTTTTCTTTAATTCAATTCAATTTCAATTCAGTTTATTTATATAGCGCCATTTCACAACAGATGTCATCTCAAGGCACTTTACAAAAAGAGTTATTAAAATACAATGTTTAGTGTAGAAATTACAGAACCACAGAAGATTGCGTCGTGGAATTCTCAGCAATCCCTCATACTGAGCAAGCATGCAGCGACAGTGGGAAGGAAAAACTCCCTTTTAACAGGAAGAAACCGCCGGCAGAACCAGGCTCAGCACAAGCAGTTATCTGCCGCGACCGTCTGTGGCTTGGAGAATACATAACAGAGACACAGAAAGAGCAATAGAACTGATGCAGAAGTTTGTTGCAGGACGTGGAGAATTTTCCGTCACTGCAATGCCATCTTAGTCAGGGTCGTCAAGCAGGGCTAATCCGGAGCACCTACTATAATAGAAAACAGGTTAGTGCTTGAATTGACAGCACATCATGCAGTTGGGGAGAAGTAGGAGAGAAAGTAGGAACAGACCCTAATAATGTCCTCCAACAGCCTAGCCTAAAGCAGCATAGCTACTAACATTAACCTGTCTCCTAGCTACTAGGAGACCTGGCTACCAACACTCTGTCTGAGTCCTCCTGACCCGTGGACGGTGTAGGGCCGGTAACGGCCCCCGTCATGCCGGGGTCTTCTCGGAGTCGGGTTGTTTGAGAATGCAGCCCAAAGTGGGTGGTAAACTCCATCTAAGGCTAAATACCGGCACGAGACCGATAGTCGACAACTATCTTAAGGAAAAATAGACAGAACTGAGAGGACAGAGTTGAAGAGGGCGAGAAACGTTTAAGAGATAAACGGGTGGGGTCCGCACAGTCTGCCCGGGGGATTCAACCCGGCAGGTAATGGGCGGCCGCACTGTGCGGGAGGATCCCCTTGAGGGACCTCTCTCCGGCGCAGGCTGGCCCCGTGGGGCACATTTCTTCCGCGGCGGTAAGCCGCGACCGGCTCCGGATCTTTACCTGGCTTACATTAATCTATCTCTACCTAGCTACTCTACTTCTTCCTATCTCTTCCTAACTTTTGACACTCTGCCTGACTACTAACATTAACCTGTCTCTTCCTATCTACCTGTCTGACCTGACTCTAACTACCTATAAACATATCTCTAACTGTAAGCTTTGTCAAAGAGGAAAGTTTTTAGCCTAGTTTTAAAGATAGACAAATTGTCTGCTTCACGAACCAACCCTGGGAGCCGGTTCCATAGGAGGGGAGCCTGATAGCTGAAAGATCTGCCACCCATTCTACTTTTAGAAATCCTAGGAACTACCAGTAAACCTGCAGTCTGAGAGCGAAGGTCTCTGTTAGGAACATATGGAACAATCAGGTCTCTTATGTATGATGGAGCTAGATTATTAAGGGCTTTATATGTCAGAAGGAGGATCTTGAATTCTATTCTAGATTTTACTGGGAGCCAGTGAAGAGAAGCTAAAACAGGGGAAATGTGATCTCTTCTTTTAATATTCATCAGAATCCTAGCAGCAGCATTTTGAACTAACTGAAGACTTTTAATTGTATTCTGTGGACTACCTGATAATAGACAGTTACAGTAATCCAGCCTTGAAGTAACAAAGGCATGGACTAGTTTTTCAGCATCATTCCTGGACAGGATGGTTCTAATTTTTGCAATATTCCTAAGGTGAAAAAAGGAAATCCTACAGACTTCTTTAATGTGAGTTCTAAATGACATATCTTGGTCAAAAATGACACCGAGGTTTTTTGCTTTATTACTGGAGGCTAATTTAATGCCGTCCAGGTGAAGGGGCTGACTAAGTAGTTTCTTTTTCAGAGCTTCTGGTCCAAAGACGACAACTTCTGTTTTATCAGAATTTAGAAGCAAGAAGTTTAGAGTCATCCAAGTTTTTATGTCTTCCAGACATGCCTGTAGTCTACCTAACTGATTGGATTCATCAGGATTTATGGATAGATATAGCTGTGTATCATCTGCGTAACTATGGAATTTTATCCCATGCTGCCTAATTATTTTACCAATAGGAAGCATATATATAGTAAAGAGAATCGGCCCAAGCACTGAACCCTGTGGTACTCCGCAAGTAACTATTGAGGTTGAGGAAGATCTATTGTTTACCTGAACAAACTGAAATCTGTTAGACAAATAAGATTTAAACCAACCTAGTGCTGTTCCTATTATACCGACACTTTGAAGCCTTTCTATGAGAATATTGTGATCAACAGTGTCAAAGGCAGCACTGAGATCTAACAGGACCAGAATGGTCACCAGTCCATTGTCTGAGGCTATGAGAATATCATTAGTAACCTTCACCAGAGCTGTTTCAGTGCTATGATGAGCTCTAAAGCCTGACTGAAACATCTCAAACAGCTCATTATTGTTTAAATGCTCACATATCTGTTGTGCAACTATTTTCTCAAGAATTTTAGATAAGAAGGGAAGATTAGATATCGGTCTATAGTTAATTAAGTCGTTTTGATCAAGAGAGGGTTTCTTAAGTAGAGGTTTAATTACAGCAATCTTAAACTCCTGTGGTACATATCCATTGACTAAGGATAGATTCATTATATTTAAAATTGGAGCAGCGATCAGAGGGAAAACTTCTTTTAAGAGTTTAGTTGGGATTGGGTCTAAAACGCAAGTTGAAGGTTTAGATGAAGCTAATAATTTTAGTACATCACAAAGTTCGGCTGCATTAAAGCAGTTTAAGCATATATTAGGTTCCACCATTTTTGAGGCTGCCTCATTAACTAAGGAGGAAGCAAGCATATTGGGAAGGTTCCCAATTATCTTATTTTTTATAGAGTCTATTTTATTTATAAAGAATTGCATGAAGTCGTCACTGCTTAGAGCTTGGGGAATGGTTGGCTCGATAGAGCTATGATCCTGTGTGAGTTTGGCAACTGTATTAAAAAGAAACCTAGGATTATTTTTATTCTCCTCGATTAAAGATGAATAATATGCTGTTCTAGCTGTGTGAAGGCTCTTTTTATATAGCAATAAACTATTTTTCCATATTAAAAAGGAATCATGTAAATGCGTGGAGCGCCATTTTCTCTCTAGTTTTCTAACATTCTGCTTTAGCTCTAAATTAAACCAGGGAGCTAATCTTCTATGGCTAGCCACCTTCCTTTTCAAGGGGGCAACTTTGTCTATTGCCCGACGCAGGGAGGAATTAACGCTATGAACTAAAATGTGAAGTTGTGAGGGGTCACGAGTTAAATCACTGTTTTCTGTTCTGCATTTATAAACTGAGGAAATTAAAGTTGGAAGAGCTTCTTTAAAATTTGCTACAGCATTGTCTGATTTAATCAGTAGAATATACATATTTCAGTGCACAAGTTGACTTGTTTGCACCCACTGAGTTTAAATGTCTTTGGAAAACTGTCCAGAAACACAGCTGGCAGATATATACTGTTTGTCTTGATAGCAAACGTTGCTGGAAACAACACCTGCTAATAGTTTTGTGGTCCCTGGTTTTTATTATTCAGACCGGCTTGGTTTCAAGGACGCTTCTGTGTTTGTGGTATCGAGTGATTCATCTGGCATGCTGGCTTCTTGTTTCACTTCTGAGCTCACTGAAGGCATTGAAAGCATATAGTGGTGAATAAAAAGAAGTAAATAGCAATCCATTCTTGCATTCACCTTAGTGATGGAAAAAAAAAAAGGCAGATGACAAAAAGCCCTTGGACAGAGACGGTAGAGATGTTAATTAAAACAAAATTGTGACTGCAGTCACAGCCATGTGATGAGGTTACTGATGCGCCAAACATATTAGAAGCAGTGAAACCTGTTTAGAATATATTTCATCCAGAACTGGGAACAAGAACAACTCAACTAATGCAACACTTAAAAACTCTGTGTCTAACCCATAATTGCCCCCATCCAACGCACTATTTTAATTAGCAAGATGCTAATCAGCACAATAATAAACAGCAGGGCAGTCAAGATCAGGATTTCATTTCTCTTGTGCAACTTTCAGTCCTTCACCCATGAGCAGTTCTAGACAGGGGCCTATGCGGGCTACTGTCCCATAGAACTGGTCGTGGTCCCTGTTATGGCCCCTTTACTGAGGAGATAATACCAAATCACTTTCTCTTTTTTTTTACATGCACTGGCACATAATTTGTTACCAACTTGTCTCTTACATTAATTTCCTTTTTACCTTCACAGTTTTACTTTAACAGTAAACTAAAAATTAAGGTGTTGCACTCTTCAACTTCATCTGTATTGAGATTAGTGATATGCTGGTCCCGAATGAAACTGCTCTCAGAGCTGCCTCTTTGAATTGACCAATTGGAGCTGGCTCTCTTTTGAGGGAGCCGATCCGGAGCAGCTTTTTTTTTCCTCTTCCAGCTGCAAGTGAATTTCAATTCCATGTGTGGTGAGCAGCTTTTTTGTCTGTGCACCAAGCAGGAAGAGGCCGGGAGACGGAGGAAAGGGGGTACACAGATAACGTCTTAAACATACAGAGAAACAGGAGGGAAAAGAGAAGAAAATGTGCTCTAGACAAAACACGCTGAAAAGATGAAAAATGAGTGACTGCAGGAAATATAGCAAAATTAGCATGCATTTCACTCACGCTGATAATTCAAAGGCAGATTGTAGAGTGAGCAAAGTTAAAATATATCAAGCATGCACTGCTGTTATCTATGTTATCCTAACTTTTCTATGTTGTTTAACTGTAAACAGTTCAAAGTTGATAAATATTTAACATACAGTCTGTTTTTGTAGTGTAACATTTATTTTTTGCAGCTCTTCTATGGTGAATGTAATAAGCCGTATAAGTTAAATGATATTATTTTGTTTATTGATTAGACATTAATTTGACAGATACATTTAAATTATTTTTGGTGACAAAGTAATTTTGGACATTAGGAAAAAAATTAAGGAGCCGTTTGGTAGCTGAAAGAGACGTCTATTTTCAGTGAAGCAAGCCGTAAGAACCAGCTCTTCTAAAAGAACAAGAATTCTGATCAGTAATTGAGATCAAAGTTTCATCTGTTAGATAACAGTAACTTTGACTTTTTGGCAATTAATATATTAAATGATGAAATATTTTATTTCTTTATTTTGTTCTGTTCCCACATAAAAAACACAGGCCCCACCCTGGCTCTCCGGGTAAAGTTGGTCTAGAACCATCACAGCCTTCACTAGGAGCTTTTTGAGGATATTCGAGAACAGACAGATCAACTTTGACTGTACTTTTACTGATGAACACCGACATGCATGCACGTCAATAGACATACACACACATTCCCTTTATCATCTCAACGCTCCCATTACTTCTTTTTGCTCTATCCTGCTTCTCCCAACAGGCTGAGTGAGCGCATTAAGTATGCTGCTGCCAGCTCTGTTAGTCGGGGCTCCTATCCTCCCATTCAGCACCATATTTATGACTGTATGTTGTTACTGTCTGAATATGTGCTTAAATGTTAATGAGGTGTTTTTCCCCACACCACCCGCTGGACCTGAACCTCTTCTCATCTGCATATGGTGGGCTACTTTATGCTGGCTGCAATACCACAGTTGGCCTGTATCTGTCTGTGTTGTGTTTTCGTCTTGATCGGGCTGTACTGAAATTGAATTTCCCCTCGTGGGACATCAAAGGTCTTCTTTCTTTCATTCATGAACAGTACACACGATGGACAAACGAACATAATTTTAACAGTTGGAAAAAATTTCAAATCTAAAAGAAAAAACAAGTTGGAATAAAAAAACAGCACAGCTATAGTTATATGCTAAAATTGTTCAAAGCTAGTCACTTATTTTGCTGAGTGTACTGACCAAATCCTAGATGGCAGACTAACAAAATACACACAGGTGAAACTCAATAAATTAGAATCTTGATGTACTCACTCCAGCCACAGTCCAATCCTTGTTAAGGTCTCAAACAGTTTTAGATGGCATGTCCTCTTAAGGCTGTTTTAGACTTTTTCCTTCCACACAACTTTCTATTAAAGGAGCCTGGGGAAAGATTTCTTAAAAGGACAAAACATGCATATCCAGGTTTTTAAGTTAATGCGTAATGAAGCGCTTTAAACCAAAAAGAATGAGGCTGTTTACATATCATTCTATTTTCGGACGCCGAATTTCCCACGCTGACCTAAGGGTGTGATGTAAGTCGACCCTGCTAGCACGTTCCCAGCAGCTTCAACAGGAAGAAGATCGCGGCTCAATCAGCTGTTGGAATGGATTCTCCTGCTACCGGCGAACAACCAAAAACTACTCAAAGCACGCTAAAAGTGGCACTAAGAAGCTTTTTTTAGCAGCTTCTCGTGATTCAAAAGCAAAATATGATAAAAGTCAGACATCCAGATATATATCTGATTCGGTTCCCCATTGGAATGTCTGTTCACCCTTCGAAATCTACGTGTGCCCAAAATATCTGTAGAGGCGTTTCTGCCCATCGGGACAACAGGAAGAATTTACTTGCTTTGTTGCTTGACATGGTGCTTGTTTTCATATACGCAGTGGTTTGGCAGTATGTCGCTGGGTTTCCTTCTTTTTTTTTTTATTTTAAGAGTTTGTGCTCAGTTACTTCCAGCGCCGGCCGTGTCGCTCATGAGTGTTGTTTTTTCATCCTGCCCCATGCTCCTTTAATGTATTTTGATACAGCATTTTGGGGAACTTCTAACTCCTTTTGCATTTACCTTTTGATGCTTTTCCCTTTTGATGTGTTTTGTTAGCTGCAGTCCTAAAAATCCATAGGCATCAAACATTTGATAATATTATGTCTATGACTTTAAACTAGTAAGATTGTGAGTGTTTTTTGTAGGCGACAAAGCATATGGTGTGAACGTACCATAATGTTTTTGTTTGAAATGTTTGTGTATAGGAAATGTTCGCGCTACCAGGCAACAACCTTGTCTCCCTTCCAGTTGGAACTATTTGTGTTGGCGTAGGTAAATAAATGATTAAATAAAGAAACAAATCATACTAATCTACTATTGTTGTTAAAAAATAAAATGGGCTTGTAGAACTGTTGTATAAAAGCAATATCTGGGGCTTGGCCTGCGGCGTTGTGCCTACAACCAAATCACACCAGTGTTGATATTCAGCACAACAGCACTCCCTCTTGTATGATATTGTTTAAATGCTATGATCTATCAGTTGATCTGATATCTGAATTTAATTCTCTTGATAGGCTTCATATTGCATAAGTCATAACTGCTTTTGGAGGAGTCACATGCTTTGATTTGTTAAAAAAAACAAGCATATTAGAAATGCACTCCACATACAGCATTCCTGTGATACTAAATTAATAAGGATTCAGATTATTTCTACTTAAATTTCTTTAATACAATTGCTACAGAAGATTAATAAGAATCTAATTGCAAAACAACAAGCTGGTGTATTAACAAAATCTCACAAAGCAAAATGGGAAACTTAAAAAAACTCATTAATGGATTTTAACTCCTCACAAGACAGGAGTATACAGAATATTTTTTTACATAATTTTTAATTTCATCTGGACAAGCAGGAAACTCTAGAGGATCATGTTTGATTTCTCCAGGTTAATTTACCAAAATGTAGCTTGTTTACAGTATAATGTAAAAAAGAAAAATCCAGAAAGCACACATTGAGGCTTCTTCAAATGCCTGGAATAATTACTGTTCTGTATGTGAGACTGAATGGTTGTGTGTCTGACCAGGTGGTCAGCAATGTAGGAGCACCACAGACACTTATTTACAACATTGGAGAAGAAATGGAGGTGGTGGAAAAATAAAAATATCAGCATTACCTAGACAGCACACTGGACTTTAGATGCCACAATGAAGCCATTTATAAGACAAGTTTCCAAAAAGACTGGACTTCTAGAGGACTCTAAGACTGCTTCTACACTACAGGTTTTTATGCTGCATTTCGATTTTTTTTTTTTGTCAAGTCATATAACTGAAATGTGGCAGCAAACACGCAACAGTGTGAACACTTCACTACCTTCAAGTGGGCTGGATGTGCAGATGAAAACAAGACATCACATGCAACATGACTATTCAGACTGCAGTCGCTTTCAAAATCATCACATATGTATCAGATTTACTGCCACATATGCAAGTGACCTTCTCTGACATAGCCATACTCAATTCTAATCAGACTGTGAGTCTGATACTGCTCCATTGGGCTGTGATTATGGGGCGTGTTTTTACCAAACCAGGAAAAAATGCCTCTGCACCCAATTGGACAGACCTATAACCAATCAGATCAACAGAAGTGTGTGACGTTATCTGTTCCTCTCTTAGAATTCCTCTTTTAAAATTAATGCGCTGTTGATATCTTCTAGAACAGACTCAATGGCAGAATCTACACATCTCAGTTCTCCAGCGGCAGCCATTTTTGTTGTAAACAAATTCAACCCAGGCGTTCTTTGGTGACGTAGTTGATTACGTTACTGTTGTTCACCTGTCAAATCATCGTAAGCCTGATTTGATTGGTCCGAACAGATCTTGTTCAGGCATAATTGTTACTCAATGGAGGAATGCCAGACCGAACTTCCAGACCATGTTGCGGACGGGACTAAGTTTGTCTGGCATCCAGGCTACAAGTGACCAGGTTAGGAAAAAAAAAATTTAAATTGGATTCGTGCTGTTCAGACTGTAAAATAATCTGATATGGGTTGCATAGGAGAAAGAAAGTCAGATTTAATGTGCTTTTGCCTGTAGTGTGAACATGCCTATGATTCCACAGTATGTGCAGTTGTTGTGGAGAGTGCAATTTAATCTGTTGGGGTAGGGACATCAGACCTAAGGACTAACAAACACACATCAAGCTGATAAAGAAGGTTGATTCTGTGCTGGGGACTACTCTAGAACCTCTACAGTTGATTGTGTAAAGAAGGATGAATCTTTCTCCTTTTTCCTTAAATGAATAATAAATTAAATCATTGGTGGGGTCTTTGCTTCAGCAATTCCACAGCAGCAGAAATTATTAAATTATCTAAGTAATGGCTGTTAACATAACTTTCACACTGTAAGTTTCTTCAAGTATGTGTACATGTGTCAATGTGTTGAGTTTAAATCCAGATATTCTTAGGGCCAGCTGACCACCATAGGGCCCAATAAGGTGACTTAGTGTATACTGCAACCGGGCACTATAAGTGAGCAGAAAAGCAGTACTACTACCCATACTGATACTGGTTGCTCACTAGATTTGTACTAATGATAAGAAACAAACGGTAACATTCCTTCTTAATGTCATTCTCATATTTTTTGTTGCCTCAGGCTCTCCGTACAGAGATAAGATCACTATTGCCATCCTGCAGCTTCAGGAGGAAGGGAAGCTGCACATGATGAAAGAGAAATGGTGGCGAGGAAACGGCTGTCCAGAAGAGGAGAGTAAGGAGGCCAGTGCCCTTGGTGTCCAGAACATCGGTGGGATCTTCATTGTCCTGGCTGCTGGCCTTGTTCTCTCCGTGTTTGTGGCTGTTGGAGAATTCCTGTACAAGTCCAAACAGAATGCACAGCTGGAAAAGGTAACAAATTTATGTGAAATTAAAGAAATGAAAGCAGAATTTCTTACAGTAACCACATATGCCATGAATTGCAGCCTCATGGCAAATACAAGCTAGCCTGAAAAAAACCTTTAGTAATTATACTTTTATTAGAAGTGTAGAGTTTGAATAGGGGTACTGGTTTGAAAATAGATGGAACTTCACACAGTTTTAACAGTGCTATATCATAAACCATAAGATAAGGATTGGTTTCTTTGCATTTATTCACTTAGGCCCAATGGCGACAACGAGATAAGAAACGTGAGGAATTCTGCTGTCACCATGGATCCAAGCTAGACTTTAACCACCATCTCAAATGACCTCAAGAAAACTTCAGAAATGATTTGCCTTTATTCGAGTGTAGTATCTAAAACATCAAATTTTTGTTTTGCTTTTAAGTTCATTAATTTGTTTTAACATTCACATTTTTTCCAACTGCAAAGAGTACTATGGCAGTTTGATAAATGTTGAAGTGCTTGGACTAATACACAGTTGGATGAAATGCACATCTGTTCAAGGCTTGCTTCACTGCATGACATGCATCTTCAACAGCCTCATCCCAAACTTCTCACCCTCAGCTGCTTTTGTTCATTCCAACCCTGAAACCTGCCAGTCTGCTTCTGTAACCAATCTGACTATTCATTTCTGCTCCTTTTAAAGGTGATGGGATCAGTGACAGAAGACAGTTCACTAAACTTTCTAGCAGTGACTTGTTGCTAATACAACAGCCTGCTAGTTCAGAAAAAGACACATGTAACACAATGTAAGATGCAAAAATATGTATAATTATGTAACATATTACAATATATATATAATATATTGAAATAATAATTATGTAATATAATGCACAAAAGTTACACACACAAAAAAAAATCATATCTGGGTATCAGTTCCACACCCATCCTTAGATTTTTTACGACATTGTCAATAAACAGAGTTCTCACATTTGATCCACTACAACCTAAAGCAATTATTGCAGTTTAAAAGTAAAAAAAAACTGATATACAGTCGGATTCATTTGTCACAAAAACTGACAGATATGAGTTGATGCTGCAGCTAATATTTTAGTGAACAAGTACAGTTGCTAGAACATTTGAAGAAAATGGTAATAGATTTTTTTCAAATACAAACAAATTCAGACAATAGCTGATTTCTTGTTCAAACAACAGGCATACGCATTAAAAACCAGTTTCTAACAACACGGTTTCTTATATGAGAACCTTTATGCTCAAAATCAACATTTACTGTAAAATTGATGGTTTGGCTGCAAAGACTCCTAGAGTTGTCGGTCCAAACTTTGACATGAAGTATGACGTGTCTTCAAGTCTCAGTCCGGCACTGTTTCTTCCCTGGAAGCCATGTTTTCTAAAGTTTTATAATTGTGGACCAAAAAGTCGTCTGATTGGAGGTGCTCTTTTGTTGGGTGAGGAGAATTATCCCTCTTCATTATTACAAACCTTCATTTTTGGGGGGATTTGTGAGGAAAGTAACACTGAAACTTTACTCTCTAATGTGTTTGTACTAAGTGACCATATACCCATATGATTTATTTCTGTTAGTAAGATACTTTTTTTCGCCTGTTTTCTGCATGGAACAATAAGTAGGTTAGCTGGTTCAGCACATTGTTTTCCATGTCAGGAGGTACTTCACAAGGCTATTTTGTGCCAGGAAAGTGTATTGTAACATAATTTTTATTTTTATGATTTAAAAAGAGCCTTGTAAAACACAATTATTTATTACTTTTATACTTCTTTGGTTTTATACCTCTAAAATATATGTAGATATAATTACTGTTAAGGCAAGAAAAATTAATTTAGCCATACCTTAAACAAGTATGGCAAATAAAAAAAATAAAAAATATGTTTCTGTGATTTTCACTTTTGTCTCCTGGCGATGACATAAAGCCAAGCCAGGAAATGGTTTGCTTACCATTTTAAATATCAGTTTTAATTCCTTTTTTAAAATTACTAAATGTTTTCTGTTTCATATTACCTAGTATTATATTTAGTCTTTTTCTGTTAGTATTGCACTTTTTTTTTTCCTTTTTCAGCGGTTTTACACAATAATTATCCTTTTATAAAAGTGCAATTGTATTTTAATATTTCAAGTCAATTAGATTTTTTTCTAATTAGCACAAATGGATGTACAATTAACATAGGTATTAAATTCTGAATTAATAAGAAACTGGGGTACAGAAAATCTGATTAAGCATTACACCTGAACAGGCACAAACTTCTCAGCAGGGTTGACCAACTAAAACGCGTAATAGTCCTATCTACATTGTTTAGAAATATGAGTAAGTCCATCACAGGGCAAGGCAATGGACTGGTGAGCTTAGTTACCCATTTAATGATGCCTACAAGCATAGAACTTCCATCCATCATCTATACAGCTTAAAGTTGCAGAGGGGAGCATTTGCTGATCTAGTTAACACTTCTAGTTGAAATATTTGTTAAAATTCTTAAGGCAACTTGCCAAAATAAAATAACTTCAGCTCCGTAACTTGGACTAGCATAAATCACCTGAGTGAAATCTGTGTTTGCTGTTTTAGTAAGGCTAATTTAGTCTCTGAAATGAAAGAGAAATGTCATCTTATTTTAGTGGAACTGTATAAACAAAGGGATTGTGGGACTGTTCATTATTTGGTTTATGTGTAAAAACATCTGAATCTAATAGATGTTGGTTTTGGGTTGTGTTTAGGGCTAAACTGCTTTCTGCAAAAAATCATGTGGAGTCATAGATATCCTGTTCCAAATTCTAGTCCACATTTTGATTGTCTTAAGAATCAGCTGATGTTTTGTAGTGTACTGGGTAAATAAATAATATCTGAATTACTTTATCTATCTGAGCTATGGTAAAATCATGATACATATAAAGCTCATCTTGAAGAGAAATGTAATGATGGGTGCTACATTTTTCTCTTTGCTGTTAAGAAATGTTGCAGGCCGATGTGTTAGTATCTATAGTTCAGATCTAAATGCTCACAGTGATTTTGAATTCACAGCCATCAGTGGTCTTTTTAATTTTTCAGATAACCTAATGACCTGATTTCTTGCATTTATTTTACATTTTCTATTTTAAATTGGCCTTTTTCTCTCACCATGTATAGGTATACATCTAAAGAATTTGGATATTTTGAAAATGAAACTCCAAATTAATTAAAAATGCAGATTAATTACACATATAGTAAAATATCTCAAAGTGTTATTTCTTGTATTTATCTATGGTTTACTGATAATGAAAACCAAAGATATGGTGTCTCAAAAAATTTGAATATTGTGAAAAAGTGATCTGTTGGAAACTCATAGTGCCAGACACCTAAATTGATTAAACTGCCTCTATAAGGTCTCAGTAGGTTACACAATCATGGTAAAACTGCTGGCTGGACAGATGTCCAGAAGACAGGCGATGACACTATCCACAAGGAGGCTAAGAAACAAAAAGTTGTGGCTAAAGAAGCTGGTTGCACAGAGTATTGTATCTCAGCTTAAGAGGCTTGCCAAACAAAATGCATTAAATAATCTGCAGAAGTTTCATAAAGTAAGGACAGAGGCTAGAGTAGGCATGTCAAGAGTCACTAAGCACAGCTGTATCCTACACATGGGGTACAAGCATCTTTCTTAGGCTAAGGAGAAAATGAACTGGGGTCTCATTTCTAAAGCTTGCGTACACATATAAAAAGTTCTGGAAATTGCGTGAATCACTTTCTACACAAACATTTTTGGTTTACAAAAAAATATTAGAAAAAAACATGCAGAACTTTAAGCACACAAAAAACGTGTTCACAAGCATTTTGGACACAGGTACTTTGGATACTAACAGCGCAGCTGCTGAGATGGCAAAATTGTGAATTGAAGCATATTTTAAGACTTATAGACCGTCACACCAACACACAACCAACAGTCAACATCAAAATGTGTCTATAACTTTCTGAGTTATGTAGCCAACTAACAAACCCTGGCAAAGTCATAACCTCCTTGGTTATGGTAAGTATATATCAAGAGGCGCTTTCACACCGGCATCGCCAGCATATTAGGGTAATATTTATTGCTTACGCAAGAATTTTGTAGGATTTTTGTCGGCAAGTTTGGTAGTGATATTACCACAGTATTGCCGCAGCACTGGTCTTATACGTGACGCCACAACACCTTGTCACAAACAAAGGGTGATGTCATGATGATTGGTTGAATGTGCTCTGTGCCCCGGCCACCAGCTGAATATAAAATGCAAGTAAACATGGGGAGTTCATTTAGCATTTGTAAACCATATCAGCCAGATATCACGGGGAATGTGAAGGACAGACACCTATTGGAGCAGTTCACAAAAAGACTTGAGCAGTAGGATTTCAATTGGTATAAAAAACACATTATCTCCATCTATTTTCTCTGTTTGCCATGGACCAGGGGTTCCCAACCTTTTTTGTGCTAAGGACCAGCAGAAGCATAAAAAAAATAATAATCACGGACCGGTTGGCAATTTATGTCAACTTTAATATACATTGAAGACAAAATAATACATTTCAAAATACTATATAATTCTTTTACAGTGCTAAATGCTCGATGATTTAATAATTATCCCACCAACAGGTGGCAACAAACGCTTTTATTATGAAAATAATAGTATTTTAATGGTCAGACCTCTTCAAAATGAGACATTTCGGCATCTTTGTAAGACATTAACGTTATTTTAATAGGCAACTCAGTTATTTCAGCCTATCATTTCTAAAAAATAGCTCAAATGTACTGATTAGGCTTTAAAAATCTTATCAAATCTTAGACCAAAACACACAAGAAAGTACCTGACCGGTCACTAGACCAACAACAGAACTGTTTGTGCATGATCATAACATTTATATTGATACAGTTCCTCTTGTCTGGTTCCAAAATATGCATCCAAAACATACTTTAAAACCAGGATACAATAAAATAAAAATAAAATAAAAATAGGACCACTTCACAAATATTAATGTTATCAACTTACTGAAATCAGTGTCAGTGAGACCCTTGGGCCTGTTTGCCAGCCACAAGTACAGTGGGGCAAAAAAGTATTTAGTCAACCACCGATTGTGCAAGTTCTCCCACTTAAAATAATGATAGAGGTCAGTAATTTTCATCATAGTTACACTTCAACTGTGAGAGACAGAATGTGGAATAAAAAAATCCAGGAATTCACATTGTAGGATTTTTAAATAATTTATTTGTAAATTATATATAATATTTGGTCAATAACAAAAATTCAACTCAATGCTTTGTAATATAACCTTTGTTGGCAATAACAGAGGTCAAACAATTACTATAGGTCTTTACCAGGTTTACACACACAGTAGCTGGTATTTTGGCCCATTCCTCCATGCAGATCTTCTTGAGAGCAGTGATGTTTTGGGGCTGTCGCCGAGCAACACGGACTTTCAACTCCCTCCACAGATTTTCTATGGGGTTGAGGTCTGGAGACTGGCTAGGCCACTCCAGGACTTTCAAATAGTTCTTACAGAGCCACTCCTTCGTTGCCCGGGCGGTGTGTTTGGGATCATTGTCATTTTGGAAGACCCAGCCACGTTTCATCTTCAAAGCTCTCACTGATGGAAGGAGGTTTTGGCTCAAAATCTCACGATACATGGCCCCATTCATTCTTTCCTTAACACGGATCAGTCGTCCTGTCCCCTTAGCAGAAAAACAGCCCCAAAGCATGATGTTTCCACCCCCATGCTTCACAGTAGGTATGGTGTTCTTGGGATGCAACTCAGTATTCTTCTTCCTCCAAACACGACGAGTTGAGTTTATACCAAAAAGTTCTACTTTGGTTTCATCTGACCACATGACATTCTCCCAATCCTCTGCTGTATCATCCATGTGCTCTCTGGCAAACTTCAGACGGGCCTGGACATGCACTGGCTTAAGCAGGGGGACACCGTTATCATGATCATTTTGACCCCTCGGGGTGAGATCTTGCGTGGAGCCCCAGATTGAGGGAGATTATCATTGGTCTTGTATGTCTTCCATTTTCTGATAATTTCTCCCACAGTTGATTTTTTCACACCAAGCTGCTTGCCTATTGTAGATTCACTCTTCCCAGTCCGGTGCAGGTCTACAATTCTTTTCCTGGTTCCTTCGAAAGCTGTTTGGTCTTGGCCATAGTGGAGGTTGGAGTCTGACTGTTTGAGGCTGTGGACAGGTGTCTTTTATGGTGTCTGAGTTCAAACAGGTGCCATTAATACAGGTAACGAGTGGAGGACAGAAGAGCTTCTTAAAGAAGAAGTTACAGGTCTGTGAGAGCCAGAGATCTTCCTTGTTTGAAGTGACCAAATACTTATTTTCCACCATAATTTAGAAATAAATTGTTTAAAAAACCTACAATGTGAATTCCTGGATTTTTTTCTTCAAATTCTGTGTCTCACAGTTGAAGTGTACCTATGATGAAAATTACTGTCCTCTATCATTATTTTAAGTGGGAGAACTTGCACAATCGGTGGCTGACTAAATACTTTTTTGCCCCACTGTACCTCATACCGGGGCGTAATGGGAGACAGTGACACACGCAGGGTATTCTTCAGATTCAGTTTGCTTCTAAGTCTGGTTTTAGTAGTGGTCATAGCAGAAAAACCGGCCTCGCACAGATATGACATTGGGAGCGGAGCAGCGTCTTCAGAGCCAATCTCATTGTATTTTCCCAATACTTTGATCCAGAAGGATGACAGTGATGTTGAATCAAAGAGTGTTTTCAGTCCTCCGTCATTCCTGAGCTCAATCAGCTGGTAGTCTCGTTTTGATGGGAGCCGGTCTCGACCATCGTCATTTTGAAATGGATCACGCATCCTTTGCCATTCCTTGCGTCCTTTGAAGATAGGAAATAGCGCTCAAACGCAGCAGACAGTGATGTCAGGTGGCTGTGCATCAACTTGCCAAGTCCCGCCGGCTCTTCCAAAAAGCTGGACAAGTTGCTGAACATGTCAAAAACAACCCGGTTGACACGCCATGCCCAGGTTGCCAGTTTTGCTTTGAATCCGGCGATTTTGTCTGCCAGCCTGAATGTGTCAGCCATTCTCCCCTGCATAGTCAGATTTAATTCATTCAAAGACATGAAAATGTCGCTCAAATATGCTAGTTTTGAGAGCCAGCTCTTGTCTTTAAATTGCTCTGCTAATGGTGACTGTCTGTCATGGAGGAATTTCTGTAACTGCTCCCTTAACTCGAACAATCTGATTAACGCTTTTCCTTTTGACAGCCACCTAACTTCTGTATGTAGAAGAAGGCGTCTGTAATCAGCATCCATGTCCTCGCACAGTAACTCAAACATCTGCGAATTTAAGGCATGGGCTTTGATGCGGTTTCAGGACTGTGTGGAGTTCGGGGGACATTTTCTTGCTTGCCAACATCTCACGATGAAGCATGCAGTGAGTTGCCTCGCATTCCGGTGCCACTTCTTTCAGTTTGGCAGTAAACCCCGACGACGGGCCCGTCATCGCGGGAGCCCCGTCAGTACACACCCCAACACAAAACGACCAGTCCAGTCTGCCTGCAGCGTATTCCTTCAACACTCTTAATATTTCTGAGCTGGTAGTTGAGCTCGAAAGTGGAAGACAACAGAGTAAATCTTCTTGCACGTCATCCTGATACATATATCGGAAGTACACTAACATTATTGCCTTATTTTCTACATTAGTGGATTCGTCCACTTGTATTGCGTACCACAGAGATGTCTTTATTCTGTCCAGGAATTGTCCCTCAATATCCCCGTCAATATCATTGATTCTTCTGGCAACCCCCCCCCCCCCAAAAGTTCGAGACAGATGTCTTTAGCAGTATTAGCTCCTCTCCTATTGTGAAGGGCTTTTTAGCTTTGGCGATCCGGTGAACAACGAGATATGAAGCCCTTGTTGCAGCTAAGTTAGCTGATTTTGTGGCTTTTAAAACTTGCTTCTGCAAATCCAACTCACGTTTTTTCCTGTCAAAAAAATCAACTCGTTTATCTTTGTGAGCAGGATGCTTTGAAGTTAAGTGCCTTTGTAGTTTGGATGGCTTCATTGCTTCGTTGGCGAGCGTTTCTCCACATAAAACACACAATGGGGTTGGCACCGCCGAGTCGCCCGTTTCAACAAATCCATATTTTATATAGGAGATGTCATACTTGCGAGTGAAGCTTTGTTTGCTTTTTTTTTTTGTAGCATTTTCCACTTTTTCATCACCATTTCTTTTACTCGAACAACCCGCGACGAAACGGCTCATGGAGGTTTGCTGAGGTCCACTCATCTCTGCATAGGATAATACTCTTCCAGTGTCAGGAACTTATGTTCCGCCATGCCGTCACAGGGGCGCTCATAGACACCCGTGGCCGGCCCAAATGGTTCATAATGATTAAAAAAATTCAGGAGCCATTTCACGGCCTGGTAGGAACAAGTCCTCGGACTGGGACTGATCCGCAGAGAGGCCCAGACTTCCCTCTCCCCGGCTACTTGTTCCAGCTCCTCTGGAGGAATCCCGAGGCTTTCCCAGGCCAGCTGGGAGACATAATCCCTCCAGCGGGTCCTGGGTCTTCCCCCGGGTCTCCTCCCGGTGGGACGTGCCCAGAACACCTCACCAGGGAGGCGTCCAGGAGGCATCCTGACCAGATGCCCGAGCCACCTCAGCTGGCTCCTCTCGATGTGGAGGAGCAGCGGCTCTACTCTGAGCCCCCTCCGGATGACCGAGCTTCTCACGCTATCTCTAAGGGAGAGCCCAGCCACCCTACGGAGGAAATTCATTTCAGCCGCCTGTATCCCCGATACTACTATACTATAATTTTTTTTTTTACTTAATTAATTAGAATCTGTAATTAAATAATGTAATCTCATTTTTAATCCCGGCTAATAATTGCTGAGAAAAACCCTCACCTTGAGGATTTTCAATTAATTTCATTACACTAGTATGTTCGAACAAAGGTTTGCAATATATCATTTAGAAAGTGGTTGTATGAAGTAATCTATTGTATTTAACAGACTTGAAGAAATGCAGTCCCAGCATTTACATTCTGTTGTTTTTGTGACTAGTCCCAAGTGGCGGCTGCAACCTTCTGCTTCGAGATTGCCCAGTTTATTAGCGTTCTGGATGTTGTGGGATAAATGTTTGCTCTGAGCCCAACTGTATTACATTAAAACAACATTAAATGTACTCCTTATTTTTTATAACAATGGTTTGCAACTCCCTGTTATGTCTCACACCGCCCTCCACCCCCACTAGAATAGAAGACAGTCAGTTTATGATAAATTTACAGCCTTCTCTTTCCGTTTCAGGGTGTGGTTAACCACCAGCAACTTAGAAACAAGGAACCCAAATCATAAAACCAAATTTCATTTAAAAGCAACTATCATACAGAAACAATAAAATTAAAAGATAAAAAAACAGATTAACTCCATTAAAAACATAGCACGCTAAAAATGGTTGTAATTAATTAATAGCAATTAACTTGATAATTTGACACCCCTAGGTTTTTTATTAGTCGTGTATTTTTTAGATTGCAGCAATAAATATCCGCCTTACAATACAGGCAGTAGGCCTATGTAACATCTAAATGGCTTCAACCAGAGTTTTAATTTGGGGTTCGATTCCCACTTCTTTCTGTATTTCTGAGAGTTTGGTTTGGACTGATACATGATGATTGTTTAGCAGTCACAAATAGCTGCACAGACAGTGGATGAGGAGAGTTAGTGACTGAGCTTTGTGAGTGAAATTAGTGATCTATTTTAGTGTGCAATCGATTATTTTATAGAAAGAAATGTTCAAATCTGCGGCTTTGAACTTGCACCATTTATTTGTAAAAGGACTTGCAAAAGTGTGCAATAACAACAAAAGTTGCTAGAATTTTCTCTCAATGCTGTAATGACAGGCGACCTGTCCAGGATTTACCCTGCCTCCCTGCAAAAGGTAAGCAGTTTAGGCAATGGATGTTTCCAGAGTCTGAAGGATAATTGGAGAGGGCCAGAATCCATATCGCTCTAAGTCCAGAGTGAAGTGTCCAGTCAGTAATGATTTGGGGTAACTTGTCATCAGCAGATGTTGGTTCATTGTGTTTTTTCGTTGTCAACAGTCAATTGAGTAAATTCAGGGTTTTCATTATGTATAAGCTATTAAAATCAAAATTACAAGAAATTAAGTCCTTTAATATTTCATTCTATGTGTGTTATGGAAACCAGTGTCTACCTTCTATAAACAAGGATGAGACTGGAGTATTGATCAGCATTTTCTTACATTTCATTATGGCCAGTCTTTTAAAGAAGCCTGTCTGTCTCCTCTCTGCTCTCTGTAAGCAGATTCTGCCTCCAGTCCTCAGTGTAATGTCTTCATCGCAAGGTTAATCCAAAACACTTTTCACTGCAGCTAGAGGACATAAGATGACAGGCCTCTTCACTGACATCAATGATCTCCTTTTATGCCAGGCTCCCTAGATGCATTTATTAATATGTAGTTAATCAGTTAATGCACATAACCCTAAACTTTTTTTGTAACTGTGTGTAATAAATATGTTTTCACTTTCTAGAATAAGTGCCAATAACTCATAAAGATTTTCACAATATTTGAATTTCATGACATGTATATGTATGTGATAACATATTGACTAAATACAGTATGCTAAACTCTGAATCTCCAACAAAATCCAAGTTAGTCATTTTTAATGCAAGCAGGTCTATTTGACTCGTCTAAACAAGGTAATGAGGTATCCAGAGCAAAAGTCAAAACTCCATTAACTAACCAACCAGATAAGTGAGTCGAAAAGCAATTAAAAAGGTTTTGGAGTATGTTTTATACACCATGTATTGATTGATCTATACACAAGGGACACTACTGTCATGCATGATGCACTTTGCTTTGTGATACACTTTGCACTAAGCACATGAAAAGGACCCAAGTGACACGTTACCACTTGTTTGGACGTTTTACTTATTATTTTTACCACTTACACAAAATAGAATTGTTGGTTGAGTATAAGTGTAATTAGCTTAGACTGACACTGTTTTTTTAAACCCTTTATTGAAACACAGATAGAAAAACACACATACACAAAATAAACCTGTTCATTTTGGTTTCCCAGCTATAATCTAGTCTTCTTCCACAAATTTCTAATTACTGCTCTAAGATCTCAATTTCTTCCATCCTGTGAGACAGCAGCTGAGAGCTTCTTGGGGGCTTCCGAGCCATTTGGGATTATATATGTTAACTAGAGGATTATTCTTTTTTAACCCTAATGTTAACATTGGAGAGGGTGTTTAAGTCTCTTGTCTGATGATATTGGTTTGAAATGACAGCATCCTAGTTGTTAGATGGCTACTTTTCATCTTCTGAAACAGCACTCCTTTGTTAACTGTGGCACAGTTAATTGGGTTCCAGTTCGTCATGAAGGAGAAAAAGTGTAAAATGAGCAACAGGAATTGTAAGTAGTGCCATCTTGAGTAGAAAAATGTCTGAGCACCTGACAGTCAGAGCAGTGAGTGCAGGTAATGTTAACAATGATGGACACCTAACCCCAAATTTACACGTAATTCACACCAGGAGCAGTACGGTTTCCATACGACTACTGCATGGACTGCAATTCACACAGACTGCTGTTTGTCTGCGGAACGTCTCCGGAAATTTCCTCCAGCAAGAACACCAAATCTTGCTGGTTCAAGCAACAGTAATGATTAAAAATTTGACAAGTGATATACTTGTTTAAATATAAAATTGTAAAAACAACATACACTGTGTTGCATTTTGAACTGTTTGAAAGTGTATATGCTTCTGTATAAAGCAAGGCAATTTTAATTGGTATAGCACTCTTTCAACAACAAGGTGGTATATACACTACCGTTCAAAAGTTTGGGGTCACATTGAAATGTCCTTATTTTTGAAGGAAAAGCACTGTACTTTTCAATGAAGATAACTTTAAACAAGTCTTAACTTTAAAGAAACACACGCTATACATTGCTAATGTGGTAAAGGACTATTCTGGCTGCAAATGTCTGGTTTTTGGTGCAATATCTACATAGGTGTATAGAGGCCCATTTCCAGCAACTATCACTCCAGTGTTCTAATGGTACAATGTGTTTGCTCATTGGCTCAGAAGGCTAATTGATGATTAGAAAACCCTTGTGCAATCATGTTCACACATCTGAAAACAGTTTAGCTCGGTACAGAAGCTACAAAACTGACCTTCCTTTGAGCAGATTGAGTTTCTGGAGCATCACATTTGTGGGGTCAATTAAACGCTCAAAATGGCCAGAAAAAGAGAACTTTCATCTGAAACTCGACAGTCTATTCTTGTTCTTAGAAATGAAGGCTATTCCATGCGAGAAATTGCTAAAAAATTGAAGATTTCCTACAACGGTGTGTACTACTCCCTTCAGAGGACAGCACAAACAGGCTCTAACCAGAGTAGAAAAAGAAGTGGGAGGCCGCGTTGCACAACTGAGCAAGAAGATAAGTACATTAGAGTCTCTAGTTTGAGAAACAGACGCCTCACAGGTCCCCAACTGGCATCTTCATTAAATAGTACCCGCAAAACACCAGTGTCAACATCTACAGTGAAGAGGCGGCTGCGGGATTCTGGGCTTCAGGGCAGAGTGGCAAAGAAAAAGCCATATCTGAGACTGGCCAATAAAAGAAAAAGATTAAGATGGGCAAAAGAACACAGACATTGGACAGAGGAAGACTGGAAAAAAGTGCTGTGGACGGATGAATCCAAGTTTGAGGTGTTTGGATCACAAAGAAGAACGTTTGTGAGACGCAGAACAACTGAAAAGATGCTGGAAGAATGCCTGACGCCATCTGTTAAGCATGGTGGAGGTAATGTGATGGTCTGGGGTTGCTTTGGTGCTGGTAAGGTGGGAGATTTGTACAGGGTAAAAGGGATTCTGAATAAGGAAGGCTATCACTCCATTTTGCAACGCCATGCCATACCCAGTGGACAGCGCTTGATTGGAGCCAATTTCATCCTACAACAGGACAATGACCCAAAACACACCTCGAAATTGTGCAAGAACTATTTAGAGAAGAAGCAGGCAGCTGGTATTCTATCGGTAATGGAGTGGCCAGCGCAGTCACCAGATTTGAACCCCGTTGAGCTGTTGTGGGAGCAGCTTGACCGTATGGTACGCAAGAAGTGCCCATCCAACCAATCCAAATTGTGGGAGCTGCTTCTAGAAGCGTGGGGTGCAATTTCTCCAGATTACCTCAACAAATTAACACCTAGAATGCCAAAGGTCTGCAATGCTGTAATTGCTGCAAATGGAGGATTCTTTGATGAAAGCAAAGTTTGATGTAAAAACAATCTTATTTCAAATAAAAATCATTATTTCTAACCTTGTCAATGTCTTGACTCTATTTTGTATTCATTTCACAACGTATGGTGGTGAATAAGTGTGACTTTTCATGGAAAACACAAAATTGTTTGGGTGACCCCAAACTTTTGAACGGTAGTGTATATGTAATATATATATATATATATATATATATATATATATATATATGCATACAAAAATATGATTAATTGTAAAAATATACTGTAAATTAAGAATCAAGCGTAACACACAATTATATTATGACATTACTCAAAGTCAGCTCTAAACAGAAGGGTTTTAATCTTTGATTTAAAAGAGCTTAATGATTCACCAGCTTTGCAGTGGTCAGGAAGTTTATTCCAGATTTGTGGGGCATAGAAACTGACAGCTGCTTCTTCATGTTTGGGTCTAAATATGGGATGTTTAGTAAACTAGAGTTGGTGGACCTGAGTGGTGTGCTGGGTTGGTATAGTGACAACAGGTCTTCAACATACTTTGGTGCTTGACCATTTAGTGATTTATAAACTAGTATGAGTATTTTACAGGGACTATATCATGCTAATTTATAGCTTTCCACTTCTGGGATAGACATGTATTATAAAATGTTACCTTTGGTGTTATACAGTATTAATTTGTCCTGAAATTTAGTTTGTATCCAGTAGTTAATGTTAGACCACGAAGTGAAATGGCTCGTTTCTCTATAAACCCGCCTCCTGCACCCCCCGCTACACTACGCTGCGGAGCCGGGAGCAGATCAAACTGAAACAAACCATGCTAAGCTTCATCAAACACAGTATTCTCATGAATAATTTAAAAAGCACAGAGTACCACAATTAAACTCTATTGTATTAAGGGCTCAGACATTTGATTTATTTTAAATTTTTTGTCAAAAACAGAGTCAATAAAGCCTATTTCATTTTCTAAAACTCCAGGCTTTAAACAGAACCCAGACCAACACAGCGGCATCCACTAAGCAAATCTTTCCAGCCCGGTATATAAAAAAAGCAGTGGGTGTTGTTTGCACCTGTTTACTGTAGCCTACATTCTGAGATGCTACAGATTAATTAATTAAGCACACAATGCTGTTATAACATCACATAAGTAGCTTGATAAATGGCTAACCCGCATTAACATGTAGCCACTTCTCTGTCCATCGGGTCTCTGTTCTTTGATCCAGCAGCTGTTCTTTAGGAAGCTCAGATAAGATCATCCTGTAATCCATGCAGGCAAACAGGCATTTTCACAGAGAAAGTAAAAAATCCACCAAAAAAGAGTTTTAAGCTGCCAAAAAACGAAGTAGCCATTAGCTGTGAGAAGTACGAGGGTGTGTTTGAAAATCTACCAGGCGTAAGCCGCTCTGCCTGCAGGGGCGGTGCAGACACCTCTGGCACTCAACTTTCAACCAGTGATGTCACTAGTCGAACACTCAGTCGATTTCTAGGGAGAGGGAGGGGCAGCTGCCCAGAGAGCAGAATTCAGGAGGATTACTGAGACATGCGTGAATTAAACCAAAAACCGCTCTGGTGGGGTTTTTTTTATGAGAAAATTGCATTACCATATGGTTGAAAACTCCAAAATCTTGATTTGGCATGATATAGCCCCTTCAATACAACGGTCACTACCTACTCCAAACGACTCATTAACTATGACCCAGGCAGCTCTGTCACCCATCACTCTCTCCTTTCAAACCACAAAAACAAGCAAATTACTTGAGCTGCGACAGAATACGTTACTAAGCGAACCATTGCCGTAAAATAACATCACCTCGGTCATATGTCACAGCAAGAGTGCAAAGAAGAAGTTGAACTGATTACACTAAATGTAGCAATAATAAACCAAATAAAATACTACGGTCATTTGTCTTAAAAAGGACTCCTCTCCGGCGGCAAATCACTGTTATGCAAAGACAAGTGAAACTTACCTGGGTCGCGCTGCTAACAACACCTTTGGCTTCTAAAATGTCCCCTGGTTTTCCACCTGGTCCTCAGAAGCAAATAACGCTTAAAGGCACAGTGTGTAATTTTCGTCCTGTAGGGGGCAGTGCATACCTAAATTATCACAAGCATGTGGTATCTGTGTCTTCGAGTAAGAAACTCAACAACGGAGGTACAACAAGGGATGTTTTCAAACGCTCAATTCCCGGAGAATTATCTATTTGCAGCAATATGACGAGCACATCAGTCTCTCTTTCATCGCTTGGAACTAGCGAAGAGGAAAAATTTATTTATGGCGAAACTTTTTTGCAGTTTGAGGGGAAATCAATGTTTTAATAGCGGGCTTGTTCAGTACGCTTTGTCCGTCCGGGCTCTTTTAGAAGTAAAGACGTCATCTAATATGGCTTTCCCCTGAAAAGAGGACTTGCGCCTATGTATTTTAAAACTGATTTTTAAAGTCTAATATTGCCAATATTTGGCAATTAATGTGCTTTAGGTAAGTATTATTACATAGTATTTTAATGCCTATTTTCAAAGATGTACTGCAAAAACTACACACTGTCACTTTTAAATAGACACAACTGCTGGTGGTTAGACGTGCCTGCTTTAGCTCAGAGTAACTGGACTGGGCTTCAGTTTCCTGGGCTCCGTCTACACTCTGGAATAGGTAAGTAGCTGATTAGCTCCAGCTTAACAGCTGATCTGAAATTTAATAAGCGTTGTTGACAAACTGTTTCTTACAAACTTAGTTATGATTTTAAAAAGTGTTTGAATAATTACTTAATTTAATTCTTAGTTAAAATTTGTTCATTGAAGAATAATAAAATGGTAAGGGAGGCACTTAAAATACCTTTTCTATATTTTGTGATATTTATAGATAAAAATCGATATCGAGCAATATGACTATTCCCTTTGTCGATATCAGGGCCGGAGTGGGACTCATTTTCAGCCCTGGAGTTTGATGCCTCAGACCGGCCCACTTTTTATAACAACCTATTTTTGTTAAAATTAAGGATGCACCAATACCGGTAGTGGTATCGGGGCTGATACTGTTTTATTGTATTCGTAGTGTTTAAAGTACCATGAACACATACTTAAAATGTGGAAACTGTATAACAATTCTAATTCTAATTTCTATTGAATTTCCCATCACTTGTTGTAACAAGCAGTAAAGAAAATAAAACCTGTCTTCTAATCTATTGAATTTTTTTGTGTGGCAGAAGTATCAGCATTGGTAGGCCTACTCTGTATCGGCAAATACTCAGATCCAAGTATCGGTGTATCGTTTTGAGAAAAGTGGTATCATTGTATCCTTAATTAAAGTAATGTACTTATAACCTTACATTGTTAAGCTATAGCAGCACACTGTTCTGGAAAGCCTTGTAATTTAGAGAATTATTTTCTTTAAAATGTCCAGCTCAGTAGGTGGAGTTATTTCCGGATGTGTTCACATCTATATTATTCTTTAAAACACATACATTAACAATATCAGAATCAATATTTTGAGCTGCTACCACTGTAATCAGTCCCAAAGTAGACTGTTTTCACGTTCACAATTGTTCACCTACAATAAAAGATAATATTCCGTAAAGCTTTAGTGCATTTAATATGGAAAACACGTGAATTAATCAATTTAGATATTTTCATTGGCAAAATATCCAGGCTTAATTTATGCTGCTTTCATTCTATTCTCTTTCAAGTATGGACCTTTGTTTTTATTGTTATACTTTTAAAGAAAAATGTAACACGATAAAAATTCATTTGGTTATAGAAAATGTGTCATTGGAACTAATGGATGTATGTCAACACATATTTCATCCTGGAATTTCCTTCTAACTCTTAGGAGCTACGAGACAAAGTTTCCCTGTTAAGCGGTGTTGCGTAATCATTTCTATTAAAATGATATATGTTTGCTGCCCCAAAATCACAACATTGACTAGCTAAATTAAGTCGAATGGTGGTTTGAAGGGAAAGTTCAACATGTTGTCTTACCTGTTCCATTGTCCTCGTTAGCTGTTTTAGTCCTCATTTTTAAAAATGGTATGGCTGTCTGTTTGAGCTTTCCTCTATATAATAGTAGTCCTTTCTGTGCAAACCTATTTTACCTTTCAACACCGCTGAGTGATCACTCTGACTGTTTAATGTTGAGGTGCGCAGAGAGAAAAAAATGAAAGCAGCCAGCTGGCAGCTGTGAAGTGGCCTTTTATGGCAAGTTGCTTTGATTAAATACTCTATATCCTTATATCCATTCTTTTCTATGCTAAATAATATGTAACTACATGGGACTAGTTCAACATTTTCCCCTACAAGTTTAAACTTTTTCCAAACTAGTGCATATATAGTGTCAATAGCATCTCCTTTTTGACTAGTTGCACATTTAGCACACTCGTACAACTCTGCTTGCCATAGTTTCGGCCCTTGCGGGGCCACTTGCTCCCGATTAGCCACTTCGGGCCTGATCGATATGCTTTTTCTATATCGTCCAGCCCTAAATTTTACTCAAGTTGGAGTTTATGGAAGGATTTTTGAGGAAGACCAGAAAGACAGGAATTACAATAGTCTACATAGGATGTTACGAGATTGTTAACCAGAATAGTAGTAGCGTGATTGGAAGAAGAAGAGGAAGAAGAAGAATTTAAATAGCATCTTTCACAGATAAAATCACAAAGTACTTTACAAGATTATAAACAGATAAAGAATACCATACTTACAGGGACCAATCAACTAAAAGCTTGTCTGAAAAAGAAATGTCTTCAGCTGATTTTTAAAGGATTCAACAGAATCATGAGGAGGTTCTGGCCTGAAGACCAAAGAGCACTAACAGACCGGTAGGGGCACAGCGGATCACAAATACATTTAGGCACCTGTCTGTGCAAGGCTCTAAAAGTGATAACTAAAATTCTAAAGTCAAATCTGTATTTGACTGGAAGCCAATGCAAGGAAGATAAAATTGATGTAATGGAAGAATGCATGGTAGATCCTGTTAAAAGCCTTGCTGCAGAATTCTGAACCACTTGAAGACGCTTCAGAGCAAAAAGGGAATTACAATAATCTAGAAGAGACTAAATGAAAGCGTGAAACACCAATTAGAGGTCAGTTGGATAAAATTGATCTTAATTTGGCAATGTTGGAAAGGGAGGGGCGAAGACGATTTATATTGCGAAGATGAAAGTATACTGACTGAGTAAAGTTTATGAATCTGCACGTCTTTTATTTTGAAATTTACCAGGCGCTTTACACTGACACCTTATCGATTTCCTATCCTGAATAAGTTCATTTTGTTTACCTGGTGAATTACTTCGTGTGGTGGCTCTGAGGAAGTAAGTGTGCAGTTGAAACTGTCAGCAGGTAGGAAACAATATCTTTAAAGAAATACCTAACGTCTTACAAAAGAACAAAGATAAATAATGTGTGGTTTCCTGCTTTACCCTAGGGCAGTTTTTTGTTGTTTTCTTTGTTTTGTTTAGCCGTATGTGTAACTTTAGAGCTTTAGAAGTGTGGTGTGTCAAAAATAAAGCCCCACCATATCTTTAGCAGAGCAGCGCGAAAGGCGCTTTTTGGCTGAAATGCTGCATCCTGTGTAAACCAAGCCTTAGGCTATAACGGCTTCTATTAGCCACGGGGAGACCAAAACGCTGCCATTATGCACCCTGGTGTAAATGGGGATTGGACATCATTACCATATGATGAAGTTTTATAGCGTTCACAATCTGGGCCCTCATGAGGGTGAGTGGTTACATTTTGCACCTGCCTGATTTTTAGGTTGTACATTTTTCAGCACAGTGACAGTTGACATCATGCGTGTTGGTGCTTCACTCTGTGAAGTTTGCATGCTCGACTTTTGTTCTCTGTTGACTGGTCTAAATGGGCTTGTTTCTTTAAAAAACAAACTACCCAGTCCTGGTGTGAATATGTATCACATAAGGTCCTTATTTAACCATTCCATCCAGGATTTTACCCATTTGTAAATGAGTGTGAATGCTTGTTAAAGTGGAAAACACCCTTATGGTTTTCTAACACAAAGTTTTTAAAAAGACAGACTTTTTTTCAAAAACTCTTTTTACAACAATAGAATGTAAATTTGGAAAATGACAGTAATATCTCTCTGGTTGATTAATATTAAATAAGCACCTGGACCACCATGAATCGTCTAGAAGTTGGATCTAGAAGAAATGCAGATGTCTCATACGTGAGTTTATCACAACCTCTGTCCCCCTTTCATCTCTCTGCTGCTCATTTTCAGTGTCAATTGCTGTTTAATTGAGCATTTCGTACTGGATAAAATGTGGCAAAGGGTTTAGAAAAAGAGTTTGACTTGTGTTAATCATGTTCCCAAGGAATAAAAGTAGTAGATGAGTTTGAACTAGGCTAGATGTGAGCTCTTAGAGCAAATTTGAATTACACATTAATATTGTTTTCTACGGTTCAAAAAAGTAACAAACATTTCTACATTTGCATTTAATGCCAGATGACACCTGTAATCTTGTTGGCAGCTCTGGAAAAGGTATCTTAGAAAATGAAAAGTCTTAAAAAGCCATATCTGGATCTATCTCTAGCCTCCCTTCTCTCAATATAGGAGGTTTATGGATTGTATAATCCAGTGTTATAAATATTCAAAATCTATGAAAAAGGGTTAAATATTCTGTTTTACTTTTTATTTAACACGGCAATAACTACAGGCTTGTTTCCTCAATGTAATGTTTAATGAATGTCACTGAAAAATGTGCTAAGCTTCTCTCTATGTTCCACATGCTTGACACTGTACACTTTTTAATTAGCATTTTATAACTTCTGTAAGATTTGACAGAAACAATAATAGGCAATTTCTAAATATTTTCTTAGAAGACCCATATACCCTCTTATAATCCAGAACTGTTGATATTGTTTTTAAACTTAAAGCAAATATGTTAGTGCGACATGTGTTTTTGAGATTACTGCATTTGTTGAACAAATTGTAATACCTCAAGATGAGTGTATTGTTAAACAAAAAATAAAGCTTGTTGAAAAGATTCCAAAAATATAAATAAAGATTTTATACCTTTTCAAACTACAAAGCTATTTGTTTGAATTCAACTATTAAGATATTGATACTTTTTGTTTTTCTTCATGATTCAGTTGTCCTCATGACGTTGGTTGTATAGTTGTATAGTATGATCATATATGTCCAAATGTCAGGTAACATGTTTTTTGCTATTACAAAGCAAGCAATAACACCAGTTTCATTTTTTCTTTAGCTAGCTTTTACAGTGGCTGTGAAATGCAAACCACATTTAAATTAAAAAGAAAAAAAACAAATTCAAAAATACACATGTACAACTTAAAAAAAATTGAAAAACAAAATTACATTTTATAAATTAAAAAACACAAATTCAAGTCCTGAAAAAACCCAAAGGAATTTCTTGATAGAAAGGGATTGTCCAAAATGCCGGAATTGATGCAAGGATGGCGTTGCCTTCCGATTTGCAGTTCAGCTAAAGTGGCATGTCAATGCAGTTTTATGAAATGAGCAGCACGAAACAAGAGTTATGAAGTTTCCGATACATTATCACTGTTTTGCAAATTCATTTTAAGCCATTGTACAGCTTTGTTGGGCAAAATTATTTTTCCCTGAAATGTTCTGTTCACCCTGAGTTTGTGAGCCTACGCTGCAGCTAAAAATGCGGAGCAGTTTTCACAGCACTGCTGACAGATGATAAAACGATGCTACATAATCATGTTAAGTTTGTTGCCTTTCTTTTTTTTTTCAGGACCTGGCATAGGCATAATTTCATGACCACATAAATATTTAAGATTAGGAATATTGTCCCCACCACTTAAATCCTGATGCAAATTCTAATCTAAATTAAAATCTATCTGTCTGTCTGGTAGTGTATTTAATCACTTCATTCCATGATCATACTGTCATGATTTTCATATGCCAGGATGTTGCAGCATATTTAGCAGATAGTGATGTTATGATTAATAAAGACTCGTAGTACACCTTCAGGGCTTGATACAAGCCTTGAGCAAATGTTCAAAGCAGGATCAGTAGCTAGGTGACTAATTAACTCCTATCCATTTAATATAAGCTGTGTTCTAAATATGTAGTGTCACCTGCTCCATGCATTTATGCATGTCAATTCCCTTTTATTTATATAGCACCAATTCACAACAAATATCATCTCAAAGCACTTTACAACAAAAATTATTTCAATATAGTTATACAAACATTCCAATAAATTAAATGTTTTCTATGTAAGAAATCCCAGCAGATTGCGATGAGCCACTCCAACCACAGCAATTCCGCAGCAAGTCCTCATACTGAGCAAGCATGTAGTGACAGTGGAGAGGAAAAACTCCCCTTTAACAGGAAGTAACCTCCGGCAGAACCTGGCTCAGTACAAGCCCTCATCTGCCACGACCGTCTGGGGGTCTGAGAAGACAGAAAAGAGACGGCATGGAGGATGCTCGGTGACTTTGAGCATCAACTGGACCGATGTTCCCCATCCAGCAGGGTACTTTATAGTTGAGCAGGGTACCAGACCATGTGGAGCTTCTATGGGGAGAAAAATACTGAGAGAAGACTGGGTTAACAATCGCAATAACAGCGGAAAAAATACATCTGAATAGTAGAAGAGAAAAGTAGAAGAGTGAAGGAAAGTGGTCAGTCTGTCCAACAGTCTAAACCTTTAGCAGCATAACTACAAAAATGGCTCAGGATAACTTAAGCCACTCTAACTATAAGCTTTATCAAAAGGAAGGTTTTAAGCCTCATTTTGAAACTAGACAGTATCTGCCTAACAGACTAAAACTGGGAACTGATTTCAAAGGAGAGGAGCCTGGTAACTAAAAGATCTGTCTTCCATTCTACTTTTAGAAATCCTATGAACTACCACTAGACCTGCATTCTGAGAATGAAGTGCTCTGTTAGGAACATTTGGAACAATCAGATCTCTGATGTACGATGGAGATTGATTATTCAAGGCTTTATAAGTAAGGAGGATCTTAAACTCTATTCTGGATTGAACAGGGAGACAATGGAGAGAAGCCAGAATTTTTCAAGGATTTGCAAAGATAGTGCAAGTCCATAAACAAATCCCTAAAGGGCACTGCACCGGTGCATGTTTACTAGGGATGCAACGGGACAGGGTAAAGTACCGGACCGTTCGGTACGCCCTGCACGGGACAAACCGTCCTCCTGTACCGCGGGACTTCGGTACTGCCATTGATTTTGTGCTGGTAATTAGTTACCGTCGGCCCGACGTTACCAAACTGCGCCGCGCTCCCAGACACAGGTGCAACAACCAGCTCGCTGTTCCCCGCTCCAGCAGCTGGTTGGCATAGAGACACGTCCTCCTCTCCACATCACGGAGCAGTGAGGCGTGAATAAAATGTACACGGATCGGTTGCGCTTTTTTCGGAAATCAGCCCTGGTGTGAGGCGCTGCTCAAATTTCTCCCGACTTGAGCGCTTTCTACCCGGACGGGCTCCAGCATTCAGGGGCGCCGGGTTGCGCTGTTTTCCTCTCCTCTTTGCGGTGCGCCAGAGCGCAAAGCAAAGAGGAGATGTGCTGCGTTCCATTCATTGATGCACACACAAATGCCCTTTTAGCAGCGGGCACACGAAGAATATTTATCCGCCACCTGTGTCAGTGTGGTCGGATGCGCTTTCATTTTTATTTATTTTTTTATTTTTTATTTTTTTTTATTTTTTTACTGTGGGTTTAATTTCCTGACGTCATGGACACTAAACTAAGACAAGAAGGGAGAAAGGAAGAAGGTGAAGAAAAGAAACCGGACCAACAGAGGCGCGAACTGACGACACAAGACAAGGATTCAAACAAAGAACACAAGAAAACATCCCAGTCCTCCACCTCTGCCAGACGGCAGAGAAACAGTAATACAAAACAAAAACAACAAACTGTACAGAACCAAACCAATAGTTCGGATCTAGTAGAATAAACTAAGAATTACACATTCACTACACACAAGCATGGATTAATGAACATAATACAAATGTTTCTGGTAAGCTCCTGTGAACAACTAACTAATGATGATAACCTCAACTTAAGATATGTCCGTCCACACCAATGTCCCCACACCTATGTGTGTGCGAGCATGCAGGTCTGAATAAGGTTTCCCCATGCAAGTGATTGATAGCTGGTGTAAGGAACCGTCAATCCGTCCTACAGGAATCGACACAGACATGGAGGAGGCAAGAGATGTATGCATCCAGGGTCCCACAGAGTACAAAGTCCACAGGCGGATCAGCGCAGGGTCGATCACCCGCCAAGAGAGGAACAGATGGAAGCCCCAGGGGACCACCCACCAGCCGCAATGCTGGGGCCCGAGAGATCGCAGTGACGAGCCCACGGGCTCCGCCGGTAACCGGCTACGCCAGGGCGAGCCCGGATCAGGAACCGGAGGCCACGGGGACCAGGGGCACCCCCCGTCCCCCCAGCGGGGCCCCAACCAGGGACCAGCCGACAAGTGCCCCCCGCCGCCGCCGCAGACAAGGGGGATCCGCAGCCAACCGACAACACACGCCGCTGCCACCCCGGACCAATACCCACCGCCAACAACCCGGCCCGCCCCCACACACCCACACGCCAGGGAGCCACAGCAAGAGCCACAGCGGATGTACGCCCTCCCCAGGCCGCGCCCAGCCGGCACCTGGACATCCAGATCTTCCAGCTCCCGGGTCCAGATCCCGCCCCACGTAGGGCGCCAAGATCAGGGGCCCAGCCAATGCCGGACAGCCCCACCAGGTGAACAGACCAGCCAGCAGAAGTCCTGGAACCGGCAGGAGGCCTGGGCGCCAGGCACGGTCCCCACCGATCCACCGGACGGCACCAACCTGTTCTACAACCCCGGCACCCCCATGAGAGGTGCCCCAGTCAATCCAAGGAGGACGTCGGCCCGAAACAGCGGCCGCCCGACACACCGGACCACCCAGGACCCGCCCGACATGCACCAGGACCGAGCCGGGCCGCAACCGGGACCCCCGGCCCCAGGCATCGAGAGCCATCATCAACCAGCGGGCAGGAGCAACCATCACCGACGGGGAGTGACGGGGAGGGAAGAAGATGCATCAGGCCAGAGAGCAGCCAAGCACCCAACCTGACAGGTAGACATAGACAGACAGAGACACTCATACGTACCCTCCCTCTCATGCGTACACATTCTTGCAAATACAGGACATACGAAAAAAGGACGCTATACACTCATTCATACCCCCCATACGTACACTATACTCCATACTCCCAGGCCCAGGGACAGACGCCCCAATAGAGAACCCTGCCCCTGCACCCAGGAGACAGACCCCTTTGCCCACCAGGACGGGGACAAGCAGACCGCCAAGGCCCCCACACCGGCAAGAGCAGCCCACCAGCCCAGGACCCCGACCAGACGGCCTGATGTTCTATCCGGGCTCCGACCCCTGATGGTCCAACGAACAGGGGTGTGGAAAGACCCCCCCAGCCTCTCTCCCCCCGCTCAATGTGGTGTTGTTGCGTGTTGTTCTAATGTGCACTTAAAACAGAGGGGTGGGACATGGGAATACTGCCGGGTACCCCCATCTCCCCCCCCGGGCCCTCAGTGTCTAGATGCGTTTAAACAGTGGGTGCCGGCACCACAGGCGAGGCCCCACAACGGGCCCCTATAGGGGGCCCCCCATGAGGGGTCCCGCCCCCAGCGCCAATGCGCCACACCGCCAGGTCCCTACATGTGCGTTCCATGTAAATGTTGCAAGTGTAAGTGTCTAAGTTGCTCAATAAAATCGGGACCCAGGCAGCCACCGGGTAGCGAAGACGGAAGCTCCATCCCGCACCCCAGTGACGTGCCCATGTCCCAAGGCCTTGTGAATGGTAGAATGAAGGAGCAGGTGGACAGAGGCATGGGGATGGGGAGAAACTAACTGGGGTGACCATTGCCAACCCCAGGGAGCCAGCTCCCCTGCTGACTCCAATAGGTGGCACCTATTGGAGTCAGTCGGCCCGAACGGGGGTGCCACCAGGGGTGGGAGGCCCCAGCACGTCAAGTCGGGGCCACGGCAGCGGAACCCCCGAGCCCCATGGGGGCCCCGGCAATCCACCAGCCCCCATGCCAGAGGCATACCTAATCCTTCCCAACATTCACACTGCTAACAAAACACATTTCACTAGTGTAGAATTAAATTTTTGTAAAAAAATAATTCAGTGTATGTTCAAGCAGAGACAAAGGGGCCAATTTCCAGTTCTCAGTTTTATTTTAAACAGATTAAGATATGCAGTTTACAGAGAAACATGCCCATTTTCTCTGGGCCAGATAAAGACATCTGACGACGAATGGTTTTCATGCCATAACTTTATAGACATCCAAAACTTCCCAGGATCTGGGCGTCTCTTCTCCCTCGGAATCTGCTCCAATCAGAACGTTTTTAAAAAGTGTCTTGACACCGACTGGTCCGTCAAGAATTATGCATTCATAAGATGGAAGTGTCCTCCTCTTTGTGTTTACAACTGCCATATCCTGGGTCCAGGTCAAAAGTTCATTCTGAGTTTTATGGTTTAAAGGTCCCGGGTCCTCCCAAGCAAACCTCCTAGTTTCTATCTTAAATCCTAATCTACAGACATCCTGGTTTTACAACATGCAGTAAATTATTACCCAAGAGTTTTATTGCTTAAAACCTTACCCCAATTAAAATACTGGTAAAGAATGTGTTTTACAACCATGAATAATATAAAACAGACTTTTACCTCTGAATGCTTACTAAAGATATTTAAAACATATGTACTACGAAACTGTATATAAAATTAGCCCCAAAAAAGTAAAATACAAAGCAGACCGAAGTCCCAGGCGGCCAACCCCCAGGCCGACATCCTCCAGCCTTGCTACTACCGCCCGATGGCCGGGAGGCAACAGAACCCAGCACCTCCACCCACCAGCCCACACCCCACCAACCGGTCAGTCACCGTGGAGGCCGACCAACACCGGCCAGAGGCCCCCACCTCAGCACCCCAGCGAGCACTAAGACCAAGACCCAGGAGCCATGTCCAGTGTCAATATAGCCGATCGGGCCCGGAGACGCCGGCCACCCGCCGCGGCCTATCGCCGACGCCCGGACGCGGCAAGGGGCCACCGGGGAGCAAGCGACAAGAACCCGCCCGGGGAGATGGAAAAGGCAGCAGCGCCCGCCAACCACCGGCCGACCACAGCCCCCCCCAGCCGGCACCGACGGCAGCGGCCCCCCCCGGCCAAGCCCCAGCCAGGGCCCCAGCCGGGGGGCACGCCGCCCCAGAATCCCGAGCCCCAGGCCCAGCCCAGACCCCCCCAGAGCAGCACAGCACCAGGCCAGTAACCCGTGTCCGACAGCACGACCCCTCTAAGGCGCCGCATGCAGCCACTAGGAGTCACCACACAAAGCCCCCAAAGTCCCACCCCAGGCGAGGGTCACGGCACCTACCGCCGAACCACAAGCGGACCCACCCCCAAGGACCTCCCCGCAGTCACCACCAACCCTTAAGCTCCACATCGGCAACCGTGTCCCACAGAACGGAATCAAGGGCCCGACCCCACTAGGTGATGGAACTGATCAAGGGTGACCAGAAAGATTGATCAGATGTGGAGCAGATGCCGTTTCTAGACCAATGTAATCCAGAAGGAGATCTCTATATTGATTAATATTCAGAGTATTTTAATTTTTCCAGTTCAAGAGGATATTTTTCTTAGCGATGCATAAGGCGATGTAAAATAATTGCATAGACTTTGTATCCATGGTAACTTCATCTACATTTCCCAGCAAGCAAACTGTGGGAGCAGGTGTGATATTACATTTCCGACACTTTGATAGATCTTCACATATCTGGTACCAATATTTCTTAACAGGTGTGCAGAACCAAAGAGCATAAATATAATTGTCTGGTAGATTGCTTGTACATTGTAAACAGGTATCAGACGGCGTATAACCCATCTTGAACATCCGTTGCCCTTCATAATGCACTCTATGAAGGATTTTATATTGTATTAATCGTAGATTAGGATTTTTAAGAAATTTAAATGTTCTTAATGAAATTTGAGACCAGAGGTTTTGGTCTATTGAGATGGACAAGTCCATTTCCCATTTTGAAATAGGAAGGGCTATTGATTCATCTATTCTATTTACTGTTTTGTATATTTTAGATGGCAGTTTGGGAGGGTTAAGATTAAGGAAGTCTAAAACTTTTCCTGGAATTTGTAAATCAACTGTATTGAGCCTAAATTTATTTTTTATAATTGATTTAATTTGTTGGTATTCTAAGAATTTATTCTTGTTAATTCCTTATTGTGTAACCAATGTATTAAATTGGATAAAGTCTGTTCCATCAAATATATGCTCCAGGTATTCAATTCCTTTACAACTCCAGCCTGGAAAGTTGATCATGCATTTTTTTTGTAAGATATCCGGGTTATTCCAGATGGGTGTACGCCTGCATGGGACTAGTGAGGTCTTTGTCATTTTAAGAAATTCCCACCAAGCTGTCAGAGAGGAGCTAATATTAATACTTTTAAAACATTAATTTTGTTTTATATTTGAGCTAACAAAAGGTAGATCTGACAGTTTTATCTTATTGCATAGTGTCTGTTCTACATCTACCCAGCACTCATCGATATAACTGTGTTTTACCCATCTTGATGTGTATTGGAGTCTGTTGGCTAAGAAATAATGACGAAAGTTTGGTAGGTCTAGTCCTCCTTTATCTTTGGACTTCTGTAGTGTTTTTAAGCTGATACGTGGGGGTTTATCTTTCCAAAGAAATTTAGAAACAGAAGAGTCCAGAGATCTAAACCAATCAGGTGATGGTTTGCTTGGGATCATTGAGAATAAATAATTGATTCTAGGCAAAACCATAATTTTTATTGTAGCTATCCTTCCAATAAGTGATATTGGAAGGGATTTCCATCTTGCCAGATCATCTTCCACTTTTTTTAAAAGTGGGACGTAGTTTAGCTTAGATAAGTCTGACAGTCTTGGTGAGATATGGATACCTAGATATGTAATATTTCCCGACCGGAGCTGCAAAGCAACAGGACCCTGGTAAGAACAGTTGATTGGAAGGACTGTAGACTTTAACCAATTTATGGAATAGTCTGAAACGCTTGAGTAAGATTTTATTAACTCAATTACCTGATACAAGGAAGTTTGTGAATGCTGTAGAAAAAGTAGTACATCATCTGCGTATAAACTGATTTTATGTTCTGTTTTGTTTTATTGTATACCTTTAACATTATTATTTTGCCTGATTGCTGCTGCTAATGGTTCAATAAAAATAGCAAAGAGGGAGGGAGAAAGTGGACATCCCTGCCTGGTACCTCTCTGAAGAAAGAACCTTGATGATGTTTGATTATTGGTCCTAATACATGCTGTTGGTGAGCTGTATATTTTTAACCAGTTTACAAAAGAATTACTGAATCCGAATTTATTTAAGGCTGCAAATAAAAATTTCCAGTTAACTCTATCAAATGCTTTTTCTGCATCTCAAGATAATATATGTGTTTGGAGGTTTTTACAGTAGGAATAATCTATTAAATCTATTAATCTACGTGAATTTGTGGAAGAGAGCCTACCTTTTATAAAACCTGTTTGATCCGGGTGGATTATTAGAGGTGTTATTTTCTCTATCCTTCTTGCAAGAGCTTTGCAAATTATTTTCAGATCCACATTGATAAGAGAAATGGGACGATAACTGGTATGAGACATAGGGTCTTTTCCTGGTTTTAATAGAAGATTGATGTAGGCAGAATTCATGTTTGGTGGTATTCGACCATTTTCCTTTGTTTCCTGCAACATTTTGTAAAATGTTGGTGCCAGAATATTCCAGAATTCTTTATAGAACTCTACTGGAAATCCATCTGGACCTGGAGCTTTATTATTAGGCATGGATTGGAGGGCCTCCTGGAGTTCAGACACTGTTAGCGGTGAATCCAGGCCCATTGCTTGACTGTCTGAAAGTTTAGGAAGAGTTATTTTATCCAGAAATTGTACAATATCATTATTTGAAGGGTTTATCTCTGGTGTGTATAAAGTCTCATAAAATTCTTTGAAAGTGTTGTTTATTTTTTCAGGGTCATATATTATATTCCCAATTTTGTCTTTGATTGCAGAAATAGTTGTTTTTTCTTTATTTATTTTTAACTGATTAGCTAAGAAGCTACCTGATTTATTACTATGTTCAAAGTTTTCTATTCTAAGTCTTTGGATTAAAAACTGCGTCCTTTTATGAATAATTTCATTTAATTCTAATTTTGCTTTCCTTATTTTACTTAAGCTCTCTTTATCCAGGGAAGCTTCTAATGATTTAATAGTTTCTTCTTATTCCTGAACATGTTTATTTTCTGTTCTCTTTTTATTTGATGAGAATGAAATTATTTTACCTCTAATCACAGCTTTCCTGCTTCCCATAGAGTGGATGGCGACATACCAGGGAGATCATTAAATTCCATGTATGAAGCCCATTCTTTTTCAATATATTTAATAAATTCTTTATCCTTAAGTAATGATATATTAAATCTCCAATTTTTATATTGAAGGGTTGCAATTTTATTTGCTAAATTTAAAGAAACAGGAGCGTGATCGCTGATCACTATAGGATGTATCTCAGTGTCTGAAATGTCATTCAACAGTGATCTGCTGACTAACAAATAGTCCAATCTAGAATAAGAATGATGTACGTTTGAGTAAAAAGTGTATTTTCTGTCGTTGGGATGAAGCGATCGCCATGCATCGCAGAGTCCATAATCGCTCATGCACTGTTTAACTATATCTATGGATTGCCATCTGCGCTGAGTCCCTGCTGTACTGAGCCTGTCTATTTCTTCATTTAGTCCAAAGTTGAAATCTCCCCCAAGAACAAGTGAGCAATCCATGTGATTAGCCAGAACCGAGAAGAAAGTATGAAAGAATGAGGGGTCGTCAACATTTGGACATTATAAATAACATTATAAATCTGCCTTCTGGATCTGTAGCTGTGTCTATTACTTTAAAATTAGTATTTCTATTTATTAATATTGCTACTCCTCGTTGTCTAGAGTTAAAGCATGAAGAAAATATATTAGGATACTCTGGTGTTTTTAAATCATTAGCTGTTGAACTTGATTTATGAGTCTCCTGTAGTAAGACGACATCTGCCTTCAATCTTGTAAGATGGTTGAAGATCTTAGTCGTTTTATGTCTGGAGCAAGAGCCACGAATATTCCATGTTATAAATTTTACAGGATTCATAGAACTAAGATAAACCTTAGACATGTACTATCGCCAAGGACGAATATAGGTGTAATTTTGGTTTGTCCATGGGGTTGCCAGATTTAAAAAAAACCAGAAGCAGAGATAAAGCGAGGCAAATAATGCACCATACAGGTGTGTACAGAATGAAAGTATGAAGGAAAAACATGAATATGCCATGATAAAAGTCTGTGTGTGTGAGAGAGTACTTAAGCTCTCTTTATCCAGGGAAGGTTCTAATGAATTAATAGTTTCTTCTAATTCCTGAACATGTTTATTTTCTGTTCTCTTTTTATTTGATGAGAATGAAATTATTTTACCTCTAATCACAGCTTTCCCTGCTTCCCATAGAGTGGATGGCGACATACCAGGGAGATCATTAAATTCCATGTATGAAGCCCATTCTTTTTCAATATATTTAATAAATTCTTTATCCTTAAGTAATGATGTATTAAATCTCCAATTTTTATTTTGAAGGGTTGCAATTTTATTTGCTAAATTTAAAGATTTTACATTTACATTTACATTTACAAACAAAAACAGCCTGCTGAGCTGTGCTTTTTTTTTAAACTATAGTTGTCTGATAAAGCTAATTCTGTCTTGGTTCTGTTAAATATGACTAATAAAGCCAAGGAGTAACCTGAGGGTCCCTTAACAGCTGACCGTTAACATACAGTTTATCCACACTAACCGTAGCCCTACAGCCCTCACTAATATGTTTTTTTCTAATTGGAAATAACACGCGTCTTCTGTCCAGGATTTCTTTCGGAAATTGGTCATTAACACTGTAATTCGTCCCCCGTAGCTCTCTCCCGCGTCCTTTGACTTGTTCTTTTTGTTTAAAATGTTCAAATTTTGCAACAATTTGTCGCGGGCGGGTGTTGTTGTGTTTCTTACCTCCAAGTCGGTGTACCCGATGGAAGGTTATGTTTTTAACCGTTTCGTCTGGCAGTTTCAGCTGGTGTTGAATGAACTTTCGCACGGCTACTTCAGCATCTTCCTCAGCCTGCTCTGGTATCCCCGAAAAAACAAGATTATCCCTCATTGATCGGGCCTGGATGTCTAGAATAGACTCCTTGAAGCTTTTGTTTTCTCCAGACAGCTGCTTCACCCCCTCGGTGAGTTTCTTAACATCTTCTTTTAGTGTTTGGTTTTCTGTAACTAGCGAAGCTACTTGTTGTTGGCTGAACTCCAGCGATTCCCTCAGAGCCTGAAATTCTTTATGAAGAACCTCAACCAGCGCGAGACGGGCGTCCAGGCTGGTTAGCTTCTTGTCTATTGAGTCCAGGATGTCGCCGTAGCTTCTATCTGGCGAGTCGGTGGATGTGCTAGCCTCGGAACGAGTGCGCTTCTGCGACGGTGTGCTCGTTGTTGTATCCGAAGCAGGTTTCCGTGACTTACCCATAACGATGTTATCAAAGCACTCGTCTAGGTAGCACTCCAGCGAATCCAATGTTTCCTCGTCCAGGTTGTTTAGAGGAAAAAAAAAAAAGTAACTTGATGGTTAGTTTAGAAGCTGCGTTTGGTTCAAAATGATTGTCTTATTTTACCTGGGTGTATACTTTACCACATAACCGCCATGTTCACCTATGCACAGCTCTCGCGAGAACTCAGCAGCTCATCCTCTCTCTCTCAGCATTTCCCTCGAGAAACTTGCGAGGAGGATCCACACAGACAAACGGAACGGGCTGACCCGGCCTGCGCTTTCATTTAAAGAACCGGTAAAATACAGAAACCATTCTGTTACTGCAGCCCTGTGTGTCAACCATAATCCCAGAGAGACGTACAGCTCGTTTATGTTGTATTCTCATGGCTTTTACCCGCCCACAGTTATAGGTGTTAAGTTAACTGTGGCATTCTGTTTTTTTAGTCCCCAAAAATAAAATATATGTTTTGGGATTAAAAAAAGCAGTCTCTTTCTGCACATAACATGTACCGAATTGTACTGTGGACCGTGGCCCAGGTACTGAGGTACGGACCGTACCGTGGGCTACCTGTACCGTTGCACACCTAATGTTAACCAGCCTGCACCACCTTCACTCATTATGATTTGCCACAGAACTTAATGGGACATTAAAGATCTTTACTATTAATTTATTTTCTATCTATCAGATTGTGGAATAGCACAGTGGAATGGCAGTGTGCACTGCCAACATAGTTGGAACAGAATATTTCAGGGGAATTAACAGGTGTGCTGTAAAGTAATTGTCTGCCAAAAACGGATCAGCTGCTGGATAATAAATTAACTCATAGTAAGGCAAATGTAAACCTTCATAGGATGTTGCACTCACTTTTTGGCAAGTCCTATTGTCATTTATAACCATTTTAGGGATTTTCAAATTGATGTAAATGTCCCAGTAGTCTGTGATTTATATATATAATTAAACGACAAAGAAATAGACATTTTTAGGCATATTAATCCTTATTAGGTAAAAAAGTTGATGTTACATCCACTTTTTTTTTTTGCAATTGAACAATCAATTCTAAAGTATTTGATGTGCTGAAATGTACTGTTTATGTTTTGATCTTGTCAGTTTTAAACAAAACAGTCATTTTTGGATAAAAACATTGGAAAATAACCATTTTGAAAGTTTTGACAAGTTTGACAATTTTAACAAACAGACCATTTTTTTTTACAAATTCCATTGAGAGTTTCTATGGTAGCAAAAAAAACATTAACTGTAGCTTCATGTCAAACAAAAAAACTATGTAAATGTTATGACACGTATATTATTTAAAAAAAGATGAGATTGATAAAACTGAGGTAAAAATGTACATAAGATTTCATTTTAGATTAAATGCAGTAGTGTTATGTTACATAATTTTAAAAATATTAATATTAAGGCTATAGCATACAGTTAGCCAATTCTTAGCACAAGCGATATTTCAATTGAAAATATTACAGTCAGGCATACAAATTATAACTGTTTAGGATCAAAGCACTTCAAATAACTTCTGAAATAGTAAACACAGCAAGTCTCTGAAGAAATTATCAAAATTAAATACAACCAAATATCAACTAAAGTACTTGACGAGGATATGTGTGTTTTAACATCCGTAGTGTTGGAGTAGCAGAATTCTAAGCCGTGAATTATGTCTAGAAATGCAGCTACCTAGTGTTTTTACACGGCGACTGATCAATTTTTGGCAGAGGGTGATACGATATATTTTTGTTCATCAAAAAAATACTAATTTCCCCTGTACTGGGAGTGCACACTGTAGCCAGAGAGGCAGATTAGACAGTCTTCTCTAAACTTAAAGTTCTCCTTCATTGGTGTTATTAATTTTTCAGTGTTCTCTGGTATGAAAGAATGCCTTCTGAATCTGTTTCTGTAAAAAATAAGTAATTCCCAGTCTGTGTAAGTTTATGCCAGTTCAGTGTGGGAGGGGGCATGGAAACTCATGTGGGGGCTTGCTCAGTAAGATTAATGACATGCAACTTTCTTTCTTCTGATTGGCTAACTGCAACACTATTCCTACACTGGCTCTGTTTACTAAAATCATTAACATGGGACAAAAATCGTGCAGGTATTTATGCTCAGATGGAGTTTACCATCCAGTTTAGGCAGCATTACAAAACAAGACCGGAATCTGACGTGCTACTGGCTGTAGCAGGACTCCAACACCGGAGCTACCAGAGTTACAGTCTTCAGGACGGCACACGCCGCAGGCAGACAGGTATTCGGCAGCACAATCTCCCTCTTTGCTATGAGTTACCCGCTGATAATCTTTTATCCTCCGCTTAGCAGTATGCTTAAATCCAGCGAGTTGTCTCATCTTATTAGAGCTAATAGTCTGTTCAGAAGGAGCGTCGCCACCACAGCCACCTTAGTACATTCCATTGTATCATGAATGCCTCATTCACAGCAGCTGACCAAACAAAATTGAAAATTTAAAACACTGTTTTAGAAGCTAATCCTGCTTTGGTCAGTAGCTTTGACCTAAAACTGAACAACAGTTCGACAGAAAAGGTCTTTCACAGCAGTGAGGGGAAGGAAGTATTGTCTGACCTGTGTCATCATGTGTCTTGCTGCTTTCTGAGAATTAATGCCTCAAGTCTTCAAACGCTGAGTTTGTTTATATCATTTTATAATCTTTTTACAGCATGTAGTGTACTGCTGTAAAGTGAAACTTTGTCAGTACTTCTGCCAGGCAACATGCGGTAGAAGAGTCGTATAGTGCGGTTTTCAGCAGCGGGACCCTCCCATGCAGTGACAGCTCAGAAAATGAACATCATAAATGCTTGTTGGATTGCCTAAATATTTTGAAAACATCTGTGTTTAAGGTGAAAACTTACAGAGTGTGTAAAATTTGACAAATATGGTACAGATCACAAGATAGTACTACAAGCCACTTAACCACTATGAGCTTTGTTTTACAATTACAGTAACTTTACAGAGGATCTACAAATTGTTTTTAAATATTAGCAACATGTCAAGTTTTTTGATCATCTTTGTTTTGTTTTTTTACTCAAGTTGTGTTTAAGTGAAAACTGGTAATGGTAATGGGCAAAAAAATGTTGACCATTTACTAAGACTCAACATAGTTCTGTATGAATGATTCACTATGATAGATCTAATATTATTTTAGGGCTTTTTAAAGGCATCTTTCCAATGTTCTCCATGTTGGAGCAACACAAAATTTGTTAGTTATGGACATGACTTTTGAACCTGGCATTAAATATTAAGGCAGTGGGTAGCACTGTGTCCTTGCAGCAAGAAGGTCCAGGGTTCAAACTATAGTCAGGATCTTTCTGTATGGAGGTTTGCCTGTTTTGCCTGCTGCAGCACCTGACCAGAAAACATCCTCACGTAAATGTCACCTCTGCTAGCGGACTCTGAGCCTCTACAAGGGAATGCATTTTAGCCTGTATTAAGAGTTAATAGCGACGAGGCATAAGTAACAAGAGGCAAACGTACTAAGCTAAAATCTCACTTGCTTAACTGTGCTCTTCAAAAACACACATGTATACACACACACACGTTGGTTACATCTCAAAACACGCCCTAGCCACACCTAAGATATTAACAGTAAATGCTAAATATGGACAAAGCTGCATTTATTAGGATACAATTTTAGTTTTGAGTGGATTTGTTGAATTTTTTTGTACAAATCAATGTTTGTTTTTTGCCCCACAGCACAATCGCAGCAGCGCATGGATAGCTTTGTCCGAACAGCTCTCGCATGCACTGTGGAGGAAGCTGCAGGTTTTACCAATAGCATTTTAAAACTCCTCATTACAGACATGCGGCCAGTGTCCAGCAGTACTCCTTATTCACGTACATGGCATTAATGGCGCTGCAGCTGATTGTCAAGCCTCGTCAATCTAAAAGGCCACCAGCAGGCATCTATAATTAGAATGTGTCACCTGAGTGCAAGCAGAATTGGACTAGTGTTCTCCAATGCTTGTGTTACAATTGCAAGCTTTGCCATTACTTTATATTTACAAGGGAGTACATTGGAAAGGAATATAAGAACTTTCTGTGGCTTAGATAATGAACTAGTACAGTTTGAAAATGTAGATTCGATTTTTATTTGGTATATATTTATTCAAAATATATAGTAATGAACCTTTGTGTAAGTGTAGTTTCTTATAATCATTTGGCATCATATAAAATGTATCATTTAAAGCTAATGTATTTAAAATCAACAAGGCAACTGTTCTTTTCTCCAAAAACGCAAATGTATTTGCAACGCTACTTGTATTTCAAATAACAGAAAGTATCAATTTTTTGTTTATTAAGTGGAAAACTAGGAAAGATTATTTGAAGAGTTTAAATTTTAGACCAAATGAAAGTATCTATTTTCCTGTGGAGAATCAAATATTTACTGTACAGCGGAAAACTGCTTGAAGATTTAGTGTAATCTGTATCCCTGATTTCATATTTTGTTGTAAATACAACATGATGTCAACATACTTCTGACATTCCATTGCATTAACAACTGGACTACATTATATAGTTCATCGCCATTTCTTGATTTTGCCTCAGAACTAGCACGTTTGCTGTGACCTCACAGATTCTGTATATCAGATTCATGTTTTGAGATTAATTCATGATCCCTGGTGTGTGATGAAAAGGCCTGACAACTAGGGGTGTGCTCAAAATATCGATTCTTAGATACATACGATATAATAAAAAAGATGCAGTATTGACATTCTAGCCCTTAGTACACATACTCCGCCCAGCATTTAGGGAGCGCAGCGACGCCCAATTGTTTCAAAAGACGCTAAGAGAAGAAGAATAAAAAACTCATGGAAAACGTCAAAGATTTTAGCCGTTATCCCTAAAGGCAGATGTTTGGACGCATTTTGGTTTTAAAGCAAAGGAAGTAAACTAAAGCCTAGTTTATGCTTCTCGGACCGCAAATTTGCACTGAGACGTAGACATATTGACGGAGACGTTTTCTGGTTATAGTACTCCGCTCTTCCACTTCATGCTCTAGTATTTTTTAAGTGTTACTCAACCAGGACAGCAGGGGTTGCTATGTTTTCATGGTGTCTCCGCCTACTATCACACAGCGCGGCTTCTGTTTTTTTCTAGGCTTGTAAACACATTTCTTCCCCAAGGAGCAATGAACGACAGAAAGTAAGTTTTGATTAAGCTGTAAAGGTTTTTACTAGAAGTGCAGCTCATAGAATACTCTAGAAATGCATGGAAACAAAACACAGCAGCCGTTTTTTGTATTTTCCTACACCTTGTCTTCAAAATCGCCAAAGGAACAGATTAGATAAATTATCCTTTCAATATAAAGCATATAGTGGCCAAACGCTGCATTAACTACTGATTACAGCGACCAGAGAGCCCCGTTCTGGTGATGCAATCTCTGGCTGTTTACTGAAACTGACCGATCAGATGCATATGCTCTCCATTGACTGAGACGGATAGTTAAAATTTGGGCCTCTACTCCGTGCATCCTTGCGTAGGTGACGGAGAGCCCTTGCGTTGACGGATAATGGCGTAGCGTCAATCTGTCTCCATCAAAACGCAGAAGCATAAACTAGGCTTAATGGATCGATAAAGTAAATGCAATCTGCAAGTATTATTAAGCTTCTATATGATACACAGTAATACAACTAACCTGCACGCCCACCTGAAAAGACACCATGCAGACCAACTAGCTTCGCTGCGGCCAAAAAAAACACAGAACCCAAGAATCCAAGCTTCCATCTAACTCAGTCTGTGCGCAGAAGATTACAAAGTCTGTTGTGCAATACTGTATATTTGCAAAGGTTTATATCCCTACAGTGTTGTCGAGAACACAGGCTTTCGTTTTATGATCAACACGTTAGATCCCCATTATGTAATTCCTACCTGCAGCTACATGACCGACAAAGCAGTACCAAGGATGTATGACAAAGTCAAAGACAATGTTAAGTCAGCCCTGAGTTCTGCCACACCAGTGGCACTGACTTGTGAAGGGTGGACATTGCGAGCCACAGAAGGTTTTGTTACAATCACTTGCCATTACATTAACGAGGAGTGGGAACTGATGTCACACGTTTTACAAACGCGAGCCATGCACAATGGCTATACAGGGTCAAACATTGCAGAGTTACTGAAAGTAGCGATGGAGGAGTGGGACCTCGTATCCAAAGACCCTGCTATTGTCACTGACAATGCCGCAAATATGAGCGTTGCAGCGCAGCTTGCCAGTATGTTTCATTTCAGGTGCTTCGCTTACACTTTAAACCTGGCCTAGCAATGTGCACTCAAGCTTCCTGCTGTGGCTCGTTTATTGGGATGTGTTAGACGCATATCCACTTTTTTTAAGCACAGTACCACAGCCAGCCACATACTTCGACCGAAGCAGAAGTTGCTCGTTTTTCCTGAACATAAACTGATCACTGATGTGATGCGCTGGAATAGCGCAGATGATATGCTCGAGCACTTTCTTGAGCAACATCTCGCTGTCTCCGCAGCTCTTCTGTCTAACGAGCTTAGGGAAAACCGAGAAAGAGGTTTGCACCCTATTCGAGTCGGACATTACATCTGCGGAGGAGATAGTGGATGCAATGAAGCCCATGAAGATTGCTACTCTTGTAATGTCAAAAGAAAGCCCTCTAACACTGTCAGTTGTGACCCTTCTTCATGCTCAGCTCATCCAGGATTTCCAAGAGGGCAGAGCAGATTGTGAGATAGTGAAAGAAATCAAAGCGGCTATTTGCCAAGATTTGAGCAAGAGGTACATGGATCAGCAGAAAGAGACCATGTATGTATGTTACGCACACGATCCAAGATTCAAAGCTTTGCCCTTCCTTCCTGATGATGAATGAGAGGAAATATACTTGAGAATCACTGCAGAAGCTCGAAGAATTCAATAACTATTTCAGGTAAGCCTTTTCACTGTGTCATTAAGATTAGCATAACATGGTTCAAAACATAAAAAACAAACATATGTACACCAAGTGTAATAAAATGAAATATTAAGTTCATAATTTCAAATTCATGATAGTATGTTAGAGCTTAAAAAACTAAATGGTTTCAAACATATACTTCATGTAAAGCACTATACAAGCAAAACAATATATTGTAAAGGTTTGCCAGTTAATCGCATTAAATAAAAGGCACACTATTATTATATGTTTTTAAATATGCTCTTTATATACAGACGTGGACAAATTTGTTGGTACCCTTCATTAAATAAAAGAAAAAATCATAATGGTCACAGAAATAACTTTAATCTGACAAAAGTAATAATAAATAAAAATCATATAAATGTTGACCAATGAAAGTCAGACATTGCTTTTCATCCATGCTTCAACAGAATTATTTAAAAAATAAATGCATGAAACAGGCCTGGACAAAAATGATGGTACCCCTAGAAAAGAATGAAAATAATGTGACCAAAGGGACATGTTAATCCAAGGTATGTCCACTAATCAGCATCCTAGGTGTCTACAATCCTGTAATCACTCAGTGGGCCTATATATAGGACTCCAGGTAGTCACTGTGTTGTTTGGTGACGTGGTGTGTACCACACTCAATATAAACCAGAGGAAGCAAAGGAAAGAGTTGTCTCAGGAGATGAGAAAGAAAATCATAGACAAGCATGTTAACTGTAAAGGCTATAAGACCATCTCCAAGCAGCTAGATGTTTCTGTGACTACAGCTGCACATGTCATTCAGTAATGTACGATCCATGGGACTGTAGCCAACCTCCCTGGACGTGGCTGCAGGAGGAAAATTGATGACAGATCAAAGAGACGGATAATCCAAATGGTAACAAAAGAGCCTAGAAAGACTTCAAAATAGATCCAAGCTGAACTTTATGCTCAAGGAACATCAGTGTCAGATCGGAACATCCTTCGCTGTTTGAGCCAGAGGACAAATCATTAAAAAAACAGACTGGAGTATGCCAAACTACATGCTGACGAGCCACAAAGCTTCTGGGAGAATGTCCTGTGGACAGATGAGACAAAAATTTAACTTTTTGCCAAGGCACATCAGCTCTATGTTCACAGATGGAAAAATGAAGCATATCTAGAAAAGAACACGGTCCCTACTGTGAAACATGGGGGAGGCTCGGTTATGTTCTGGGGCTGATTTGCTGCATCTGACACAGGGTGTCTTGAATCTGTGCAGGGTACAATGAAATCTCAAGACTATCAGGGGATTCTAGAGAGAAATGTGCTGGCCAGTGTCAGAAAGCATGGTCTCAGTCGCAGGTCACGGGTCTTACAACAGGAAAATGACCCAAAACACACAGCTAAAAACACCCAAGAAGGGCTAAGAGGAAAACACTGGCCTTCTATGAGCCCTGATCTCAATCCTATTGAGCATCTTTGGAAGGAGCTGAAACATGCTGTCTGGAAAAGGCGCCCTTCAAACCGGAAACAACTAGAACAGTTTGCTCATGAGGAGTGGGCCAAAATACCTGCTGAGAGGTGCAGAAGTCTCATTGACAGTTACAGGAATCATTTGATTGCAGTGATTGCCTCAAAAGGTTGTGCAACCAAATATTAAGTTGTGGGTACCATCATTTTTGTCCAGGCCTGTTTCATGCATTTATTTTTTAAATAATTCCGTTGAAGCATGGATGAAAAGCAATGTCTGACTTTCATTGGTCAACATTTATATAATTTTTATTTATTTATACTTTTGTCAGATTAAAGTTATTTATGTGACCATTATGAGTTTTTCTTTGATTTAATGAAGGGTACCAACAATTTTGTCCACGTAATGTAATTAACTATGTGTTTATTGATAACAAATCTGTATTTTGCATTATAGGAAGAGGCTGAAGTTATACCAAGAGAAGAGGACAATCATGTGGAAGACAAGGATGACATTCCTGCCAGCCCACCACCGAAGAAGAAAAAGGACTTGTGCTGTTTGGCTGCTTGGTTCAACTTACAGTGCAGGTCCTGCAGTGAGACACAGAACCACACAGGCCCAGGCAAAAGAGGACAAGGAGGCACCACCCCTTTCTCTTGCTGACGGAAGTCCACTCTGTTGGTAGTAAGAGCACCAGAATGAATATCCTCTAATGTCATGCCTTGCCAAAGTGTACCTTTGCATTCCAGGAACTAGTCTTTCCTCGGAGCGAGTTTTCTGCTTTTTTGAGGACAAACCTGGTTTAGCATTAAGATTTTAAAACCTATCCTGTTATGAGGCGGAGTTGTTGTGCCAAATGTTAAAGCAAAATGTAGCGTTTAAGTGATTTCATAGTGAAATATGTTATGTTAGTACATGGTGTTACAAAAAAGAATTATAAGAATATTTAGTAAGACGTTAAGAATAAGAAGATTTTGTGCTTGTGTGAGCTCAGAGTGTACCCTTAGAAAGTTAAAGGTTGACTTGTGGTAACTTTCAGATTAATACAGTTTGTGTACAATTAATCTGAGCACTTAAAGTTGCAAATATTTATGCAAATTGCACTTTGTTATGATGCACTTTTGTCTTCAATAAATTGAAGAAAAATTCTGAGTTCTGTTTGTTGAGTAAATGTGTTCAGCATTAACTAATTCGCTCTTGCCCATGTATTTTTATTGAATCGTATGGAATCATGTCCCATTGTATCAAATTGTATATCGAGACTACTCTGTATTGAGGTACTTATCGAATTGTGACCTGTGTATCGAGGTATGTATCGTATCGCCAGGTTCTCCAAGGTATACAGTCCTACTGACAACATGGTTTGAGAAATATGTCTAAAGCATGATACCTGCCTCACAGGTCCATATGGCTTGTAGTCTTTGTTTCAGGACCCTCTTTTCACCCCAAAGATGTTTATTAACTGAATCTTTGCCATTTTAACTGCATTTTTATCCACTGGAATAGTATCTTTTTATTTTCTTCAGTGTTTTTCCTTTCTTTTTCATTTTATTATGTATTCCCCTCTCGAATTACTTCATTTTTAATGAAAGAACACAGCTTCTCTAAATATATCTCATTCTAATCTGATTTATATAGAGATAAACTATGATCAACATGAAGTAATTTGTTGCAATCATCCTCCGATAAGGCCTACCTCTTTTTTTCACAGAATGATAGGTGTTGCTGATTGAAACCCACACTGCTTTTATTTCAAAAACTTCCCTTTCAGTTAATGATTCAATTACATAAAATCCGAAACATACATCACATGACTGTCGGTTTTCTGCTTGCTTACTGCGTTGACATTTTTAAATGTTATTCACGCCTCTAGCAGATTTAGATTTTCAAATTGGTGTTATTTAACCTAGATGGTTTTGTCTGAGACATCTGTTGAGAATCTAAATGCTGATAGATTTTGAAACTTTGTAGGAAAAAAAACTGCATTCATTCATTCATTCATCTATTATCTATGCTGCTTGTCCTTAAAGGGTCATGACGGTGCTGATGCCTATCCCCAGCAATCATTGGGTGAGAGGCTGGGTACACCCTGGACAGGTCATCAGTTCTTTGTAGAGAAAAACTACATTTGTTTGAAAAATTAAATGCCCTATGGGAAGTTGTATATACTTAACCAATGGAAGAATCTGTATTGGGATTCTATGGCTCATTGGTGTTCTTTGGCTCGGGTGGGAGATCGTCCCTTAACTGGCTCAAACCCCCGTTCCGCTCTCACTTCCCTGGTCTCGCCTACTGGTAGGGGTGTGGCAAGCCTGTGGCGGCTATGTGGCCTCACATCTGGCAGTTTGCTGAAGGCAGCTGGTATGTAGCTTACCACCATCAGCTATTGAATGGATGTATGTAACAGAGATATGTAAAAGAAAACAACCTTATGTCCCTCCAAGAGGTGGTGTGGAAGAAGGTCCAAACTGGACGGAGTCCACGGTACTGATCGGAACAGATATAGGCAATGAGAAGATCATGAGAAGATGCAGGTGTGGATGGGAGAAAGTGACCACCTTCAGAGGCCCAAGGATTCACCAGGAAAAGAAGAGGTGTGAAAGAATTGGTCAGCTGAAACATTGCACTGCAAAGGCAGGTCAGACAAGGGGAGCCCAAAGCCAGGGCGCTATCCACAGTGCTGAGAGTTCCCATGTTGTATAGAAGCCGCCTGAAAAGGATTTTAGCTGCATTTTGAAATCTCTCCAATCTTGTTTGCTGCAGCCTTCAAGGTCATTCTGATAGGGGCAAGGAAAGTCATCAGAGCTACCCTCAGGCTAGAGGTTACCACCATTGAGAGACGATATGAATGACATTGCAACCATTTCCCAGAAAGCAGCATGTACATCTAGATGGCTATAGAGGATCAACGAGCTATTTGGGTGGGCAAGGATGAAGATCACACCTGCCAAATACTGTAGCTTGTCCTTCAGGAAAGGGCTCAGAAGCGACAAGATTATCTTTGACGCAGGTGGTGAGCAGATGCCACTTTTGGCAAGTCAGCTGATTTTTCTGACAGGCAGATGGGGGAAACAGTAAGAAAGCAGCTCAGGGATGGTCTGGCCTGGATCAACCAGTGTCAACTCAGCAGCAAGTACAAAGTATGAAGCTACCAGGTAGTACTTTACCCAAGGTTTATGTACCCACTGAAGTTAAGTGAACTCCCCCTATCAGTGGCAGACAAGGTGGATAATCTAGAAAACTCAATCATTAGGAAGTGGTTGAGACTGCCAAGATACTGGTCACCCATAGGCCTATTTGGCAGGAACACACTGCAGCTGCCACTGTGATCCATCGGTCTAAGATAAACATGAAAAGGTTCAGAAGGTGTTGGAGCTGAGGGAATCTGCTGACCAGCTAGTGCCAGTAGTTGGCTCCCAAATACGAACAGGGAGTGGAAAGCCTAAGAAGAGGCAGTCTGCAGGCTGAAAAACCAAGAGGTAGTTGGAAGAGACCAAGAGGGTTGAGCAGGCCTTGGGACGAGAGAGCCCCCACTCTTTTTTTTTTCAAAGGCCTCCAAAGAAGAACAGAAAGCTTTGGTAGTGGCAGATTTGACAAGGACTGAGTAGGAGTGTCTTAAAATCAAAAGCCTCTTTTCCAAGACAATGCAGGCATTAATGCCGGCATCAGTGAGCATTTTGCCCATTTCTAATTGATCATCCTGTGGATTTGCTGCGATAAGTTGCCTTTCACTAAAGTTTGTACCATGCTGGATAAAGGGGGAGGGGGGGGTTGGGGTTAAGGGTGGTGTCTGGGCTGCGACAAGCAGGGCTACTTATAAACCAGAGGGTTTCTAGACATGTTTTTGGTTTTTTCCATCATTTTGACCGGCAGGGTCAAAATTTTCCACTCATCTATTTTTACCTTTACCTGAGTAGTATTTTTAATAGCACTCAATCCAAGTCTCCAAAACCTTTCACCTGCAGTCAGTTCCTGCTCAGCAAGAGAATTGAATACAGTGTTTGTTGTTTCAGATTTAGGGTAAAATACAGCTATTAATGGTCAAAGTACTGCTTATGGCAGTCAATAAGATTAATAATTTATTGAAAATTATTATTCGGGGCACCACCTTTGCCAGGAACTAATTTAATAGCCAAATACAGTGCATCCGGAAAGTATTCACAGCGCTTCACTTTTTCCACTTTTATGTTACAGCCTCATTCCAAAATTGATTAAATAAATGTTTTCCCTTAAAATTCTAAGCACGACACCCCATAATGATAATGTGAAAAAAGTCTCTTTAAAATTGTTGAAAATTTATTAAAAATAAAAACGTGAGAAATCACATGTACATAGTTTTGATGTCTTCTCACTGAAGGCATCAAAACTATGAATAAACACATATGGAATTATGTAGTAGTTTTCCAAAAATTGTGAAATAACCTGGCCTCCAAAGTCACCGGACCTGACCCCAGTCGAGATAATTTGGGGTGAGCTGAACCACAGAGTGAAGGCAAAATGGACAACAAGTACTAAGCATCTCTGGGAACTCCTTCAAATCTGTTTGAAAACCATTTCGGGTGACTACCTCTTGAAGCTCAAGAGAATGAAAAGCAGTAATCAGAGCAAAGGGTGGCTACTTTGAGGAATCTAAAATATAACACATGTATTCAGTTATTTTACCCTTTTTGTTTAAGTACATAAAGTAATTAAATACATCTTGTGTTCATTCATATTTTTGATGCCCTTAATTGAGAATCTACAATTTAGTCGTGAAAATAAAGAAAACACATTGAATAAGGTGTGTCCAAACTTTTGTTCTGTACTGTATATCAGTCTCATAATCTGAAGTAGTAAATTCTTTACTGTCTATTGATCATGAAACCTTGCCATATGTGTTTAATAAGAATAACAGTTACTTTCCAAAATACAACAGTTTATTTACAACAGAAGGAAAAGAAACACTTAATTACTCAAACTAAATAACCAAAACACTATTGATCAAACTAAATTAATTACTAAAAATAAAACAAATGGATAAAAATGCAATGAAAATGAAATAAAAATAGAAGACATGAATTCTGATTTATGCTTTGTGGAATCTGGATGCTTTAAGAACCCAGGGCTTGATTTGCAGAAACGAAAACTAAAATAGTTTAACAATTGTAATTAGTTTAACTAATTTAGCACCATTGATTTATGTGTAAACAAATAAAACAATGTAAGGAAAATTAAATATTCCTTGAATTATCTGGAAAAGAATTCATTGAAATTACTTCTATTCATGGCTTGGTCACCGAAGTAAACAATCGAATTTCAGTATTTTGATACAAAAGGGGGAAATTGGACGACTTTGGCCTAGCAGCTAACAATGGCTGCTGTTGCTAGTTACAGCGACCCTCGATGCCGTTAGCTTGTCCTCCGATGTGGCTAAGCAGCGATGAACACCAGCTTCTTTCACCGACAGTACCTTTTTTGCGGTTTCCAGCACAGCAATTCTTATCGGCTCTGTGGCGTCGATTGAATGTGGCCTCAGCTGGTTCAGACTCTCACCGCACATGTGGCTCTCAGCTCCTGTTTTTCAGAGTCCAACAGTCTGAAACTCAGAGGGGGTTTCGTCGGCTTTTGAATATCATACAGTGTTTTGTTTCCCAATATTTAGGATTCACCTGGTAGTCTTTCGGTCTCTTGAAAAGAGTGTCTCCCAGAAACTCTGGCCTTTCTGTCACCAGAAAGGGAGGAGAGGGTGTTGGTTGTGGTAACCCCGGCCGGTATGCTGGCGAAGGAAGAGTGGCTGGCAGAGCAGGCCTATTTGTAGGTTTTGCTTGGACAGCTTCTGCTGGAAAAGAGAGCAGGTTAGCACCACCTGATGGCTGTGTGTTACCCAACATTGTGAATCTTTAATTTATTTATCTGAACTCTGTGCATCAAGTTGAAAATATTGCGCATTTGAGTGTGGTCAGAGGTCGGAACACTAATCTGTAAAATGACAGATAGCCTTCATATTTTTAAAAAGAAACAGTCAAATACGGCGAAGACTAGTATATATGAGTATTTGGTAAATAGAGAAAATAAATGAACCAGTTCCTTATCCCAATTGAAGCTTATGCAAAAGGTGTCTTTCCTTTAAAGTTCTTGTGAACTGTATGACAATCTGCTCTTCAGCTTTGAATACCAGAAGGTCCCGGACGTCTGCATAGCTCCACTTTACCTTCTCAGCAGTTTACAACTGCTAAATGAACTTCCCAGGTTTACCTGGATTTTACATAATTTTGCCAGCTGGGGCTCAGCACACATTCAAAAGATCATCATGACATCACCTTCTGTTGAGACAAGGCGTGATTGTTATTCATAGAGACTATTCATAAAACCAGCATTGCATCAAAATTGTGGTAGTACCTTTTAGGCTGTAAGATAGCATTTTTCCAAGGCCACTATAGGTGGCGACATGACCTGGGCTGTGGAAGCTGGCAGAGATGCGTAGATGGGAGTCTAGCAGCAAACCTCCCGCCCCACAGAGACATTTGATTCTGTTTGCAAGGGTGAAGAAACTGTCAACCGCTCTTGCCTGAGAACAACATCATACTTTCTAGGGCTGGGCGATATGAGCTAAAATTAATATCACAGCATATTAAGAATTTAACCTCGATAACGATAAGTGGACGATAACAATAACCACATCACCCCCCCCTTTTTTTGTCCAGAAACTTTTTGTCCAGTAGTGGCCAAACACATGCCTTCTTGAGCAGGACCTTGCGAGCTTCACAGGATTTTAATACATTGTGGTGTAATGTGTTTCCAAAGGTTTTCTTGATGACTGTGGTCCCAGCTACTTTGAGGTCATTAACTTACTCTTCCCCTGTAGTTATAGGATGATTTCTCACCTTTCTCAGAATCATTGAAACCCCAAGAGGTAAGATATTGCATGGAGCCCTGGACCGAGGTCGATTGATGGTCATTTTGTGCTCCTTCCATTTTCGAACAATTGCACCAACAGTTGTCACCTTCTCTCCCAGCTTCTTGGTAATGGTTTTGTAGCCCAATCCAGCCCCGTGCAGGTCTACCATTTTGTCTCTGACATCTTTTGACAGCTTTTTGATCTTTCCCATGTTGAGAGTTTGTAGTCTGCTTGATAGATCGATTCTGTGGACAGGTGTCTTTTATACAGGTGACTAGTTAAGACAGGTGTCTTTAATGAGGGAAACAAAGAAAGAAAGAAAGAAAGAAAGAAAGAAAGATCTTTCTTTCTGGACCTTCACATCAAACATAAACATCTTCATACTAGTCCTAATATGAATTGCGCTTTCTCTGCCAAAATAACCCTAACACATGAGGTTTACAATGCAAAAATTGTTTGCAGCTTTGGTACTCAAAGTTTGATAGATTGGAAACTTTCTTGTGCATAATTAAATAGTTTTTGCTGAGCTTAAGTACAGTTTTAGTAAAGATTCATCGCAGAGTGTGTTTTTTTTATAAAACCCCAATCGAGATAGGGTATATCAACTACAGAAGACCTGCAAGATTTGCCTGATCTAGCTCTGACCCTGGCCTGTTTACATGTTGGGAACTTTATGGATTTGTAATCTGAACACACACACCTCCCTTTGTGGAGATGATGACTCCTTTAATGAAGAAGAGAATCTTTTGTTGGTTGGTCCTTTTTTTTATTAAATTGTTTTGCTGATTGATTCAATTAACTTTCTTTTATTCTTTATAAATATATAGAGTAACTTGATATTCAACTTACTTCATTTTGGCAAGTGACGATCAGGGCTAGTGCTAACCAATTGGGTATCCTAAGCACACGTGTTTGTGGTGCCCCCCAAAGCACAAACATTTTAGAGCTACTTCTGCCAGGCTTGCAGATGTGGGAGTGTCTCATGTAGGACCATCTAATCACGTGCTGCAGATCTTTACCTATTAATCATGTTATATGCAAGTATGTATTTTCTTACATGTACATTGTATTTGCTACTGAATATATCCTCAAATCTTTGCAACTTAAATTATTTCCAACTGTAGTCTAAATAATTCTATTTAAATACAGATGTGCTGTAAACTATTTATTACATCCTGGATCTGCAGATAATTATTTAGTAGTGGATAAATCAGTCAACATGTTAAATGAGTTATTTTGTCAGTGATTTAAATCCAGACCTGTTTTCTGCGACAGCTCCCTCGTTCTCAGTTTATTAATTCGTCTAAATTATCACAAATTCCAACAAATTAAAATGGGTCTTCAACTGCAAATTTAACAAGACAGAAATAAATTAGACCACCTCAAATAAGGTCACCCCCGCTAACCTCTGATTAGAGTATTATGTAGATAATATTTTTTTATTAATAATTGCTTCATTTAGAATTATTTATTCTAACCCTAATTCACTCAAGGGTTAAACACAGCGGCTCTGACTCTAATCCACATTGATAAATATTGTTATTATACTCAAATGTTCACCTAAACAACTTTCCAGTAAAAGTGTGGCATCATGTGAAGTTCCTTAGCTGATAGAAATAAAGATACCTGTTGAAGAAAACAGGACCACGCAAACATATCTAAATCCTACATGATTCAAATTCCATCTAAACCTAAAGTCTATGGTCAAACACTGGTGGGCGCTTTTTTTTCTCTGTCTCTCTTTTTCCATGTCTTATCCTGCTGCTGCTCCTGTCCTTTTAAGTCTGGAGTCTCTCTGCATTTTTCTTCTGAAGCTTAACCATGAATCTGCTCAGCTGGTCTCTAGATGCAATTGATCAAATTTATTCGAATCGAATAACGGGAGCCCTTTTGTTCTGGCGGAACGCACCCGGCTGGATACATGATGGATTCCTGGGGAAGGAAGATTATATGTCTGTTGTTGCTGTCCATGGAGGAAGTAGATGATATTTATATAATTGGATTTGTGGTTACCAGATTTGTGCTATTTGGAGCGGGTGCATTCCTGATGTATCACAAACTTCAAGAGCTGCTGCCAGCAATTGGCAAGGTACCTGACATGCACAAAGGGATGTGCATGTCAGGCATAAAACATTTAACTATGTTTTCCTGCAATGAATTAGAGGTAACAGGCTGAAACTATCTATAATGTCTGAAAATAAAGCCTTTTTCAGAGACATTTTCTAGAACATTAGTGGACAATTCCATTCAATCTTTAACCATAGTTGTCTTTTCAAATACACTACTTTTTTACTGGAAAACTGCCTTTCAGTTGCTTTCACACTGCAAGAAATGTACCGGATGAATATCTGAAGGTGTTGTATCCGGATATGACATAAACAGTGGGCATACAGATATGTTCTTTCCCCAAGAAAAGTCATTCTTACAAAGAGGGGTCAATGAAACAGCAAAACTCCACAAATTTATCGTCTTTTGTGTGCAATTCTGTGCACATACGCTTAAAATACGAATGGAAAAAGAAGCAAATCGAAAGGAGTGTGAAGCAGCCTTTAAAATATACGTATACATGTAATCAGTGTGTGCTCTCACAGCTTTCCCTGTCTGACACTGAATTGTAATAACCTTTTTTTTTTTTAAGAGCCAAAGATCTAATCAGTTATTTATAGTCTCCTCTACTGAAAGTCTATGGGCCTTCAGGCCTCCCAGTTCCTTTCAGATTTTTGTAAATGCGAGTCTGTTTGTGCCAGTGACAATAATAATAACCCAAGAAGAGGATGGCGCCAAATGCAAAGCAAGTAAAGAAAACAACAAAATTTATGAGCAGTAGAAATAACAACAATAATGCATGTGTTTGAGAATTGAGATGAGCTGGAGTACTTTCAGTTGTGGAGAACTGACCTTTTAGGGACAATGATACCAAAACTATATTGATACTCTGTTGAGGAATTATGATATTCTTTCTGTATTTTCCTTCCTTTCCTTGTCTGAGTAGACAATGTATATACCCACACAATATCACCTGCTTAAAGGATTTAGGTAAATCTTTACATCTATAAGTGAATACAATATTTCAGCAAAGCTTCAGCAATGAATAACATGGGTATATACTGTACATATACTTTACATTTATTTTATTTTTTTGTCTATTGTCTGTTTATGTTTTGTCCTAAACGTTATGCTTGTCAGTTGGACTTTCATTTTTATTGCCCCTAGAGGATAAATAAACACTCAAAAATTGAGCTAAAATGTTGTTGTTTTTTTTGTTTTGTTTTTTTCTTTAGGTCCGAAGACATTGGGCAAATTAGTCTTCATGAAGGGGGTAATGTTGACTGGAGGTTATGCCAGTAAGAGCTTTTTTTTAAAATCAAGTTATTTTTTTTATTTTTATTTATTTAT